>CM065730.1:69542032-69562032 GCA_033310375.1 Conus canariensis
TGGCTTTGTAATTCCAGATTTCAAAGCTGAAAAATCATATTATTTAGGTAAGGGTCATTCCATATTTACAGCTGAACTAGTTGCTGTCCTGATGGCATTAAATTATTTAATTTCCTTGCCAGTCTCAATATCTAATATCCTGTTTTGTGTTGATTCACAGTCAGTATTAAAAAGTTTGCATTGTTTTGAAAATACACAGAGAGAGGAATTATTATTTGAGATTAAGTACATGTTGCACCGTCTTTACATGAAAGGTACTAATGTCGTATTTTCTTGGGTTCCATCGCACACTCCTTCGTATTTAACGATCAAGCAGATAGAGCAGCGAAAAGGGGAGCAAAGAATATATTAGGTAGTATTAAGGTTGATTGTCCTTTGTCATACAAGGAAATTAGTCATATAATCGAGAGGGATTTCTGGAGTCAATACAGTTCCTCATCAAAACCTCGTCAGCAAACTCTGTCAAACTTTGTGTCGATTAGCCGACCGGTTTCCAGCCTGACTTTTAGACTTTTATGTAATTCCCTACGGACCAAGTATTGCCAGACTGTTAAGTGTGTATGTCGTGGAGATCTTTCAGTTCAACATGTGATTTTTGATTGTGAACTAACGAAACCCTTTTTGAATGGTGTTATACCAAGTGCCGACACTGGGCACGTTAATGTGTTTGACTTTTTAGATTCGTTGCCAGTTGTTTCTCTTGTTAAATTAACGAGTAACCTTTTGGAAAGTTCATTAAGGAACATTTTATAATCATAATCGTAAGTTAGATTACTTTAGTTATTTTTTCTCTAATTTTTCATAGTTACTGTCCTATAATTCATCTATCCTTTATTTTTGTTCATGTAACCACATCGTCCTCTTCTCTTCTTTTATGATAATAGTCTAAAATTGTAAACACTATGTTATTTAGACGTCTGTAATCACCTATATGTGTGACGAGACGTAAAACAAAATTCCTACACACATATGCGTAGTCGCCCATATATACAGGCACACGCACATACAAACATAATATGTACACATACATGTGCAGATGCGTGCACGCAGAAAAATGCTCACACAAATCCACAGATCACACACACACACACACACACACACACACACACACACACACACACACACACACACACACACACACACAAGCACTCGCGCACCGCATACAATGGCACATACACATGGGCCCGTGCTCACACACCCATGCACACACATATACACACACACACGTGTACACTCACCACACACAGATACATTGATAATAATGACACAGGTAGGTTACTCAAGGTCTGACCAGCGCACTGGGCTAATGCGTAGGTCAGACATCTGCTAAGTCGTGGCCACAAGACCCTCTTCTGAAATTCTCTCATCTAAGTCATAATTCATTTATGCATCAGCTTTAAGTCATGCGCAGTGTGGTCTCAAAACCTAGCAGATGTGGTGTGGCGTATATGAACTAGTTCGCACGTAGTGACGCCTTCTTGATGAAACTGAAATGAAACCCACCGCATTTAAGATTTCTGTTCATCGTACTGACAGCAGTGCACGCGTACTGACAGCAGTGCACGCGTACTGACAGCAGTACTGACAGCAGTGCACGCGTACTGACAGCAGTGCACGCATCCCGCTCTTTCGTTCTGTGAGGAGAGATCAGAAAGAACAGTGTACAAGAAAAGCTGTCAATAACTGATTCTCCTCATTCCTTTAGCACAATGACAGTTGTTTCTTTGTTTTCAGTCTGCTAGTTTTGTTTTGCATTGTTTTGTTTGTCCACGATGTGTGTGTGTGTGCGTGTGTGTGTGTGTGTGTGTGTGTGTGTGTGTGTGTGTGTGTGTGTGTGTGTGCGTGCGTGCGTGTGTGTGTGTGTGTGCGTGCGTGCGTGTGTGTGTGTGTGTGTGTGTGTGTGTGTGTGTGTGTGTGTGTGTGGTGTGTGTGTGTGTGTGTGTGTGTGTGTGTGTGTGTGTGGTAGTGTGGCTGGGTGTGTGTGTGTGGTGATGTGTGTGGTGGTGTTGTGTGTGTGTGTGTGTTGTTGTTGTTTGTTGTTGTTGTTGTTTGTTGTTGTTTTACCGGATTGAGGGCCCCAAAATAACTGCTGATCCGCACAGTTTCCTGATCACTAACTGGAAAGAAAATACACAAAAAGGAGGGGATAAAAGTTAGGGGAGGGAGGGGGGGGGGAATTTGTAGCTAAAATGTGCAAGTATAGAAAGGCAGCAAACATTAAGAGTGTTTGGAAAAAAAAAGAAAAGCTCTACAACTGACTGCAGCAACATAAGAGTGTTTGAAAAAAGACAAGTCTTTAACAACCTTGAACTGATCTGGCTCAGCGGATCTGTGTGCTTAACATTTGTGTCGGCTATGCTAATAGAGGGCTGTGCGGTTATTTGTGTGTTTGTTTGTTGGCTTTTTTGTTTGTTTCTTGTTTGTTTGTTTTTTGTTTTTTTTCCCATCTTCTGTGCCACTTCAGTGGCAGTGCACCCACGCCGCTACTTCCGAGCTCCCGTCCACAGCCACAGCCCGACCCTGAGACTGCATGACAGGGCTGTCCAATGAAATACAACACAATACAATACAAAAATATAATACAACACAACACCATACAACACAATACAACACAACACAATACAATACAAAACAACACAAGACATCACAATACCAAACAATACAACACAATGAAATACGATACCATACGATACAATACAATACAATGCAATACAAAACATACCATTCTAAACGATACGACACAATCCAGTACACTTTACTACATGACACTATACGAGGCAACACAGAACCATGCAACACAATAAAACATGACCCTGTACAACAAAATTTAACACGATAAAACACAGTATAATGCTACGCGATACCATTGACACAATCCAACACAGCAGAACATATATATATATATATATATTATATATATTATATATATATATATATATATATTATATATATGTGTGTGTGTGTGTGTGTGTGTGTGTGTGTGTGTGTGTGTGTGTGTGTTTTGTGTGTGTGTGTGTGTGTGGTGTGTGTGTGTGTGTGTGTACCAACACAGAACAATATACTGCAACACACAACACAACGCGATACCATTGAGCACCTTTCAATACACAACAACACATTGCAGTCGGACACAACATAGTAGAATACAATACAAAACACAGTGCAACGCAATACAAACGTAACACAGAACAATACCATATCCAAGCAACACATAACAGTTTGAGAGAAAAGTACTGTAAAGTTATTACCTAAACATGCCAAGACAGGAACGCCACCTACAAAGAGCATCCTGCCTTGTTGCCAATCAATGGGGTTAGCATGCTATGCCTTGAGAGCCGTCTCGACGCTGTTATGAAAGAGGAATTCTCTGTAGTCCGATTTAACGGCAGGAAAACATTATGCAAGCACTGTATCACAACAAAGGGACGTGATCGCAGCTTATTTTAGAAGTAAAAATGCAGTTGTTTCCCTTCCTACAAGCTCGCTTCTGATTGACTCAAAAAGAGTTTCAGTCTATGAAAGGAAAGGATTCGTTTTCATGCCCCATCACACACACACACACACACACACACACACACACACACACACACACACACACACACACACACACACATTCACACACACACACACACACACACACACACACACCACCGCCGCCGCGCACCACACACACACCACACACACGCACGCCCCGCACACCACCACGCACGCACGCCAACGGCACGCACACACGCATACACATGTGATTGTAGATACTTAAGATAATAGGTTGCACAATAGATTGTGCTTATTGAGAGACAGAGACACAGAGATAGGGGGGGGGGGGGGGGAGGGGGGGCGGAGTTTGATTGATTGACTGATTGATTGATAATCTTTATTTTCAAGAGCAACAGATAATCAAATGTATGCTTTTTTTTACACCTGCCCTTGGCCCGCTGAGAGAGAGAGAGAGAGAGGGAGAGAGAGAGACAGAGAGAGAGAGAGAGAGGAAGAGCAGAGAGGGGGAGAGAGACGAGAGAGAGAGGAGGGGGGAGAGAGAGAGAGAGAGAGAGAGAGAGAGAGAGAGAGAGAGAGACAGAGAGACAGAGAGACAGAGAGAGAGACAGAGAAGAGAAATGAAAAAAAAAAGGAAAAGGCAAGAAAGGGGCGCGGGGAGGAGGGGAAGGAGGGAGGTGGGCAGGGGGCGGGAAGGGGGTGGGTGGGAGGACAATGTCAAGGGGCAAGCAGAATGGATGAGAGGAGGAATCAAAGATGCCCACCTGCTTAAAACACAAGAGCAGCATGTCATTTTATGGAGCCCACCCGATTAAAACACAAGACAGCATGTCATTTTATGGAGCCCACCCGATTAAAACACAAGAACAGCATGTCATTTTATGGACCCACCGATTAAAACACAAGAACAGCATGTCATTTTATGGAGCCCCCCGATTAAAACACAAGAGCAGCATGTCATTTTTGGTGCCCACCCGATTAAAACACAAGAACAGCATGTCATTTTTGTGGAGCCCACCCGATTAAAACAAAGAACAGCATGTTATTTATGGACCCACCCGATTAAAACACAAGAACAGCATGTTTTTTATGACCCACCCGATTAAAACACAAGAACAGCATGTTTATTTTATGGACCCACCCGATTAAAACACACAAGAACAACATGTCATTTTATGGACCCACCCGATTAAAACACAAGAACAGCATGTCATTTTTGGTACCCATCCGATTAAAACACAAGAACAGCATGTCATTTTATGGAGCCCACCCGATTAAAACACAAGAACAGCATGTTATTTTATGGACCCACCCGATTAAAACACAAGAACAGCATGTCATTTTGTGGAGCCCACCCGATTAAAACATAAGAACAGCATGTCATTTTATGGAGCCCACCCGATTAAAACACAAGAACAGCATGTCATTTTGTGGTGCCCACCCGATTAAAACATAAGAACAGCATGTTATTTATGGAGCCCACCGATTAAAACACAAGAACAGCATGTCATTTTATGGGACCGTTAGTGAACGGTTTAGGAGCCCAGGATAAAGAAAAAACTGATGTAATGACTTTGAAAAGGGATGGAAACAAATAACTATACTTTCATGTGATTACTAACAGTCATAACGATGTACTAAACCGTAGCATCACTATGATTAGATAGACTGGTTTGAAATAACAACAGTCCATGCAGAGAAGCACACAACAGCTAACAGTGGATACTCTACAGATATACCTCCTGTCATGAGAAACAGTGCGATACAGTTCAGGGTAATCAGCGTTTTAGAGGGTGGCCCAATTCCGAGCGCTTTACTCACAGTATTGGGGCTTCTATTCTGTGCTTTTTGTGTGTGGCATACAGCACTGTTTATGAGCAGTCTGCTGCTGTTTGCACTTGATATTTAGCGCTGTTTATGAGCTGTCTGGTGCTGTTTGTACTTGATATTTAGCGCTGTTTATGAGCAGTCTGGTGCTGTTTGTACTTGATATTTAGCGCTGTTTATGTGCTGTCTGGTGCTGTTTGTACTTGATATTTAGCGCTGTTTATGAGCAGTCTGGTGCTGTTTGTACTTGATATTTAGCGCTGTTTATGTGCTGTCTGGTGCTGTTTGTACTTCATATTTAGTGCTGTTTATGAACAGTCTGGCGCTGTTTGTACTTGATATTTTGCGCTGTTTATGAACAGTCTGGTGCTGTTTGTACTTGATATTTAGCGCTGTTTATGTGCTGTCTGGTGCTGTTTGTACTTCATATTTAGCGCTGTTTATGAACAGTCTGGCGCTGTTCGTACTTGATATTTTGCGCTGTTTATGAACAGTCTGGTGCTGTTTGTACTTGATATTTAGCGCTGTTTATGACAAGTCTGGGGTGTTTGTACTTATATTTAGCGCTGTTATGACAAGTCTGGGCTGTTTGTACTTCATATTTAGCGCTGTTTATGACAAGTCTGGGGCTGTTTGTACTTCATATTTAGCGCTGTTTATACACGTCTGGGGCTGTTTGTACTTGATATTTAGCCTTTTTATGAGCAGTCTGGAGCTGTTTGTTCTTATATTTAGCGCTGTTTATGAGCAGTCTGGGCTGTTTGTTCTTTATATTTAGCAATGTTTATGAGCAGTCTGGGGCTGTTTGTTCTTTATATTTAGCAATGTTTATGAGCAAGTCGGGGCTGTTTGTACTTTATATTTAGCGCTGTTTATGAGCAGTCTGGGGCTGTTTGTTCTTTATATTTAGCGCTGTTTATGAGCAGTCTGGGGCTGTTTGTTCTTTATATTTAGCAATGTTTATGAGCAGTCTGGGGCTGTTTGTTCTTTATATTTAGTGCTGTTTATGAGCAGCTGGGGCTGTTTGTTCTTTATATTTAGCATGTTTATGAGCAGTCTGGGGCTGTTTGTTCTTTATATTTGGCAATTTTACGAGCAGTCTGGGGCTGTTTGTTCTTTATATTTAGCGCATTTTATGAGCAGTCTGGGGCTGTTTGTTCTTTATATTTAGCAATGTTTGTGAGCAGTATGGGGCTGTTTGTTCTTTATATTTAGCGCTATTTATGAGCAGTCTGGGGCTGTTTGTTCTTTATATTTAGCGCTGTTTATGAGCAGTATGGGGCTGTTTGTTCTTTATATTTAGCGCTATTTATGAGCAGTCTGGGGCTGTTTGTTCTTTATATTTAGCAATGTTTGTGAGCAGTCTGGGGCTGTTTGTTCTTTATATTTAGCGCTATTTATGAGCAGTCTGGGGCTGTTTGTTCTTTATATTTAGCTCTGTTTATGAGCAGACTCAGGCTGTTTGTTCTTGCACCACCAAGTATGGAGATACTAAAAGGAACAAATCACTATTGTGAGAAAGATGGCAGGAACAAATCACTATAGTGAGAAAGATGGCAGGACAAATCACTTGTGAGAGATGGAGGACAATCACTGTTGTGAGAAAGATGGAGGAACAAATCACTATTGTGAGAAAGAGAGATGTGGGTTTAGGAACAAATCACTATTGTGAGAAAGATGGATGGGGTAGGGGTGGGGCTGATATTAAGGAACAAATCACTATTGTGAGAAAGATGGATGGGGTAGGGGTGGGGTTGATATTTAAGGAACAAATCACATTGTGAGAAAGATGGAGGGGGTAGGGGTGGGGTGATATTTAAGGAACAAATCACTATTGTGAGAAAGATGGATGGGGTAGGGGTGGGGCTGATATTTAAGGAACAAATCACTATTGTGAGAAAGACTGGATTGGGGTAGGGGTGGGGCTGATATTAAGGAACAAATCACTATTGTGAGAAAGATGGGGGGGGGGGGCTGATATTAAGGAACAAATCACTATTGTGAGAAAGATGGAGGGGGGTGGGGTGGGGCTAATATTCAAGGAACAAATCACTATTGTGAGAAAGATGGAGGGGGGTGGGGTGGGGCTAATATTCAAGGAACAAATCACTATTGTGAGAAAGATGGAGGGGGGTGGGGTGGGGCTAATATTCAAGGAACAAATCACTATTGTGAGAAAGATGGAGGGGGTAGGGGTGGGGCTAATATTCAAGGAACAAATCACTATTGTGAGAAAGATAGAGGGGGTAGGGGTGGGCTAATATTCAAGGAACAAATCACTATTGTGAGAAAGATGGAAGGGGTGGGGTGGGGCTACAGTTACATGGAACATGTCTCAATACATACTCTATGGTGTGTTATCACTTACATGGAACATGTCACAGGATATACTCTATCGTGTGTTATGCACTTACATGGAACATGTCACAGGATATACTCTATCGTGTGTTATGCAGTTACATGGATCTGCCGAATGTCGGTACTGGCATGTGTCTCACAGGTGCGGGCATTTTAGCTTTGTTCACCAGCATAAAGGCTAAACATTACCTCCAGCACCTTAGAGATTGTCCTCTCTAATCTCAGTTCTGTTACCTCACACTGTAGGTGGTGGGGGTGTGACGAGGGTTGGGAGCGGTCGGTGGGTCCTCTAGGGGAAGGACTTGGAATATTTTCTCTATGAGAATTATATTAAAATTTCATGGCCACCCTCTCTCTAACTAGTGGTTGAAGGAGCAACTTTCCAGTACTAGTCATCGATAGAAATTTAAATTTGTTCCTGGGACTGTTAAAATACTCAACAGTGGCTCTAGGATAAGTTTCCTCAGGTTTGTACTCTTAAAGGTACTTGTAGTTCCGAGAGACAGAATTAGAGAGAAGTTCAAACATTCAGTACTGATTGAACAACAAAGACTTGACGTAAGTTTAAGTGCACTTTCTCGCATCAACTTTACTTGCTTACACCCAGTGCAGTAGTTAAAGTCTGAAGACAGTGGACATGTCAATGTTACTTTAAATGCGTACCTTTTACACGTCAACTTCATTTGCGTACACCCAGTGCAGTAGTTAAAGTTATAAGCATAGGCATGTTCTCACTGTTTCATTATTAAGTGAGGGGAAGCTCTGGATGAGTTGAATTAAAGTCCACTTGGATATTATCGCTTAGCTAATAGTGGAGAGGATAGTTGATCTCTCTCTTGTGGCTGGTGACTGATCCTGCTGTGTAGACCTGTTGCTGTGGTGCTGGGTGGTGGTGTGTCTTCACAACCTGTCTTGCCCAGTGTATGTAGCGTAACCATTGTCTATTGTAGAGATTCTACTATAATTATCAACCTCCACTTTTGTTTAGAGGCTAAGTGAGCTTACAAACGAGTAGGAGACAATCATACAATGCTAAACAGTTTCAGTCAAATATTCTTCAATGTTTTCTTATTAGTTAAATTACATTAACTTGGAATACACTTAGCCCAAGTACACAGGTGGTGTAGACTTAAAATCATACACTACAAAGCATTCTAACAATCACCAGTTTTCATAAATCAACTGAGCAGTTTTCACCTAGTACAGGTATACGGTTTTTCTGATCAAAGTTTATCATTCAGTTCTCATCTTAACTGATAGAATTACAAACTGGCAAATGTCAGATGGTACACAAGAGTAGTGGTCAGATTGCTAACAAAAGAACCATAACCACATGGTGATATTGGAAATGAAATGAGGCAGGGAACCGTAAACAATAAACGTAAACAAATGGGGTAAATTTTGCTCCCATAAAAAAACCTAACACAGAGTAACTTTTATTCAAGACTGGCACAGCCTTTAAACTTGAATAAAGTCAGACAAATACATAGACGAACAATCTCATAGTGGGGAAAAAACAAGCGCAGGCCAACAACTCAACTGTCTTCATAATAATGACTTGACAAAGATTTGGACTTGGGGGGGGGGGGGGGGATTTGAAGATGGAGAAACTGGGAACATGAAATTAAGAAAATATATTACAGATATGAAAACTCTTCGCTAGCTGCATAAGGAAACCATCGCAATCCCTTTTGAAGGCAGATATATTTGTACTGCCTGCTCCGAGGCCTTTCCTCCGCTGGATCGGAACTCATCAGGAAGACACGGCTGGTTGTGTGTGTGCTCCTGGTATCAAATAGAGACACACCACAGTCCATAATACTGTGGTGTTCTCACCACCAAGGGTGCAAAAAATGAATCCAATAGCACCCCCAAAGCAGCCAGTGAAGGGTAGTAATGAAACCAAACGAAAGTGTGGGGAGGAAAAAAGTTGCTGAAAAACTAAAGACATTATGCAAATAGTATAATATATAGGGGACAATCTTTGAGCCTACGCTTGAGGATCCACCCAAAGATGCAAGTGAGATCAAAAGACAAACACACAGACGGACAGAAACAAATACAAATAACTTTTCATATCTGTAATATATTTTCTTAATTTCATGTTCCCAGTTTCTCCATCTTCAACACACACACCCCCCCCCCCCCCCCTCCTCCTTAAGTCCAGATCTTTGCCAAGTCTATGAAGACAGTTGAGTTGTTGGCCTGCGCTTGTTTTTTCCCCCCACTAGATTGTTCGTCTATGTATTTGTCTGACTTTATTCAAGTTTAAAAGGCTGTGCCAGTCTTGAATAAAAGTTACTCTGTGTTAGGTTTTCTTATGGGAGCAAAATTTACCCCATTTGTTCACTGTTCACATGGTGATAGCTTTTACCACATGGTGGCAAGCAAACTACTACACAGAACAATCATTCATCATTTTGATAAATGTCGCCAAATATTGGCACAAAGTTGAACTGTTAAACCACATACATATAATCAATGCATAGATTTGAAATGTAGAAGCATCATTTCATCTTATATTTCTGGGAGAATCAGAACAGACCAGGTTTTTCAGATCAAAGGGAGATAACCATAACCTCTCTCTTGATTTACCTCAGCGTCTGTCTTGTTCCTTAGTTCTGATCTACAGCTGGTCATGAGGAATCAGTGAGTCTCGACACTAAGTGTCTTCTCTTTGTATGCTAAACTGTGTATTCTAGATTATTCTTTTGAGACAGGCTGTCACTCATGGTGGTGAGAGGGAGGGGACTTGTCAGTCGTCTCCCTCCCCCTGAGTGTGGATTGGGCTAAATGCAAACGTTTGAACTATGCTGGTGCCTTTGGCCCTAGATCAAAGTATGATGATACACGAACGCAGAACGTAGAACGAATGCTAATTCAAGCGTGAGTAAACACGCTTCTCACTCAGCTGTGCGCGACTATCTGCAAGTGGGTGGGTGAATATTAGAGGGGGGATGGGGGTGGAGAGGGAAGGGGGGAGTGAGAAGAAGGAAGGAGGTTTGCTGGTTCCTCTTTGCTCTAGTAGCGCATGAGGGCACAGTCCGCTATCGGAGTAGAGAGAGAGAGAGAGAGACGACCAGCAATACAGTGACAAACTTATTTTGCAGCAATCCTCTGTCGCAACTTAGCACAGACTGCGGGAGGAGTGAGAGGGGTGAGGGTTTGATAGAGGGCAGGAAAGGTAGGGAGAGACTAGCGATGCACTCACAGAGTGACGTAAACTTTTTTGACACAACTCGCTACATGAGGGCGAGAAGGAAGGAGAGAATGAGGGGGGAGTTGGCATAGATTTGAAATCTATTAACAATGTGACAACTTCTTCAAGCTGTTCTTGCTGTTGAAGCGGCACCGTTGTGATCGTTTAATGAACCATTTAGAGAACCTCACTACTTTTCGTCAACCAATCACATGAAGTCAAAACTCTCAGCCAATTTTTTCTCACATGCAAGAGGGCCCAAGACAGTGTAACGAACTCTCGGCTATTCCTAGCTCCACTCGTCGTTTGGGTGAACGATGAAACGCTGACACTGGTCAGGCTCCACTCGTCGTTTGGTGAACGATGAAACGCTGACACTGGTCAGGCTCCACTCGTCGTTAGGGTGAACGATGAACGCTGACACTGGCCAGGCTCCACTCGTCGTTGGGTGAACGATGAAACGCTGACACTGGTCAGGCTCCACTCGTCGTTAGGGTGAACGATGAAACGCTGACACTGGCCAGGCTCCACTCGTCGTTTGGGTGAACGATGAAACGCTGACACTGGTCAGGCTCCAGTCGTCGTTAGGGTGAACGATGAAACGCTGACACTGGCCAGGCAAGCGAGAATTCTCGCCATCCTGTCTCTAGGAAACGCTTTTCTGTTGACCTGCATTCCCTTCCCCACTCGCCAGCGGTGACTACGAAATGTTGAGGTGAAAGAACCAGCGGCACAAGACCAAGGTCCTTGTCCCTGAACTCGAGCAAGAGATTCGTCTGGCGTGACAAGGGTTTTAGTCTTGCACTCATACTGACGACAGTAACAGATCCTTCACAAGTCTGCTCACAGTGTACACATCAGGTAAAGATGCCTTCAACAGCAGTTCAACCAGGCCCAAGGCGTCACCAAGTCGCCTTCAACAGCAGTTCAACCAGACCCAAGGCGTCACCAAGTCGCCTTCAACAGCAGTTCAACCAGGCCCAAGGCTCACCACGTCGCTCAGTGGACTTTCAAGCTAAACCCATGACAGAAATTCCACCTACAGCACATACCCCAGCAACAGTTCAACTATGCACGAGACATGCATGAAGCTCGATAACTCTTGATGCCAGATCTGCAACTAGTAGCACTCACTTCAGGCGGACTCCCAGGCCTTCAACAGCAGTTAAGACACAAGCACGCCGTGCGTCAGCTGTCACAGACTCTCTCACGCTGCCTCCGCAATAAACAATAAGTCACCGTAAACACAAGTCTGAAGTGTGAACACGACATGCAGCCTCACAGAGGAGTCATCCCAACGTGTCCGACAGATGGCGATTCCCAGATACGCTACACAGGTATCCTGGGAGCAGGGTCCCCGTACAGAGCGTTCCTGAACACCTGGGCGATGGTGGTGTTGGAGGTTTGAATCTCCTCCTCGCTCCGCGGCACAGGGTTGCCGTTGGTCCAGACATGCACGGCGTAGTTCTGCGTCCAGTCGTAGTCCCAGCCTTTGAAGAGTTTGTCCGCCTCGAACCAGTTGGGCCGGTACAGCCTGTCGCTCTCCATGTGCACGCGGCCGGGGTTCCTGTGCCACATGTCCCGGGGCACGTGCAGCGAGTTGGAGAAGAACTCGGTCCTGTGGTAGTGGTTGTAGTGGTCGTACCACTCACGCACAAAGGCAGAATTCCTCTTGGCGGAGATGAAGGCGTTGCCCATGCCTGTGCCATTCTCGATCAGCCCCAAGGTCAGGTCGTACTTCAGCAGCGGCTCCGGGTCACGGACCATCACCATGTCGGCGTCCAGGTAGATGCCTCCGTTCAGCAGCAGCAGCTGTAGGCGGACCAGGTCAGACAGGTGGTGCTTGAACTTGACCTCTTGACCTCCAATGCTGGTGGGTCTGGATCTGGAAACACCGAGAAACATGGGTGGATTGTTTGGTAATGATGTATCACTGACACTGTGGATTGTTTGGTAATGATGTGTCACTGACAGGGGGTGGATTGTTTTGTAATGATGTGTCACTGACAGGGGGTGGATTGTTTGGTAATGATGTGTCACTGACAGGGGTGGATTGTTTGATAATGATGTGGCACTAACACTGTGGATTGTTTGGTAATGATGTGATCACTGACAGGGTGGATTGTTTGGTAATGATGTGTCACTGACACTGTGTATTGTTTGGTAATGATGTGTCACTGACAGGTGGATTGTTTAGTAATGATGTCTCACTGACACAGTGGATTGTTTGGTAATGATGTTTCACAGACAGGGTGGATTGTTTGGTAATGATGTGTCACTGACACTGTGGATTGTTTGGTAATGATGTTCACTGACAGGGGTGGATTGTTTGGTAAGATGTGTCACAGACACTGTGGATTGTTTGGTAATGATGTGTCACTGACAGGGGTGGATTGTTTGGTAATGATGTGTCACTGACACTGTGGATTGTTTGGTAATGATTGTCACTGACAGGGTGGATTGTTTGGTAATGATGTGTCACTGACACTGTGGATTGTTTGGTAATGATATGTCACTGACAGGGGTGGATTGTTTGGTAATGATGTGTCACTGACAGGGTGGATTGTTTGGTAATGATGTGTCACTGACAGGGTGGATTGTTTGGTAATGATGTGTCACTGACAGGGGTGGATTGTTTGGTAATGATGTGTCACTGACACGGTGGATTGTTTGGTAATGATTATGTCACTGAAGTGGATGTTTGGTAATGATGTGTCACTGATAGGGGTGGATTGTTTGGTATGATTTATCCTAGACTGTTTGAAATGATTTAATGATAGGGTGGATGTTTGTTGTGAATATTCTAACTATATATGGGTGGGTTGTTTGGTAATAATATCTAACTTATATGGGTGGGTTGTTTGGTAATAATATCTAACTTTCATGGGTAGGTTGTTTGGTAAAAATATCTAATTTATATGGGTGGGTTGTTTGGTAAAAATATCTAACTTATATGGGTGGGTTGTTTGGTAATAATATCTAGCTTACATGGGTGGGTTGTTTGGTAATAATGTCCAACTTATATGGGTGGGTTGTTTGGTAATATTAACTTATATGGGTGGGTTGTTTGGTAATAATATCTAACTTATATGGGTGGGTTGTTTGGTAATAGTATCTAACTTATATGGGTGGGTTGTTTGGTAATAATATCTAACTTATATGGGTGGGTTGTTTGGTAATAATATCTAACTTATATGGGTGGGTTGTTTGGTAATAATATCTAGCTTACATGGGTGGGTTGTTTGGTAATAATATCCAACTTATATGGGTGGGTTGTTTGGTAATATCTAACTTATATGGGTGGGTTGTTTGGTAATAATATCTAACTTATATGGGTGGGTTGTTTGGTAATAGTATCTAACTTATATGGGTGGGTTGTTTGGTAATAATATCTAACTTACATGGGTGGGTTGTTTGGTAATAATATCTAATTTATATGGGTGGGTTGTTTGGTAATAATATCTAATTTATATGGGTGGGTTGATTATATATTGCCTGTTTAATTAGTGACTTTCTTGACACAAACTGTGAGTTTATCGACTCTATGTTTTATTCATCAACAAATTGAATGACCTTAAAACTGTGACTTTGTCCGCGCAATACGTGACTGTTCCTACTCAACAACTGTCTCCATTATACTTCTTTCGACATACAAACGTACCTAAAAGACACGTGGCTGTCATATGTCTCGTCATCTGTTGTGTCACTTCCATGGCATTATCCTATGCCGCTGCTCCTTCCATCTTACTGACATAGACATACTGGTATGTCCCACCACACCCACAGCACCAGAATTCCCCAATGCGTGGTTGGTGTCAAGTTACCATGAGGCTACCCACACACGGAGACACAGCATTGCTGCTGGGCCACTGGTGGTGTTCACTGGTGTCTGAGACACAGCACTGCTGCTGAGCCACTGGTAGTGTTCAGTGGTGTATGAGACACGGCACTGCTGCTGGGCCACTGGTGGTGTCTGAGACACAGCATTGCTGCTGGGCCACTGGTGGTGTTCAGTGGTGTATGAGACACCGCACTGCTGCTGAGCCACTGGTGGTGTTCAGTGGTGTATGAGACACCGCACTATTGCTGAGCCAGTTGTGGTGTTCAGTGGTGTATGAGACACAGCACTACTGCTGGGCCACTGGTGGTGTTCACTGGTGTATGAGACAGCGCTGCTGCTGAGCCACTGGTGGTGTTCAGTGGTGTATGAGACAGCACTGCTGCCGAGCCACTGGTGGTGTTCAGTGGTGTATGAGACACCGCACTATTGCTGAGCCAGTTGTGGTGTTCAGTGGTGTATGAGGCACAGCACTGCTGCTGAGCCACTGGTGGTGTTCAGTGGTGTCTGAGACACAGCACTTCTGCTGAGCCACTGGTGGTGTTCAGTGGTGTATGAGGCACAGCATTGCTGCTGAGCCACTGGTGGTGTTCAGTAGTGTCTGAGACAGCACTACTGCTGAGCCACTCGTGGTATTCAGTGGTGTCTGAGACACAGCACTGCTGCTGAGCCACTGGTGGTGTTCAGTGGTGTATGAGACACAGCACTGCTGCTGAGCCACTGGTGGTGTTCAGTGGTGTATGAGACACAGCACTGCTGCTGAGCCACTGGTGGTGTTCAGTGGTGTCTGAGACACAGCACTACTGCTGAGCCACTGGTGGTGTTCAGTGGTGTCTGAGACACAGCACTACTGCTGAGCCACTGGTGGTGTTCAGTGGTGTCTGAGACACAGCACTGCAGCTGAGCCACTGGTGGTGTTCAGAGGTGTATGAGACACAGCACTGCTGCTGAGCCACTGGTGGTGTTCACTGATGTCTGAGACACAGCACTGCTGCTGAGCCACTGGTGGTGTTCAGTGGTGTCTGAGACACAGCATTGCTGCTGGGCCACTGGTGGTGTTCAGTGGTGTATGAGACACAGCACTACTGCTGAGCCACTGGTGGTGTTCACTGGTGTCTGAGACAGCACTACTGCTGAGCCACTGGTGGTGTTCAGTGGTGTATGAGACACAGCTCTACTGCAGAACCATTGGTTGGTGTTCAGTGGTGTATGAGACACAGCACTGTTGATGAGCCACTGGTGGTGTTCAGTGGTGACGGAGAACAGCACTACTGCCGAGCCACAGGTGGTGTTCAGTGGTGTCTGAGACACAGCACTGCTGCTGAGCCACTTGTGGTGTTCAGTGGTGTATGAGACAACATTGCTGCTGGGCCACTGGTGGTGTTCAGTGGTGTATGAGACGCAGCACTACTGCTGAACCACTGGTGATATTGGGTGGTGTCTGAGACACAGCACTGCTGCTGAGCCACTTGTGGTGTTCAGTGGTGTATGAGACAACATTGCTGCTGGGCCACTGGTGGTGTTCAGTGGTGTATGAGACGCAGCACTACTGCTGAACCACTGGTGATATTGGGTGGTGTCTGAGACACAGCACTACTGCTGAACCACTGATGGTGTTCAGTGGTGTCTGAGACACAGCACTGCTGTTGAGCCACTGGTGGTGTTCAGTGGTGTCTGAGACACAGCACTGCTGCTGAGCCACTGGTGGTGTTCAGTGGTGTATGAGACACAGCACTACTGCTGGGCCACTGTGGCGTTCAGTGGTGTCTGAGACAGCTCTACTGCTGAGCCACTGGTTGTGTTCAGTGGTGTCTGAGACACAGCACTACTGCTGAGCCACCGGTGGTGTTCAGTGGTGTATGAGACACAGCACTACTGCTGGGCCACTGGTGGTGTTCAGTGGTGGCGGAGATACAGCCTTCTGCTGGGCCACGGTGGTGTTTAGTGGTGTCTGAGACACAGCACTGCTTGTGACCACGTGGTGTTCAGTGGGCGAGACAACCTTGTGAGCCACGGGGTTTCAGTGGTGTATGAGACACAGCACTGCTGCTGGGCCACTGGTGGTGTTCAGTGGCGTCTGAGACAACATTGCTGCTGAGCCACTGGTGGTGTTCAGTGGTGTCTGAGACAACATTGCTGCTGGGCCACTGGTGGTGTTCAGTGGTGTCTGAGACAACATTGCTGCTGGGCCACTGGTGGTGTTCAGTGGTGTCTGAGACAGCACTGCTGCTGGGCCACTGGTGGTGTTCAGTGGTGTATGAGACACAGCACTGCTGCTGAGCCACTGGTGGTGTTCAGTGGTGTCTGAGACACAGCACTGCTTCTGAGCCACTGGTGGTGTTCAGTGGTGTCTGAGACACAGCACTGCTGCTGAGCCACTGGTGGTGTTCAGCGGTGTCTGAGACAGCACTGCTGCTGGGCCACTGGTGGTGTTCAGTGGTGGCTGTTGTGTATTTGATGTATAAGGGACGCCAAGTTCTAACGTTGAACTAACGACAATAATTGCTTCTTCGCGGAAGCCAGTGCAAGACAGCATCCCCTCCGGAGGGCCTTATCACGTCCAACCGACGACAGTGCTTGTGGATACCGATGACCTCAACATCATCACGTCCAACAGACGACAGTCCTTGTCTATACCGATGACCACAACACCATCACGTCCAACCGACGACAGTGCTTGTCCATACCGATGACCACAACACCATCACGTCCAACCGACGACAGTGCTTGTCCATACCGATGACCTCAACACCATCACGTCCAACCGACGACAGTGCTTGTCAGTACCGATGACCTCAACACCAAGTCACCAACGGCAAAGACGTGAAGGTGATATCAAAACTGATGTCACCATGACATCAGGGTATTGATGGTCTACACAAGGGCTGTATTCTATGCTTGCTTTCATGATATACCCCCCACCCCCATCCCCCAAGTCAAGAAGGCCTGTGATAGAGGAGTGTGACGATGATGAAGATGGTGCTATGATTTCCATGCTGGTCTGAGACTGCAAGACAGGGCTGTCGTCTAAGCTTGCTTTCATTATTATATCCCCCCACCCACCACCCCCACCCCAAGTCAAGGAGGCCCATGAAATACAGAAACCTGTCGTGCTGGTCAGGAACTCGGAGAAACACTGTCAGAGAGACAGCTATAGGTGGATGAAACTCGACTGTGTGGTCCAAGTCTTACCACTTGGGGGAAGGGGGGGGGGGGATACCACACGTATACTGCTCTGGTGGGAATCAAGCCTACGACCTCCCAGTCTCGACTCTGCGATGCTAACAACTGCGCCAAGGTAGATGGTAACGTGTTGCGCTATCTACGCAAAGTGTGATTTCATCCACACAATGTGTGGTTTTATGTGCGCAGTGCGTGATTTCATGTGTATAGTGTGTGATTTCATATGTGTACTGTGTCATTTTATGTGCACAGTGTGTGATTTATATGCACATTGTATTATTTCACGTGCAGGTGGTGTGACTTTTTTGTGCGCAGTCAGTGATTCAATGTGTACAATGCATGACTCTGTCTGCTCGATGTGCTACTTTATAAGCACGTCGTCTGACTATGCCTACACAAAGTGTGTGATTCGCTATACACGACTTGTGGCAGTCAACACAATATTTGACTTTATCTTCTGTACATGTCATTTCATCTATAAAACATGCGATTTTACTCAACATGTTACGTCATCTACAGAACTTGTGATTAAGTCTACATAACATGTGACTTTTTTTTTTATAACATTCCCCTTTATCTACACAACATGTGACTGCATTTATTATTTAATGCTTAACGATGAGGATGAGCATGATGAAAATGATGCTACAGACTTCAAGTCTGCTCTAAGACTGCATGACAGAGCTGTACTCCATGCTTACTTTCATGACGTATTCCGGCATCAACCAGGCTCGAAGGATACGGACACCTGCAGAGTTCGTCAGGAAATTTGTGCAACGCTCTCAGAGACGCATCCATTAACTGGAAGAACTCGACGCTGTTGAGCCCATAGCAAGCTCAACTCTAGTTACAGTCTACTGAGGCTGAAAAACATCCATAAATAAAGGGCTCTGATGGGAACGGAACGCACGATCTCCCAGCCGGGAATGCGGCTGGTGACCCTATTGACGTAATATGTGACTTAATCTGCAACATTTGTGACTGTTACGTACACAGTATTTTACATATTCTTCTCAAAGTGCGACTTGATTTCAACGACATTTGGCCCAATTTACGAAAGTGTGACTTTACCTGCACAAAACGTGACTTACTCTAAACGGTGTGGTGTGACTGTAACTACTCAAAGCGTGACTTCATCTACACAGCGCGTGACAGTCTACACAAAGTATGACGCGAGCGAGAGAGAGACACAAGGGTGTTGCTGTCTACCTGTACACAAAGCGCACTCCCTTGCAGTCTCTCAGCACACGTTTCCACCAGTAACCCATCGGGTGCGCGTCCCCGATGACGTAGAGAGCGGAGGCTGTCACGTGACGTTTGGCCGCCATGATGCTGACGTAGTGCCAGAAGCGGAAGGTGTAGTCGCCGAAGATGACGAAGTAGACGATGCGCGGGACTTGGGTGTCGTCGTGACGTCGCTCACACTCCTTGTCGTCATGGAGAGCAATCTGCGTCACAGCACAACACAACGGAGTCAGGAAGCTACGTCACACAGGCATAGGTGTTTTACATTCATTCCTGTCTCTTCACACAGGCACAGGATGTTTTACATTCATCTCTCTCTCTCTTCTTTTGTTTGTCTTTAAACCAGAATTTTGCAAAATTACTGAATCTTTTGAACCAAACATACTGATAAGACAGAACTTTTGTACATTATCCGCCAGACATTCTGTGTCTTGGCAGACGAGAATCAAGGACCGTACGTGAACCCTCTTATGCTGACAGCAGCATCGTATCTTTACAGCAGCCCCAAATAGAGCATTGTTCCATTTATTTTCGGCACTGTTGTCAATGAATCTCATTATGTGCATTGTTATTACTGCACTGAGTATGCAATCCACCGCAAAGAAAGGACGTTTAAAAAGAAGATAACGTGTCTGTAAGGAAACACAGTGACGCCCCCTCCCCCTCCTGATGAATGAATGCATACCATGGTATCGTCTGCTGTGCACCCTCCCCCTCCTGATGAATGAATGCATACCATGGTATCGTCAGCTTTACACCCCCCCCCCCCCCCCTCCTGACGAATGAATGCATACCATGGTATCGTCTGCTTTACACCCTCCCCCTCCTGATGAAGGAATGCATACCATGGTATCG
>CM065730.1:69564532-69577032 GCA_033310375.1 Conus canariensis
TATGAGTCTTCCTTTGATTCCATTATATGGATCCAAAACATGACTACTTGACTCATTATTTCTCGACACAAGGGAAATCTTCCAAGTTCAGCTAGTACTGGCAATTTCATTGCTTTTCTGTGTATGCCTAATATATGTCTGCAAAATTTTACATGTATGTTCTCAATCGGATTATTGGATAATAAGTATTTGTGATAAATGTCGAACATTGTAGTCTGCTTTTCAACATGTGTGTGTGTGTGTGTGTGTGTGTGTGTGTGTGTGTGTGTGTGTGTGTGTGTGTGTGTGTGTGTGTGTGTGTGACAGAGAGAGGGAGGGTGAGAGATTGATGCTCTCATAACCCTTTCCGTTTGGGGTTTTGCTTTTGTTTTTGTTTTTTTGTCTTTCTTTTAACTCTTGATATATTGCCCTAAATTGAGTTTTTTAAAAATCAGTAAAAAAAAATGTGGGGAGAGAGAGAGAGAGAGAGAGAGAGAGAGAGAGAGAGAGAGAGAGAGAGCCCGCATACAGTAAGTACAGTAAACAGCACCTTGCCGTGTGTGGGAATGTTGCTGAAGGCGCACTAGCCGGAACTGGCTCTGTGACGCAAAACACGTGCCATGCGTGCAGCTGTGGGAAAGAATGAGTAGGCTACATTCGCAAGGGAGAGTGCATTGCTGTTAGCTTACGGTCAGCTGTAAGCGTAAGGGGTCCCCAACCGAAGGAGAGACACTCATGTTTCTCTGCGCATGCGTATGTTCAAGACAGCCGCGTGTTGGTAGCAAGGGCCAAGAAGGGAAAGAACTCTACCTGGTACAGGATTATCTCCCATCGTGCACCCGAACGTCGGGCAGTTGAGTGGATTTATCTTAGACGTCACTGCGTCGTTCAGCTTGTCCTGACGGTTAAACAGGGTGCCGTTAGGCAACAATCAAATGACAGATCTGGTGGTGCATGCATGCAAGTTTTGAACGGAGCTGAATTACCAGTAATGGACAATCATCAAAAATGTTGATGTTGGGAAACAAATTTGATGTTGGGAAACATATTCATTTATTGCTTATTAAAATCTGCATCATGTACAAACTGCGTTTTTCTTGCTTTAGTACATCTTACCTACCAGTACAAAAGTTCAGAATCTGAAAAAATAAAACATACGTCAACAGTATTGTTTTCGCTACCTAAAACTTCTCCCTCCAGATTTACCAGCACATACGGAAAGAGCCGATTCTTAACGAACATTGCAGATCGTTTTCTGGTCCCAGATACGGCCTTCGTGTGACGTCATTTTCTTTTCTTTCATATTTTTTTTCTGAATCACCATGTTTGCTCAAAACACACCATACTGCTACCTTCATGACGGGAAGTAAATGTTCATGTAACAGTCAGAAGGCGCCAGTCCACAAGTTTACAATAGACCCTGTGACACGTGCTTGCTTCAGGTGGCTGTCCCCATGACCGCCGGCCCTGGTGAAGACAAACACGATGGCCGGGTACATAGGGTCTTGAGTGTAGACTGTGTGAACACCTCTGTGTGAACGTCACCCTGAGTGTAGACTGTGTGAACACTTCTGTGTGAACGTCACCCTGAGTGTAGACTGTGTGAACACTTCTGTGTGAACGTCACCCTGAGTGTAGACTGTGTGAACACTTCTGTGTGAACGTCACCCTGAGTGTAGACTGTGTGAACACTTCTGTGTGAACGTCACCCTGAGTGTAGACTGTGTGAACACTTCTGTGTGGACGTCACCCTGAGTGTAGACTGTGTGAACACTTCTGTGTGGACGTCCCCCTGAGTGTAGACTGTGTGAACACTTCTGTGTGGATGTCACCCTGAGTGTAGACTGTCTGAACACTTCTGTGTGAACGTCCCCCTGAGTGTAGACTGTGTGAACACTTCTGTGTGGATCGTCACCCTGAGTGTAGACTGTGTGAACACTTCTGTGTGAACGTCACCCTGAGTGTAGACTGTGTGAACACTTCTGTGTGAACGTCACCCTGAGTGTAGACTGTGTGAACACTTCTGTGTGAACGTCACCCTGAGTGTAGACTGTGTGAACACTTCTGTGTGAACGTCACCCTGAGTGTAGACTGTGTGAACACTCTGTGTGGAACGTCACCCTGAGTGTAGACTGTGTGAACACCTCTGTGTGAACGTCACCCTGAGTGTAGACTGTGTGAACACCTCTGTGTGAACGTCACCCTGAGTGTAGACTGTGTGAACACCTCTGTGTGAACGTCACCCTGAGTGTAGACTGTGTGAACACTTCTGTGTGAACGTCACCCTGAGTGTAGACTGTGTGAACACTTCTGTGTGGATGTCACCCTGAGTGTAGACTGTGTGAACACCTCTGTGTGAACGTCACCCTGAGTGTAGACCGTGTGAACACCTCTGTGTGAACGTCACCCTGAGTGTAGACTGTGTGAACACTTCTGTGTGAACGTCACCCTGAGTGTAGACTGTGTGAACACTTCTGTGTGGACGTCACCCTGAGTGTAGACTGTGTGAACACCTCTGTGTGAACGTCACCCTGAGTGTAGACTGTGTGAACACTTCTGTGTGAACGTCACCCTGAGTGTAGACTGTGTGAACACTTCTGTGTGAACGTCACCCTGAGTGTAGACTGTGTGAACACTTCTGTGTGGACGTCACCTGAGTGTAGACTGTGTGAACACCTCTGTGTGAACGTCACCCTGAGTGTAGACTGTGTGAACACCTCTGTGTGAACGTCACCCTGAGTGTAGACTGTGTGAACACTTCTGTGTGAACGTCACCCTGAGTGTAGACTGTGTGAACACTTCTGTGTGAACGTCACCCTGAGTGTAGACTGTGTGAACACTTCTGTGTGAACGTCACCCTGAGTGTAGACTGTGTGAACACTTCTGTGTGAACGTCACCCTGGGTGTAGACTGTGTGAACACTTCTGTGTGAACGTCACCCTGAGTGTAGACTGTGTGAACACTTCTGTGTGAACGTCACCCTGAGTGTAGACTGTGTGAACACCTCTGTGTGAACGTCACCCTGGGTGTAGACTGTGTGAACACTTCTGTTGTGAACGTCACCCTGAGTGTAGACTGTGTGAACACCTCTGTGTGAACGTCACCCTGAGTGTAGACTGTGTGAACACTTCTTTGTGAACGTCACCCTGAGTGTAGACTGTGTGAACTCTGTGTGAACGTCACCTGATGTAGACTGTGTGAACACTTCTTTGTGAACGTCACCCTGAGTGTAGACTGTGTGAACACCTCTGTGTGAACGTCACCCTGAGTGTAGACTGTGTGAACACCTCTGTGTGAACGTCACCCTGAGTGTAGACTGTGTGAACACCTCTGTGTGAACGTCACCCTGAGTGTAGACTGTGTGAACACCTCTGTGTGAACGTCACCCTGAGTGTAGACTGTGTGAACACCTCTGTGTGAACGTCACCCTTCCCATCTCCCCTACCTCTCCATTCAACCCTTCCTGTCCCCCGCACCTCCCCGCCTCCCTCTTCCCTCCACCTCCTTTGTCTCCAGCCCCTTTGTTTTTACACCATCCAAGAATTCAAGACACCGGGGATCCTGTTTATCTTGTTCATGTAACCAATCCAAATTCGTCTTGTTTTTTTTTTTTTTTATCTTGTTCATGTAACCAATCCAAATTCGTCTTGTTCTTTATCTTGTTCATGTAACCAATCGAAATTCGTCTTGTTCTTTTCTTGTTCATGTAACCAATCCAAATTCGTCTTGTTCTTTATCTTGTTCATGTAACCAACCCAAATTCGTCTTGTTCGCTATTGCCACAGGGTAGTTGATCGGAGGAGTGCCACGACACACACACACACACACACACACACACACACACACACACACACACACACACACACACACACACACACACACACACACATGTAGCATTCCTAGTGATCCGCTACCCAGCAAAAGTCCTTTCCTCCACGCCGTCAGTCAAAGACTTCTGCAGTCTGCCTCTGGAATGGTTGACCATCCGATGTACCCTGAATGAATAAGACACGAGTCGTTGCAATAATCCAGATCTGTTTACCCCTACGATTTTGCCGTATTTTGTACACGTTTGGTAAAAATACCATATCACATATGCATAGCCTGCAGAATTGTAAAGCAAAGACTAAGTTGAAACAATGTTGTTTCTGATTCGTCTTCTCTCCGTTCATAACCCAGTTCATGGTCGATATGAACAAGAGAATATTAAGGCGAGAGGTCAGGAATTAGTTCTTTAAGGGCGAGAGGTCAGGAATTAGTTCTTTAAGGGCGAGAGGTCAGGAATTAGTTCTTTAAGGGCGAGAGGTCAGGAATTAGTTCTTTAAGGGCGAGGGGTCAGGAATTAATTCTTTAAGGACGAAAGGTCAGGAATTAATTCTTTAAGGGCGAGAGGTCAGCAATTAAATGTTTTCCAATTCTGTTCATCCCTTCGTTTTGTCCCCATGCAGCAAAAATGGCTGCGTCCCGTGATTGACAGAAGAGCGGGAGGCGTTTGGAAGTTGCCAGTGGCTGACATATCAGCCCAGCTGAGTCAGCACATTTTCATGAACTGGTGTTGGGGAGTATTTGCTGGATGTTGTTGCTTTTAGTTTCGTGACAGAGGTCAGCTGTTTCACGTCGTGGCAGCTCTGAGATGCTCTGCGTGATCGACTGGCGTGTAACAAAACTGAGAAATGAAGATGCAAAGGGTGAGCACTCTTCTCGGCTTTTTAGTAATGCACCACTAAGTTCTTTCCCCTTCATCACCATGCTGTCTCTATCTTGCCCCTCGAAGGGAGAGACGAGGAAGGTTTGACAAGGATACTTAGAGCAGAATATAACAACGCCGTGGCGCCGTGGTTAATGTACCGAATTCCTAGGTTGTAAGTCCTGTGTTCGATTTCTATCGGAGTCATTTATTTGTAGGATTTTTCTGCCCCTACTGGCTCCTACCCAGAGTTGAGAATGCTACGGGCTCAGCTGGAAAGACTGTGACCACACGGGCGAGTTTATTCCACGCAATGGATGCATCCACGAAAGTGTCGCTCATGTCTTCTAACCAACACTACAGTGTCTGAATCTCTCAGGGCTGACTGCATAGAGTACAGCCCTGTCATGCAGTCACAGGCTGGAATGGAATTTTCCAAACCATCATCATCATCGTATCATCATCATATCATCATCATCATCATCATCATCATCATCATCATCAACATCATTTTCACTGATCAGCATAAACAAAGTCTCAAGTTCTATGGTCCTTCATGCCCTGCTCTCATGATGACGTCAGGGTTGATTTCTATTTGACGTCAGCGCCTTGGTGGAGTCAAGCTGACGTCACCAGCACAGGCAGGGTCATGTGGACTGTCGTTGAGACGGACGTGCCGGCACTTTCCGGATGGGAACGCTCACTCACGCAGGATTCGTGACTACACAGTTATTGTCGTCATTATAGACTCAGTGGATGGAGGTCTGTGTATGTTGGATCAGGACAGGTACCGCTCAACACCACCGATCAGAACAGGTACCACTCAACACCACTGATCACAACAGGTACCACTCAACAACACCGATCACAACAGGTACCACTCAACACCACCGATCAGAACAGGTACTACTCAACACCACCAATCATAACAGGCACCACTCAACACCACCGATCACAACAGGTACCACTCAACACCACCGATCACAACAGGTACCACTCAACACCCCCGATCAGAACAGGTACCACTCAACACCCCCGATCAGAACAGGTACCACTCAACACCACCGATCATAACTGGTACCACTCAACACCACCGATCAGAACAGGTACCACTCAACACCACCGATCAGAACAGGTACCGCTCAACACCACCGATCAGAACAGACACACTCAACACCACCGATCAGAACAGGTACCACTCAACACCACCGATCGTAACTGGTACCACTCAACACCACCGATCAGAACAGGTACCACTCAACACCACCGATCAGAACAGGTACCGCTCAACACCACCGATCATAACAGGTACCGCTCAACACCACCGATCAGAACAGACACCACTCAACACCACCGATCATAACAGGTACCGCTCAACACCACCGATCATAACAGGTACTACTCAACACCACCGATCAGAACAGGTACCGCTCAACATCATCGATCATAACAGGTACCACTCAACACCACCGATCACAACAGGTACCGCTCAACACCACCGATCACAACAGGTACCGCTCAACACCACCGATCAGAACAGGTACCACTCAACACCACCGATCAGAACAGGTACCACTCGCCACCACTGATCAGAACAGGTACCACTCAACACCACCGATCAGAACAGACACCACTCAACACCACCGATCATAGCAGGTACAGCTCAACACCACCGATCAGAACAGGTACTACTCAACACCACCGATCATAACTGGTACCACTCAACACCACCGATCAGAACAGGTACCACTCAACACCACCGATCACAACAGGTACCGCTCAACACCACCGATCATAACAGTACCACTCAACACCACCGATCAGAACAGGTACTGCTCAACACCACCGATCACAACAGGTACCACTCAACACCACCGATCAGAACAGACAACAGCCTTTGAAAAGGAAGAATACGTATAAATACACGCCGTTTCAAAGTCGCTATTTCACAATTATAGTTGAATGCTCTACCACTTTGTTATGTACGTTGGTATGGATGACACGTACACACATTACAGGCACCGAAAGAATGAAAGAACAAAGAACAAGCGAGTGACTGATTTCCAACTGACGGACACGGGAAACGACAGAATATTGCGCCCAGCAGGCAGCTCTTCAGTCGGCTCTACCCGGGTAGGCAGTCGTCATGTAAACGAGAGCATGGATTGTACAGCGATTAGAGCTTGGTTTCTAACCAAGGTTAGGCGCTGTTTAAGCACTCGTACTCTTAACAACAACAACGACGACGACAACAACGTCAAAAACAATAACAACAACAACGACAACAACAACAACGATAACAATAATAATGATAATGATGATAATAACATTAATAATAATGATAATGATGATAAAAACTATCTCGGTGTAGAGAAATGTATCAAGATACAATAGTCCGTTTTGCCAAACTTATCATGAAGACGAAGTTTACTTCTAATCTAATTGTGGTATGCACAACGACCGGAGAATGCAGTTTTTTTTTTAAGGATAGTGATAAAATACTGGCACAATGTCAGTTAACAGAGAAATGATCTTTGCCAGCGTTGACAGTACAGCATCCAGCCATTGGTTTAGCAGTGAAACAGACATGGGTCTATGATCTTTGCCGTTGACAGTGCAGCATCCAGCCATTGGTTTAGCAGTGAAACAGACATGGGTCTATGATCTTTGCCAGAGCTGACAGTACAGCATCCAGCCGTTGGTTTAGCAGTGAAACAGACACGGGTCTGTGAAATAACACTTAGAGGGGTAGTCGAAGAATGAGTTTGCGCTCCAAAGTCTCACAGACGGCTTGAAAGCAAAGTAATGTCACAATATTATTTACTTTTCAATAGTATGTAGTTTTTTATTTAAAAAAAAAAAAGTAGTACATAGTTGTAATTTGTCTCTTTCGTTCGGCCAAACAGTAAATCTTCTTTAAAGTTTATAAAGTAAATCTTCAGAATCAGAATCTGAAACCCATTGCTGAAACGCGGAAATAGGAGGCGGAGGGGGGGGGGGGATGTGGGGAGAGTGTATGAGGGCTGAGGGTGGCAAGGAAATTCCAGAGTATGCCCATCAGAGCAGGCACCACTCGTCTCCGATGAAGTCAACGGGCAGCAGTGCAGTCTCTCCGATGAAGTCAACGGACAGCAGTGCGGTCTCTCCGATGAAGTCAACGGACAGCAGTGCAGTCTCTCCGATGAAGTGAACGGACAGCAGTGCGGTCTCTCCGATGAAGTGAACGGACAGCGGTGCAGTCTCTCCGATGAAGTGAACGGACAGCAGTGCGGTCTCTCCGATGAAGTGAACGGACAGCAGTGCCGTCTCTCCGATGAAGTGAACGGACATGTAGAAAGGACAGCTGCGGTCTCTCCGATGAAGTGAACGGACAGCGGTGCAGTCTCTCCGATGAAGTGAACAGACAGCAGTGCAGTCTCTCCGATGAAGTGAATGGACAGCAGTGCAGTCTCTCCGATGAAGTGAACGGACAGCAGTGCAGCGTCTCTTGTGGCGGGTTGCCTCATCGCGAAGTGAAAGATTTCGTTGGACTGCCAACCCTTGGAGGACGACTGAATGACCTTGAGTGTTGCTGTTTATGGAGGGAGCCGAAATGAACAGACAGACAGCCGGACAGACAGACAGAAGACAGACAGTCAGAAGACAGACAGGAAACAGAATACAGACAGACAGAAGACAGACAGAAGAAGACAGAGAGATAGAAGACAGACAGACAGACAGACAGACAGACAGAAGACAAACAGACCTGTTGGAAGAACATGGAGCAGACGACATCTCTGTCCCGGGCCGGGGGGCCACAGACCAGAGAAGGGTCGTAGGTCTGCTGCACGGTGGGGTCCGGCCTGCCCAGAAACTCCAGCACCGAGCAGTTGGGGGCGTTGAACCACCTCCCTCCCCCACCCCCTTCCCCTCCACCCTCTCTCTCCTGCACCCCTCCCAGGGGAAGGTGGCGTGGTGCCAGCAGAGGGAGGGAGGAGGGAGCGGCGGGTCTGGCAGAGTGGGCCACGAGGGAGGAGAGGAAAGGCTGCAGCCTCAGCCCCATCACCACCATCACCACCACCATCGCCAGCACCGACAGGGTGGCTCGGCCCGGTAGGCGGCGCTGCAGGCAGGTCAAGGTCACCTTCATGGCTTTGTGGCGTCCTGGGAGCCGTTTGGGGACAGCTGAAATGAGAAAATTGTTTTAAAAAAAAAAACAGAGACAGATGGAATGAGAATTTGTCCCGTGATACAGACAGATGGAATGAGAATTTGTCCCGTGATACAGAGACAGATGGAATGAGAATTTGTCGCGTGATACAGAGACAGATGGAATGAGAATTTGTCCAGTGAAGCAAACAGAGACAGATGGAATGAGAATTTGTCCGGTGATAAAAACAGAGACAGATGGAATGAGAATTTGTCCGGTGATAAAAACAGAGACAGATGGAATGAGAATTTGTCCGGTGATAAAAACAGAGACAGATGGAATGAGAATTTGTCCGTTTGCAAAACAGAGACAGATGGAATGAGAATTTGTCCAGTTGCAAAAACAGAGACAGATGGAATGAGAATTTGTCCGGTGATAAAAACAGAGACAGATGGAATGAGAATTTGTCCAGTGAAACAAACAGAGACAGATGGAATGAGAATTTGTCCGGTTGCAAAAACAGAGACAGATGGAATGAGAATTTGTCCGGTGATAAAAACAGAGACAGATGGAATGAGAATTTGTCCGGTGATAAAAACAGAGACAGATGGAATGAGAATTTGTCCGGTTGCAAAAACAGAGACAGATGGAATGAGAATTTGTCCAGTGGTAAAAACAGAGACAGACAGAATGAGAATTTGTCCGGTGGTAAAAACAGAGACAGACAGAATGAGAATTTGTCTGGTGGTAAAAACAAAGACAGACAGAATAAGAACTTGTCCGGTGGTAAAAACAGAGATAGATGGGATGAAAATTTGTCCGGTGTCAAAACTAGTTCAAGATTGTGTGGAGATATGTAGCTAGAGGGGAATTCATTGTGCATGTGAACAAGGTGGTAGAGAAGTAACATGGACTAAAGGCGGATATCCTTTGTTTCCATCCCTATATAAACTGAATGGAGAACGAGAGAGGTGGGGGGAACAGAAGAACAACACCACGATAGAGAGAAGAGAGAACAACACAATACAAAAGAGAGAGAGAGAGAGAGAGAGAGAGAGAGAGAGAGAGAGAGAGAGAGAGAGAGAGAGAGAGAGAGAGAGAGGAGTGAGCAGGACAGAGAAGGGTTGAGAGAAACGTGGTCTGGGCGACAGAAGTGACAGCAAGGTCTTTGGCGTCAAAGGCAAGCTGAGAAAGAAAGACTGAGTTCCAAACTCAGAGGTGGGTGAAAGAGACAAAGAAGAAGATTTCTATGTCGAGTCCCCAGAGACGACCACGGAGACCCAGTCTTGGAACCTGGTGCCAGACAACCAAAGGCGTCACCATCAGTGCTGAAGAAGATTTTAAGTCATTTGTTGGAGAACTGTGGTATGGTGTGCAAGTGTGTGTGTGTGTGTGTTGTGTGTGTGTGTGTGTGTGTGTGTGTGTGTGTGTGTGTGTGTCCGTGTGTGTGTGTGTGTGTGTGTGTGTGTGTGTGTGTGTGTGTGTGTGTGTGTGTGTGTGTGTGTAGAAACCTGGCCAGGTAAGAAGCCTTTTTGAGTTTAAGTCACGGAATTAGGAAGTACTGATCTCCTATGCTTTAATTATTCTTTTTGTAAATTTAAATTTTTCATGTGTGATTATAAGTAGCGTAGAAACTGTATTTCTTGTTATCAGTCGTGTTAGGAGAGAAGCGAATGCGTGACATCCCATTCCCAGAGAGAGGTGGATGTTTGGTGGGGCCATGAGAGCGCATATGCGTGCATGAGTGCAGAGATAACCTTGGTGCGTTAAGCCTGACTAATACATCAACTTAGTGCACTTAAACAATATCATCACGATTTCCTCCGTCCTGGACAGAGACAGACAGAATACGAATTCGTCAGTGTTGAAAATAGAAACAGATGGAATGATAATTCACCAGGTGTTAAAAATATAGATAGAATAATAATTCACCAGGTGTTAAAAATATAGATAGAATGATAATTCACCAGGTGTTAAAAATATAGACAGATAGAATGACAATTCACCAGGTGTTCAAAATATAGACAGATAGAATGACAATTCACCAGGTGTTCAAAATATACACAGATAGAATGATAATTCACCAGGTGGTAAATATAGAGACAGACTGAATGAGAAATTTTCAGAGGTGTGTGCGCGCGCGGTGAGTCTGTGTGTGTGTGTGTGTGTGTGTGTGTGTGTGTGTGTGTGTGTGTGTGTGTGTGTGTGTTTGTGTATGTGTGCATGTGTGTTTGTGTGTGTGTACATGTGTGTTTGTGTGTGTGTGCGTGCGTGAGTACGTGCGTGTGTGTGTGCGTGTGTGTCTGTGTGTGTGTCTGTGTGTGTGTCTTCTGTCTGTGTGTGTGTGTGTCCTCTTACTTGGTCTTTCCTGATCGGTCAGTATAACTGAGGATGACACTGAGCCCAGACTTGAACACAGAGAAGTCCAAACTAAAAATTAAAAAAAAACCGCACTGTCCACCACAACACAGCAAGGACAACGAACTGACCACGACTACACACCGGCCATACTTCTGCTGCTACTGCCACGACTGCGGACCTGTCGTCTGCCGAAACTTGTGTCGCCAGCGACAGTGCGAACAGCGCATCTGTCAAATCACCAATCAAAAGACGCTACTATTTATAATGCATGGGAGAGCGGGTTGGGAGGAGGGAGGGGAGGGGGGATGGAGAGGAGAGGGGAAAATGGCTGCACGGAAAGCCCTCCTGGCTGACCTGTCCAGCGTTTACGCCCAACATTGATCTCGCTTTGAACTGAAGATGGAGTGAGTTTCAAACGGTAAGAGGCCAAAAGAGTAACACTGTTTGCATTTTGTGTGTTTGTTGCTCTGCTTTAGAGAGATAGGTGGACAGATACATATATACGCAGGTATGGAGAGAAAGAGACAGACAGGCAGACAGACAGATGGACAGACAGAGGTTTGTGTGTGTGCTGTGTGTGTGTGTGTGTGTGTGTGTGTGTGTGTGTGTGTGTGTGTGTGTGTGTGTGTGTGTGCGTGCATACGCGCTTGTCTGTCTAGTCTTCACTTGACTTCTCTTGTCTTGTCTTGCCTTGTTTTGCCTAGTCTTGTCTTCCCTTGACTTGTCTTGTCCTGTCCTGTCTTGTCTTCTCTTCTCTTGTCTTCTCTTGTCTTGTCTTGTCCTGTCTGTCTATATATTTCTGGGTCTCCGTACAGGTGGCTCTTTCACACGCGCACACAAGGTGAAGTCTAATGAACGTCGAGTTCCCCAAACTCCTGTCCAACTTGGACAGATATCATTTGGGATTTGTTGCAAGATTACACGCTGAAAGTCGTCGACCTGAACGTTTTTCGGCTGGTATATTTGTCTGATGTATATTTGTCTGAAACCATCCCTGCAAGTAGATCTGGACTGATAGACGCCATGATGCATGATAACTCGACACTTCATCAACACAAACGATCAGGACATCAGCCACATAAGGAACTGCGGTGACCCCCTCCATACGACCTTGAATGCAGTGCAAGGTCACAAAGGGAGCTAATTATGATACCTGGTGACGCTGCGTGCACGTGAAACATTGTCCTATATGTGGGCATGAAACGTGATCGTTTTGAACAAAACAGCGCTTTCATGAGTCCTGGTGGGTAGTGTCTGGTGTTCAGTGTGTATCAGCACCTCAAGCGTGTCAGTCGTTTGTGAGTCCATTGTACGTGTTGTCGTCTGGTGGTGTGTGTTGTGTAA
>CM065730.1:69579532-69594532 GCA_033310375.1 Conus canariensis
GATCATCTCACAACATGGAGTCGTGGCGTGATGACAAACATAGAGGGCAAGCAAACGTTATCGATCATCTCCAAGTGATGAAAGCAGAGGTCCCCTCAGATCGATTTCCGCACAGGTGAGAGTTAGTCGACACTTCACACACGTGTTCTCCCAACCTTGGTGCACTACAGCCTTCTTCTTCTTCTTCTCTTCTTCTTCTTCTTCTTCTTCTTCTTCTTCTTCTCGTCGTCGTCGTCGTCTCGTCGTCGTCGTCGTCGTCGTCGTCTTCTTCTTCTTCTTCTTCTTCTTCTTCTTCTTCTTCTTCTTCTTCTTCCTTCTTCTTCTTCTTCTTCTTCCTTCTTCTTCTTCTTCTTCTTCTTCTTCTTCTCTTTCTTCTTCTTCTTCTCTTCTTCTTCTTCTTCTCTTCTTCTTTCTTCTTCTTCTTCTTCTTCCTTCTTCTTCTTCCTTCTTCTTCTTCTTCTTCTTCTTCTCCACCCCGCCACTCAACGTCTGTTTCATTCCTTGTTCGCTCCACACCCAGCCCACCCCTCACCCCTCCCCCCCCCCCCCCCCCCCCCCCCCCCCGCCTCCCTCTGATCTCCATGTCCTCTCTTCTCCCCTCATCCCATCCTCCCCTACTCTCCCCCCCCCTCCTCCCACCACTTTAAAAAGAGGGTTAGAAAAGGGACAAGAGATACCTAAAGGGAGACACCTGTCGTGAACGTATTGGAAAAGACAAGAGAGAGAGAGAGAGAGAGAGAGAGAGAGAGAGAGAGAGAGAGAGACAGAGAGACAGAGAGAGAGAGAGAGAGAGAGAGAGAAAGGAGCAAAACTTTGTGTGTGTCCCTGCTTGCCCGCGTGTGTCCGTGAGAGAGAGACAGACAGAGACAGAGACAGAGAGAGAGAGAGGAGAGAGAGAGAGAGAGAGAGAGAGACAGACGGACAGACAGACAGACAGAGACAAAGACAGAGACAGAGACATAGAGAGAAACAGACTGAGAGTGTGTGTGAGTGTCTGTGTGTGTGTGTGTGTGTGTGTGTGTGTGTGTGTGTGTGTGTGTGTGTGTGTGTGTGTGTGTCAAGTCAAGTCAAGTCAAGTCAACATTTTATTTAGAGATGGAAACATTGAATAAGCAACATATCTGCTTTTTTACATCAAGCCATCTATGAAAAAAGAAAGAAAGAGAAAAAAAAAATCAAATCGTGTACAATGCCTTTCATCAAAAGAAAAGTAAACATACCGTCTTACCCCCTCCCATCTCCTCCCCTTTACCCACTCACTTCCATTCACGTAAAAGGTATCAATGCTCATCGCCGCCCCTATGGTTACATTCACGAAGTGTATATCTTTACCAATGTATTTCTTTTCTGCACAGGATGGACATTTTTTCAGTATCATATGTGGTTAACGATTCATGAGATAATCTTTCAATTTTTTCTTAAACGTGTTTTTATTTTTTGTATTTTTTAAGGGTTTTGTGAGTTTATTCCACAGATTTCCACCTGAATATACAAAACTGGATTTGTATGAATTGTTGCGTGGTCTAGGAATGGACAATAAATGAGTATGTCTATGGCAATTGACTCTAAATGTTTCTGTAATCTTTTGGGGAGCTGTTCCATTAATAACGTTATGCATACAAAGGGCTTTATTGAAAAAGAGTCTGTTTGGGAAGGTTAATATTTTGAGTTGTTTGTAATCTTCATCAGTTAGGGAGCTCGATTTTAACAATACTAATTTCAATGCTCGTTTGTACAGACGATGAATTAATTTTAAATTATGTTCACTACAGTTGTCCCAAAGGGTTGATGCATAATCAATTAATGACAAAATATGTGCGCAGAAAAAAAGTTTTCGAGAGTGGCCATCGAGGAAATTTTTTATCCGAGACAACTGAAATATTTTTTTTGAAAGGCGTTTTGCTAAGAATGTTATATGTTCAGTCCAAGATAAATCTTTGTCAATAATGACACCTAGTGTTTTGTGTGAACTGACTTCCTCAACTTTATTGTTGGATATGAGTAAAGGCTGAAAGTTTGATTTCATTTTTTGTCGTTTTTGTCTTGTAGACACGTACATGCACTTTGTTTTAATAGCATTTAAAGACATATGGTTTAGTTGTGTCCATTCAGTAAGTTTATCGATATCTGCTTGAAGCTTAATTGTTAATTCATAGGCATCAGAGTCGTTTTCGTGAAGAGATGTATCATCTGCAAACATTTCGCATTTACATTTAACAAAACAAGGCAAATCATTTACGTAAATTGTAAACAAAAGAGGTCCTAACACAGAGCCTTGTGGAACACCATATTTGACAGGCATAAATGTTGACAATTTGTCAGCTACAGCTACTGATTGTTTTCGGTCACATAAAAAAGATGAAATAAGACTTATGAATTCTGGAGTCAGTTTGTAAAGTTCAAGTTTACGGCACAACAAAGAATGGTTGATGACATCAAAAGCTTTTTCAAAGTCTACGAAGAGAATACCTGCAAATTTATTCTCGTTTATGCTGCAAAGAAGACTGTCAATAAGCTGTATGAGGGCTGTGTGGCAAGAATGATGTTTTCGAAAGCCCGACTGACTTTCGTGGAGAAGTTTGTTATCAGCGAAATAAGAATACAGAGACTTATGCATGTGTTTTTCGATCGGTTTTGCAATGGCTGATAAAATGGATATCGGTCTGTAATTTGATGGGTTTGAAGAATCCCCGGTTTTATACAGAGGAATAACTTTAGCTTCTTTAAATTTTAGAGGAAAAGTTTGTTTATCTATGCATAAATTGTATAAGTATGTCAAAGTATCTGTGATAGCAGGACATGACAACTTAAGTACTTTTGTCTCGATACCATCTAAATCACGAGTATTTGATTGGGTTGAAGTAGACAAAGCTTTACTAACATCTAAAATGGTCATGGGTTTCAGACTAAATGGAACACGAATATCCTTAGAATGGATGTATTGTTCTAAATAACTGAGATCGTTTTCACTAGATCTATCATTTAATATGATTCTATCTGCTATGGTTGCAAAATGATTATTTAGTTGATCTGCAGATATGTCTGAGCTCATTTGTTGACTTTTTGACACATGTTTATTAGTTAATATGTTAATTGCTTTCCAAATTTGCCTGGTATCTTTGGTAGAAGTTAACATTTTTCTAAAGTAAGTACGTTTCGATTTCCGTTTTAATGACGTCACTTTATTTCTTTGTTTTCTGAATTCTTCATTTGTTCCGAAATTACTCAAATGATTTCTTTTATTAATTTCTGTGTCAATTTCTTTAGTTATCCATGGAGGTTTTGGTTCCTGTTTAATCCTTTTCTTTATAAAAGGGGCGTGTTTATTATATACGGAAGTAAACGTATCAATCCAAAATTCAGCTGCTTTATTTGGATCTCTGATTTGATAAATGAGGTCAAATTGTGCTTCAGAAAGGTCAGTAAGGTAATCTTCTTCTTTAAAGTTTCTAAAGCTCCTGTAGTAAATAACTTTATGACCTACTTTTGGAATTTTTACACGGTTTTTGAACCAAGTAAGGCAAATTGGGTTGTGATCACTGCAACCATAGGGAGGGGAACAAAGTTCGATAATGGATTGTTTTGCATTTGTGTAAATATGATCTATTAGAGTAGCAGAGTTTTCAGTTATGCGTGTTGGTCTATCGATTAACTGTTCTAAATTATGTGATATATAGTTTTGATACCACTTTGATTTTGTTTTTAAGAGATCAATGTTGAAATCTCCTAATATGATTGTCTCATAACTTAGAATGGTTACTTCATCCATTATTGCATTAAATCTGTCCTGCCAATCAATGGTTTCTGATGGGTTTCTATAGACAAAGCCTATTGCAAGCGGTTGACTATTTTTCATACTTATTTCAATCCAGACAGATTCAACACCATAATTTTCAAAATTAACTAGCCTTTTACATTTTAATGAGGAAGCATGATATATAAGTAAGCCAGTGGATTTTGGTTTATAGGGGTCGAGTCGCATTATTTGGTATCCTGGCATGTCCATTTCTGCATCTGATATATGAGAAGATAACCGGGATTCAGAAAAACAAAATACATGAAAACTGTTTCCATCACTGCGAAGTATAGTTGCAATGTCATCTTTTTTGTTTATTGCATTATTGATGTTAAGGTACCCTACACGAAGTCCATGTTTGGATGGCCATATGTCTGAAGTCCTAGGCATGTTGCAGTGTATAGCACTAGGTATGGCTTAAATAGAATGGTGAGAGGGAACACTAAATAAATCACTACTTATTTACAAAACAAATATTCACTTTCTAAACCAGTGGCCTAACTATTGAAATTCTAATAATGATATGGAAAAAAAATCATATAAAAAATCAGAAGACAAGGTGGGAGTAATCAAACAAAGGATCAAATCTAAAAATCGCAAGTATCAAAGAAACCACGAATCAAAAAAAAAAAAAAATTATGATTTGAAAATAGATTACAAATTAATCTGTGTAATTTTCACACAGCACAAGGTCAAAACCTATAGAGTATTTCAAAGACAAAAAAAGGGGAAAACTACGTGAACAATACCAAGAAACGCTTGTACGAACGTAAGCAAAACACTTTAAAAAAAAAAAAAACCAACAGGAAAGCACAATCAGTCTGAACCCTCTTATGAGTAGTCAACTGCATCACACACCATGCGCTCTCTCTCTCTCTCTCTCTCTCTCTCTCTCTCTCTCTCTCTCTCTCTCTCTCTCTCTCTCTCTCTCTCTTCAGCGCCCCCTCCCTCTTCCTCCCTTCCTCTCTCTCTCTCATTCCCTCCGACTCCCCACCCCCATGACCTCCCTCTCCCACCGCCTCCACACACATACGTACGTGCGTGTTCATCCAAACCACGCAGACAATGACGCAGCAGGATTGTTCAAACCAGTAAAAGACATACTGTGAATACAATAATAGGCGCTTGACACTGCTTAATGTAATGCATTTACATATACATTCACAATTGACCATTATGTTGAATGTTCAACATGTGGGATGTCATCATGTTCAGCCAGTGCAAATAACGGGTCATGTCATTAGTGGGAAACATGGGCTGGGTACTGGACATTGAGTTCAGTTCCCGCTGGGCAGGGAAGACATCCGGGTTCCGATCGTAGTACGGTGACCCTGACTCTATGTCAGGATGTACACGGGGGTTAGGCAGTCTGTGTGGGGGTGGGTTAGTATGAAGCATTGGTTCTGGCTGAAAGCATCGATTCTGATCATTAGATTGCCTCACCAAAGAAGGGAAATGCTGCATGGACTGTAAAGGGGGTATGGCACGGTTTCTAACCTGGCCATTGTTGCAGCCAGGATCCTGTTGGCGCGGGAAGTCGGAACGATGGACAGGGGCATAGCTAGAGGTCTGGTTTGGGCCCTCTGTGTTAAAAGGAGATTGACAATGTGAATAGTAACTACGCTGGCTAACATTACCTATTGGAGTAGAAGGGTTATTTGACAAACGGGCATCAGGAGCATTCTTATGGTTAGCTTGTGAGGAATAGTTGGATGGGTAAGCATACCAGGTATCACGGAAGCTGGGGACAGGCTGGGAGGTATGAGGATTACCGTGAGGAGCGGAGTGCAACTGCTGGTTGGGAGACATGTCAGAAAGGATGGCATCGTTAAATCCGACATTGCCAGCATTGAATCTGAAATGAAAATCCCGTGAATATTTGTTCCCTCCCTGCCGACCGTTTGGCAAATCCCGCTCTGTCTGGTGACCTCTGCGCTGTGGCAGTGTGTCTACCAGCCAGTCCAAGACAGTGCTCTTGAATTTAGAGGCCAGCTGAGCTGTACCCTTAAAACTGGGGTGGGTGATGTCTTTGTACATGGCCAGCTTAGGAGCACCAGAAGCGGCAATAAATGTGTCAGTGTTGTCTATAAAAGTAGCTTCAGACTGGAAACAAGCTTCTCTAAGATTTCGGTTTGTGGGGAAAACAGAATTATTCAAATTGTGTCTGCCCTTTGCTGGAATTAAGGAGCTGAATGCTATTTTTGAAGTAGGGAAAGCTTGATGACACAGGTTAATCAACTGTGTCCATTGTTGAACTGTGACCTGTCCTGACGGGCAGTCATTTATGCCAACATGAACGATTAGGGCTTTGACTTTGTGATTAGCTGATTGACGGATAAGCCAATGCTCTAAGTCATGGGTTGAAATTCCTGACACACAGATTTTAGACATATTATAAGAGCGTAACGCTAGTCTCTTGGGGTCCAGGTACTGCAAGACAGAGTCACCAATTAAGAGCGCAGACACTTGATCATTCACAGATATAGAACTTAAGATATCATGGGGAGAGAGTTTGAGTCTTGTTTTATCGGATTGAGAGTTTACATTATCTGCTTTAGCTTTCTGCTGATGTTGAGAATACATGTCACTGGATGCATTTTCACATAAATCACTACTAGACAAAGGAGCAAAAACATTACTGACAGGAATGGAATAGTCAATCGTAAGATGAGCAGACGAGGAAGCGTCATCACAAACGCCAGGTTTGGCAGGAAGGGCTGCTGGATCAGAGAGTGAGGCACTGGGTGTGTTTAATTCAGTGGGCATAGTGCCTTCATTAGCAGGATCTGTGAGCGTGGGGGACTTGACAGGATGTGAGGAAGGCTTCCCACTCTCCACACAGCTGTTGTCACTGCCATGAACAGTTGATTGCTGAGCTGGCCGTGGGTTAGCAGGTTTGGCGAGAAGGCATTCCGCATTATTCAGGCTGTCAGTCGGAGAAGTCGGCTGAGAAACTGACAGATGAACAGGTTTAGCTGTGTCGTCTGCACTCCCTGAGACCGCTTCTTTGAGGCTGAACTGCGTGCTGGTGTCAACTGTTGACTTCGTGGATTTTACTTGTTTAAGTTCTGAACGAAGGTTGCCAAGTTGGGATTTAAGCCGTTTGTTTTCTTTCGTTAAAACATTAACGGAGTCCTTCAACTGGAAAATTGTGATTTCTAACTCACTGATTCTTGAGTTGAAGGAATCCCTGTCAGATTTAATATGGGATTTTAGTTCATTTTTTGTCGCCGTTTTTGCATCCTCAATCAATGAGAAAAACATATTTTCCATGTCTTGCTGGGAAGCATCTAGATCATCCACTTCTTCTTTCAGCTGGTGAAATTCTTGTCTATACAAGTGGACTGAGGAACGCGAAACTTTGTTTTGGTTTTGTCTGAGACAAAGAGTCCGTCTGCGAAGTCTTTTACTTCTGGGTCCTAGAGGTGTTGCCTTGAATGTCTTTGACTTTGTCTCGGTGGAAGATAGTAGCGCTGATGCGGAGGGGGTAGGTGTGTGCAGCACAACTTGCTGAGGGGTGCACTGACCGGGACTCATCAGGTGAAGGTCACTGACAGACACCGGTGGTGACGTTTCCTGTTCTGTGACTGCTCTTGGGTCTCCACAGGGACTTGATCCATCCTGGGGGTCTGTCACCGCTGCAGGTTCCCAGTGAGGGTCCATTGTGGAGGTGGTCAGGGACACGGGGCCAAGGGGATGGACAAACGTAAGAGGCACGTGAAGAGTGGAGGAAGTCAAACTGTCGAGGTCCTTGTTCAGCAGAAATGCACTGACGATATGTTTTAGTTTTTCACACTCTTCAAGATCCCAGAGGGAGCAGTCTCTTCCTTGACACAGCAGTGTGCCCGAGTCTTGATCAGTTACAAAATAAAGAGTAACAGTAATTCTTTTCGTTGATTTCCAAAAAAGACGTATGGTGGTTTTAGCTAGAGCAGTGGGAAGGTCGGTGATCCAGTGTAAGGAAGGAAATGATAATATCCGATCGTTTCGGTTGTAATCAGTCACTTGTAGTTTAAAGGAGCTGTCAGAGATCGCTGAGTAACGATACAGAAGAACATTTCGCCAAACACATAATTCCTGTACTCCGCACCAAAAACGTTTTTGTATTATGTCAGCGGTGTGAAGAAGTTTCTTTTTGCTTGAAATTTCATTGTTTTCATGTGCCTGTGGGTGTTCGTTTACGGACGTTTGTTCTGACATCATGCAGTTCAAAAACACAGAATCACTCCGCACATACGCACATGTGTCAGCAGTGCCATACTCATTGACTTTACACACGGAGCATCGTTTCACAGAACAGTGTTCAACATTCGACGACGGTCATGGCAGCGCACAACTATTTTCTCAGATACGCACGTGCACCACACTTCTTTGCCGGGGATTTGAAAATGGAATCGATTGATCGTTCACATCTTCTGAATTAAGTATAAAAAACGAAAAAGCAATTAACACAAAATCCAAAAACGATCAGCAAGAATTAACAACACCAACTAATGGACAGTACCTTCATACAACTTCCTGCAAAACAATTCACACATATGTCATCTGGAAGTTGAACAACTTTCACATTTTTTAGGACACCACGAAGAGTGCGACTTCCTTTTCCTTGTGTGTGTGTGTGTGTGTGTGTGTGTGTGTGTGTGTGTTTTTAGTCAATGTCTATTAGACTCTGTGTGTGTGTGTGTGTGTGTGTGTGTGTGTGTGTGTGTGTGTGTGTGTGTGTGTGTGTGTGTGTGTGTGTGTTGTTCCTATTGTTATTGTATTTGTTGTTGTTGCTGCTGCTGTCGTCGTTGTCATCGTTGTGGTTGTCCGTGTTGCTGTTATTGTGAATGTTCTTGAAGGCTGAAGAGTGAAAAGTAAAGGGAGGATTGAAATGCAAGAAGCAAACATCTTGAAAAGCTTTCACACGCACGCACGCACGCACGCACGCGCGCGCGCGCGCGCGCGCGCGCCACACACACACACACACACACACACACACACACACACACACACACACACACACACACACACACACAATTTCCGGCGGCTTGTTTAATGCAGGTGTAGCTTCCACACTTACCTTGGAAGTCACTGGGGAGACGGAAATTCCTAACCAGCCCAGCAGATAGGAAGAGATGGGGTGGGGTGGGGTGGGGGGAGCTTTCTAACACAGGTCTGTGCTAGCGGGACGATAACATTAGAAAAAGCAGCAACAACAGTGTTGGTTATGTTGGATTCAAACCCTCAACCTCCGTAACGAATTCAGTGTTTTAACCAAATGAATTGCTCGTGTGTGAAGAGGACTGTCTGACAATGTTTTGTGGTGCCAGACATTTTGCGGCATCCAATTTTCCTCTCATTTCACCAGTGCCACAAACACGTCAATGCCGACAGATCTTTCCACCAGTCGCTAGAAAGTTTACAGAATTCAGCGAATCACGAGACTTGAGAAATAAAATAATAAGTTTGAATAATGGAGACTTGTTAAAAGCAAAAACGATGTTCAAACGATCTAATTTCTGATTTAGGTTGTTTTGGTTTTTTTCCGGTGAATATCCGTTCATTCCTTCACGCTAGCACGATAAGCAGCAAGAACAGCGGGGTTTGTTTTTTTAAGCTGGTTTCAAACCCACAACCTTCTTTGTGAACTGTTCGTGTGCGAAGATTTTCTGACGAAGATTGCTGCGCCAGACATTTTGCACCTTCCATTTTGCCCTTTTCCTGCAGTCCCACCAACAGCTGAATACCGACGAATCTTTCTACCAATCGCTGGGACGTGTGCAAAATGTGACATGAGGAATAACATAATATTTGGAAACAGGTATGAATAACGAAGATGAAGTGTAAACGATCCCGTCCCTAGCTCAGCTTCTTTTAGTTTAAAATCCTCTTATTCTTCACTATAAACAAGATAAGTGGCGTCTCTAAGGGTGTGGGGGAAAATAACAAGATAAGTGGTGTCTTTAGGGGTGAGGGGAAAAAACTAACAAGATAAGTTGTGTCTTTAGGGATGAGGGGAAAAACTAACCAGATAAGTGATGTCTTTCAGGGTGTGGGGAAAAAACTAACAAGATAAGCGTGTCTTTACGGGTGTGGGAAAAAAAACTAAAAAGATAAGTGATGTCTTTCAGGGTGTGGGAAAAAAAACTAACGAGGTAAGTGGTGTCTGTAGGGGTGTGGGGAAAAAACTAACAAGATAAGTGGTGTCTTTAAGGGTGTGGGGGAAAACTAACAAGATAAGTGGCGTCTTTAAGAGTTTGGAAAAAAAACTAACAAGATAAGTGGTGTCTCTAAGGGTGTGGGGAAAAAAGTAACAAGATAAGCGGTGTCTTTAGGGGTGTGGGGAAAAAAATAACAAGATAAGTGGTGTCTTTAGGGGTGTGGGGAAAAATCTAACAAGATAAGTGGTGTCTCTAAGGGTGTGGGGAAAAAACTAACCAGATAGGTGGTGTCTTTAGGGGTGTGGGGAAAAAATAACAAGATAAGTGGTGTCTTTAGGGGTGTGTGGAATAAACTAACTAGATAAGTGGTATCTTTAGGGGTGTGTGGAAAAAACTAACCAGATAAGTGGTGTCTTTAGGGGTGTGGGGAAAAAATAAAAAGATAAGTTGTGTCTTTAGGGGTGTGTGGAAAAAACTAACGAGATAAGTGGTATCTTTAGGGGTGTGGGGAAAAAACTAACCAGATAAGTGGTGTCTTTTGGGGTGTGGGGAAAAAAAACTAACAAGATAAGCGGTGTATTTACGGGTGTGGGGAAAAAACAAACAAGATAAGCGGTGTCTTTAAGGGTGTGGGGAAAAAACTAACAAGATAAGCGGTGTCTTTACGGGTGTGGGAAAAACACTAACAAGATAAGCGGTGTCTTTACGGGTGTGGGGAAAAAAACTAACGAGATAAGTGGTGTTTTAGGCGTGTGGGGAAAAAACTAACACGATAAGCGATGTCTTTACGGGTTTGGAAAAGAAACTAACGAGGTGAGTGGTGTCTCTAAGGGTGTGGGGAAAAATCTAACAAGATAAGTGGTGTCTCTAAGGGTGTGGGGAAAAAACTAACAAGATATGTGGTGTCTTTAGGGGTGTTGGGAAAAACTAACAAGATAAGTGGTGTCTCTAAGGGTGTGGGGAAAAAAACTAACAAGATAAGTGGTGTCTCTAAGGGTGTGAGGAAAAACTAACTAAGATAAGTGGTGTCTTTAGGGGTGTGGGGAAAAATCTAACAAGATAAGTGGTGTCTCTAAGGGTGTGGGGAAAAATCTAACAAGATAAGTGGTGTCTTTAAGGGTGTGGGGAAAAAACTAACAAGATAAGTGGTGTCTTTAGGGGTGTGTGGGGGAAAAACTAACAAGATGAATGGTGTCTTTAGGGGTGTGGGAAAAAACTAACAAGATAAGTGGTGTCTTTAGGGGTGTGGGGGAAAATTAACAAGATAAGTGGTGTCTTTAGGGGTGTGTGGGGGAAAAACTAACAAGATGAGTGGTGTCTTTAGGGGTGTGGGGAAAAACTAACAAGATAAGTGGTGTCTTTAGGGGCGTGGGAAAAAACTAACAAGATAAGTGGTGTCTTTAGGGGTGTGGGGGGGGGGGAACTTCAATCTTTTCTGATTATTTTCAGCTTTTTCGTTCTTCTCCTCATGTACCAAACATAGTAGCATCCTCTGATTGATTGATTGTCTCCTTCCCAGCGGCCTCGTTTTCATTCATCGTCCATTTTACGTCCAATATGAGAAGATCAAGTCACTGCTCGTTCTTCGTTTTAATTGTCATGAGAGCTGTTTTCTCTTGCCTGATGAAGACCAAAGGGGTCGAAATGCGTTTTGTCTTGTAATTTGTTTGTTCCTTTAGTCCGGCCGGAATAATGATATTTTTTTTCTTTTAAACTAGTAGGAAGAGTTGTCGGTATTTCTACCCTCAACACCCCGCCCCCCCCCCCCCCCTCCCTTCCTCCCTCCACAGCGAGGTAGAGGCTCCTCAGCTATGGCCAGGTCACAGACAGAAGGACCTGACAGAAGTAGACCCCCGGAGGCCATGAGATCGTCTGTGATGGCAGGGGATGAGGGGAAGAGGAGATGCCGTGATAACACCTCCCGGGGGTATGTCGCTGAGACACCGACTGACGCAGATCGTGAAGTTTACACCGTGTGACAGGGAGAAGGAGGCTGCGTCGCCATCATCGTCCCCCCCCCCTCCCCCACACACACACACACACACACACACACACACACACACACACACACACACACACACCTCACCCACTTTCCCCTTCAGAAAACGTGGCAAAGAATTGGCCGCTAAACGTACGCAGTAAACTGTCCTCTGCACACACTCAAAAAGTGTCCCGTGAGTGTGTGTGTGTGTGTGTGTGGGGGGGGGGGGGGGGGGGGGGGGGGCTTCTGTGTGTGTCCGTGTGTCTGTGTGAGTGTCTGTGTATGTGTGTGTCTGTCTGTCTGTCTGTATGTCTGGGTGTTGTGTGTGTGTGTGTGTGTGTGTGTGTGTGTGTGTGTGTGTGTGTGTGTGTGTGTGAGAGAGAGAGAGAGAGAGTGTGTGTGTGCGTGTCTGTGTGTGCGTGTGTGCGTGTGTGCGCATGCGTGTGTGTGTGTGTGTGTGTGTGTGTGTGTGTGTGCGCGCGCGCGCGCGTGCATGTGTGTGTGTGTGTGTGTGTGTGTGTGTGTGTGTGTGTGTGTGTTGTGTGTGTGTGTGTGTGTGGTTCTGATCTTACAGCAAAAGAACGTCGCTGCAACACATGCATCGTGTCTGTTCCCTGCTGTGTGGCTTGCTGCCAGGCTGTTTACAGCCCTTAAAACACACACACACACACACACCCAGTACCTTCACACAGAGAATCCGTTTGGATTGCTGGCAGGGAGATTGAGATGGCGTCATTGATCTGAAGAAAAATAATAACACAGTGGTCTACACTTTTTTGACAGGCTCACCGTCACTCTTACTTTGACGTTAGGGCCTGGGAACCCCGTGACGACTGTGGCAGACGGTGCTGTGAGACGAAGCTGTGCTGTCTCACCATGTTCGGGCAGTACGTGCGGTGCTTTATGCAGTGTATTTGTTCCCCTGTCACAAGTCTTATTGTAACTTCCTTTAAAGCCTTCTCTTCTTTATGCATTTTGGCTCGGTTTCCCTTTAATCCGAAAAAAAAAAGTTGAAATAGTGACTCACCAGATGAGCATTACGATCACTTTAAGTCTCGAGCCACGAGTTTAATTAGTTCGTTTCAGGCAAGACAGGAAAAAATAGAGAAGTAAACAAACTAGCAGTAATCTATGGGGGGGTAAAAAAAAAAAGAAAAAAAAATGCAGCTGAAGGAATCATTTAGTCATTTTCATTGTGGGATTGTTCGTTCAAGTCTCGCTGAAACAGACCAATAGTATCTAGGCTTGGTACTTTCATGTTTGTAACGTTTATTTGCTGGCTCGGTGCTTCAACATTTTATTTTCACATTTTGACTTCCGACCGCAGGCACTATACTGTGCATTTTAATTCAATTTAGTAGTAGTAGTAGTAGTAGTAGTAGTAGTAGTAGTAGTAGTAGTAGTAGTAGTAGTAGTAGTAGTAGAGTACAAGGAGTAGTCGTGTTGCTGTTGTTGTTATCATCATAATTTTTTTCGTGTTGTTGTTGTTGTTATCATCATATCATCACCCTTTCTTTTTCATGTTGTCGTTGTCGTCATCATCATCATCATTATCATCATCATCATCATCAGCATCATCATCATCTTCATCATCATATAGCGCATATCCTCGGTTAGAGACCAAGCTCTAGGCGCTTTACAACCCACACTCATGTGTACATTACGGGCCGCCTACCTGGGTAGAGCCGACTGAAATGGTGCCTGCGAGCGCTAATCATTCATTTCCTGTGTCTGTAAGTCGACTATCAGGAACTCAGGCTTTCGCGATTATCATTCAAACTATTACCGTGTGTGTGTGTGTGTGTGTGTGTGTGTGTGTGTGTGTGTGTGTGTGCGTGCGTGCGTGCGTGCGTGCGTGCGTGCGTGCGTGCATGTGTGCGTGCGTGCGTGCGTGCGTGCGTGTGTGTGTCGTGTGTGTGTGTGTGTGTGTGTGTGTGTGTGTGTGTGTGTGTGTTGTGGTGGTGGTGGTGGTGGTGGTGTTGTCATATTATCAGGTTACCGCCCTTTTATTCTTTGTGGACCTCCACTGTAATCAGCCGTATCCTCTGAAGAGTCCTCACCCAGGAAACGACAGTTGACGGGAGACGGGCGTCAACGAATGGTTCTGTTCAGAACTCAAAGAGTTAATAGTTACACTTTAAAGTTCTCTTAAAGGCGTCAACGAATGGTTCTGTTCAGAACTCAAAGAGTTTTTTTTTTGTTTTGTTTTTTTTTGTTTGTTTGTTTTTTTGCTGTCCCAACCTCTGCGCCACCTCAGAGGCAGTGTACCCACGCCGCTCATTCCGACACCCCGTCCACAGCCACAGCCCAGTCGGCCCCGCCGCAGCCCCGGCACCAGCAATCAACAGGGAGCAGTCAATGTCAAGTCGTCAAGAGGCAACCCACCGGAGAAGACACTGCACTGCTGCCGAGTCACTTCGGTGGTGTTCAGTGGCGCCTGTTCTGATCTAACATAGGCAGCACACCACCTACAAAGCCCCCTACTGACGACAATAATTGCTTAGTCGCGGAGCCGGCGCGAGTGATCTCTCCCTCCGGAGGGCGCCACCACGTTCGTCCAACGACAGCCCCCATGGACTCGCCAATACCGGTAACCGAACCAAACCAAGGCCACAGATGTGGAGAGGACATCGAAATTGAGGTCACCATGAGAGCAGAGCATGAAGGGCCACAGAACTTGAGACATTTTTTTTATGCTGATCAATGAGAATGAGGATGATTAAGATGATGCTACGGATTTCCATTTCGGTCTGAGACTACATGACAGGGCTGTACTCTATGCTTCCTTTCATAATATGTCCCGGCGTGAACCAGGCCCGAGAGATACAGGCACCTGCAGTGTTGGTTAGGAAATTTGAGCAACACTCTCAGAAACGCATCCATTAAGTGGATGAAACTCGGCTGTTTGGTCCCAGTCTTCCCAACCGAGTCCGCAGCAAACTCAAGTCTGGGTAGGAGCCGGTCGGGGCAGAAAAACCCACATGACTTTAATGGGATTCGAACCCACGTCCGCGACGCTAACCACTTCGCCACGGCGGCTGGTAGAACTCAAAGAGTTAATAGTTACACTTTAAAGTTTT
>CM065730.1:69599532-69629532 GCA_033310375.1 Conus canariensis
TTCCCATATCTTACAGTAATTCCTTGAGTGCCTTCTTTCTCCCATTTCACAAAAATCTATTTTATTATATGAGTGTCACCAATTGTTCTTCAGTCTTGTATGCACATGTATTGTCTATTTTATAGGGTCATTGCTTGCTACCCATGGCTTTCGGGCCTGTTGCAACTTTTTCTTTTCTTTTATGACTCCCAAATACTAAAGCATGTGCTGCACATGTTGCCTATTACTGTACAGTGTGTGCAGTATGATGTATGTTGTCATTGATGTAAAGTACAAACTGTATCTTTATTTACTTAGTTTGATTTTCTCATCCTCGTTTCATTTATTCTTGCAAATATGGCAGAAATTATACCCCACACTGAAATGGGAGGGAGGGAGGGGAAAGTTTGTAATATTCAAGAGTGCTGTCATTCACCACGTGTGTATGTGAATACAGATATATGTATGGGGGAGGGGGAAGGGGAAGGATGGTGTATTTTGTTGTTGTTGTTGTTTCTTTCCTTCCCCATTTACAACTTATGAAGGAAATGCATATGTCTCGGTGCGAAGTTGTGTATGTCTTGTAACAAACAAAAAGTTGTTCAATAAACAATAACAACAACAACAACAACAACAACAACAGCAACAGCAACAAACCATCAGCGACATTCTCGACAACCAGAAGGGCACTGGGGAGATTTTCAGACCCTTCCCTTCCTACCACCGATGTGAAACGAATCTTGGATTCGTCCTTTATTCCGGATCCGCTCCAGAATGTAAGCCTCCCCCTCCTCGTCCCCCTTTGCTCCCCTCAAAAAGTGTGTTTACTGTACATTGCAAGAAGCATCATATATCGGCAGTCTTTCTTAAACCTTCAGTAAGCCAACAACTGGAAGACTTGGTCTTCGCTGATGACGTCATTCTCCACACGCACAGACACCAGGACGCCGAGATAAAACTGTCCAGTCTGACTGAGGAAGCAATGAAAAACCTCCCTCAAATGCACATCCAGAAAACTGAAGTGATGCCGGTAAATAACAAACGGCCAGAGAGGGGGAAATGAAATGATGCCGGTAAATAACAAACGGCCAGAGAGGGGGAAATAAAGTGATGCCGGTAAATAACAAACGGCCAGAGAGAGGGGGAAATGAAGTGATGCCGGTAAATAACAAACGGCCAGAGAGAGGGGGAAATGAAGTGATGCCGGTAAATAACAAACGGCCAGAGAGAGGGGGAAATGAAGTGATGCCGGTAAATAACAAACGGCCAGAGAGGAGGGAAATGAAGTAATGCCGGTAAATAACAAACGGCCAGAGAGGGGAAATGAAGCAATGCCGGTAAATAACAAACGGCCAGAGAGGGAGGGAAATGAAGTGATGCCGGTAAATAACAAACGGCCAGAGAGGGAGGGAAATGAAGCAATGCCGGTAAATAACAAACGGCCAGAGAGGGAGGGAAATGAAGTAATGCCGTTAAATAACAAACGGCCAGAGAGGGGAAATGAAGCAATGCCGGTAAATAACAAACGGCCAGAGAGGGGAAATGAAGTGATGCCGGTAAATAACAAACGGCCAGAGAGGGGAAATGAAGTGATGCCGGTAAATAACAAACGGCCAGAGAGAGGGGGAAATGAAGTGATGCCGGTAAATAACAAACGGCCAGAGATGGAGGGAAATGAAGTGATGCCGGTAAATACAAACGGCCAGAGAGGGGGAAATGAAGTGAATGCCGGTAAATAACAAACGGCCAGAGAGGGGAAATGAAGTAATGCCGGTAAATAACAAACGGCCAGAGAGGGGAAATGAAGTGATGCCGGTAAATAACAAACGGCCAGAGAGGGGGAAATCGAAGTGATGCCGGTAAATAACAAACGGCCAGAGAGGGAGGAAATGAAGTAATGCCGGTAAATAACAAACTGGCCAGAGAGGGGAAATGAAGTGATGCCGGTAAATAAGCAAATGGCCAGAGAGGGGAAATGAAGTAATGCCGGTAAATAACAAACGGCCAGAGAGGGAGGGAAATGAAGTAATGCCGGTAAATAACAAACGGCCAGAGAGGGGGGAAATGAAGTGATGCCGGTAAATAACAAACGGCCAGAGAGGGGGGAAATGAAGTGATCCGGTAAATAACAAACGGCCAGAGAGGGAGGGAAATGAAGTGATGCCGGTAAATAACAAACGGCCAGAGAGAGGGAAATGAAGCATGCCGATAAATAACAAACGGCCAGAGAGGGGGAAATGAAGTGATGCCGGTAAATAACAAACGGCCAGAGAGGGGAAATAAGTGATGCCGGTAAATAAAAACGGCCAGAGAGAGGGGAAAATGAAGTGATGCCGGTAAATAATAAACGGCCAGAGAGAGGGGGAAATGAAGTGATGCCGGTAAATAATAAACGGCCAGAGAGAGGGGGAAATGAATGATGCCGGTAAATAATAAACGGCCAGAGAGAGGGGGAAATGAAGTGATGCCGGTAAATAACAAACGGCCAGAGAGGGGGAAACGTGTCTACCTGATCATGTCGTCAGCAAAGATGGCGGAGCAGACCAAGACATCAGCAGCTGCGTCAACAAGGCAAGACAGCTTTGAACACTCTGCGACCCATATGGGCTTCCCCGACCCTTTCGCTCTAGTCCTACATCAGAACTTCCAGCTTGAGACGTGAAAGTCTGTTGCGTGAAATGCTTCAGAGACATGGAGAACAGCAAAGTCCAACACTCACCATCTTCAAGCATTCATCATCAACAGCCTCAGGTTCGTCCTCACATCAGATGGCCAGAGGTCATTTCTTAACACAGCCCGTGGGACAGAACCGAGCATGAAGGTACACAAATGGACATGGAGTTGGGCCAGCCACATGCTAAGAAAGCCTCCCACAGCTATCACAGAACAGGCACAGGAGTGGAATCCACAAGGCAACAGGAAAGGAGGACGACCTCGACACAGACCTGGCGCCGTCCACAAGGCAACAGGAAGAGGGGACGACCTAGACACGGACCTGGCGCCGGTCCCTGGAATCCGCAGTTAAGGCAGCCGAAAAGACATGGACCCAGCGGAGCGGATCAGCCAAGACCACAGTCCGCCGGGGCAGCTTTGCCTCAGCATCATGTTCCTCGTGGAACGTCACGGGTTTAGTCATGTAAGTCCACCAAGTCAGTTCATGAGAAGAACACGATCATTTTGTGTCACGGGAAGTAATATGTGTGCGCTGAACGACTTAAGTCCCATGTTTTGATGTGTTGTGGGGTGTGTGTGTGTGTGTGTGTGTGTGCGTGGTGTGGTGGTGGGGTGTGTGGTGCGTGTGCGTGGTGGGGGTGTGTGTGTGTGTGTGGTTGTGTGTGTAATGCGACACAGAAAGTGCAAAATGTCGACTGTCATATCACTAGTTATGACATCAAAGGCATCTGTTGTGTTCAGTGTCAGCCTCATGAAGGATGACAGTTGTCAACAGTTATAAACAGTCATTTTGTAGTGTGTTATTTTTACAGTGGAATATGTGCATTGATCTGGCTGAATCCATCCTGGGTCTATCCTATGGCACAGATGCCTGAACCCATCATGGGTCTATCCTATGATACAGATGGCTGAACCCATCCTGGGTCTATCCTATGACACAGATGCCTGAACCCATCCTGGGTCTATCCTATGACACAGATGCCTGAACCCATCCTGGGTCTATCCTATGACACAGATGCTGAACCATCATGGATCTATGCCTGAACCCATCCTGGGTCTTCTATGATACAGATGCCTGAACCCATCCTGGGTCTATCCTATGACACAGATGGCTGAACCCATCCTGGGTCTCTCCTATGATACAGATGCTGAACCCATCCTGGGTCTATCCTATGACACAGATGCCTGAACCCATCCTGGGTCTATCCGATGATACAGATGGCTGAACCCATCCTGAATCTATCCTATGACACAGATGGCTAAACCCATCCTGGATCTATCCTACGACAGATTCCTGAACCCATCCTGGGTCTCTCTATGACACAGATGCCTGAACCCATCATGGGTCTGTCCTATGACACAGATGGCTGAACCCATCCTGGGTCTATCCTGTGACACAGATGCCTGAACCCATCATGGGTCTATCCTATGACACAGATGGCTGAACCCATCCTGGGTCTATCCAATGACACAGATGGCTGAACCCATCCTGGGTCTATCCTATGACACAGATGGCTGAACCCATCCTGGGTCTATCCTATGACACAATGGCTGAACCCATCCTGGGTCTATCCTATGACACAGATGGCTGAACCCATCCTGGGTCTATCCTATGACACAGATGGCTGAACCCATCCTGGGTCTATCCTATGACACAGATGCTGGCAAGATCCCACCATCGGTTCAGTCACTTTGCCTTCGGGCTGGATTCTCATCTTTTACTAGTGTTGTTTTTTGAGTTGCTTTTTTGTAAATCCGCTCCGCTGTTTTGCGGTTTCCTGTAGACAGACAGATCAATCTTTACTAAGATGTTTTTGTGTTGTTTTTATTGACAGACAAATTACCACAGAGAAGTGTGAAGCATCAGTTCTTTACAGACAGACAAACAAACTTACCAACAGAGACAGGTGAAAGCATCAGTTCTTTGGTTTGGCTATAGACAGACAAACTTACCAACAGAGACAGGTGAAAGCATCAGTTCTTTGCTAGACAACAAACTTACAACAGAGACAGGTGAAAGCATCAGTTCTTTACAGACAGACAAACAAACTTACCAACGGAGACAGGGAAAGCATCAGTTCTTTGGCTTAGATAACACCCACCACCCCAAACATTCCAGAAAGGACAACAACGATGAACGCAAACGCGAACAACCCCACGACAAACAACACACGGCAGAACAACCACACACCACACCACAAACACAACACACACACACACAAACACACACACACACACACACCACACACAACACACACACACACACACACACACACACACACACACACACACACACACACACAACACACACACAACACACACACACACACACACACACACACACACACACACACACACACACACACACACACACACACACACACACACACACACACACACACACACACACACACACACACACACACACACACCACACACACACATACACACATACACACACATACATACAACATACATACACCACACACACACACACACACACACACACACACACACACACACACACACACACACACACACAAACAAACAAACAACACACACACACACACTCATCATCACTGCCACCGTTGATAACTACAAGGACACCACCCCCATTACCACCACAACCAACAATAAGACAATCAACCACAAAGACGACGTTAACAGGAGAAAAATGAAACAGGCAGAAGCCACACTGTAAATAAGTCCAAAAAATATAAACGACGCCCCCTCCCCCCCCCCCCCCCCCCGCCTTCCCCCCTTTCCCCCTCCCCCCTCCCGCCCCACCCTCCCGAAAAAAGGATGTAAAGTAATGCAGACATAATACACCGTATAAAACAGACAAGTGAATTGTCGACATATATGTCTGCTTCAGACTTTACAAAGAAGATCGAAAAAAAAAAAAATTTTAAGAATGCTCCGAACAACACTCCCCTGATTGCCCTCAGCAGTCAACACTAACAACATCACAGTGAAACAATCACATCAACAACAACAACAACATAACAACAACAACACAAATAATCACCACACTCTCTCTAACATAACAAAAAGGATACCAACAAACGTTCCACCCGAACTCAACAGCAAAAAAAAATCCTCATCAACCATCATCAACGACACCACCAACAACACCAACAACGACGACCCTGAGGCACACACCGCCGCCAGACCGTTCTCTCAAACGACGGAAGCCTGCACAAAGTCCTCCAAGGTCAAGGTGATGGGTCTTTCCGGTTCCGGGGCACGCTTGGGGGTGTCGTCGTCCGAGTTGTGGCCGGAGTCGCCGTCATCGGAGCGTGCTGAGAGCGTGCTGCCCAGGAAGCGGGTGGTGGACATGGTGTGTCCGTGCGTGTCCGCCGCCGCCGCCTTGGCCCTGTCGTACCTCAGCACGCCCACTCGCCGCAGTACGGCGACACCGGGCATGAAGAGCACGGAGGAGAGGACAAGGATGGCACACATCATGCCCGCGTACCACGGGTAGGGTCGGTCCTCCATCATGCCCTGAAAGAGAGATTGAAAAAAAAAGAATAGCCAGGGTACCACGGGTAGGGTCGGTCCTCCATCATGCCCTGAAAGACAGAGAGATTGGGGAAAAAAGAATGGCTAGGGTAGGGTCGGTCCTCCATCATGCCCTGAAAGAGAGAATTGAGAAAAAAAAAGAATAGCCAGGGTACCACGGGTAGAGTCGGTCCTCCATCATGCCCTGAAAGACAGAGAGATTGGGGAAAAAAGAATGGCTAGGGTACCACGGGTAGGGTCGGTCCTCCATCATGCCCTGAAAGACAGAGAGATTGGGGAAAAAAGAATGGCTAGGGTACCACGGGTAGGGTCGGTCCTCCATCATGCCCTGAAAGACAGAGGATTGGGAAAAAAAGAATGGCTAGGGTACCACGGGTAGGGTCGGTCCTCCATCATGCCCTGAAAGAGAGATTGAAAAAAGAATAGCCAGGGTACCACGGGTAGGGTCGGTCCTCCATCATGCCCTGAAAGACAGAGAGATTGGGGAAAAAAGAATGGCTAGGGTACCACGGGTAGGGTCGGTCCTCCGTCACGCCTGAAAGAGAGACTGGGGAAAAGAAATGGCAAAGGCTCTTGGTAACAGGCAGAGGATGTTGCTATTTTTGTTGTTGTTGTTCATTGGGGAAAATAACGACTGAGCATGATTCGAAAAGATTTCCGTTTTATTCTCAGCCCTTTACAAACACCTGTGTCCTGTTCGTTTCCAGAATGAAGTGAACTATGAACGGAAGGAAACTGATAGAAATCAGACTGCCTAAACGTTTTTCAACTTCCCCGTTCATCCTCAGTCGTTGGCCGATGGGAGGCCTTCTGTCCTTCCCTCTCCCCCTCCCTGCTTCCCACCTTCACATCACCTAACCATCCCCACCTTCCCTCCCCTCCCCTCTACCCTCCCACACCCCACACGTGCAGACGGACCGACCTTGGCCTTGTCGTAGGCCTTGTAGACGATGGGGTGTGAGAACTGGCGGACCATGGTGGCCACCAGAAGGGAGATAATCAGCACTGGAGCAACCACCTTCCCTCCCTGACCCCCACCCCCACCCTCCCCACACCCCACACGTGCAGGCGGACCGACCTTGGCCTTGTCGTAGGCCTTGTAGACGATGGGGTGGGAGAACTGGCGTACCATGGTGGCCACCAAAAGGGAGATAATCAGCACTGGCGCCACGAACTTCCAGGCGATCTTCCAGTATACGTGGGGCTTCTTGCCGATCATCATCTCGATGTCACGGCTGAACCTGCACACACACACAGACACACACACGCATGCACGCGCGCGCGCACACACACACACACACACACACACCACACACACACACACACACACATACATACACACACACGCACATGCGCACGCACGCACGCAGGCAGGCACGCAGGCAGGCAGGCACGCACGCACGCACGCACGCAAGCACGAACACACACACATACATACATACATACAACAACACACATACATACATACATACATACATACATGCATGCATACATAATTATATACAAACACACACACGCACATACGCACGCAAACACACGCGCACGCGCGCACTCACGCACGCATGCACGCACACACACACACACACACACACACACACACACACACACCACACACACACACACACATCATTCGCTCACCTAGTTCAATGGATAAACTTCCACCACAGTTAAAACAAGCCAAGAACAAGAACTCATTGAACTAGGTTCTTTGCATTAGAAGATTATCTTCCCTTAGTGTCTGCAAAGCACCAGCCTTATGCTCTGCGCTGTCGCAGGGACAGATAAGGCCTAAAACGTTACAAGAGCTCTCCACGCTTGAAGGAAGGTTTAAACCCAGTTGCATTATGAATTCATTCATACATTTATCGTTACAAGAGGCAAGGACAAGTGTTTCGGCTTGTCGCAGACAGTTTTGTTTCTTGTGTTGTGTTCTCGCTGAAAAAAAGGTTCAGGTCACCAAAGCCTCAATGCCTCTCAGTGCCGAAGACCCTGTCTACCTCCTTTAATCCTCATCAGTCGACGCCATAGATCCAGAACTCTCCTTGAATTTTCATCTCTGAATGTCACAAACCAAGATTATCCCCTTTAATCTTCTGTTGGCGCCATAGATCCACAATCTCCTGCGTGTCACGTGTCGATGCCACAGACCCAGGCTATACCTAAGATCCAGGAAGCTCCTTTAATTCTTACCTGTCGATGCCATAGATCCAGCTCCTACGATTCTGACCTCTTAATGTCGCAAAGCCAGGTTATCCTCTTTTATCATTGTGTTGGCGCCATAGATCCACGATCTCTGAAGTGTTACCTGACGATGCCACTGATCCAGGCTACACCTCAGGTCCAGAAAGCTCCTTTAATTCGCATCTGTCATTGCCATAGATCCAGGCTACACCATACAATCCTCACCTGTGGACACCTTAGATCCAGAAAACTCCTCTGATTTTCACCTGTTAATTCTACATACCCAGGCCATTCTCTTTAATCCTCACCTGTTAATGACATAGACCCAGGCCATTCTCTTTAATAATCCTCACCTGTTAATGACATAGACCCTGGCCATTCTCTTTGATCCTGACCTGTTAATGACATAGACCCAGGCCATTCTCTTTAATAATCCTCACCTGTTAATGACATAGACCCAGGCCATTCTCTTTAATCCTCACCTGTTAATGACATAGACCCTGGCCATTCTCTTTAATCCTCACCTGTTAATGACATAGACCCAGGCCATTCTTTTTAATCCTTATCTGTTAATGATATAGACCCAGACCATTCTCTTTAATCTTCACCTGTTAATGACATAGACCCAGGCCATTCTCTTTAATCCTCACCTGTTAATGACATAGACCCTGGCCATTCTCTTTAATCCTCACCTGTTAATGACATAGACCCAGGCCATTCTCTTTAATCCTCACCTGTTAATGACATAGACCCAGGCCATTCTCTTTGATCCTCACCTGTTAATGACATAGACCCAGGCCATTCTCTTTGATCCTCACCTGTTAATGACATAGACCCTGGCCATTCTCTTTAATCCTCACCTGTTAATGACATAGACCCTGGCCATTCTCTTTAATCCTCACCTGTTAATGACATAGACCCTGGCCACCCCTGTTTAACCCTCACCTGTTGCCGCCATAGACCATGACTGTCCGCTTTTAATCCTCACCTGTTCAAGCCATAGACCCAGGACACCCCTTTTTATCCTCACCTGTTCAAGCCATAGACCAGGACACCCCTTTTAATCCTCACCTGTTGACGCCATAGACCCAGGCCACCCCTGTTTAATCCTCACCTGTTGACTGCATAGACCCAGGCCCCCTTTTTATCCTCACCTGTTGACTCCATAGACCCAGGCCACCCCTGTTTAATCCTCACCTGTTGACTGCATAGACCCAGGCCACCCCTGTTTAATCCTCACCTGTTGACTCCATAGACCAGGCCACCCCTGTTTAATCCTCACCTGTTGACTCCATAGACCCAGGCCACCCCGATGGTTTCGGCCAGGGCGATCAGGATGAGCGGGTAGGATCCGGCGAAGGCGTCGAAGAGCGCCACCCAGTAGGAGCCGCTGCCCAGCACGAAGAGCATGCCCACCACGCAGCACGACGCGCACAGCACGCCTGCAGCGCACACACACACACACACACACCACACACACACACACACACACACACACACACACACACACACACACACACACACAGGGGGGCACCTCACTGCACTGCACTGGACTAGGGTTGAGTGTGGGGTTGAGCTGAGGGTATGGGGTTTGGGGTGTGCTGGTGTGGGGTAGAGCTGACTGGATTGGAGTGTCCTGGAGCTGAGGCTATAGGGTTGTGTTAGTATGGGGTGGACCTCATTGGACTGCACTTGGGTGGAGTGGAGGGTATGGGGTTTGGGGTTGTGTTGGTGTGGGGTGGAACTAGACTATAGATGACTGGACTTGATGGGGGTTGGGGTTGTGTTAGTGTGGGGTGGACCTGACTGGATTGGGGTGCAGCTGAAGGCATCAGGTTTGGGGTTTGTGTTAGTGTGGGGTGGACCTCACTGGACTGGACTGGGGTGGAGGTGAGGAAATGGAGTTTGGGGACAGTGTTGTGTGTGAGGTAGAACACAGAAGACTGGACTCGAGTAGGGCAGGTTGGATTGGATTGGACTGAACTCTTCTGGACTGAATTTTCAGAATAATTCTTAGGACTGAATTTTCAGAATAATTCTTACTGAGTCTGCCCAAAACAAGGACAAACAAGTTACAAGGCAAAACACGACGACGCTTTTCCACCTCTTAGACCTTCTATGGGCAAGATAAACAACGTTCATGATAACCAAAACGAAGAACGAGCGATCACTTACCTTCTCATATTCGGTGCAAGATAGGCGTTGAATCTTGTTTTTGGCGCACTCACTCAGACTTCTTCAACTTTGTTTCAGTTTCCACCTGCAGTCACCTCACTTTGACACTGACTATTTTTGAACTGGATTGTGCTGGGAGGTTGTTGGGCGGGGGAGGGGGGGGGAGAGATAGGGGCTAGTTCAAAGCGGACTGGAGTTGAGTGGAAAGGCGTGGACTTTAGTAGATTTGAGTGGATTGAAGTGTGAGGTATTACACTGATTAACAGGACTGAAGTAGATTTGAGTGGATGAGTGCAGAGTATTACACTGATTAGACAGGACTGAAGTAGATTTGAGTGGATTGAAGTGCAGAGTATTACACTGATTTGACAGGACTGAAGTAGATTTGAGTGGATTGAAGTGCAGAGTATTACACTGATTTGACAGGACTGAAGTAGATTTGAGTGGATTGAAGTGTGAGGTATTACACTGATTTGACAGGCATGAAGAAGGATTTGAGATGGATTGAAGTGTGAGGTATTACACTGATTGACAGGGCTGAAGTAGATTTGAGTGGATTGAAGTGTGAGGTATTACACTGATTTGACAGGCTGAAGTAGATTTGAGTGGATTGAAGTGTGAGGTATTACACTGATTAGACAGGACTGAAGTAGATTTGAGTGGATTGAAGTGTGAGGTATTACATGATTTGACAGGGCTGAAGTAGATTTGAGTGGATTGAAGTGTGAGGTATTACACTGATTTGACAGGCTGAAGTAGATTTGAGTGGATTGAAGTGTGAGGTATTACACTGATTTGACAGGACTGAAGTAGATTTGAGTGGATTGAAGTGTGAGGTATTACACTGATTGACAGGCTGAAGTAGATTTGAGTGGATTGAAGTGCAGAGTATTACACTGATTTGACAGGACTGAAGTAGATTTGAGTGGATTGAAGTGCAGAGTATTACACTGATTTGACAGGCTGAAGTAGATTTGAGTGGATTGAAGTGAGAGGTATTACACTGATTTGACAGGACTGAAGTAGATTTGAGTGGATTGAAGTGTGAGGTATTACACTGATTGACAGGACTGAAGAGATTTGAGTGGATTGAAGTGTGAGGTATTACACTGATTAGACAGGACTGAAGTAGATTTGAGTGGATTGAAGTGTGAGGTATTACACTGATTTGACAGGCTGAAGTAGATTTGAGTGGATTGAAGTGTGAGGTATTACACTGATTTGACAGGACTGAAGTAGATTTGAGTGGATTGAAGTGTGAGGTATTACACTGATTTGACAGGACTGAAGTAGATTTGAGTGGATTGAAGTGTGAGGTATTACACTGATTTGACAGGACTGAAGTAGATTTGAGTGGATTGAAGTGTGAGGTATTACACTGATTTGACAGGACTGAAGTAGATTTGAGTGGATTGAAGTGCAGAGTATTACACTGATTTGACAGGACTGAAGTAGATTTGAGTGGATTGAAGTGCAGAGTATTACACTGATTTGACAGGACTGAAGTAGATTTGAGTGGATTGAAGTGCAGAGTATTACACTGATTGACAGGACTGAAGTAGATTTGAGTGGATTGAAGTGCAGAGTATTACACTGATTGACAGGACTGAAGTAGATTTGAGTGGATTGAAGTGCAAAGTATTACACTGATTTGACAGGACTGAAGTAGATTTGAGTGGATTGAAGTGCAAGTATTACACTGATTAGACAGGACTGAAGTAGATTTGAGTGGATTGAAGTGCAGAGTATTACACTGATTAGACAGGACTGAAGTAGATTTGAGTGGATTGAAGTGCAGAGTATTACACTGATTTGACAGGACTGAAGTAGATTTGAGTGGATTGAAGTGCAGAGTATTACACTGATTTGACAGGACTGAAGTAGATTTGAGTGGATTGAAGTGCAGAGTATTACACTGATTTGACAGGACTGAAGTAGATTTGAGTGGATTGAAGTGTGAGGTATTACACTGATTAGACAGGACTGAAGTAGATTTGAGTGGATTGAAGTGTGAGGTATTACACTGATTTGACAGGACTGAAGTAGATTTGAGTGGATTGAAGTGCAGAGTATTACACTGATTAGACAGGACTGAAGTAGATTTGAGTGGATTGAAGTGCAGAGTATTACACTGATTTGACAGGACTGAAGTAGATTTGAGTGGATTGAAGTGCAGAGTATTACACTGATTTGACAGGACTGAAGTAGATTTGAGTGGATTGAAGTGTAGAGTATTACACTGATTTGACAGGACTGAAGTAGATTTGAGTGGATTGAAGTGCAGAGTATTACACTGATTGACAGGACTGAAGTAGATTTGAGTGGATTGAAGTGTGAGTATTACACTGATTGACAGGACTGAAGTAGATTTGAGTGGATTGAAGTGTGAGGTATTACACTGATTTGACAGGACTGAAGTAGATTTGAGTGGATTGAAGTGTGAGGTATTACACTGATTTGACAGGACTGAAGTAGATTTGAGTGGATTGAAGTGTGAGGTATTACACTGATTTGACAGGACTGAAGTAGATTTGAGTGGATTGAAGTGCAGGTATTACACTGATTTGACAGGACTGAAGTAGATTTGAGTGGATTGAAGTGCAGAGTATTACACTGATTTGACAGGACTGAAGTAGATTTGAGTGGATTGAAGTGTGAGGTATTACACTGATTTGACAGGACTGAAGTAGATTTGAGTGGATTGAAGTGTGAGGTATTACACTGATTTGACAGGACTGAAGTAGATTTGAGTGGATTGAAGTGCAGAGTATTACACTGATTAGACAGGACTGAAGTAGATTTGAGTGGATTGAAGTGCAGAGTATTACACTGATTGACAGGACTGAAGTAGATTTGAGTGGATTGAAGTGCAGAGTATTACACTGATTTGACAGGACTGAAGTTGATTTGAGTGGATTGAAGGGCAGAGTATTACTTGATTAGACAGGACTGAAGTAGATTTGAGTGGATTGAAGTGCAGAGTATTACACTGATTAGAAGGACTGAAGTAGATTTGAGTGGATTGAAGTGCAGAGTATTACACTGATTAGACAGGACTGAAGTAGATTTGAATGGATTGAAGTGCTGAGTATTACACTGATTTGACAGGCTGAAGTAGATTTGAGTGGATTGAAGTGCGAGTATTACACTGATTTGACAGGACTGAAGTAGATTTGAGTGGATTGAAGTGCAGAGTATTACTAACTGATATAATGACAGGACTGAAGTAGATTTGAGTGGATTGAAGTGTAGAGGTATTACACTGATTTGACAGGACTGAAGTAGATTTGAGTGGGTTAGAGAAGGCAGAGTTATTACACTGATTAGACAGGACTGAAGTAGATTTGAGTGGATTGAAGTGCAGAGTATTACACTGATTAGACAGGACTGAAGTAGATTTGAGTGGATTGAAGTGCAGAGTATTACACTGATTAGACATGACTGAAGTAAATTTGAGTGGATTGAAGTGCAGAGTATTACACTGATTAGACAGGACTGAAGTAGATTTGAGTGGATTGAAGTGCAGAGTATTACACTGATTAGACAGGACTGAAGTAGATTTGAGTGGATTGAAGTGCAGAGTATTACACTGATTAGAAGGACTGAAGTAGATTTGAGTGGATTGAAGTGCAGAGTATTACACTGATTAGACAGGACTGAAGTAGATTTGAGTGGATTGAAGTGTAAGGTATTACACTGATTAGACAGGGCTGAAGTAGATTTGGGTGGATTGAAGTGTGAGGTATTACACTGATTTGACAGGACTGAAGTAGATTTGGGTGTATTGAAGTGTGAGATATTACACTGATTTGAAAGGAATGAAGTAGATTTAAGTTGACTGAAGTGTAAGGTGTTACACTGATTTGAAAGGAGTGAAGTAGATTTGGGTGGATTGAAGTGTAAGGTATTACACTGATTTGACAGGACTGAAGTAGATTTGAGTGGATTGAAGTGTAAGGTGTTACACTGATTTGGCAGGACTGAAGTAGATTTGAGTGGATTGAAGTGTAAGGTGTTAAACTGATTTGACAGGACTGGAGCTGAGCAAAGCGGCCTGGGTTGTATCGACTGGCATGGACTGGATTGTGTTAGACTGGTGTGAGAGTGTAGAGGACTGGCATGGACTGGATTGTGTTAGACTGGTGCCAGAGTGGAATGGACTAAATTTACGTGGATTGGGGCTCGACCGGTCTGAATTGTGGGGTGGACTGGAACGGATGGATTACATTGACTGGACTGGAAGAGATTGGAGTGGAGTGGTTTGCACTGGAGCTGAGTGAACTGGGTGGCGTCGGTGTGGGTGGGTAGGGTTGGGATGGGACAGGTTGGGACAGGTTGGGACAGGACTGAATATGCTGAGTTCCACTGTGTGGGCTTTGGATAGCATTAGATAGCACGGGATAGGTTGAGGTGGGATGCGTTATGATGGGAGGGGCCGGGATAGAATATTATAGGGCCAGAATGGGATGAACTGAAATAAACTGGAATGGTTGGGTCGGGTTTAATGAGTGTGGATAGTTAGTAAAGGGTCAGATGGTAAGATAGGGAGTATAGATAGTTAGTAAGGGGTGAGATGGTAAGGGTAGGGAGTGTGGATGGTTAGTAAGGGGTGAGATGGTAAGGGGAGAGAGTGTGGATAGTAAGGGTTGAGATGGTAAGGGTAGGGAGTGTGGATAGTTAGTAAGGGGTGAGATGGTAAGGGGAGGGAGTGTGGATGGTTAGTAAGGGGTGAGATAGTAAAGGTAGGGAGTGTGGATGGTTAGTAAGGGGTCAGATGGTAAGGGTAGGGAGTGTGGATAGTTAGTAAGGGGTTAGATGGTAAGGGGAGGGAGTGTGGATAGTTAGTAAGAGGTGAGATGGTAAGGGTAGGGAGTGTGGATGGTTAGTAAGGGGTGAGATGGTAAGGGTAGGGAGTGTGGATGGTTAGTAAGGGGTGAGATGGTAAGGGTAGGGAGTGTGGATGGTTAGTAAGGGGTGAGATGGTAAGGGTAGGGAGTGTGGATAGTTAGTAAGGGGTGAGATGGTAAGGGTAGGGAGTGTGGATGGTTAGTAAGGGGTCAGATGGTAAGGGTAGGGAGTGTGGATGGTTAGTAAGGGGTGAGATGGTAAGGGTAGGGAGTGTGGATGGTTAGTAAGGGGTGAGATGGTAAGGGTAGGGAGTGTGGATCGTTGATAATAGGTGAGAAGATATAAGGATAGGGAGTGTGGGTAGTTAGTAAGGGGTGAGATGGTAAGGGGAGGGAGTGTGGATGGTTAGTAAGGGGTGAGCTGGTAAGGGTAGGGAGTGTGGATGGTTAGTAAGGGGTGAGATGGTAAGGGTAGGGACTGTGGGTGGTTAGTAAGGGGTAAGATAGTAAGGGGAGGGAGTGTGGACAGTTAGTAAGGGGTGAGATAGTAAGGGGAGGGAGTGTGGATAGTTAATAAGGGGTGAGATACTAAGTGGAGGGAGTGTGGATGGTTAGTAAGGGGTGAGATGGTAAGGGTAGGGAGTGTGGATAGTTAGTAAGGGGTGAGATGGTAAGGGTAGGGAGTGTGGATGGTTAGTAAGGGGTGAGATGGTAAGGGTAGGGAGTGTGGAGTGGTTAGTAAGGGGTGAGATGGTAAGGGTAGGGATGTGGGTGTAGTAAGGGTTGAGATGGTAAGGGTAGGGAGTGTGGATGGTTAGTAAGGGGTGGATGGTAAGGGTAGGAGTGTGGAGGTAGTAGGGGAATGGTAAGGGTAGGGATGTGAAGTGGGTTGTAATGGGTAGATGGTAGTGGAGGGTGTGGTAGTTAGTAAGGGTGAGATGGTAAGGGTAGGGAGTGTGGATAGTTAGTAAGGGGTGAGATGGTAAGGGTAGGGAGTGTGGATGGTTAGTAAGGGGTGAGATGGTAAGGGTAGGGATGTTGGATGAGTTAGTAGGGTGGTAGGGGGGGGATGATGGTTAGTAAGGGTGAGATGGTAAGGGAGGAGTGTGGATGTTAGTAAGGGGTGAGATGTAAGGGTAGGGAGTGTGGATGGTAGATAAGGGGTGAGATGGTAAGGTAGGGAGTGTGTGTTAGTAGGGGTGAGATGTAAGGGTAGGAGTGTGGATGGTATAAGGGTGATGTAGGTAGGGAGTGTGGATGGTGTGATGGTAGGTAGGGGTGTGATGTAGTAAGGGTAGGGTAGGGTAGGGATGTGGTGTTAGTAAGGGTGAGATGGTAAGGGTAGGGAGTGTGGATGGGTTAGTAAGGGGTGAGATGGTAAGGGTAGGGAGTGTGGTGGTAGTTTAGGTAAGTGGGTGAGATGGTAAGGGTAGGGTGGGATGTAGTAAGGGGTGAGATGGTAAGGGTAGGAGTGTGGATGTTAGTAAGGGGTGAGATGGTAAGGGTGGTGGTGGATTAGTAGGGTGAGATGGTAAGGTAGGAGTGGGATGTTAGTAAGGGGTGAGATGGTAAGGGTAGGGAGTGTGGATTGGTTAGTAGGGGGTGGATGGTAGGGTGGGAGTGTGGGAGGTTAGTAAGGGGTGAGATGGTAAGGGTAGGGAGTGTGGATGGTTAGTAAGGGGTGAGATGGGTAAGGGTGAGTGGGAGTAAGGTGAGATGGTAGGTAGGGGTGTGGATGTTAGTAAGGGTAGTGGGTAGGGTGAGGGAGTTGGTTAGTAAGGGTGAGATGTAAGGTAGGAGTGTGGATGGTTAGTAAGGGTGAGATGGTAAGGGTAGGGAGTGTGGATGGTTAGTAAGGGGTGAGATGGTAAGGGTAGGAGTGTGGATGGTTAGTAAGGGGTGAGTATGGTAGGGGTAGGGGTGTGGTAGTTGTTATAAGGGGTGAGATGGTAAGGGTAGGGAGTGTGGATTAGTAAGGGTTGAGATGGTAAGGGAGGGAGTGTGGATGGTTAGTAGGGTGAGATGGTAAGGGTAGGGAGTGTGGATGGTTAGTAAGGGGTGAGATGGTAAGGGTAGGGAGTGTGGATGGTTAGTAAGGGGTGAGATGGTAAGGGTAGGGAGTGTGGATGGTTAGTAAGGGTGAGATGGTAAGGGTAGGGAGTGTGGATGGTTAGTAAGGGGTGAGATGGTAAGGGTAGGGAGTGTGGATGGTTAGTAAGGGGTGAGATGTAAGGGTAGGGAGTGTGGGATGGTTAGTAAGGGGTGAGATGTAAGGGTAGGGAGTGTGGATGGTTAGTAAGGGTGAGATGGTAAGGTAGGGAGTGTGGATGGTAGTAAGGGGTGAATGGTAAGGGAGGAGGGAGTGTGGATGGTTAGTAAGGGGTGAGATGGTAAGGGTAGGGAGTGTGTATGGTTAGTAAGGGGTGAGATGGTAAGGGTAGGGATTGTGGATAGTTAGTAAGGGGTGAGATGGTAAGGGGAGGGAGTGTGGGTGGTTAGTAAGGGGTGAGATAGTAAGGGTAGGGAGTGTGGATGGTTAGTCAAGGGTGAGATGGTAAGAGTAGGGAGTGTGGATAGTTAGTAAGGGGTGAGATGGTAAGGGTAGGGAGTGTGGATGGTTAGTAAGGGGTGAGATAGTAAGGGTAGGGAGTGTGGATGGTTAGTAAGGGGTGAGATAGTACGGGTAGGGAGTGTGGATCGTTGATAAGGGGTGAGAAGATAATAAGGGTAGGGAGTGTGGATAGTTTGTAAGTGGTGAGATAGTAAGGATAGGGAGTGTGGATGGTTAATAAGGGGTGAGATGGTAAGGGTTGGGAGTGTGGATGGTTAGTCTGGGGTGAGATAGTAAGGGTAGGGAGTGTGGATGGTTAGTAGGGGGTGAGATGGTAAGGGTAGGGAGTGTGGATGGTTAGTAAGGGGTGAGATGGTAAGGGTAGGGAGTGTGGATGGTTAGTAAGGGGTGAGATGGTAAGGGGAGGGAGTGTGGATGGTTAGTAAGGGGTGAGATGGTAAGGGTAGGGAGTGTGGAGTGAATATTTAGTAAGGGGTGAGAAAGTACGGGTAGGGAGTGTGTATGGTTAATAAGGGGTGAGATGGTAAGGATAGGGAGTGTGGAGTTAATAGTTAGTAAGGGGTCAGATGGTAAGGGTAGGGAGTGTGGATGGTTAATAAGGGGTGAGATGGAAAGAGCAGGGGCGGGATATGTGGTGGTGGGATGGAGGGATGCGTTCAAAGAAGCTGCTTGGGTTGGAATGGGTTGAGCTGAAAGTGGCTGCAATGATTGCGCTGGGTTGGACAAGAGGGACTGGAGTGGTACGGGGCGGAAAGGGGAGGCTGGAACAGTGCTGGAATTGACATGGCGGAAAGGGAAGGCTGGAACAGTGATGGAATTGACATGGTGGAAAGGGAAGGCTGGGACAGTTGAATTGACATGGCGGAAAGGGAAGGCTGGAACAGTGCTGGAATTGACATGGCGGAAAGGGAAGGCTGGAACAGTGCTGGAATTGACATGGCGGAAAGGGAAGGCTGGAACAGTGATGGAATTGGCATGGACTGGGTTGGGCTGCAATGAGTTGAGTGGGGTGGACTGGATTACTGTTTGCGGTATAAAACTATCAGCGTAGATAACTCCTAGGAAACACATGGACCAAGCAGCCAACCAGAGCAGAGAGACAGATAGACGGACGTCCGAACAGACCACCACCACCACCCTCTGTCTGTCTGTCTGTCTGTCTTCGTCAGCCTGTCTGTCTGTCTCTCTGTCTGTCTGTCTCTCTCTCTCTCTTTCTTTCTCTCTCTCTCTCTCTCTCTCTCTCTCTCTCTCTCTCTCTCTCTCTCTCTCTCTCTCTCTCTTTCTCTCTCTGTGCTCACCTGACACCAGCCACTTCTTCCTGACCCAGGGGTGAAAGTCAAGGTCATACAGGGAGGTGGCCACGCCCTCTATGGTGCCGAACTCGGAGCCCAGGCCAAGGGAGAGAAGCATGAGGAAGAAGACGATGGACCAGAAGGGGGAGGAGGGGCCGAACTCCACGATGGCCTGGGTGAACACGATGAAGGCCAGACCCGTCCCCTCCGCTCCCTGTGGATAGACAGACAGACAGACAGACAGACACACACACACACACACACACACACACACACACACACACACACACACACACACACACACACACACACACACGGAGACAGACAGAGACAGAGACTCAAAATTTGATTCATCCTTTAAACCCTTTGGAGGCATGGAGGACGTACATTGTAAATAATCAACAACAAAAAGCACACACATAAAACAGTACGCGTAGAAGTTGTAAACAAAGCGCACGACATGTCCCACTGGTGATGATAACAATGCATTTTTTAGTCTGTGATTCCATGCTAAAGTCACAGGATTTTCAGCGTGAACCGGTGGAATTTTTTTTCAAATAAATAAATACTCCACATGCATACATGCATGCATACAGAGACAGATTGCTGGACAGACAAGGTTGGCTGCTGTTGGCTCCAGTTTGACAATGTCCAGAATGTGTTGTGTTGTTTGTCCTTCGCGGGCGAAGATGACCACGACTTCTGCTATCATTCAGTGGTGGTGTTTGTACGAAGATGGCTGATCAGGTCGCGCCGATCCTCGCATTGAATAGTCTGTTGCAGTGTGGACAGGGCAGACTTGGAGGTGAGCAGGCTGAAAGGTGGTGCTTGCTCTGTTGTTGTTTTTTTACGAAACTGATGTTTCTTTTTGTTTCTTTGTTTTTTGTTTGGTTGGTTGGTTGTTGTTTTTGTTTTTTGTTGTTTTTGTTGTTGTTGTTGTTTTTGCTTCTGTGCCTCCACTCGCCTGGTTTCAGAGTCTTTCACTCCGGATTTGATCATGGTGCGCCAGGTTGAGCGATCTTGAGCAGCTTCTTCCCAGGAGGCAGGGCGATGCTACAGCACTTCAGTGAGGCCTCCAGTGTGTCTTATAGCGCTTCTTTTGTCCTCCGTGGGAACGCTTGCCGTCCAGCAGCTGGCCATGGAACTGCTCAGATTAACGAACAACAGAACTACCACCACCCCCTCCCCCACGCCCCCCTCCCCCTTCAGCCCCTGGCTGTTGACATCGTTTACCTCCCTTGGATCCTTTTCTGATCGGCAAGCATGACGGTGGACGATGTCCTTCTCGCTGCTCATTGCACCACTGTAAACCACTGACTATCTGCAGCAAAGATTAAGACACATTCTTAGTGAGTCCTCCAAAAACAAGGACAAACAAATCACGAGACAAAACACGACGCGTTTCGACCTCTTGGATCTTCCTCAGGCAAGATAAACAACTTTAAGGATAATAAAAACGTCCATCTTGCGCCGAACATGAGAAGATAAGTAATTGCTCGTTCTTCGTTTTCATTGTCCTGAATGTCGTTAATCTTGCCTGAAGAAGGCCTACGAGGTCAAACGCGTCGTGGTTTGTCTTGTAATTTGTTTGTCCTTATTTTGGGCGGACTCACTACGAATTTTTCTTAAAATTTCTTTCAAATTCCGACTGCAGTCACCTCACTTTGAGACTTCCTCAAATAGTTTCTCTCTGTTCTTCTGTACAACCCTTTGCTCACAGCAGTATGTCCTTGTACGTACAACCCTTTGCTCACAGCAGTTTACTCTCTGTTCTGTACAACCCTTTGCTCACAGCAGTTTCTCCCTGTTCTGTACAACCCTTTGCTCACAGCAGTTTCTCCCTGTTCTGTACAACCCTTTGCTCACTGTTCTGTACAACCCTTTGCTCACAGCAGTATGTCCCTGTTCTGTACAACCCTTAGCTCACAGCAGTTTCTCCCTGTTCTGTACAACCCTTAGCTCACAGCAGTTTCTCCCTGTTCTGTACAACCCTTTGCTCACAGCAGTTTCTCCCTGTTCTGTACAACCCTTGCTCACAGCAGTTACTCTCTGTTCTTGTGTACAACCCTTTGCAAACAGCAGTTTCTCACTGTTCTGTACAACCCTTTGCTCACAGCAGTTTCTCCCTGTTCTGTACAACCCTTTCCTCACAGCAGTTACTCACTGTTCTTCTGTACAACCCTTTGCTCACAGCAGTTACTCTCTGTTCTCTGTACAACCCTTTGCTCACAGCAGTTTCTCTCTGTTCTGTACAACCCTTTGCTCACAGCAGTTTCTCCCTGTTCTCTACAACCCTTTGATCACAGCAGTTACTCTCTGTTCTTCTGTACAACCCTTTGCTCACAAAAGTTTGTCCCTGTTCTGTACAACCCTTTGCTCACAGCAGTATCTCCATGTTCTGTACAACCCTTTGCTCACAGCAGTTTCTCCCTGTTCTGTACAACCCTTTGCTCATAGCAGTTTCTCCCTGTTCTGTACAACCCTTTGCTGCAGTATCTCCCTGTTCTGTACAACTCTTTGCTCACAGCAATTTGTCCCTGTTCTGTACAACCCTTTGCTCACAGCAGTTTCTCCCTGTTCTGTACAACTCTTTACTCACAGCAGTTTCTCCCTGTTCTGTACAACCCTTTGCTCACAGCAGTTTCTCCCTGTTCTGTACAACCCTTTGCTCACAGCAGTTACTCTCTGTTCTTCTGTACAATCCTTTGCTCACAGCAGTTTGTCCCTGTTCTGTACAACCCTTTGCTCACAGCAGATTCTCCCTGTTCTGTACAACCCTTTGCTCACAGCAGTTACTCTCTGTTCTTCTGTACAATCCTTTGATCACAGCAGTTTGTCCCTGTTCTGTACAACCTTGTCTCACAGCATTTGTCCCTGTTCTGTACAACCCTTTGCTCACAGCAGTTTGTCCTTGTTCTGTACAACCCTTTGCTCACAGCAGTTTGTCCCTGTTCTGTACAACCCTTTGCTCACAGCAGTTTGTCCTTGTTCTGTACAACCCTTTGCTCACAGCAGTTTCTCCCTGTTCTGTACAACCCTTTGCTCACAGCAGTTACTCCCTGTTCTGTACAACCCTTTGCTCACAGCAGTTTCTCCCTGTTCTGTACAACCCTTTGCTCACAGCAGTTTCTCCCTGTTCTGCACAACCCTTTGCTCATAGCAATTTGTCCCTGTACTGTACAACCCTTTGTCACAGCAGTTACTCTCTGTTCTTCTGTACAACCCTTTGCTCACACCAGTTTCTCACTGTTCTGTACAACCCTTTGCTCACAGCAGTTTCTCCCTGTTCTGTACAACCCTTTGCTCACAGCAGTTACTCTCTGTTCTTCTGTACAACCCTTTCCTCACAGCAGTTACTCTCTATTCTTCTGTACAACCCTTTGCTCACAGCAGTTTCTCCCTGTTCTGTACAACCTTTGCTCACAGCAGTTTCTCCCTGTTCTGTACAACCCTTTGCTCATAAAAAAACCCTTTGCTCACAGCAGTTACTCTCTGTTCTTCTGTACAACCCTTTGCTCACAGAAGTTTGTCCCTGTTCTGTACAACCCTTTGCTCACAGCAGTTTCTCCATGTTCTGTACAACCCTTTGCTCACAGCAGTTCTCCCTGTTCTGTACAACCCTTTGCTCACAGCAGTATGTCCCTGTTCTGTACAACCCTTTGCTCACAGCAGTTTCTCCCTGTCCTGTACAACCCTTTGCTCATAGCAGTTTCTCCCTGTTCTGTACAACCGTTTGATGTAGTATCTCCCTGTTCTGTACAACTCTTTGCTCACAGCAATTTTGTCCCTGTTCTGTACAACCCTTTGCTCACAACAGTTTCTCCCTGTTCTGTACAACTCTTTACTCACAGCAGTTTCTCCTGTTCTGTACAACCCTTTGCTCACAGCAGTTTCTCCCTGTTCTGTACAACCCTTTGCTCACAGCAGTTACTCTCTGTTCTTCTGTACAACACTTTGCTCTCAGCAGTTTCTCTCTGTTCTGTACAACCCTTTGCTCACAGCAGTTTCCCCCTGTTCTGTACAACCCTTTGCTCACAGCAGTTACTCTCTGTTCTACTGTACAACCCTTTGCTCACATAAGTTTGTCCCTGTTCTGTACAACCCTTTGCTCACAGCAGTTCTCCCTGTTCTGTACAACCCTTTGCTCACAGCAGTGTGTCCCTGTTCTGTACAACCCTTTGCTCACAGCAGTTTCTCCCTGTTCTTTACAACACTTTGCTCATAGCAGTTTCTCCCTGTTCTGTACAACCATTTGCTGCAGTATCTCCCTGTTCTGTACAACTCTTTGCTCACAGCAATTTGTCCCTGTTCTGTACAACCCTTTGCTCACAGCAGTTTCTCCCTGTTCTGTACAACCCTTTGCTCACAGCAGTTTCTCCGTGTTCTGTAAAACCCTTTGCTCACAGCAGTATCTCCCTGTTCTGTGCAACTCTTTGCTCACAGCAGTGTCTCCCTGTTCTGTACAACAATTTTCTCACAGCAGTTTCTCCCTGTTCTTCTGTACAACCCTTTGCTGCAGTATCTCCCTGTTCTGTACAACCCTTTGCTCAAAGCAGTTTCTCCCTGTTCTGTACAACCCTTTGCTCACAGCAGTAACTCTCTGTTCTTCTGTACAACCCCTTTGCTCACAGCAGTTTCTCCCTGTTCCTTACAACCCTTTGCTCACAGCAGTTTCTCCCTGTTCTGTACAACCCTTTGCTCACAACAGTTTGTCCCTGTTCTGTACAACCCTTTGCTCACAGCAGTTTCTCCCTGTTCTGTACAACCCTTTGCTCACAGCAGTTACTCTCTATTCTTCTGTACAACCCTTTGCTCACAGCAGTTTCTCCCTGTTCTGTAAAACTCTTTGCTCACAGCAGTGTCTCCCTGTTCTGTACAACCCTTTGCTCACAGCAGTTTCTCGCTGTTCTTCTATACAACCCTTTGCTGCAGTTTCTCCCTGTTCTGTACAACCCTTTGCTCACAGCAGTTTGTCCCTGTTCTGTACAACCCTTTGCTCACAGCAGTTTCTCCCTGTTCTGTACAACTCTTTGCTCACAGCAGTTTCTCCTGTTCTGTACAACCCTTTGCTCACAGCAGTTTCTCCCTGTTCTGTACAACCCTTTGCTCACAGCAGTTTTTCCTGTTCTGTACAACCCTTTGCTCACAGCAGTTTTCCCTGTTCTGTACAACCCTTGCTCACAGCAGTTTCTCCCTGTTCTGTACAACCCTTTGCTCATAGCAGTTTCTCCCTGTTCTGTACAACCTTTGCTCAGTATCTCCCTGTTCTGTACAACCCTTGCTCACAGCAGTTTGTCCCTGTTCTGTACAACCCTTTGCTCACAGCAGTTTTTCCCTGTTCTGTACAACCCTTTGCTCACAGCAGTTTTCTCCCTGTTCTGTACAACCCTTTGCTCACAGCAGTTTCTCCCTGTTCTGTACAGCCCTTTGCTCAAGCAGTTGCTCCCTGTTCTGTACAACCCTTTGCTCCAGTTCTCCCTGTTCTGTACAACCCTTTGCTCACAGCAGTTTCTCCCTGTTCTGTACAACCCTTTGCTCACAGCAGTTTCTCCCTGTTCTGTACAACCCTTTGCTGCAGTTTCTCCCTGTTCTGTACAAGCCTTTGCTCATAGCAGTTTCTCCCTGTTCTGTACAACCCTTTGCTCACAGCAGTTCTCTCTGTTCTTCGTACAACCCTTTGCTCACAGCAGTTTCTCCCTGTTCTGTACAACCCTTTGCTCACAGCAGTTTCTCCCTGTTCTGTACAACCCTTTGCTCACAGCAGTTTTCCCTGTTCTGTACAACCCTTGCTCACAGCAGTTTCTCCCTGTTCTGTACAACCCTTTGCTCACAGCAGTTTCTCCCTGTTCTGTACAACCCTTTGCTCACAGCAGTTTCTCAATGTTCTGTACAACCCTTTGCTCAGTATTCCTTTCTTCTGTACTGCCCTTTGCTCACAGCAGTTTCTCCCTGTTCTGTACAACCCTTTGCTCACAGCAGTTTCTCCCCTGTTCTGTACAACCCTTTGCTCACAGCAGTTTCTCCCTGTTCTGTACAACCCTTTGCTCACAGCAGTTTCTCCCTGTTCTGTACAACCCTTTACTCACAGCAGTTTCTCCCTGTTCTGTACAACCCTTTGCTCACAGCAGTTTCTCCCTGTTCTGTACAACCCTTTGCTCATAGCAGTTTCTCCCTGTTCTGTACAACCCTTTGGTGCAGTATCTCCCTGTTCTGTACAACCCTTTGCTCACAGCAGTTTCTCCCTGTTCTGTACAACCCTTTGCTCACAGCAGTTTTTCCCTGTTCTGTACAACCCTTTGCTCACAGCAGTTTTCTCCCTGTTCTGTACAACCCTTTGCTCATAGCAGTTTCTCCCTGTTCTGTACAACCCTTTGCTGCAGTATCTCCCTGTTCTGTACAACCCTTTGCTCACAGCAGTTTGTCCCTGTTCTGTACAACCCTTTGCTTACAGCAGTTTCTCCCTGTTCTGTACAACCCTTTGCTCACAGCAGTTTCTCCCTGTTCTGTACAACTCTTTGCTCACAGCAGTTTGTCCCTGTTCTGTACAACCCTTTGCTGGCCGCGGTAAGCGGTCAGTGGATTACGACGTCCTCCAGTAGTGAGAGAAACAGCAGGGAACTGTAGGCGGTATGTCGGTGTTGGTTACCAAGGATAACCATCTTTGCCCCCGCTGCCTTTCCCATGTGTCCGTCCTATTCATGCATTGTAACCACATCATGAAAATGTGTGTAATGTGTTGATATTATTGATGCATTGTTGTTGTTGTCTAATTAGCATCCTTAGCTGGATGCAGTATGTTCCTTTTTTTTAAAGGAATGTAATTCTCTCTCTCTCTGTCTCTGTCTCTCTCTCTCTCTGTCTCTCTGTCTCTATCTCTGTCTCTGTCTCTCTCTGTCTCTCTCTCTCCTCTCTCTCTCTCTCTCCTCTCTCTCTCTCTCTCTCTCTCTCCTTTGATAACTAATAGGATGACCGCTTTCTCTATGTCTGTGTATGTGCAGTTTGTCTCTGTTCTGTACAACCCTTTGCTCACAGCAGTTTCTCCCTGTTCTGTACAACCCTTTGCTCATAGCAGTTTCTCCCTGTTCTGTACAACCCTTTGCTGCAGTATCTCCCTGTTCTGTACAACCCTTTGCTCACAGCAGTTTCTCACTGTTCTGTACAACCCTTTGCTCACAGCAGTTTTTCCCTGTTCTGTACAACCCTTTGCTCACAGCAGTTTTTCCCTGTTCTGTACAACCCTTTGCTCACAGCAGTTTCTCCCTGTTCTGTACAGCCCTTTGCTCATAGCAGTTGCTCCCTGTTCTGTACAACCCTTTGCTCCAGTATCTCCCTGTTCTGTACAACCCTTTGCTCACAGCAGTTTGTCCCTGTTCTGTACAACCCTTTGCTCACAGCAGTTTCTCCCTGTTCTGTACAGCCCTTTGCTCATAGCAGTTTCTCCCTGTTCTGTACAACCGTTTGCTGCAGTATCTCCTGTTCTGTACAAGCCTTTGCTCACAGCAGTTTCTCCCTGTTCTGTACAACCCTTTGCTCACAGCAGTTACTCTCTGTTCTTGTGTACAACCCTTTGCTCACAGCAGTTTCTCCCTGTTCTGTACAACCCTTTGCTCACAGCAGTTTCTCCCTGTTCTGTACAACCCTTTGCTCACAGCAGTTTCTCCCTGTTCTGTACAACACTTTGCTCACAGCAGTTTCTCCCTGTTCTGTACAACCCTTTGCTCACAGCAGTTTCTCAATGTTCTGTACAACCCTTTGCTGCAGTATCTCCTTGTTCTTCTGTACTACCCTTTGCTCACAGCAGTTTCTCCCTGTTCTGTACAACCCTTTGCTCACAGCAGTTTCTCCCTGTTCTGTACAACCCTTTGCTCACAGCAGTTTCTCCCTGTTCTGTACAACCCTTTACTCACAGCAGTTTCTCCCTGTTCTGTACAACCCTTTACTCACAGCAGTTTCTCCCTGTTCTGTACAACCCTTTGCTCACAGCAGTTTCTCCCTGTTCTGTACAACCCTTTGCTCATAGCAGTTTCTCCCTGTTCTGTACAACCCTTTGCTGCAGTATCTCCCTGTTCTGTACAACCCTTTGCTCACAGCAGTTTGTCCCTGTTCTGTACAACCCTTTGCTCACAGCAGTTTCTCCCTGTTCTGTACAACCCTTTGCTCACAGCAGTTTCTCCCTGTTCTGTACAGCCCTTTGCTCATAGCAGTTTCTCCCTGTTCTGTACAACCCTTTGCTGCAGTATCTCCCTGTTCTGTACAACCCTTTGCTCACAGCAGTTTGTCCCTGTTCTGTACAACCCTTTGCTTACAGCAGTTTCTCCCTGTTCTGTACAACCCTTTGCTCACAGCAGTTTCTCCCTGTTCTGTACAGCTCTTTGCTCACAGCAGTTTGTCCCTGTTCTGTACAACCCTTTGCTGGCCGCGCTAAGCGGTCAGTGGATTACGACGTCCTCCAGTAGTGAGAGAAACAGCAGGGAACTGTAGGCGGTATGTCGGTGTTGGTTACCAAGGATAACCATCTTTGCCCCCGCTGCCTTTCCCATGTGTCCGTCCTATTCATGCATTGTAACCACATCATGAAAATGTGTGTAATGTGTTGATATTATTGATGCATTGTTGTTGTTGTCTAATTAGCATCCTTAGCTGGATGCAGTATGTTCCTTTTTTTTAAAGGAATGTAATTCTCTCTCTCTCTCTCTCTCTCTCTCTGTCTCTGTCTCTCTCTCTCTCTCTGTCTCTCTGTCTCTATCTCCGTCTCTGTCTCTCTCTCTCTCTCTCTCTCTCTCTCTCTCTCTCTCTCTCCTTTGATAACTAATAGGATGACCGCTTTCTCTATGTCTGTGTATGTGCAGAGTTTTTACTTCTTCGTACTCAATTCACTTATTATCTAAGACAGAGTCCATTCCTCTTCTTCCGCCCCTTAATCGTTCCTGATTTGAATCAAGTACCCATTCACTGCTGAGGGGTGAACGGAGAGAGTTTTCAAACCGTAAAAGCCCTGTCCATGTGTGGTTCGAACTCACGACCTTCGGGTCAGCAACTACTGTAACCACTGAACCACGGGCCCTTCAAATCACTGGACTGGTCACTCTGCCTCTGACCTGTTGCACATGACTCATGGTCTTAGGGTTCCCTGACTGCTCACAGGTCCATTAAGACGCTCTTGCCATCTTTACGATGACGTCATCATGAAAATGATCATGATGACACGGTGGGACAGAGAGAGAAGTAAACAGAAAAACAGACAATAGCAAACAAGGAGAGGGTAACTCTTGTTCCTGTGATGAAATGGAAACACGCCCATCACATTTTTTATCATGGGCGGGGGGGGGGGGGGGGAGGGGCAAGAGTTATCCTCCTTGTTTGTTATTTACTGTTTACTGTTCCCTCCCTGATTTAAGATTTCCTTTCGCACCAATACAGACAGACAGACAATCAGACAGGCAGTCAGACAGACAGATAGACGAGCAGGCAGGCAGACAAACAGATAGACAGGCAGGCAGGCAGACTGTCTGACAGACAGACAGACAGATAGATAAACAGAGACAGACAGACTGACAAACAGACTGATTGACAGACAGATAGACAGACGGACGGACGGACAGACTAACAGACAGACAGACAGACAGACAGACAAACGGACAGACAGACAGACTGACAGACAGATGGACAGACAGACAGACAGACAGACAGACAGACGGACAGACAGACAGACAGACAGACACCTTGCTGAGGTCCTCCTCCATACTGCAGACCCGGAAGTGGCGGTCCAGGCCCGTGGTGTTGTAGTGGGTCAGGTTGGGTTCGAACACCGCATGGTACACCTCGCTGGTCAGCGTGCTGCGGTTCCACCCGGCCACCCGCACGTGCTCCGTCAACACCTCCATGTTGCTGAAACACCCAACACCCCAGGGTGTCACCTTGACTCAGACTTTACAGAAATGATTTCTGGAACTTTTTTTTTTTGACTGCAGCAGTGAATCTTACAACCGTATGTCGTGCTTGAAGCAAAAAAAAATAAAATAAAATAATGTAAAGCGAATGGATTGAAAAAAAATGTTAAAGGAATTTAAAGCAAACCCGCCTGTTAACAGGGACAAATAAATTACAAGACAAAACACGACGCATTTTGACCTCTTACGTCTTCTTCGGGCAAGAGAAACAACATACAGGACAATGAACACAAAGAATGAGCAATTGCTTATCTTCTCCAATTCGTTGCAAGACGGAGTCACTGAGGGTGGAAAATGAAGCAAAATTTAGAAAAAATAGGGGGTTAGTTATCGCCAAGGACACAGACAGAGTACAGGACAAGACACCAAAGACACCAAAGAGTGTCTTGTCCTGTACTCTGTCTGTGTCCTTAGCTGTAACTAACCCCCTCTCTTTCTAAATTCTCCAATTCGGTTTTCATTAGTTTTCATGGTCCTGAATGTTGTTTATCTTGCCTGAAGAAGACCTAAGAGGTCGAAACGCGTCGTATTTTGTCTTGTTATTCGTTTGTCCATGTTCTCTGGCAGATTTACTTTGAAGTCCTTTTAGAATTTGTTTCAATTTCCGCCTGCAGTCACGTCACTTTGAAACTGGAAGGATTGAAGTTTGTGAAAAGCGTTATTACACCACTGGCATTAACACTCACTGAGGAGACAAACATTTAATAATACAAAGCAAACAGAACACTCCCCCCTCCCCCACCACACACACACACACACACACACACACACACACACACACACACACACACACACACACACACACACCT
>CM065730.1:69642032-69652032 GCA_033310375.1 Conus canariensis
TAGAAAAGGTGGTTTTCTGGCAAAACACGAGCAATGGTTTTATGATGGAGCACAACTAGAAGTTGTAAACAGTTACTGCTATCTGGGTTACAATTTTTCTACAAAACTGAGTCACAAAAAAGGTACAGACCATTTAGCAACCAAAGGGAAAAAAGCAGTTCTTTTTCTGAATAGAGCTTTCAACAAATACAAGGAAATGACTGCCAAAACATATTTTACGATATTTGATGCAAAAATAAAATCAATATTATATGTATTCGTCTGAAATATGGGGATATCAGAGACTCGATTGCTTAGAAAAGGTCCACCTAATGGCATGTAAAAGATTTTTAGGGGTCCCTAGTCGAACACCAAACAAGATGGTATAAGGAGACTTAGGTAGATATCCTATATTTGTTACTTCCTATGTTAACTGTGTCAGATACTGGATACGACTGTTGGATATGGAACAATACAGAATTCCCAAACAAGCTTACAGAATGCTTCTTTCTTTAGATACAGAGGGGAAAGACTGTTGGGTGAGTAATATAAGACACATTTTATGTGAAACAGGATTCTCTTATGTATGGCTTTGCCAGTCGGTTGGTAACGCCAGTGCATTTGTAAAAATATTCAGACAAAGACTCATTGATATGTTCATTCAAGAATGGTCGGGTACTATTCGAGATAAGGACAGGTATGAATCATACAGGTCTTTCAAAACTATCTTCGAAAAAGAAAAATACATTTCGTTTATGGACACGTATTGTTTTAGAGTAGCTATGTCACAAATTCGATTCGGGACACTTCCTCTAAATAATAATTTGCATAGATTTAGCAACTGTCCATCTGACCGAAACTGTGTGGTATGTGCTTCAAAAATTGAGGATGAAAATCACTTCATATTTGAATGTCCTTTATACACTGATCTCAGAAAGAAGTTCTTACAACAAATCTCAGCAATGCCTTTGCAGTCGTTACTCCAAGCAGTGAGAAGGATAGATTGTCAATACCTAACCAAGTATATTTTCCATGCTATTAATATGCGAAAACAGTTTCTCGAAGCTGACCACGTAAACGATAATAAATGAGTTGTGTGTATATTTTGTTACTAATGGAGCTAGTAGTTTTTTGCTTGATTTTTGTTTTTGATCACCCCTGTCCCCCACGCCTCCATTCTCCTTTTCCATCTCCCTGCCATCCCTCTTTTTGTGTTTGTATTATGGCCTATGGCTGATGTACAATAAACACTCGGACTCTCTCTCTCTCTCTCTCTCTCTCTCTCTCTCTCTCTCTCTCTCTCTCCGTTTTTCTGTCTCTGTCTCTGTCTGTCTGTCTGTCTGTCTGTCTCTCTCTCTCTCTCTCTCTCTCTCTCTCTCTCTCTCTCTCTCTCTCTCAATGCATATGTATATATGTGCGCATGGTGTTATATTTGAATTGTAATGTTATCGTTTTTAATCATGATCATTCATTACTATTGTTATTGCTATTATTATTGCTTGGAAAGGACTGTGCGACAGGTGGATGTTTGGTTAATGGTTGGGGTGTGGAGGGTGGCTTTTGTGTTTGAAATGTTTCTTTTTCATTTTTGAGGGCAAGATGCAAACAAGCCTGCCATGTGCTTATTCTTTTCCCTCATTAAACAAATTTCGTTCGTTCGTTCGTTCTCTCTCTCTCTCCCCTCCACGTCCTGCGCGGATAATAGTCTGCGGTCCCTTAAATGCTGCATGTGTTTACACACGTGGAAAGATGCTTCGGCAACAAATTCAAACTGTCTTGTCGTTGCATGTGCAACTTCCACGGGCACATAACCATGTTCACACGCGCACATGCGCACAGGTGCGCGTACATACGACTTGGAGAGAAAAAAAAAGGGGGAAGGGGGGGGGGGACGACAGGGAGGTGAGGGGAGCGGGGAAGGAGTGAGGGCCGGGGAATGGGGTGTCAGAGATAGAGACTTCTCGAACCCTCCCTCCGCCTCCCCATGTCTCCTACCCTTCCCCCTCCCCTATCCTCCCATCTCCTTACAACCCCCTTACTTCCCTCCGCTTGTCTCTATCGGCGTCTATAAATACAAAACAAGCCAACATGTCGTTGATATCCTTACAAGGATTTAGAGTTCCGTGAACATTTTACTGCCTGGTAGAGAATCCCCAGTTATAGCGGAATCTTTAAAGTGTTCACATTTAGTGGAAAAATGTGTCACAATCTTGGCAATGATAGGAACAGTATGGATATATCGGGGGATCAGCAATTGCACTACAGACCCGCACCAAATTTCAATCGGTTCGTACTTGCGCCATGTTCCTTTTTCTTTTCAGTACAAAGTTTGGTTGAAATAACTTCAGTAATTTCTTTTAATCTGCTGACACCACAAACAAACAAATAAACAAAGTCATGCGAGATGTCTTTTTTTAAGTGATTTCCATCGCTGATGACGTAGGTCAGTCGGGCGCAATCTTTCTTACCTTAGGGGTTAACATATGCATCAGACCTGCGGTGGCTCCGCGAAGCGTCAGGCCCCGGATGAAGAAGATGGTGAGCACGACGTAGGGAAACGTGGCGGTGAAATAGACCACCTGCAACACCACCAGAATGACAACGGTAGAACCATGCACACCCTGCCCCAACATGGAAACAAATTGTGGGATCGGGTTTTGTTTGAGTGGGTCATTAGTTTGTTGTTTGTTTTTAGACTCGAGGTGTTGTTTGAGTGGGTGGTTTGTTTGTTGTTTGTTTTTAAGACTCAGGTGTTGTTTGAGTGGGTGGTTAGTTTTTTGTTTGTTTTTAAGACTCAGGTGTTGTTTGAGTGGGTGGTTAGTTTGTTGTTTGTTTTTTAAGATTCAGGTGTTGTTTGAGTGGGTGGTTAGTTTGTTGTTTGTTTTTAAGATTCAGGTGTTGTTTGAGTGGGTGGTTAGTTTGTTCTTTGTTTTAAGACTCAGGTGTTTCGCGCGTGTTGAAATATAATATAGACTGACAGTGACCATAGAAAGATCTCTGTGAAATCGGATGATAAACAGTCTCACCAGTTTCCAGCTGTCTTGCTAACAATCAGTCAAACAGACTGACAGGCAGGCAGTCACCACACAGGATGTTAATTTCTGTCCTGTTTATGTGTGAGAGAACGGAGAGATGGGGGGGGGATGGGGTGAAAGTCAGGGGTGGGGTGGGGGTGAGAGGGGGGGGGGCGTATGTGTGTGTGTGAGTTCAGTTCACTGGTTTTATTTTACATCTCTCCGTCATAGATACTGGATAATGACTGGTTATGAAAGTATACATACATACATACATGGCACAGAAAATCCCACCTTTTGCCCACATTTCAGTTATGATCTGGACAGGTAAAAGAGTGTTTTACAATCTTGTCTGCAAGGTTTACAGCTGATAACATTGAGTCTTTATATATATATATATATATATATATATATATATATATGTGTGTGTGTGTGTGTGTGTGTGTGTGTGTGTGTGTGTGTGTGTGTGTGTGTGTGTGTGTGTGCATGTGTCTATCTCTCTCTGTGTAACTTGTACGTAAGAGTGTATACATATGCGATTGCGTGCCTCTGTGTATGTATGTATGTTTGTATGTAAGCGCGCGTGCGCACGCGCGTGTATATCTAAGCGTACGTGCGCGCCCGCGAGCGCACTGCATGCTAAATGATGTGTGTATGAAGACAGCGTTGGAAGAAGGCAGGCCGGGGCACCTTGCCGGACGACTTGATGCCCTTGCAGATGCAGAGGTAGACGACCAGCCAGGAGAACAGCAGGCACAGCAGCATCTTCCACTTGATGCCGTCAGACTGGTCGATCCCCGGAGACACGTCCAGCGCCACACGGTACCAGTAGTAGGACGTCGCCCCCGCCACGTCGCACTCCGGAACCACCTGGCAGCAACAGGCAGTGAGGCCACGGATGGTGGGAGAAAGGAAAAAATGAGTGAAATGAATACTGGAATAAATTCTGAGCAAAACAAAGCAGTGAGGCCACGGATGGTGAAAGAAAGGAAAAAAATGATTGAAAATGAATACTTCAATAAATTCTGAGCAAAATAAACCAATGAGGCCATGGATGGTGGAAGAAAGGAAAAAGTGATTGAAAATGAATACTTCAATAAATTCTGAGAAAAATAAAGCAGTGAGGCTATGAATGATGGAAGAAAGGGGAAAATGAGTGAATTAAAACAATTAAATAAATCCTGAAAATAGAAAATGATTAGATAAATTCTGAAAAAATCAAACCGTTAATGAATGATTTGAATTAGGACGAGACAGAATGTTTGTTGTGAAAAGTTTTCCTCGACAGTTGGAGGCTGCCTCCATTGTCTGTCTCTGCAAGAGAAAGGGAAACAGTACTCTTGTGACAACCGCAGGGAAGTATTTCTCCTGGTCATCTCCGGCAAGATTTTCGTAAAGGTCCTCATCAACCGCTTGCTTCAGCACATGGAAGATGGCCATTGGCAAGAACTCAAAGTGGCTTTAGAGAGGACCGAGGAACAGTGGTGGATATGGTGTTTTCAGCTTCAGGAGAAGTATCAAAAACAGAACAGGCACCTCTATATGTTTGCAGACCTTACAAAGGCCTTCGACACACTAAGTCGTGAGGGTTGTGGAGGATTATGGCAAAGTGTGGCTGCCTAGACAAGTTCATCGCCATGGTCCGCCAGTTCAACGATGGTATGCTTGCTCGCTTTGTAGACGACGCAGACTTTCAGTTACTTTTCCTAATACACATGGAATCAAACAGGGTTCTGTTCTGGCACTCAAGCTGTTCAGCATGTTTTAAGACATGGTGTTCAAAGCTTTCTGCGGTGATGAGGACGGCATCACGATCAGGTGTGGGAAGCTCCACAGCAAGACCAGGCTGAGAGAGGAGTCACTGTACGACTTTTTTCTGCTGCCCCATCTTCTGTGCCACCTCGGTGGCATTGCATCCACCACCGCTCATTCCGATCCCCTCTTGCTGAGAAGAGGACGAGTCAGATGAGCGAGCCACCTTTACGAATGCCCAATATACGCGACTTCTTCAGATGCTGCTCAACAGTGAACTGGCCGAAGGGCAAACGTTGACGGGTTGTTCTGGAAAACCACTTCAAGGACACAGTCAAGGCCTCACTGACCAGAATCAACACTGACCTAAACAGCTGGAAAACAGTGGCTCTAGTCAAGGGCAAAGCTGCATTAGCTGAGCATCTGCCTCTTGTGAGCTGTACAGCCGGGGTACAGAGGAATGGTGAGCTGTACAAAAAGTCCATAGCCACCTCCTCCATGTGTTCACTGTATGTAGACATCAGACTGTTCACCCCCAGCTGGACACACCACGCTCAATCCTCCTCCACGTCATGTCACTGGTCATCCTAAGACTATAAAGAACGAACAACACAGGTATGTGAGTGCAGGTGGATTTATTGCTGGTGCTGCTGCTGCTGTTGTTGTTGCTGGTGCTGCTGCTGCTGCTGCTCCCAGAAATTATGGTTCCACTGTTGTAAATGCTTGGGCAGAGAGAAGACGGGACGGGGAGGGGGACATGGTTTGTGGAAGGGAGGGGGAGGGTGCGGAGGGAGGGGAGGCTAAGTTCAGACAGAACGTGATCGTCCGTCACGTGGTCAAAACTATTTCACAGTGGATGTAAAAAGTCTCCGTCACGTTCGCCTGTTTCACGATGCATGTAAAAAGTCTCCGTCACGTTCAGTTGTTTCACAATAGCTGTAAAAAGTCTTCGCCAAGTGCGGCTGTTTCACAGTGGATATAAAAAGTCTGCGTCTCGTTCGCCTGTTTCACAATTGATGTCAAAAATCTCTGTCACGTTCGCCTGTTTCACAATTGATGTCAAAAGTCTCCGTCACGTTTGCCGGTTTCACAATGTATGTCAAAAGTCTCCGTCACTTTCACCTGTTTCACAATTGATGTCAAAAGTCTCCGTCACGTTTGCCTGTTTCACAATGGATGTCAAAAGTCTCCGTCACTTTCACCTGTTTCACAATGGATGTCAAAAGTCTCCGTCACGTTTGCCTGTTTCACAATTGATGTCAAAAGTCTCCATCGTCAAATCAGCTCTTTCACAACGCATGTAAAAAGCCTCCGTCACGTTCGCCTGTTTGACAGTGGAAGTAAAAAGTCGTCGTCACGTTCCGCTGTTCGACAATGGGTGTTTAAAGTCTTTGTCACGTTCGCATGTTTCACAATGGATGTTAAAAAAACAGTCTCCGTCACGTTCCGCCGTTTCACCATGGATATAAACGATTGGTGTGAGACTCTGATGATCACGTCACTTGCCCGACGGTCCGTACCGGAAATGACACCATAACTGCTGAACAAGGGTTAACTGTCCAATCCCCTACCTGCTCATTGGACAGGACGTGACGTCATTTCCCGCCATCAGACGGTGGAATTTCGCCCAAAGTGAAGGCAATGAGACAATGAGGCAATGTAAATTCGTTACATGTCGACATTGGGAGGGGGTGGGGGGGGTGGCGGGGAACGGGGACGGGGAACGGGAAGAGGGGGGGGGGCAAGGAAACAGGGGGGGTGGGGCACAGGACTTGAGTTGGACGCCGAGAGGATGGGGCGTCTGTGGCAGAAGAACCGGATCGTCAGGACCGGAAGTTGACAGAATTTGGACAGCATTTGGTGTGTCACCGCCAACATCTTACCTCCTCCCACTCCCCTGCTCTCTCCCCTCCCCCCCCCTCTCTCTCTCTCTCTCTCTCCCCTCCCTCCTCAAGGTTAGGGTGTTGTCGAAGAATTATTTGTCTATGATTGCCAAACTTTTTGACAAACTGTTTTTGTGTGTTTGCGCCCCATCGTCAGAGACAATAGCCTATATAGAAATAAACCTCTTTCTCCTTCCCCTCTCTCTCTCTCTCTATCTCTCTCTCTCTCTTCTCTCTCTCTCTCTCTCTCTCTGTCTCCGTCTGTCTGTCTGTCTGTCTGTCTCTCTTCTCTCTCTCTCTCTCTCTCTCTCTCTCTCTCTCTCTCTCTCTCTCCCCTCTCTCTCTCTCTCTCTCAGGGTTGGTGCAAAATGCTTTTCGATACGATATCAGAATTTTCAGACTGTTAATTTCGTCCTGATCACATAAAGTCTAAGACATGAGCTGATTTTGAATCCCCGTCGTTACGGAATTTAGATATACATTAACATGACCTTACCTGTCTGAACACGTCAGTGAATGGCTGCTCATTACCAGTCCCAAATAATCGCATTTCGGTTGAGCAGCGTACCTTAGAGCTCAGATCTGTCACGCGATGACACCATTTTGGTTACAGTTACTGTCTAACATATTGTTTCTGTCCAAACTTTGGGAACTAAGATGACACGAAACAGACGTAAAACTGTTCATGAAAAAGTCAATAAAAGAGTTAAGAAACTGACTTTGTTTTACGAACAGGGATGGACGGACTGATTCACAGAATGAGATCAGGCCTGTTATATAGAAACTGAAATATATGACCGAAACCAAATCGTGAAATCACATTAGCGGAAAAGAGAGGAAGAGAGAGCACTCTTCAATGCCTTACAGCATGAATCAGGTGACTGTCGTAGTGTTTAATTTGCCGTCATGGGTGTAGCTGACTATCCCGGCATTTACTGCTATCATCTACAGTCCTTTAGATGACCATGAACGGACGCTTGGGGAGCAGACAGTCGTGGGTTTGAATCCCCCCTGGGGGAGTATTTTCACAGCTGGAGCACCCTCTCTCTCTCCACCGATAAGTTCATAGGTACATGATTCGGGTCAGGGAAGGAGCACCCTCTCTCGCCACCGACAAGTTCATAGGTACATGATTCGGGTCAGGGAAGGAGCACCCTCTCTCTCCACCGACAAGTTCATAGGTACATGATTCGGGTCAGGGAAGGAGCACCCTCTCTCGCCACCGACAAGTTCATAGGTACATGATTCGGGTCAGGGAAGCTTTAGGTGGCGGAAGGAGAGGGATGGGCTCCGCCTCCCATCATGCCGTGTCCCCCAGATAAGGTAAACCGCTAATAGTTGTATGTCCATACAGTCATTAACTTCTGGGATTAAATCCTTAACTTTTCGTTTCAAAAGAACCGATGACACGTTTGTTGCCCCTGGAAACATTTCTTAAAAGAAAATCACTTACTACATATACTGTTCAAAAAAAGTTAAGGACCAACATTGAGAATGCACAAAAACTTTTAAGAATTCACAAAAATTCAATTGTACCGCCTTTGTGGTCCAAACAAATTGAACAACACGCACAAATTGATAGTGAATGCGGCAACTGCAATTTTGTGGCACACATTTCTCACGCGCCTTGAAAAACACGTGTCGCGACTTGTCATTTTTGGAACAAATTGGGGTGAATTTCTGATGTGTTTGGGATCTGAGGAGCATGTGCTGAATCAAAATCATGTGAAGCACGAGCTAAATCAGGCTGTAGGTCATAAAGTATGCTCAACCAAATGTCTTTAAAAGCCACTGTACTGGCGAAAAATGCAATGCAACAGCATGCCTCCACGTCGAAGACTGAACGAGCTGGATCGAGGAAGAGCAATAGGATGGCTCCAAGAAGGAGTTGCAGTCTGGGATGTGGCACGGAGACTTGAGGTATCACACTCTGTTGTTATCAGACTCAGACAACGCTTTCAAGACACAGGAAGAGTGCAAGAACGACCACGCTCTGGTCGACCCAGAATAACAACACCACGAGAGGACCGATACATTGAAAGGCAGGCCACACAAGAAAGAACAGCAAGTGCAAACAACATCAGACGTCGCCTTAGAGATGCCACCAACACTGTTGTCAGTGATCAGACCATACGAAACCGCCAACACGCCGCTAACCTCCGTGCTCGACGACCAGCCATAAGACCTCATTTGACTGATGCCCACAGAGCAGCACGCCGAGTATGGTGCACGCAGCACGTGAGATGGACACATGAACAGTGGGCTAACGTGATGTTTACAGACGAGTCGCGGTTCTGCCTGGATCCCACCGATAGACGTAACAGGGTCTGGAGACGCTGTGGGGAGCGTTTTGCAGAAGAAGCTGTCCTGGAAAGGAACCGCTATGGTGGGGGATCCGTTATGATTTGGGGTGGCATAAGCACACGCTACAGAATGGTTCTCTACAATGTGGCAGGGAATTTGAATGGTGTTCGCTACCAAACAGAGATTTTGCAACCCCTGGTGCTGCCAGCCCTTCAACAGCTTGGACCTCAGGCAGTCTTTCAAGACGACAATGCACGGCCCCATCGCACCAGAGCAGTAAACACGTTTCTCCAAGCTGCTGGTGTCAACAGAATGCAGTGGCCCGCAAACAGCCCAGACCTGAACCCCATCGAACATCTTTGGGATGAGTTGGGCTGAAGACTGCAGCAGCGTCGTCCACCTCCTGCTAACCTGGGTCAGCTGTTTGAGTCACTCCAGCAGGAGTGGGCTGCTGTCCCCAGGCCTTTCTGCGCACAACGGTGAACTCCATGCGACAACGCTGCCTTGAATGCCTTGCCAACAACGGGGGACACACACGTTATTAACCATGACATTGAACAAACACTCCTCCTGTGACTTTCAAATTTGGGGGTGGGGGTGTTTGTACTGCGCTCGATTCCAGTTTGTTGATTCATCGGACTTGTCATTGTCTTTACACACTTTTCACATATTCAATAAATTCATGTTACACTTGGAGATTGATAACTCCCCAATTTTCTTTTTTATAAGTCAGTGAAATGTTGGTCCTTAACTTTTTTTGAACAGTATACATAGGAAAAAAGGTGACGTCATGCTATGGCCATGTATCATCCCAACAAAGAGTGCCCAGCATATCACACGACCACAGGTGACGTCATGCTATGGCCATGTATCATCCCAACAAAGAGTGCCCAGCATATCACACGGCCACAGGTGACTTTATGCTATGGCCATGTATCATCCCAGCAAAGAGTGCCCAGCATATCACACGGACAAAGCCGTAACAAAACACAACTTTCTGCGTTCCTCGTAGATTTTTTTTTCATTCGGGAAGATTGATACACTGTGCATTTCTGTTGGCCTCCTCCT
>CM065730.1:69659532-69672771 GCA_033310375.1 Conus canariensis
AGGGGGAAGGGGGAGGGGAGGGCGGCAGGGCCAAGGGGGGAGTTTACCACGAGAGAGTTTGAAGGATCAGGAGAATGGGGGGGGGGGGGGGGGGGGGGCAACACTGACAGGCGGTGACGATGCAAAAGATAAACGGAGCTGGGGGAAGGGGGGAGGGTGGCAGGGGCAAGGGAGGGGGGTGGGGAGTTTGACACAGAGAGTTTGAAGGATCAGGAGAAGGGGGGGAGGGAGGGGAGGGGGGCAACACTGGCCAGTGGTGATGATATCAAAGATCAACGGGGCTGGGGGGAAAAGGGGGGAGGGGAGGGTGGCAGGGCCAAGGGGGGGGGGGGGGGTTTACCACGAGAGAGACAGAAGGATAAGGAGAAGGGGGAGGGGGAAAGGAGGAGAGATGACAACAAAGGGGGAGGGAAGGGAGGGGAATTTAACGAGATGGGTAGCAGCGGTATGGACAGGCGAAGGCGGAGACGAGAGAGACCTAAAGACTGGGGAGAGAGACCTAAAGACCAGGGAAAGAGACCTAAAGACTGGGGAGAGAGACCTAAAGACCAGGGAAAGAGACCTAAAGACCGGGGAAAGAGACCTAAAAACCGGGGAAAGAGACCTTAGGACCTGGGAAAGAGACCTAAAGACTGGGGAAGGAGACCTTAAGACCGGGAAAATAGACCTAAAGACCGGGGAAAGAGACTAAAGACCGGGAAAAGAGATCTAAAGACCATGGAAAGAGAACTAAAGACCAGGAAAAGAGACCTACAGACCAGGGAAAGAGACCTACGGACCGGGGAAACATACCTAAAGACTGGGGAGAGAGACCTACAGGCCGGGGAAAGAGACCTAAAGACCGGGGAAAGAGACCTAAAGACCGGGAAAAAAAGACCTAAAGACTGTGGAAAGAGAACTACAGACCGGGGAGAGAGACCTACAGACCGGGGAAAGAGACCTAAAGACTGGGCAAAGAGACCTAAAGACCGGGGAGAGAGACCTACAGACCGGGGAAAGAGACCTACAGACCGGGAAAAGAGACCTACAGACCGGGAAAAGAGACCTAAAGACCGGGGGAAAGCGACCTACAGACCGGGGAAAGAGACCTACAGACCGGGAAAAGAGACCTACAGACCGGGAAAAGAGACCTACAGACCGGGAAAAGAGACCTACAGACCGGAGGAAAGAGGATGGGAAGAAGTGGGGGGAGGGGGGGAGGCAAGGGTGAAGACATAATGACCAAGGAGAGGGGAAGGGGTGGGGGTAAAAACGGAGACAACAGAAGGCCCTGGGTGGAGGGGGGAGGGGGAGGGATGCAGTTATGTGTGCTAAACTACTGGGACATTTTTTCGGAAATGCTTTTTTTTTTTTTTTTTTTTTTTTGCAAGAGGAACTACATTGTTACCACCGCCACCATTGCTAGCCTCCTTTATATATATAAGAAAAAAAATGTTAAACCCATTTAAGAGCACAAATCATTTTTTAACGGCTCTTTTTCTTAACCTTGGAGAAGTTAGAGGTGGGGGGTGGGGGGTGGGGGTGGGGAGGGGGGAGAAGGAGAGGGGAGACAGAAAGACCTGATTCAAATTCAAGGAGGGTAGCCGCCACCTCCCTTCCTCCCCTTCCCTCTCCTCTCTCCACTCATCCCTCGCTCTTCCAAAACTACTAGATGTAAAAAAAAAAAAAAAAATGAAAATTTTAAAAAATCATGCGCATTTCGGCTGACTGGTAGACACCAACAAACGTGGAGAAATTCATCCCAAGAAAACAAGAAGAATATGACTAGCAGCCATTAAATGTGTCACTGTTCTCTCTCCTCTCACCCTCTTCCTTATGCGAAACTTCATTCCCTCCGAGATAAAAAAAAAAAAAAAAAAGAAATAAAACAAAAGGAAAAAAAAGCTGTCCTTCCTCACCCCGCTCTTCCTCCAAACACCGAAAGTATTTCAATTTCACCTTCAATGGCCGTGACCCCGTCAGTCAAGAGCAGAGGCGTCGCCGCCGTCATCCAATGAAAAAGCAGAACAAACAGTGTGTGTCCAATGGTTCATAACGAGGCCAACAGACGACTCTGTCGACATTTGACAGGAAACGTGACACAAACTGGAGAATGATCTCATTTCCAGACGATGTTTTAAACAAATTGTTTTCAAGCACGACAGAATGTTAGCTTAAGTACGTTCAGACAGAACAACCGTTTTCATACGCTATCCCATTTCTTTCCTTTTTTTTTAATGTTTTCTTACTGTCTATCAGGCTGCTTATTTTCCTACTTTTTACCACCTTTTCGGGCTTTCATTTTTTTTTTTTTTTAATTTACTTTAAACGTCTCCTGACTGTTCGCCATGTTTTCGAACTTGTTTCTTGTTGTTGTTGTTGTTGTTGTTGTTTTAGCTTAATATAGGCTACTTGGCTCCATGAAATAATCACCTTCTTCTTTTTCTCCTCTCTCTTTCTTCTTCTTCTTCTTCTTCTTCTTCTTCTTCTTCTTCTTCTTCTTCTTCTTCTTCTTCTTCTTCTTCTATTCGTTGTCTTCACTGAATTGGTCTCAAGTTTCTGCAGGAGCTGCTGAGCATGGCTGATAAGCTGTGTAGATTAATATTAACATTATATCTTTGTTCTCTTCTCCGCTGTCTCTTTCATTGTCTTTATTCGTTTCCTTTCTTTTCTGACCTTTTCTCGTCTCCCATCATTTTACCGTGTTTAAGCAATTACACTTTCCTCCCTATCTTGTGTGTGTGTTGTGTGTGTGTGTGTGTGTGTGTGTGGTGTGTGTGTGTGTGTGTGTGTGTGTGTGTGTGTGCGTGCGTGGTGTGTGTGTGTGTGTTGTGTGTGTGTGTGTGTGTGTGTGTGTGTGTGTGTGTGTGTGTGTGTTGCTAATGTCTGTACATTCTACTCTTTACTTCCCCCTTCGTTTTGTTATGCCCTAAGTTCTCTCTCTCTCTCTCTCTCTCTCTCTCTCTCTCTCTCTCTCTCTCTCTCTCTCTCTTTTCTCTCTCTCTCTCTCTCTCTCTCTCTCTCTCTTCCAAAGAAAATGAAGAGGCACACATGAATATAAAGACAAAAGAGTGTCAGGACTACATTCTATTACAAAAGACACCCTCTCCACAATGACACAAACGGTACCCGGACTACATTTTGTCACAGAAGACACCCTCTCCACAATGACACAAACGGTACCCGGACTACATTTTGTCACAGAAGACACCCTCTCCACAACGACACAAACGGTACCCGGACTACATTTTGTTACAGAAGACACCCTCTCCACAACGACACAAACGGTACCGGACTAATTTTGTTACAGAAGACACCTCTCCACAACGACACAAACGTACAGGACTACATTTTGTTAAAGAAGACATTCTCTCCACACTGACGCAAACGGAGCCAGTACTGCATTTTGTTCAAAGAGACGTCCTCTCTACAATCAAGAAACGGTGCCAAACTTACATTGTGTTAAAGAACATTTAGACGTAGTCTGAAAAAAGGGTGCCAGAACCAGCCTGTTCAATACGATTTCCTCTCCGTAGTCGGACAAACGGTGCCAGGGCTACCGTCTGTGAGAAGATGTCCACTCCACAATTAAACAGTATCAGAGGTAGAAGTCTGTTGAACAAAATACACTGTCCAGGATCACACGGTGGCAAATTTACAGTCCGTTAAAGAAGGCACCCTCTCCACAACCAGACAACAGAGAGACAGTCTGCAGTCAAACCATGTCATGCCGACAGTGTCTTAGACACCATCTCTACAATCAGATCGACAGTGTCAGAGCTATAGTCTACTAAAATAATCCCACAGTCAGACGAGCAGTACCAGAGCCATTGTCTGCTTATGAGGATCCTATATCCACAAACAGTTCTAAAAAAAAAGGGAAAAGTCTGTGACCAGAACGGTAAATGAATGGGACAAACATAGTCTGTGACCAGAACGGTAAAGGAATGAGACAAACATAGTCTGTGACCAGAACAGTAAAGGAATGGGACAAACATAGTCTGTGACCAGAACGGTAAAGGAATGAGACAAACATAGTCTGTGACCAGAACGGTAAAGGAATGAGACAAACATAGTCTGTGACCAGAACGGTAAAGGAATGAGACAAACATAGTCTGTGACCAGAACGGTAAAGGAATGAGACAAACATAGTCTGTGACCAGAACAGTAAATGAATGGGACAAACATAGTCTGTGACCAGAACGGTAAAGGAATGAGACAAACATAGTCTGTGACCAGAACGGTAAAGGAATGGGACAAACATAGTCTGTGACCAGAACGGTAAAGGAATGAGACAAACATAGTCTGTGACCAGAACGGTAAAGGAATGGGACAAACATTACAATTTTGAAGCTTTCGTTTCCACCTCTCTTACTCTCGGCTTTCCACAAGTCTTCTTCTCATTGCTTATTTTCTCAATTACTAAATAGACAATTCGTTATTACCATTTTGACTTATTAGTTATTCATTACAACTCCTGTGTGTTATAGTTTTCCTTTTCATTAAGTTATCTATCTTTAAAATGGGAGTTTTAGTTTTCCATTCTCTAATTTTCAATTACCAGTCCAAGAGAAAATAACTCTCATCGTTCTTCCTATTCATCAGCTGCAGACAGTGAGACACTTCCTCTGACCTAAGTGAGTTATTTACCCTTTGGCGGAGGTTGCGTGTGTGTGTGTGTGTGAGTTGGTTTTGTTGTCATTTGTTTTGTTTTCACGTGTCTTACATGCACAAGGCTCAGTGGTCAAAACGCGTCGCTTCTATTTTGTCATTGGCTCATTCCCTTCGTTTTGCAGACTGGTAACATCACGTGTATTCTCTGGCGTCATGTCCCACCCGCAGTCAGTCTATTTTCAAACTCTTTCTGAGGAAACTGTGTCTAACTCTTACGTCTTCAAACAGACCTTCCGGGGAAAGTGTTTCAAAGGCATTTTCCAACAGAGTGATTGTTTTGATCGGCTGGTATAAATTCTAATACTTGATCAGACAAATTTTTTTCACGTCAGTTTTAGAATATAGAGTCTTTCATCCGCTTACTCGAGTTGTGGTGAACTTTTTCTTCTTTTTTTTCTTCACAAATACACGTAGGCGCCAGATCATTCGAAGTGGACCCCTCATTTTCATCAGCAATGAGTCTTTGGATTCCTGATACCTCAAAATAACCGGAAATTCTGAAATGTAGCAGAACTTTTGTCACACGGTGACAGATCCCATGGTTTATAGATCGGAAGGCTAAATGATCCCACAGTTGACAGATTTCACGGTTCACAGATCCCATCGTGTAAAGATTCTACAGCTCATAAATCCTACGAGTTTTAGATATGGTTCATAGATCTCACGGTTTGTAAATCGTATGACAGATACATTGCATTGATTGATCGCATGGCTGGTACAATTCTTAAAGTTATAGTAAAATGCATTTTGAAATGACATTAACGTAGGCAATATACATCAGATATGAGGGTTTCATAAATCATGACGATTGCCTTTATTATTTTCATTTGACCAAATGCTTCGCAGATATTTTACCGAGACGTTGAATATTTCTTTCATCGAAATGGCATTTACATCGCCTTTTTTTTTTTAATGAAATGGCATTTTGCAGGCATGTTATGGTTAGTTTGTTTCAGATTAGTCATGTTCCCAGTCTGATAAGTCATTAGGCCTGGCGGCTGCCGTGAACAGAGTTATCAGCATTCTTGCCACCGACAGATAAACAACAGAAAAAAGTACTGTCTCCATTGGCCCCATCTCTCTCTCGGTTCCTGAACTGGCACGGGTGTCTGCCAAGTGCACGTGCGCCTGACAGCCTGTCACGCGCACAGCACATAAACAGGCCAATGAATGTCCTGGAATCATGTGGGCGCGCGCTAAGGCTTCTGGGAGACAATGGTCTGAGTCCGTTGCGTGCGGGTATGTCACCAGTGTAGTAATGTCCTGTCTTACAAAACTAAATTCACGGCTTATCGGGTATTTACATTCAGCTTTAACGCCTTACATTCTTGGAAGAGGATACGGCAGACAGGGATAAACATTCCAGGAAAATCGGGGTAAGGAGACCTATCTATTACTACGCTGACCCCCACCAGAACGACAACACGCTAAGAAGGGTACAGGAATGAATATGGTTATGTTAGGCGCCAGCGTGATGTTCGAACTCGTAAAGGCTGACTACAGAGTGGGTGTTTTACCACTGAGCCAAGCTTGCCGCTTGTTCCCGAACTATTGTAAAAGCACTGTTCGTACGTTGCCAATGTCGGCAAGGACCTGGTGGGCAATAGGCGTCATGGCGCCGTTGTCATGGTTGACCTGGTGGGCAATAGGCGTCATGGCGCCGTTGTCATGGTTGACCTGGTGGGCAATAGGCGTCATGGCGCCGTTGTCATGGTTGACCTGGTGGGCAATAGGCGTCATGGCGCCGTTGTCATGGTTGACCTGGTGGGCAATAGGCGTCATGGCGCCGTTGTCATGGTTGACCTGGTGGGCAATAGGCGTCATGGCGCCGTTGTCATGGTTGACCTGGTGGGCAATAGGCGTCATGGCGCCGCTGTCATGGTTGACCTGGTGGGCAATAGGCGTCATGGCGCCGCTGTCATGGTTGACCTGGTGGGCAATAGGCGTCATGGCGCCGCTGTCATGGTTGACCTGGTGGGCAATAGGCGTCATGGCGCCGCTGTCATGGTTGACCTGGTGGGCAATAGGCGTCATGGCGCCGTTGTCATGGTTGACCTGGTGGGCAATAGGCGTCATGGCGCCGTTGTCATGGTTGACCTGGTGGGCAATAGGCGTCATGGCGCCGTTGTCATGGTTGACCTGGTGGGCAATAGGCGTCATGGCGCCGTTGTCATGGTTGTCAGGTCAGCAACGGATAATACATCACCCCGTGCAAGACAACAGACTGCAAGTAATGGATGGGGAAGGAGGGGGAAATTCTTTTTGGCTGTTGTTCTTATGGACATGGATGATACACAAGTCCTATTATACAACAGAAATCAACAAAAAACAGTCTGTACAATGTTGCCCAGTCTGCCCTGCCTTGCACAGTGCTGGTCGTCTTCTTCTTCACAACTGCAAATGATCTAACTCTCCTTGTAGACAACCGTAACTGCAAATGATCTAACTCTCCTTGTAGACAACGGAAATTGCAAATGATCTAACTCTCCTTGTAGACAACCGTAACTGCAAATGATCTAACTCTCCTTGTAGACAACGGAAATTGCAAATGATCTAACTCTCCTTGTAGACAACCGTAACTGCAAATGATCTAACTCTCCTTGTAGACAAGGGTAATTGCAAATGATCTAGCTCTCCTTGTAGACAACCGTAACTGCAAATGATCTAACTGTCGTTGTAGACAACGGTGATTGCAAATGATCTAACTCTCCTTGTAGACAACGGTAATTGCAAATGATCAAATTCTCGTTGTAGACAACGGTAATTGCAAATGACCTGACTCTCCTTGTAGACAACGGTAATTGCAAATGATCTAGCTCTCCTTGTAGACAACGGTAATTGCAAATGATCTAACTCTCGTTGTAGACAACGGTGATTTTAAATGATCTAACTCTCGTTGTAGACAACGGTAATTGTAAATGATCTAACTGTCGTTGTAGACAGCGGTAATTGTAAATGATCTAACTCTCCTTGTAGACAACGGTGATTGCAAATGGTCTAACTCTCGTTGTAGACAATGGTAATTGTAAATGATCTAACTGTCGTTGTATACAACGGTGATTGCAAATGATCTAACTGTCGTTGTATACAACGGTGATTGCAAATGATCTAACTCTCGTTGTAGACAACGGTGATTGTAAATGATCTAACTCTCCTTATAGACAACGGTGATTGCAAATGATCTAACTCTCCTTGTAGACAACGGTGATTGTAAATGATCTAACTCTCGTTGTAGACAACGGTAATTGTAAATGATCTAACTGTCGTTGTAGACAACGGTAATTGTAAATGATCTAACTGTCGTTGTAGACAACGGTGATTGTAAATGATCTAACTGTCGTTGTAGACAACGGTAATTGTAAATGTTCAAACTCTCGTTGTAGACAACGGTGATTGCAAATGATCTAACTCTCGTTGTAGACAACGGTGATTGCAAATGATCTAACTCTCCTTGTAGACAACGGTGATTGTAAATGATCTAACTCTCGTTGTAGACAACGGTAATTGTAAATGATCTAACTGTCGTTGTAGACAACGGTAATTGTAAATGTTCAAACTCTCGTTGTAGACAACGGTGATTGTAAATGATCTAACTGTCGTTGTAGACAACGGTGATTGTAAATGATCAAACTCTCTTTGTAGACAACGGTGATTGCAAATGATCTAACAGTCGTTGCAGACAACGGTGCTCCTTTTTGTCACTCTGTTAATTGACCTGTCAGCCGTGTCTGACATAACTGACCATGAAACTGGCCGTTCTCGAAGCGAATTTGTTTTTCAGAATCAGGCCCACTGCCCTCCAATAATTCCGATCACACATATCAGGCAGATGCAAACTGCTTTTCTGTACGACTTTCCTCCCCCTCTTCTATACGGAGTTGACAAGGCTCCATGCTGGATCCGGTGCTCTTTAACTTTGTGTTCCACCCTTTGTGGATACTCTTCGCTAACTCCCAGATAAAAGCCACATCCACTATCAGACATTTCGGTCGTCTCAGTCTGTGCACCCGTGGCATGCATTTGAAAACATGGATGAACAAGAGAAAATTGAAACTAATCTGCGTGGATCAAAACCAACAAACATGAAAAAAGTGATTATAAAGGAGCTGCCACACAGGGACTTCAACGGCTGTGAACATAAAGGTTCAGATTTCCGTTACTTCTCGTGCTTCAGGCAGAGAACCTAGAGCAGTCAGGCATCGGACATGTTCCAAATATAACATTGAACAAAATCAGCCCTGAAACACGTCTTAGAAAGTGAAAAAAGAAAAAAGAAAATGTCAACATGCCAGTCACATTAGATATCTTCTTATTTCAATGAGCTCATTCAGTACAGAGAACTGATTTCTTAAACGTTTTAATCCAAATATAAAGTTGAACATATATACACTGGAGAGCAAAGCAATCTTTTTTGTTTAATATAATCATGGTTGTAGCATATTGGTACAATATTATCAAACACAACCATGCACACACGTCGAAACAAAACTTGGCCAAAGTCCTATTAAATTTGTCGATTGTGATGCCCTGGTGATATTTTTTTCTGTTAGGGGTATCAAAAAGATTTCAACGTGCACACTCCTCATAGCCACCATTTTGTATTACATTTCCGTTCCAAGAGACCAGAAATATAGAAGACTGAATATTTCATTGTCATTGGCTGTTAGGTTTTGCTGACACGGGGAATACACCAGACATTTCTAACAACAGATTTTTGTTAATGTCTGCATAAACGTAGTAAAGTCTACTGGTGATTGGTGATACACATGATACACATGATTTTGAACATTTTTTTTACTTAGCAGTAAATTCTGCCTGACAGTTAAAAAAATGAAAGAAAATTCATCTAGGCAACATTAGAACCTTTAACAGAAAGGATTATTTTGCATCTAAAACTCCACGTTTCTCACATGAATTTTGACCTTAAGTTCAGGATGACATCATTAATTGATTGAATCAGAGTAAATGGAATTTTTAAATGTCTATTTCAGAAAAAATATATTTGTTTCTCAACTGATATCAAAAGGGAGAGAGAGAGAGGGGGGGAGGGAGGCACACACACACACACACACACACACACACACACACACACACACACACACACACACACACACACACCACACCACACCACACACACCACACACACAGATAAATGGAAAGAAAGTAGAGAAAGAAGGACAGGCAGACACACAGAGCGACTGAGAGAAAAAAAACAACAACGAAAACAACAACAACAACAACAACAACAACTAAAAAGAGGAAGAAGAAGCAATGCAACCTTTCAAAGACATGTTATAGCAATCCCCTCCCTCACTCTCCTCGGCCTTGCCACAATAGACGGATTTATAGACAACAAGGAATTACAGACCACAAACATCATGGCAAGGATTCACAGACCACAAACATCATGGCAAGGAATTACAGACCACAAACATCATGGCAAGGATTCACAGACCACAGACATCATGGCAAGGAATTACAGACCACAAACATCATGGCAAGGGATTACAGACCACAAACATCATGGAAAGGAATTACAGACCACAAACATCATGGCAAGGATTCACAGACCACAAACATCATGGCAAGGAATTACAGACCACAAACATCATGGCAAGGAATTACAGACACATTTAAATACAGATGATTCACAGACCACAAACATCATGGCAAGGAATTACAGACACATTTGAATCATGCAAGGAATTACAGACACATTTGAATATCGATGATTCACAGACTACAAACATGGCAATAATTACAGACACATTTGAATACAGATGATTCAGACCACAAACATCATGGCAAGGAATTACAGACACATCTCAATACAGATGATTCACAGACCACAAACATCATGGCAAGGAATTACAGACCACAAACGTCATGGCAAGGAATTACAGACCACAAATATCACGGCAAGGAATTACAGACACATTTGAATACAGATGATTCACAGACCACAAACATCATGGCAAGGAATTACAGACCACAAACATCACGGCAAAGAATTACAGACACATTTGAATACAGATGATTCACAGACCACAAACATCATGGCAAAGAATTACAGACACATTTGAATACAGATGATTCACAGACCACAAACATCATGGCAAGGAATTACAGACACATTTGAATACAGATGATTCACAGACCACAAACATCATGGCAAGGAATTACAGACACATCTCAATACAGATGAATCCGGCGTACTGTCACACACCTCCCGGCTTTCGTACGAGCACGCATGTTATTTACTCACGCACGATAGACATGCAGGCACACACACACGCGCGCGCGCGCGCGCGTACACACGCACGCGCACGCACACGCACACACACACACACACACACACACACACACACACACATACGCGCATGCGTGTGCATACACACACACACACACACACACACACACACACACACACACACACTCACACACACACACACACACACACACACACACACACACCACACACACACACACACACACACCACGCACGCGCGCGCGCACGCACGCACACACACACACACACACACACACACACACACACACACACACACACACACACACACACGATGTACAGTAACATGAAGAAGACAAAGAGGGAACTCTAGCCAGTCACTTACAAATATAATCTGATATATTCAGCAAGATCCCAAAATGAAAGAAAAGTTAAAAATGAGAAAGAAAGAAAGAAAGAAAGAAAAAGAAGAGAATGGATGAGAAAGGCACGGGAGGAGAGAGAGAGAAGAGAGAGAGAGAGAGAGAGAGAGGAGAGAGAGAGAGAGAGAGAGAGAGAGATACGGATACGGATACGGATATTTTATTCACAAATAGGCCATTGCCCCTCGTGAAGGGGTGCATCTGGAAATCATTCGATATTTTACACGTTCAAAAACTGATTCAATGCTTTACATTAAGAAACAAGAACAGATTGTAACTTAAATGCTTTGTATGGGTAAATGGACAGATTTCTAGTTGTTCGTTCGTTATTGGAAGCTAGAAGTAAACTTAATCTGAAAAGACTTGGAAATCTGTAGTATTTCAAATGTATATAACGTTCTCTTATTTCTTTTAGTAAAGGACAACACAGTTGAGAGAGAGAGAGAGAGAGAGAGAGAGAGAGAGAGAGAGAGAGAGAGAGAGAGAGAGAGACGGGTGACAGAGAGGTGGAGGTTAGGGGCTTGGATGGAGGTGGAGGAGGTGGGGGATGATTGTGTCAATGAGACTTCTTTTTCATGTACCGAGAATAGTAACTGAACGATATTTCATTCGTATAAGCGTCATCGTCTGTCGTGATTTTCAGTTGAATAACATTTCCGTTGCATCATTTATATTGTAAATGGAATTGTTAAAAACAATACACCGAGACTGAAAAGGAAAAAACATTGCAAGATTAACCCCTTGTAGTGATGATCAATAGTTTTCAAAGAAAGCATTGCAAGATTAACCCCTTGTAGTGATGATCAATAGTTTTCAAAGAAAACATTGCAAGATTAACCCCTTACAGTGATGATCAATAGTTTTCAAAGAAAACATTGCAAGATTAACCCCTTGTAGTGATGATCAATAGTTTTCAAAGAAAACATTGCAAGATTAACCCCTAATAGTGATGATCAATAGTTTTCAAAGAAAACATTGCAAGATTAACCCTTGTAGTGATGATCAATAGTTTTCAAAGAAAACATTGCAAGATTAACCCCTTACAGTGATGATCAATAGTTTTCAAAGAAAACATTGCAAGATTAACCCCTTGTAGTGATGATCAATAGTTTTCAAAGAAAACATTGCAAGATTAACCCCTAATAGTGATGATCAATAGTTTTCAAATATACAAGAAACAAGAACACAGGGTAGAGGACAGAGATGGGGGGGGGGGGGAGTGGAGAAGGACGTGAAGCAAAGGGGAAGAGGACAGAGATGTGGGGGGGGGGAGGTGGAGAAGGATGTGAAGCAAAGGGGAAGAGGACAGAGATGTGGGGGGGGGAGGTGGAGAAGGATGTGAAGCAAAGGGGAAGAGGACAGAGATGTGGGGGGGGGGGGGGTGGTGGAGAAGGATGTGAAGCAAAGGGGAAGAGGACAGAGATGGGGGGGGGGGGGTGGAGAAGGACGTAAAGCAAAGGGGAAGAGGACAGAGATGTGGGGGGGGGGGGGGGGTGGAGAAGGATGTGAAGCAAAGGGGAAGAGGACAGAGATGTGGGGGGGAGTGCAGAAGGACGTGAAGCAAAGGGGAAGAGGACAGAGATGGGGGGGGGGGGAGGGCAGAAGGATGTGAAGCAAAGGGGAAGAGGACAGAGATGTGGGGGGGGGGGTGGAGAAGGACGTGAAGCAAAGGGGAAGAGGACAGAGATGTGGGGGGGGGGGGTGGAGAAGGATGTGAAGCAAAGGGGAAGAGGACAGAGATGTGGGGGGGGGGAGTGCAGAAGGATGTGAAGCAAAGGGGAAGAGGACAGAGATGTGGGGGGGGGGGGGGGAGAAGGACGTAAAGCAAAGGGGAAGAGGACAGAGATGGTGGGGGGGGGGGGGGAAGGATGTGAAGCAAAGGGGAAGAGGACAGAGATGTGGGGGGGGGGGGGGGGG
>CM065730.1:69672871-69675371 GCA_033310375.1 Conus canariensis
GGGGGAGTGCAAAAAGGACGGGGAAAAAAGGGGGAAGAGGACAGAGATGGGGGGAGGGGGGGGGAGTGAAGAAGGCGGGGAAAAAAAAAGGGGAAGAGGACAGAGATGTGGGGGGGAGTGCAGAAGGACGTGAAGCAAAGGGGAAGAGGACAGAGATGTGGGGGGGGGGGAGTGCAGAAGGACGTGAAGCAAAGGGAAGAGGACAGAGATGTGGGGGGGGGAGTGCAGAAGGACGTGAAGCAAAGGGGAAGAGGACAGAGATGTGGGGGGGGGGGGGAGTGCAGAAGGACATGAAGCAAAGGGGAAGAGGACAGAGATGTGGGGGGGGGGGGAGTGCAGAAGGACGTGAAGCAAAAGGGAAGAGGACAGAGATGTGGGGGGGGGGGGGAGTGCAGAAGGACGTGAAGCAAAGGGGAAGAGGACAGAGATGTGGGGGGTGGGGGGGGGAGTGCAGAAGGACGTGAAGCAAAAGCGAAGAGGACAGAGATGTGGGGGGGGGGGGGGGAGTGCAGAAGGACGTGAAGCAAAAGGGAAGAGGACAGAGATGTGGGGGAGGGGGGGGAGTGCAGAAGGACGTGAAGCAAAAGGGAAGAGGACAGAGATGTGGGGGGGGGGGAGTGCAGAAGGACGTGAAGCAAAGGGGAAGAGGACAGAGATGTGGGGGGGGGGAGTGCAGAAGGACGTGAAGCAAAGGGGAAGAGGACAGAGATTGGGGGGGGGGGGAGTGCAGAAGGACGTGAAGCAAAGGGGAAGAGGACAGAGATGTGGGGGGGGGGGGGGGAGTGCAGAAGGACGTGAAGCAAAGGGGAAGAGGACAGAGATGTGGGGGGGGGGGGGAAGTGCAGAAGGACATGAAGCAAAGGGGAAGAGGACAGAGATGTGGTGGGGGGAGTGCAGAAGGACGTGAAGCAAAAGGGAAGAGGACAGAGATGTGGGGGGGGGGAGTGCAGAAGGACATGAAGCAGAGGGGAAGAGGACAGAGATGTGGGGGGTGGGGGGGGGAGTGCAGAAGGACGTGAAGCAAAAGGGAAGAGGACAGAGATGTGGGGGGGGGGGGGGAGTGCAGAAGGACGTGAAGCAAAAGGGAAGAGGACAGAGATGTGGGGGGGGGGGAGTGCAGAAGGACGTGAAGCAAAGGGGAAGAGGACAGAGATGTGGGGGGTGGGGGGGGGGAGTGCAGAAGGACGTGAAGAAAAGGGGGAAGAGGACAGAGATTGGGGGGGGGGGGGAGTGCAGAAGGACATGAAGCAAAGGGGAAGAGGACAGAGATGTGGGGGGGGGGAGTGCAGAAGGACGTGAAGCAAAAGGGAAGAGGACAGAGATGTGGGGGGGGGGGGGGGGAGTGCAGAAGGACGTGAAGCAAAGGGGAAGAGGACAGAGATGTGGGGGGTGGGGGGGGGAGTGCAAAAGGACGTGAAGCAAAGGGGAAGAGGACAGAGATGTGGGGGGGGGGGAGTGCAGAAGGACGTGAAGCAAAGGGGAAGAGGACAGAGATGTGGGGGGTGGGGGTGGAGAAGGACATGAAGCAAAGGGGAAGAAGACAGATATGGGGAGTGGAGAAGGGCGTGAAGCAAAGGGGAAGAGAGACACACGGGGGTGTGGGGGCAGAGAGACAGAGACATAGAGGGAGACAGAGAGAGAGACAGAGACAGAGAGAGACAGATAGTGAGAGAGATACAGACAGAGAGACAGAGAGACAGAGACAAACATCGACAGAAAGAGACAGACAGGCGGGCAGGCAGGCAGGCATATAGGCAGACAGAGACATAGAGAGAGACAGAGAGACAGACAGACAGAGAGAGACAGATAGTGAGAGAGATACAGACAGAGAGACAGAGAGAGACAGAGACAAACATCGACAGAAAGAGACAGACAGACAGGCGGGCAGGCCGGCAGGTAGATAGGCAGACAGAGACTGAAACAAAGATATGGAGAGACAAACACACGGGGGTGTGGGGGCGTAAAAGAGAGAGGGGGGGGATGCAGACAGACAGACAAAAAGAGAGAGAGAGAGAGAGAGAGAGGAAGGAAAGACAGAGACAGACAGACAGACGAGCAGGCAGGCAGGCAGGCAGACAGACAAAGACTGAAACAAAGATACGTAGAGACACACACACGGGGCTGGGGGGGGGGGGGGGGAGAGGCGGAAGAGAGAGGGAGGGGAGAAACAGACAGACAGAGACAGAGACAGACAGACAGAGACTGAAACAAACAAAGATATGGAGAGACACACACATGGGGACTGGTGCGGGGGGGGGGGGGGGTAACTCCATGAAGACCATTCTCAAACATTTCTAAAGCCAATGACATTGACAAACAAAGCACATGACAAGACACGATGCATTTCAACCACTTGGGTCTTCTTCAGGCGAAAAAATAAATCACATTTAACATTTAAGACAGTACAAACAAAGAACGAAAATGACTCATCTGTTGTTAGTCCATGTGGTGGGGAGAATAGCCGCTAGGCGGAAATGACAAGGGGGATTATGGGAGAGGA
>CM065730.1:69680371-69710371 GCA_033310375.1 Conus canariensis
GAGACAGAGACAGACAGACAGACAGACAGACTGACAGACAGTCAGAGAGAGAGAGAGAGAGAGAGAGAGAGAGAGAGAGACGACACATGCACACAGACACACACAGACTCGGAGACAGACAGACACTCAGAGAGATAAAACAGAGACAGTGAGTGAGAGACAGACAGACAGACAGAGACAGAAAGAGCGAGAACGAGAGTCACAGAGACACAGACAGACAGAAAAAGAGACACAGAGAGAGACAGAGACATTGACAGAGAGAGACAGAGAAAGAGAGAAACAGACAGACAGACAGAAAGAGAGAGAAAGAGAATCACAGAGACAGACAGACAGACAGTCAGACAAACAGAGACTGACCCCCGCCATGTTGCTGGGTGAGGTAGGGGAAGCGCCATACGTTGCCCAAACCCACGGCGTAGCTGATGACCATGAAGAAGTACTGCAGCTTGGAATCCCAGGCCGCCCGCGGCACCCCCTCCTCCTCCTCACCCTCCGCGGGGGGGTCCACCCCCACCTCCACCGCCCCGTTGGCTTGTTGGTTCAGCGGCGCCGTCAGTTCCGGGTTCGATTCCAGCTTTTCGTGGCCTGACTTCGACATGGTGAGACTTTGGTGGGCTTCCAAGAGACTGTGTGTGTGTGTGTGTGTGTGTGTGTGTGTGTGTGTGTGTGTGTGTGTGTGTGTGTGTGTGTGTGTGTCTGTGTCTGTGTGTGTGTCTGTGTCTGTGTCTGTGTGTCTGTGTGTTTCGGTGGGGGTGGGGGTTGAGAGTTGTGACCGTTGTAAAGATAAACCTAAAAAACAAAATGAAGAAACCCGTCACCGGTTTTGTTTTCCAAACGTTGGTAGTGTTTGCTTTGCGTCTCAATGGATGAGCGGAGTGGGTTTAGGAGAGACCCAGGGAAAAACAACAGTGCACGTGCACTTGATCGGCAGTACTGCGCATGCGTTGGTCGTCATCATCACTTTGGCCATGGGCCAGAGGCGCTAGACTATGACTCCTCCCTGAAGCAGCTGTTCTCTGGCCTGTAGACGGGTCAGTCGCCTGTCGAGATCTGTCACAGAAAACCAAGAAATGTATTACATAGCTGTTGTAGTTGTGATGGCTGCCAAATTCACCCCACCCACTCATAATATTGAGCCTCAATATTTGAAGCGAACGCTTCTCTCTCTCTCTCTCTCTCTCTCTCTCTCTCTCTCTCTCTCTCTCTCTCTCTCTCTGAAGCGAACGCTTTATCGGTCTTTCTGTCTCTGTTTCTATCTCTTTCTCTGTCTGTCTGTCTGTCTGTCTGTCTCTCTGTCTCTGTCTCTGTCTCTGTCTCTCTCTCTCTCTCTCTCTCTCTCTCTCTCTCTCTCTCTCTCTCTCTCTCAAGGACGCAACATTCTGGCTGATTACGGAATGGTAAATCCTCCGCATTGCCTTCCAAAATATTCCCCTGAAACTGCCTTACACCCTTTCACATGCCACTGCACAAACTTCACAGAATGTCACTCTCTGTTCCTCCTCCCTTCTTCCCTGTAGACAGAGTGAAGAAGTTTTCTCCCCTCCTCTCTTCCTGAGCCTCTCCCCCTTTGTCCCCCTCCCACTTCCTCCCTCTCCTTCCGCCATCCAAAGTCCCCTCCCGGGATCTGAACCTAGAACCTTCGGCATGTTATTGGCGCAATTTAACCACTCTATCACAGTGAATCTGCCTGTTACTATTTACACGGTGTCGCTCCAGTCACGCACGTAGCGATCTAATCGCGAGCACTTATTGTACCTCTGTGTGTGTGTGTGTGTGTGTGTGTGTGTGTGTGTGTGTGTGTGTGTGTGTGTGTGTGTGTGTGTGTGTGTGTGTCTGTGTGTGTGTTTGTGTGTGTGCATGCGTGTGTGTGTGTGTGTGTGTGTGTGTCGCGCGCGCGCGCGTGTTTGTATGTGTGTGTGTGTGTGTGTGTGTGTGTGTGTGTGTGTGTGTGTGTGTGTGTGTGTGTGTTTAAAAGAAGGATAAAGTTAGGAATCGAGCACTGAACTTCGGTACTGAGACACATAAAACAAGTATGAACTAAACTTCCCACGGCGGTTACGTCCAGCTGTTTTCACACACACACCACACACACACACACACACACACACACACACACACACACACACACACACACACACAGAGAGAGAGAGAGAGAGAGAGAGAGAGAGAGATGTCTTCATATTTGATGTAACAGCCTCTTGACATATATTGCCAACGTATCGTAACAAAGTTCACTTTTGGAAGTTCAGAAACTGACGTACAAATCAAGATTAGTCGTATGATGCATCTCCAGTGTAGTGCAACAAAGTTCACTTTTGACAGATCAGATGTTAATGTTCAAGTTCAGTCATGATGCTTCAAGTCCACCCAGCCAAAAGGCCAAAAGGGCTGTGGCATGTCGCTACGTTCCCCGCCAACCCCATATTCTCATTCGAGTCCCAAACATGGATCCTTTCCCTATTCCCAGTCAAGTTCTTATTTCCAGCTAAGCCTCATGTCTTTGTCATTTCACAGTTGCCTGTCCCTTTCCAGTTCCCAGCCAAATCGTCACGTCCTGATTACGTCCTAATTCCCAGCCAGTTCCCAATTCCCAGCCAAGCCCTACGCCTGATTACTTAATTCCCAATTTCCAGCCAATTCCCAATTCCCAGCCAAGCCCCAGTTCCCAAGCAAGTTCCTACGTCTTGATAATTTCCCAATTCCCAGCCAAACCTCAGTTCCCAGCCAAACCCCAATTCCCTGCTAAATCCCAGTTCCCTGCCAAATCCCAGTTCCCAGCCAAACCCCAGTTTCCAGCCAAACCCCAATTCCCTACCAAATCCCAGTTCCCTGCCAAATCCCAGTTTCCAGCCAAACCCCAGTTCCCAGCTAACCCCCAGTTCCCCGCCAAACCCCAGTTCCCAGCCAAACCCCAGTTTCCAGCCAAACCCCAGTTCCCCGCCAAACCCCAGTTCCCAGCCAAACCCCAGTTCCCAGCCAACCCCAGTTCCCAGCCAAGCCCAGTTCCCACCAAACCCCAGTTTCCAGTTAAACCCCAGTTCCCAGCCAAACTCCAGTTCCCAGCCAAACCCCAGTTCCCAGCCAAACCTCACGTCATGATCACTTTCCAATTCCAATCCAAGCGCCAAGATCTAATAACGCCATAACCAAACCCCTGTTCCCAGTCAACCTCCAGTACCCAGCCAAACTCTAGTTCCCAGCCAAACCACTGTTCCCAGCCAAACCTCAGTTCCCAGTCGAACCCCTGTTCCCAGTCAACCTCCAGTACCCAGCCAAACTCTAGCTCCCAGCCAAAGCCCTGTTCCAGCCAACCCCCGTTCCCAGCCAAACCACAGTTCCCAGCCAAACCCCTGTTTCCAGCCAAACCCCAGTTTCCAGCCAAACCACAGTTCCCAGCCAAACCCCAGTTCCCCGCCAAACCTCTGGTTCCAGCCAAACCCCAGTTCCCTGCCAAAGTCCGGTTTCCAGCCAAACCCAGTTCCCAGCCAAACCTCAGTTTCCAGCCAAACCCCTGTTTCCTGCCAAACCCCTGTTTCCAGCCAAACCCCTGTTTCCAACTAAACCCCTGTTTCCAGCTAAACCCTTGTTTCCAACTAAACCCCTGTTCCCAGCCAAACCTCAATTTCCAGCCAACCCCCCCCCCCCCCCCCCCTGTTTCCACCAAACCCCGTTTCCAGCCAAACCCCGTTTCCACTAACCCCTGTTTCCAGCAAACCCCTGTTTCCAGCCAAACCCCTGTTTCAGCCAAACCCCGTTTCCAGCCAAACCCCTGTTTCCCGCAAACCCCTGTTTCCAGCCAAACCGCCCCCTGTTTCCAGCCTAAACCCCTGTTTCCGCCAAACCCCTGTTTCCAGCCAAACCCCTGTTTCCAGCTAACCCCTGTTCCGCAACCCCTGTTTCCAGCCAAACCCCTGTTTCCAGCCAAACCCCTGTTTCCAGCCAAACCCCTGTTTCCAGCTTAAACCCTGTTTCCAGCAAACCCCTGTTTCCAGCCAACCCTGTTTCCAGCTACCCTGTTTCCAGCCAAACCCCTGTTTCCAGCCAAACCCCTGTTTCCAGCTAAACCCCTGTTTCCAGCTAAACCCCTGTTTCCAGCCATATCCCTGTTTCCAGCTAAACCCCTGTTTCCAGCTAAACCCCTGTTTCCAGCCAAACCCCTGTTTCCAGCTAAACCCTGTTTCCAGCCACCTGTTTCCAGCTAAACCCCTGTTTCCAGCCAAACCCCTGTTTCCAGCTAAACCCCTGTTTCCAGCCAAACCCCTGTTTCCAGCTAAACCCCTGTTTCCAGCTAAACCCCTGTTTCCAGCCATACCCCTGTTTCCAGCTAAACCCCTGTTTCCAGCCAAACCCCTGTTTCCAGCCAAATCCCTGTTTCCAGCCAACCCTTGCTTCCAGCCAAGCCCCACGTCCTGATCATTTTCCAGTTCCCAGCCACGCCCCAGGATCTAATCACGCCCTATTTCACGGCCTCTTCCCAATTCCTCGCCATCCTCACTCCCTTCTGACTGTACGGTTCCCAGCCACACTCGCATATAACCAGCCACTTTCATGTAGCCAGCTACTTACATGTAGCCAGCTACTTTCATGTAGCCAGCCATTTTACATATAGCCAGCCACTTTCATGTAACCAGCCACTTACATGTAGCCAGCCATTTTACATATAGCCAGCCACTTTCATATAGCCAGCTATTTTTATATAGCCAGCCACTTTCATATAGCCAGTCACTTTCATAGAGCCAACGATTTCCTTATAGCCGGCTACTTTCATACAGCCAGCCACTTTCATACAGCTGGCCACTTTCATATAGCCAGCCACTTTCATATAGTCAGCCACTTTCATATAGTCAGCCACTTTCATTCAGCCGGCCACTTTCATATAGCCAGCCACTTTCATACAGTCAGCCACTTTCATACAGCCAGCCACTTTCATACAGCCAGCCACTTTCATATAGTCAGCCACTTTCATACAGCCGGATACTTTCATGTAGCCAGCCACTTTCATATAGCCAGCCACTTTCATATAGAGCCAGCCACTTTCCAACTTCCGGTTTTATATGCCCCAGTTTGGGTTGATTAATACCTGGACTTGAGCGGATTCCTGACGTTAAGCAAGTATTAATGAATGTCAAGCCTTTGGACACTTAATGATATTTACACACTTCATTTACTTTTAATTGATGTTCGGCAGTCAGATATTTCATGGCAATATACACGTTAAGTTATTGTCAGTTGATATCTGCCATCACACATTACGTAATATTATCTACTTTACTTATTGATAAGTATTATTATATATATATTTGGTTTGGTCGAAATATTGGTAAGAATTTTTATGAGTCTGTTGTTTTTATCTTCATTTTATGTGCGTTTATACATATATACACACACACACACACACACACACACACACACACACACACACACACATATTATATATATATATATATATATATATATATATATATATATATATATATATATATATATATATATATTTTGTTAAAAAAATATTTTTAAAATGAAGTGGTAAAATCTACAAGCTTGTTTCTAGCTTTGCTATCTTCAGGATGTCTTTTGGAGCACGCCAACGGTCTTTTATGGCGTGCGGGACTTGATTTCAACTCTGTGTGTGCAGGCGGATCTCATTTGCTGCACGTGCGGCCTGTGGTTCTTATTGGGGCCTGTTCAGGTGGAATGTGCTAGCAAAGATTTCCACTTGTGCCTGCAATTGTTTACAATTTCTACTTTTGTGTTCAGAGTTGCTAAGTGTGGTTTGCATAATATTAACCATTTTTCTGTGGAGCATAGATTGCATCTTTTTGAAATATTGTTGTATGGTGCTGCTCTTTTTATGATTTTCCATGATATGTTGTAGTCTATTTTTTTATCTTTGAGTCTCCAGATGTATTTGCTCAGCTCTGTTTGATTTTTGTATTTTTCATTTTTGAATGGCTGTTTATGGTTTGCGTATCTGGTTTTGAAAGTGTTTTCAGTAATCCCTACATATGTTTCTTCTTCATTTTCTGATGTTACCGTAGCTTGGTATACAATGTTGCTGTGAAGACATTTATTGCTCAGGGGGCACTGTTCTTTTTTAGTGCAGTTGCAAGATGTCCTTTCGGCACCCTTCTCTTTTATGTTGCTTTTCATTTTGTTAGATGAATCAATCATGTTTTTGAGGTTGGGCATACATGAGTATGACAGTTTAATGGTGTTTTTGTTGAATATTTTGGACAGTTTGTGTTCTTTTGGGAATGATGTTGCTAAGATTTTAAAGAATTCTTTTCCTACATTTGTTTTTACTTGTCCATCGTATGGTGGGTTGTACCATATGATCTTTCTTTTCCTATTTTTCTTAATTCTGTTCGTGTTGTTGTCTGGACTGTATTGTAGTTTGTAATTGTAACCACTTTTTGTAATGCTTCTTGATATTCTGTTGCTGCATCATTGAATGCGTTTTCATTGCATGACAGGTTGGATAGTCTCTTGTTTATACCATTGGGTATTGTTTTTAGTATAGATGGTGGGTGGTTGCTTTTGATGTTTACGTAGACTGGTATGTCATTGGGTTTTTTGTATGGTTTGTACACATGGTCATTGAGGTCTAATGTTATGTCTAGGTAATTCACTACTTTTTTGTTTGCTTCTATTGCTTCTATTGTGATTTTTAAGTTGTGGTTTTTAAAGATTTTACATAATTCTTTTTTCTTGCACTGTGGTCTGACAAAATCTCAAATGGAGAAAATCAACTTTAGGCAATCTACTAAAAACATACCATTTTCAAACCCACAAACTTACACTAAAAAACTGATAGAACAAACCGAGAAATTTGTGCGCAACATGAGATGGAAGGCGTTCTTCTTCCTAAACCCAAATGCAAAGAATGAAGACAAAAATACATATGGATTCAAATCATGGCGATCACCTCCAACAATAGATGAAATGAAACCTTTTGAAGACAAAATGAAGGGACTGATAGCCAATATTAAATTCAAAAAATCAAATAACAACTTTCAAACATCACTAGCAAATGATATAAAACAAATCCAAAATGATAAAAAGATATTCGTAAAGGCTGACAAAACGAGCAATTTTTACAAAATGGAACCAAACGAATACTCTCAACTCTTAAACAAAAACATCCAGAAAAACTACAAGAAAGCTGATAAAACTACACATAGCAACATCCGCAAAAAAGAAAAAGAGCTTGCACATCGCATGGAGTTAAGTGATAGGGTAGAGACAACAGCAACAAAGGAGGCCTTCATAACACTTAAAGACCACAAGCCTAACTTCCAAAACAACCCAACATGTAGACTAATAAACCCATCTAAATCCGAACTGGGCAAAATAAGCAAGAGAATTTTGGAAAAGGCTATAGAAGATATAAAATCAAACACCGAATACAACCTTTGGAAAAACAGCTATGAAGTCATACAATGGTTTAAGAAACTCAACAAACAGAGAAATACAATGTTCATTACATTTGACATAGTAGACTTCTATCCATCCATAGATGAAGAACTACTCAACAAAGCTTTGAAATTTGCCAACAAATACACAAATATAACAGAGTCAGAAATGGAGATTATTTTCCACACCAAAAAAACCTTACTCCATAGCAGAAATGAAACTTGGATTAAAAAAACGAGCAAAAACTCCACATTTGATGTAACCATGGGATCGTATGATGGTGCCGAAACATGTGAACTAGTCGGACTATTCATGCTATCCAACATCCAAAAACAACTTGGAAAACAGGCCGGTTTATACAGAGATGACGGCCTCGCTGCATTAAACAATAATCCAAGAACCATTGAAAACAAGAAAAAAGAATTATGTAAAATCTTTAAAAACCACAACTTAAAAATCACAATAGAAGCAAACAAAAAAGTAGTGAATTACCTAGACATAACATTAGACCTCAATGACCATGTGTACAAACCATACAAAAAACCCAATGACATACCAGTCTACGTAAACATCAAAAGCAACCACCCACCATCTATACTAAAAACAATACCCAATGGTATAAACAAGAGACTATCCAACCTGTCATGCAATGAAAACGCATTCAATGATGCAGCAACAGAATATCAAGAAGCATTACAAAAAAGTGGTTACAATTACAAACTACAATACAGTCCAGACAACAACACGAACAGAATTAAGAAAAATAGGAAAAGAAAGATCATATGGTACAACCCACCATACGATGGACAAGTAAAAACAAATGTAGGAAAAGAATTCTTTAAAATCTTAGCAACATCATTCCCAAAAGAACACAAACTGTCCAAAATATTCAACAAAAACACCATTAAACTGTCATACTCATGTATGCCCAACCTCAAAAACATGATTGATTCATCTAACAAAATGAAAAGCAACATAAAAGAGAAGGGTGCCGAAAGGACATCTTGCAACTGCACTAAAAAAGAACAGTGCCCCCTGAGCAATAAATGTCTTCACAGCAACATTGTATACCAAGCTACGGTAACATCAGAAAATGAAGAAGAAACATATGTAGGGATTACTGAAAACACTTTCAAAACCAGATACGCAAACCATAAACAGTCATTCAAAAATGAAAAATACAAAAATCAAACAGAGCTGAGCAAATACATCTGGAGACTCAAAGATAAAAAAATAGACTACAACATATCATGGAAAATCATAAAAAGAGCAGCACCATACAACAATATTTCAAAAAGATGCAATCTATGCTCCACAGAAAAATGGTTAATATTATGCAAACCACACTTAGCAACTCTGAACACAAAAGTAGAAATTGTAAACAATTGCAGGCACAAGTGGAAATCTTTACTAGCACATTCCACCTGAACAGGCCCCAATAAGAACCACAGGCCGCACGTGCAGCAAATGAGATCCGCCTGCACACACAGAGTTGAAATCAAGTCCCGCACGCCATAAAAGACCGTTGGCGTGCTCCAAAAGACATCCTGAAGATAGCAAAGCTAGAAACAAGCTTGTAGATTTTACCACTTCATTTTAAAAATATTTTTTTAACAGATGTTGCTCCCCAAGGGGTTGAGCACCTTCAGATTTTTTAAGAACTTTTTTATATTGTTCATATATTATATATATATAATATATATATATATATATATATACTGTGCACAAAAAGAAATGCATATTTTTTTCGCTGAAAATATTAAGGAAAAGTTTGACAGAAACATGCCCCGTAAAGCAGGGAACTCTGTCCAGTGTGAATAGTCAGACATAATTAATAGACATAACAGTAGATGGATGTCTTATTTCTTCTGTGGTTGTAATACCTTGAATGCTAAATGACGCATGAAATGACTAAAATAAAAAATATGCGTTTCTTTTTGTGCATAGTATATATATATATATATATAGAGAGAGAGAGAGAGAGAGGAGAGAGAGAGAGAGAGAGAGAGAGAGAGAGAGAATGGTACTGAAGATCAGCGCAATTTTAAAAACAGTGCTCAACCACAGTGGGAGCGACATTTGTTATATTAAAAACAAGTTAAAATCAAGCTTAAAACATCTACAAGCTTGTTTCGCTGACCCTGATATTTCTGTGTACTTGTTGGCAAATTTTATAGCTTTGGTTAGTAGCTTTTCATATATAGATGGATAGAAATCTACTATGTCAAATGTTAATGTATAGATTTTTAACCATTGCATTATTCATGTGTTTTCTTGTTTATGTTTTGGAGTTTTTTTTTAATTTTCCATTGCAATACTTCATTATAGTGTTTTATACCCTAGAGACATGTAGCAGGGGATAATATCTGTATGGTTATTATTATTTTCTCTAAGATTATTTTTATAAATTAATTTTCCTGTGCAGACACAGTGGAAGTTCCATACAGTGAATTCAATCAATAACACCTGACGAACACTGTGCACAGGGGATAAAACCACAAGCTGATAGTATGATATATTATATATCTATATTATATATATATATATTATATAGCACTGGCAATACAAGCTCATCACATCCTGACGACCGCACAGCGCGAAACAAGCTTGTAGATGTTTTAAGCTTGATTTTAACTTGTTTTTAATATAACAGATGTCGCTCCCACTGTGGTTGAGCACTGTTTTTAAAATTGCGCTGATCCTCAGTACCATTCTCTTAACTGCTCCATACGTTGAGCACTTTGAGTCAGCAAATTTTAAAATGGAAAAAATCAACTTTAAACAACCCATCAAAAACATTCCGTTCGCTAAACCCCAGTGCTACATGAAGAAAAAATAGAATCTGAAGAGTACTCAAAACTCCTTGACAAAAATATCAAAAAAAATTACAGAAAGGCTGACAAGGCTACATATGATCACATCAGAAAGAAAGAAAAGGAACTTGTACACCAAATGGACCTAAGTGACAGAGTAGAGACCACAGCAGCTAGAGAAGCCTTTATTACACTTAAAGACCACAAACCCAATTTCTTGAATAATCCAACATGTAGATTGATAAACCCTTCCAAATCTGAACTAGGGAAAATTAGTAAAAAAAAAAAAAAAAATCTTAGAGAAAACCATAAAAAACATAACAGAAAACACTGAACTCAATCTCTGGAAAAACACATATGAAGTAATACAATGGTTAAAAAAAACTCAATAAACAAGAAAATACAGTTTTTATAACATTTGACATAGTAGATTTCTATCCATCTATATATGAAAAGCTACTAACCAAAGCTATAAAATTTGCCAACAAGTACACAGAAATATCAGGGTCAGAAATGGAAATCATTTTCCATACAAAGAAAACTTTACTGCACAGTAAAAATGAAACCTGGATTAAGAACACAAGCAGGAATTCAATGTTGGATGTCACAATGGGATCATATGATGGTGCCGAAACTTGCGAACTTGTCGGACTATTCATGTTATCCAATATTTAAAAAAAATTGGGAAAACAAACTGGACTGTACAGGGATGACGGCCTTGCCGCTCTGAATGACAACCCTAGGAATATTGAAAATAAGAAAAAAGAATTGTGTAAAATTTTCCACAACCAAAACTTAAAAATCACCATAGAAGCAAACAAAAAGATAGTGAACTATTTAGACGTAACGTTAGACCTCAACCAACACACATATAAACCATACAAGAAACCAAATGATACGCCTGTTTATGTAAACATCAAAAGTAATCACCCACCCTCCATACTGAAAACAATACCCAAAAGCATAAATAAAAGATTATCCAATTTGTCATGTAACGAAACAGTATTCAACAATGCTACAGCCGAATACCAAGAGGCGTTACATAAAAGTGGCTACAATTACGAACTACGATATGATCCAGACAATGATACAAAAAGATGCAGAAAGAACAGGAAAAGGAATACCATATGGTACAATCCCCCATATGATGCAAGAGTTAAAACAAATGTAGGGAAAGAATTCTTTAAAATCTTGACATCATCTTTCCCAAAAGACCATAAATTATTTAAGATATTCAATAGAAACAACATTAAATTATCATATTCATGTATGCCGAATCTTAAAAATGCCATCGATTCAGCAAATAAAATGAAAAGCAGCACAGAGAAAAAAGAGGGTAAAGAAAGGAAATCTTGTAACTGTACCAAAAAAGAACAGTGTCCCCTAAGCAACAAATGCCTTTACAACAACATTGTGTATCAAGCCACTGTAACATCAGAGAACGCAAAAGAAACATATGTAGGTATCACTGAAAACCAATTCAAAACTAGATATGCAAACCATAAACAATCATTCAACAAAGAAAGATATATAAAAAAACAGAATTGAGTAAATACATTTGGAAACTTAAAGATAAAAACATAGACTACAACATATCTTGGAAAATCTTAAAAAGAGCAGCACCATACAATAACATTTCAAAAAGATGTAATCTATGCCTTACAGAGAAATACATTATACTATGTAAACCACAGCTGGCAACTTTAAATGTTAGAACAGAAATGGTTAACAATTGTAGACACAGATGGAAGTTCCTATCAGTGAATAAAATCAATAACACCTGAGAAACATGTAGCACGGGGAAAAAACAACAGCAAGCTATATATATATATATATATATATATATATATATATATATATATATATTAAAAAATATTTTTACCACTTCATTTTAAAAATATTTTTTAACAGATGTTGCTCCCCAAGGGGTTGAGCACCTTCAGATTTTTTAAGAACTTTTTTATATTGTTCATATATATATATATATATATATATATATATATATTATATATATATATATATATATATAGCACTGGCAATGCAAGCTCATCACATCCTGACGACCGCGAAACAAGCTTGTAGATGTTTTAAGCTTGATTTTAACTTGTTTTTAATATAACAAATATATATATATATATATATATATATGTGTGTTGTGTGTGTGTGTGGTGTGTGTGTGTGTGTGTGTGTGTGTGTGTGTGTGTGTGTGTGTGTTGTTTTGCTTTTTTTAAGTTTTAAAATCGTTCAATGGTTAAGTCCATTCACAAAGCACACAGACATACACTCCTGTGGGGCAATAAGCTTTGCTACACTCTGCACATTCCAGTCTCTATGGACTCTTTGAGTCTGAGTCTGGTAGTTCCGGTAGTGGAAGCCATTTATCCAAGTACCCTTAGGTGGCGAAAAGAAAAGAAATGAAGTGATGTGTTGACGCCTCGCCTAGAACTTAAAAAAAAAAGGGGGGGGGGGTGAGCAGTGGGGGGGGAGGGGAGGGGGACAACTAAGTTTTGTGCGCATTGAAATTAGACATTTACTACATATACATAATTCAGTCAAGCTTCCAAAAGAATATACGACAGAAAAGGACAAACTTGTGGGGCGGTGGGGGCACTCGAACTTACTTAAAAACGGAAGCAGAGACAGACTGACAGACAGGCAGACAGAGAGACAGGGTCAGAGAGAAAGAGACACAGAGACAGAGAGAGAAAGGCAGATACAGAGAGAGACAGAGACACAGAAAAACACAGAGAGAGGTGGGGGGAGAGAGAGAACACTGAGGCGATGAAACGGAAAGACATTGATCATCGTCACAATGACTGAATGTCTTGCGCTCTCCTCTAATGGTCCCATTACACTACCTCCATCATCGATTCCCTTACCCTCTCTCCTCCTGTTGTTCCTTTCCCTTACCCCCATCATCGATTCCCTTACCCTCCCTCCTCCTGTACTTCCTTTCCCTAACCTCCCTTACCCTCCCTCCTCCTGTACTTCCTTTCCCTAACCTCCCTTACCCTCCCTCCTCCTGTACTTCCTTTCCCTTACCTCCATCATCGATTCCCTTACCCTCCCTCCTCCTGTACTTCCTTTCCCTTACCTCCCTTACCCTCCCTCCTCCTGTACTTCCTTTCCCTTACCTCCCTTACCCTCCCTCCTCCTGTACTTCCTTTCCCTTACCTCCCTTACCCTCCCTCCTCCTGTACTTCCTTTCCCTTACCTCCCTTACCCTCCCTCCTCCTGTACTTCCTTTCCCTTACCTCCCTTACCCTCCCTCCTCCTGTACTTCCTTTCCCTTACCTCCCTTACCCTCCCTCCTCCTGTACTTCCTTTCCCTTACCTCCCTTACCCTCCCTCCTCCTGTACTTCCTTTCCCTTACCTCCCTTACCCTCCCTCCTCCTGTACTTCCTTTCCCTTACCTCCCTTACCCTCCCTCCTCCTGTACTTCCTTTCCCTTACCTCCATCGTCGATTCCCTTACCCTCCCTCCCCTGTTGTTCCTTTCCCTTACCTCCCTTACCCTCCCTCCTCCTGTACTTCCTTTCCCTAACCTCCCTTACCCTCCCTCCTCCTGTACTTCCTTTCCCTTACCTCCATCATCGATTCCCTTACCCTCCCTCCTCCTGTACTTCCTTTCCCTTACCTCCCTTACCCTCCCTCCTCCTGTACTTCCTTTCCCTTACCTCCCTTACCCTCCATCCTCCTGTACTTCCTTTCCCTTACCTCCATCATCGATTCCCTTACCCTCCCTCCCCTGTTGTTCCTTTCCCTTACCTCCCTTACCCTCCCTCCTCCTGTACTTCCTTTCCCTTACCTCCCTTACCCTCCCTCCTCCTGTACTTCCTTTCCCTTACCTCCCTTACCCTCCCTCCTCCTGTACTTCCTTTCCCTTACCTCCCTTACCCTCCCTCCTCCTGTACTTCCTTTCCCTTACCTCCCTTACCCTCCCTCCTCCTGTACTTCCTTTCCCTTACCTCCATCGTCGATTCCCTTACCCTCCCTCCCCTGTTGTTCCTTTCCCTTACCTCCCTTACCCTCCCTCCTCCTGTACTTCCTTTCCCTAACCTCCCTTACCCTCCCTCCTCCTGTACTTCCTTTCCCTTACCTCCATCGTCGATTCCCTTACCCTCCCTCCTCCTGTACTTCCTTTCCCTTACCTCCATCATCGATTCCCTTACCCTCCCTCCTCCTGTACTTCCTTTCCCTAACCTCCACTGGTGCTTCCATTACCCTCCCTGTACCAGTAGTTCTTTCACCTGTCCTCCACCAGTTGTCTCATTACCCTGTCTCCACCAGTAGTTCTTTCACCTGTCCTCCACCAGTTGTGCCATTACCCTCCCTGTACCAGTAGTTCTTTCACCTGTCCTCCACCAGTTGTGCCATTACCCTACCTCCACCAATGGTTCTTTCACCTGTCCTCCACCAGTTGTGTCATGACCCTACCTCCATTTTAGTTCCCTTACCTCACTACCTCCGTCGGTTTCCTTACCCTACCTCCTTTGGAGAGCTTTTACCTTACCTGCACCAACTGCCCCCTTACCTGCACCAACTGCCCCCTTACCTGCACCCACTGCCCCTTACCTGCACCAACTGCCCCTTTACCTGCACCAACTGCCCCCTTACCTGCACCAAATGCCCCCTTACCTGCACCAACTGACCCCTTACCTGCGCCAACTGCCCCCTTACCTGCACCAACTGACCCCTTACCTGCACCAACTGCCCCCTTACCTGCACCAACTGACTCCTTCAATCAGTTCCAGTTATTCCCTTACCACACCTCCAGCAGTGGTTTCCTTGGCTTACTCCAACCTGACCCAAACTCCATCATTCGCTCCTTACCCTCCTTCCACCAGTGATTCTGATCACCCTACCTCTTCCAGTAATTCTGATCACCCTACCTCTTCCAGTATCTGATCACCCTACCTCTTCCAGTGATTCTGATCACCCTACCTCTTCCAGTATTCTGATCACCCTACCTCTTCCAGTAATTCTGATCACCCTACCTCTTCCAGTAATTCTGATCACCCTACCTCTTCCAGTGATTGTGATCACCCTACCTCTTCCAGTAATTCTGATCACCCTACCTCTTCCACTAATTCTCATCACTCTACCTCTTCCAGTAATTCTCATCACTCTACCTCTTCCAGTAATTCTCATCACTCTACTTCTTGCTCTGATTCTGATCACCCTACCTCTTCCAGTAATTCTGATCACTCTGCCTCTTCCAGTAATTCTTAATCCACTTCCAGTAATTCTCATCACCCTACCTCTTGCTCTGATTCTGATCACCCTACCTCTTCCAGTAATTCTGATCCCTCTACCTCTTCCAGTAATTCTTAATCCACTTCCAGTAATTCTCATCGTCCTACCTCTTCCAGTAATTCTGACCCCTCTACCTCTTCCACTAATTCTGATCCCTCTACCTCTTCCACTAATTCTGATCACCTTACCTCTTCCAGTAATTCTGATCCCTCTACCTCTTCCTCTAATTCTGATCCCTCTACCTCTTCCAGTAATTCTGATCACCTTACCTCTTCCAGTAATTCTGATCCCTCTACCTCTTCCACTAATTCTGATCCCTCTACCTCTTCCACTAATTCTGATCACCTTACCTCTTCCAGTAATTCTGATCCCTCTACCTCTTTCACTAATTCTGATCCCTCTACCTCTTCCACTAATTCTGATCCCTCTACCTCTTCCAGTAATTCTCATCGTCCTACCTCTTCCAGTAATTCTGATCCCTCTACCTCTTCCTCTAATTCTGATCCCTCTACCTCTTCCAGTAATTCTGATCCCTCTACCTCTTCCAGTAATTCTGATCCCTCTACCTCTTCCACTAATTCTGATCCCTCTACCTCTTCCAGTAATTCTGATCCCTCTACCTCTTCCACTAATTCTGATCCCTCTACCTATTCCACTAATTCTAATCCCTCTACCTCTGCCACTAATTCGGTTTCTCTGCTGCCGTGCCGTCAGAAGTTTCACCGACGTGGAAGCGAACACGTGAAGCAGCCCAGTCTCCACAAGGTGGTACATTATTCACAGACGCATTGTGGCGCCAACGTGGTGACTTGACAACAGCAACAACAACATCAACAATAATAACCACTACAACAGCAACAACAACATCAACAATAATAACCACTACAACAGCAACAACAACATCAACAATAATAACCACTACAACAGCACAATAATAACATCAACAATAATAACCACTACAACAGCAACGATGTCAACGTGGTAACTAGACAACACCAACAGCAACAACAACCATAAAAACAGTAACAAGAACAGTGCCAACATGGTAACTAACAACAGCAACAGCAAAAACAACAATAAAAACAACAACAACAACATCACACAACAACAACAACGACAAGAACAACAAACCACAACGCCACAAACCTTTAGATTCTTTTCCTTGGTAGCGAATCCCAGCCGCGACAGAAAACAGAGGAATACATTTTTCTTTCAGTAACAAATAAATGGAAAAAAATGTAAATAAATAAATAAATAATGAATGAACAAATAAGACAACACCTGCTATCCTCTACACGTGGTAAGCCAGCACAAGCACGGAGTAAGGGTAGGCGGGCGGGCGGGCAAAACCTTACGAGTTCACGTGGCAGTGTGCAAGCACTGTGCAAGTCAGTCAGTGAGAAGAGTGAGGAAGAGAGATGCGCGTACCTTTTGTCTCCCCGACCCTCGCCATCTGTGCCAAAGCCACAGGAAAAGAGTACGCCGTGACGCGCGCGCGCGTCCGCTCATTTTACCTGTCTCCTTCGTCTTCTTCTCTCCTGAATGCCCTCCCTTCCCTTCCCTTCCCCTGTCACCCCCTCCCACACCCACACCTTCTCCCCGCTTCGGTACCCTATTTTCTCCCACTCCCTCCATCCACCCCTCCCCCCCCCCACACCGCCCCTCCCCCTTTCCCCTCCACTCTCCTTTCCAGATCGCAACTGCTCTCTTGCGCATACTCGCACTGTGGCGGGGGTACCTTGGCTGTGTACCAGCAGTTTGGAAGAAGAGGGTGGGAGTGGGGGAAGGGGTGTTTTCGTTGTGTTTTGATGTGTGTGTGTGTGTGTGTGTGTGTGTGTGTGTGTGTGTGTGTGTGTGTGTGTGTGTCTGTCTGTCTGTCTGTCTGTCTGTCTGTCTGTCTGTGTGCTCGCGCGCGCGTGTGTGTGAGGGGGATGAGAGGTGTTTGTGCGTATGTGTGTGTGTGTTGTTGTTGTCGTTGTTGCCGCTGCTGTTGCTGCTGCTGTTGCTGATGCTGTTGTTGTTGCTTTGTTTTGTTTTAGGGGGATTATTTGCTTTTTATTGCTTTTGTGTGTGTGTGTGTGTGTGTGTGTGTGTGTGTGTGTGTGTGTGTGTGTGTGTGTGTGTGTGTGAACTTGAAAGTAAATGTGTACGTCACTGTGTCTGTTACACAAAGGGGAAAAAACTAATGGCAAAACATAATTTCAAAGGGTTTCCTGTTTGATCTATCGGTCTTGTCAACAATATTAACCTTGTTCGTATTGTTGTACTGAGTGTGAAATGGATAGAAGCAGAACGAAGCTGAACTAGGCATCAGACTAGATCAACCGTATTCATTTATCATCTTTGTCGGTTCACACATACCTCGGCCTTTGTGATTCGCCGAAATTTAAAAAGATCGCTGTCATTGATCGCAGAAGGGATCGACCTTCAGCTGTCGCACAGCACAGTACAATCACTTTTTCTTCTTCTTTTTTTTTTTTTTTTTTTTTTTTTTTGGTGGTCTCTTTTAGAGACCGTATTTTAACAAAAATGAAAGCAAGAAAAGTCTGTATGTAGAAAAGCGGGGTTTCATTGTCTACCGTGTTTATTTCTCTTGCCATGCTGAATAATGAATAATGAACGTAATAATAATAATAATAATAATAATGAAATAAATTATGAAATTTTGCGTCGTTTCAATTAAGCAATCAATCAGCCAGTCTGTCATCAATAATTCACAGGATTATTTTTTAAAAAAATTAAAATAAAAAAAAGACAAAGCCCTCTCTCTCTCTCTCTCTCTCTCTCTCTCTAACACACTCACACTCCTCTCTCACACGCGCGCACGGAACACCGCCACACACACTGCACACACCGCACCACGCAACACCACGCAGCCACACACACACACACACACACACACAAGAAAGAGAGAGAGAGAGAGAGGGGGGAGAAAAAGAGGCAGACAGACAGACAGACGAGCAGACAAAAGACAAACAGAGACAGTGACGAATAGACAGGCAGGCAAACATACAGAAGAGAGAGAGAGAGAGAGAGAGAGAGAGGATGGGGGGGAGACGGACAGACAGACAGACAGACAGACAGAGACACAGACAGAGGCAGAGGCAGACAGCCAGAGCTACACAGGACAGAGACACACACACACACACACACACACACACACACACACACACACACACACACACACAACACACACACACACACACACAAGCGCGGGCGTTCGCACACACGCGCCCGCCCGCACGTGCGCGTGCACACACATTCCCTTCTCCCTACATATGACTACATATGTCGTTCAGTCAGCACTACATATCACTACATGTGTCGTTCAGTCAACACTACATATGGCTACATGTGTCGTTCAGCCAACACTACATATTACTACATGTGTTGTTCAGTCAACACTACATATTATTACATGTGTCGTTCAGTCAGCACTACATATTACTAATGTGTCGTTCAGTCAACACTACATATCACTACTTGTGTCGATCAGTCAACACTACATATTACTGCATGTGTCGTTCAGTCAACACTGTGCTTACTACATGTGTCGTTCAGTCAGCACTACATATGACTACATGTGTCGTTCAGTCAACACTACGTTTACTACATGTGTCGTTCAGTCAACACTACATATTACTACATGTGTCGTTCATCAACACTTCGTTTACTACATGTGTCGTTCAGTCAACGCTTCGTTTACTAATGTGTCGTTCAGTCAACACTACATATGACTACATGTGTCGTTCAGTCAACACTACGTTTACTACATGTGGCGTTCAGTCAACACTACATATTACTACATGTGTCGTTCAGTCAACACTACATATTACTACATGTGTCGTTCAGTCAACACTACATATTACTACATATGTCGTTCAGTCAACACTACGTTTACTACATGTGGCGTTCAGTCAACACTACATATTACTACATATGTCGTTCAGTCAACACTACATCCTACTACATGTGTCGTTCAGTCAACACTACATATGACTACATGTGTCGTTCAGTCAGCACTACATATTACTACATGTGTCGTTCAGTCAGCACTACACATGACTACTTGTGTCGTTCAGTCAACACTACATATTACTACATGTGTCGTTCAGTCAACACTACGTTTACTACATGTGTCGTTCAGTCAACACTACATATTACTACATGTGTCGTTCAGTCAACATTACATATCGCTACATGTGTCGTTCAGTCAACACTACATTTTACTACATGTGCCGTTCAGTCAACACTACGTTTACTACATGTGCCGTTCAGTCAACACTACATATTACTACATGTGTCGTTCAGTCAACACTACATATTACTACATGTGTCGTTCAGTCAACACTACGTTTACTATATGTGTCGTTCAGTCAACACTACATATGACTACATGTGTCGTTCAGTCAACATTACATATTACTACATGTGTCGTTCAGTCAACACTACGTTTACTACATGTGTCGTTCAGTCAACACTACATATGACTACATGTGTCGTTCAGTCAACACTACATATCGCTACATGTGTCGTTCAGTCAGCACTACATATGACTACATGTGTCGTTCAGTCATCACTACATATTACTACATGTGTCGTTCAGTCAACACTACATATCACTACTTGTGTCGTTTAGTCAACACTACATATTACTACATGTGTCGTTCAGTCAACACTACATATGACTACATGTGTCGTTCAGTCAGCACTACATATTATTACATGTGTCGTTCAGTCAACACTACATATTACTACATGTGTCGTTCAGTCAACACTACATATTTACTACATGTGTCGTTCAGTCAACACTACAGTTTACTACATGTGTCGTTCAGTCGACACTACAGTTTACTACATGTGTTCGTTCAGTCAACACTACAGTTTACTACATGTGTCGTTCAGTCAACACTACGTTTACTACATGTGTCGTTCAGTCAACACTACATATTACTACATGTGTCGTTCAGTCAACACTACGTTTACTACATGTGTCGTTCAGTCAACACTACAGTTTACTACATGTGTCGTTCAGTCAACACTACAGTTTACTACATGTGTCGTTCAGTCAACACTACGTTTACTACATGTGTCGTTCAGTCAACACTACGTTTACTACATGTGTCGTTACATCAACACTACATTTACTACACGTGTTGTTCAGTCAACACTACTTTTACTACAAGTGCTGTTCACGTTGAAAAGATGAGAACAAGCGAGAAAAGGTGCGAACAGAAAGAAAAAGGTTTGAACATACAGGAAAGACAGGAACATGTGGGAAAAAAAAGGTTTGAACATACAGGAAAAGACAGGAACATGTGGGAAAAGGTTTGAACACACAGGAAAAGACAGGAACACGTGGGAAAAAGGTTTGAACATACAGGAAAAGACAGGAACACTGGAAAAAGGTTTGAACATACAGGAAAAGACAGGAACACGTGGAAAAAGGTTTGAACATACAGGAAAAGACAGAAACACGTGGAAAAAGGTTTGAACATACAGGAAAAGCAGAACTGTGGAAAAAGGTTTGAATACAGGAAAAGACAGGAACATGTGGAAAAAGGTTTGAATGTACAGGGAAAGACAGGAACACATGGGAAAAGGTTTGAACATACAGGAAAAGACAGGAGCACGTGGAAAAAGGTTTGAACATACAGGAAAAGACAGGAACATGTGGGAAAAGGTTTGAACATACAGGAAAAGACAGGAACATGTGGGAAAAGGTTTGAACATACAGGAAAAGACAGGAACATGTGGAAAAAAGGTTTGAGCATACAGGAAAAGACAGGAACACATGGAAAAAGGTTTGAACATGCAGGAAAAGACAGGAGCACGTGGAAAAAGGTTTGAACATACAGGAAAAGACAGGAACACGTGGAAAAAGGTTTGAATATACAGGAAAAGACAGGAACATGTGGAAAAAGGTTTGAACATACAGGAAAAGACAGGAACACGTGGAAAAAGGTTTGAACATACAGGAAAAGACAGGAACACGTGGAAAAAGGTTTGAACATACAGGAAAAGACAGGAACACGTGGAAAAAGATTTGAACATACAGGAAAAGACAGGAACACGTGGAAAAAGGTTTGAACACACAGGAAAAGACAGGAACATGTGGGAAAAGGTTTGAACATACAGGAAAAGACAGGAACATGTGGGAAAAGGTTTGAACATACAGGAAAAGACAGGAACATGTGGAAAAAAAAGGTTTGAGCATACAGGAAAAGACGAACATGGAAAAAGGTTTGAACATACAGGAAAAGACAGGCACTGGAAAAAGGTTTGAACATACAGGAAAAGACAGGAGCACGTGGAAAAAGGTTTGAACATACAGGAAAAGACAGGAACACGTGGAAAAAGGTTTGAACATACAGGAAAAGACAGGAACACGTGGGAAAAGGTTTGAACATACAGGAAAAGACAGGAACACGTGGGAAAAGTTGAACATCGAGAAAAGACAGAGAACACGTGGAAAAGGTAGAGACAGTGGGAAAAGTAAGCATGTGAGAACACAAAGAACATATAGGAGAAAGTAGAAATGCGTAGGAGAAATAGGAGACAACAGGAAAAGGTAGGGACATGCAGGAAAATGTAGGAACATGCAGGAAAAGGTAGGGACATCAGAAAAGGTAGGAGCATGCAGGAAAAGGTAGGAATATACAGGAAAAGGTAGGAATTACAGGAAAAGGTAGGAATATATAGGAAAAGGTAGGAAATACAGGAAAAGGTAGGAATATACAGGAAAAGGTAGGAACATGCAGGAAAAGGTAGGAATATACAGGAAAAGGTAGGAAATACAGGAAAAGGTAGGACATGCAGGAAAAGGTAGGAACATGCAGGAAAAGGTAGGGACATCAGGAAAAGGTAGGAACATAGCAGGAAAAGGTAGGGATATTCAGGAAAAGGAAGGAATATCAGGAAAAGGTAGGAACATGCAGGAAAAGGCAGGAACATGCAGGAAAAGGTAGGGACATAGCAGGAAAAGGTAGGAACATGCAGGAAAAGGTAGGGAATACAGGAAAAGGTAGGAACATGCAGGAAAAGGTAGGACATGCAGGAAAAGGTAGGAACATGCAGGAAAAGGTATGGATATACAGGAAAAGGTAGGAATACAGGAAAAGTAGGACATGCAGGAAAAAGGAGGACATGCAGGAAAAGTTGAAGGAACATGCGAAACAGGAAGTATGGAAATGTAGAAACGTGAAAAATGTTGAAACATGTAAAAAAAATCTTTTTGAAAAAAGTAGAAAGATGTAGGAAAAGTAGGAACAGGTGAGAAAAAGATACGAACAGGTAATAAAGGGACGAACTTGTGGGAAAAGGTCAGAACATGTAGGAAAAAGCAGGGACATGCATGAAAAGGAAAGAACATGTATAAAAGGACAGCTGTGTGTAAATTAGAAGGGACATGTATAAAAAGGAAGGAACATGTATAAAATGGAAGGAACATGTATGAAAAAAGAAACATGTATTAAATGGAAGGAACATTATAAAAAAAGGTACATGTATAAATTAGAAGGAACATGTATAACAAGGAAGGAACATGTAGGAAAAGGTAGGAACATGTATATAAAAAAGGAACATGTAGAAAACGCTAAAGACATGAAAAGATAGAAATATGCAGGAAAAGGTAGGAGCATGTATAAAAAGGGACATGAATAAGATCGAAGGAACATGTATAAAAAGGAAGGCACATGTATAAAAAAAAAAAATGAAGGCACATAAAAATTATATAAAAAGGAAGGAACATGTATGAAATGGAAGGAGCGTGTAGGAAAAGGTGGGAACATGTATAAAAAGAAAGGAACATGTATAAATTGGAAGGAACATGTATTTAAAAAAAAGGAAGTAACATGCAGGAAAAGGTAGAAACATGTAGGAAAATGCAAGGAAAATGCAAGAAAAATGCAGGCATTAGAAGGAAATGGAGTGGCACCTGTATATATCTCAGTTTAACACCACCACCAACAAAACTTCCTCAAAAATCACGCAAGGTGAACACGACACTGTACAGTGCCTGGCCCCAAGATTGACGTCTATAAACATGGGTTGGCAATTTCTGGTGTAGGTCTATCATTGGCCACGATTCCGCAGAGCGTGACAAAAGTATGCGTTCAATTGCCCCTTTCCCGAGGATCTAAGTCGCCAACCCCTGCTTTAGGCGTAACGTTAACCCATATTTGGAATCTCCGGGCTGACTTCTTGACTGGGGTCTACGTACCCAATGCACCGTGTTAGCGGTTAATTGTACGCTGTGCTATCTATACACATCTCACATCAAGATGGCGCCCGTATTTACCGCATTTTGATAAAAGGCTGAAAGGTAGGTATCAAAGGATCAAAAGAGCGTCAGAAAAGTCCGCCGAGGTGTGGAGCAGGCCCATCCTTTAATTTTCCAGAAATAGACTGGAAAAATGATAAGTGTAAGGCAGGTGAAAATCACCCAGCACAGGTGTTCTACAGGTGTACTAAGGATGCATTCCTTATTCAAAACCAGATGGAGCTAACGCGTTACAGGCATGGACAGAAGCCTACACTAATAGATCTGGTATTCGCAAACAGGGACGACATGGTACTGGACATTACTACAACAGCAGGACTGGGAAAAAGTGACCATGCCACACTAGTGATCAGTCTGTCTTGCCATGGAGGAAAACCCACTGTGGTTCACCTCCCAAATTTTCGAAAAGCAGATTTTGATGGCATCAGGCATGAACTGGGATCAGTGGATTGGGAGCAGGTACTTCAAGGCTGTACAGTGGATGCTATGTGGGACATCTTCAAGGAGAAAATTGAAAAGGTGATAGAAAAATTTGTACCCACGTCAAAAGGTGGAAGGAAAAGAAAGGCATGGATGGACAAGGGCGCACTTGCTTCGGTCAGAAAGAAGCACAAGTTATTTAGACGCTGGAAAGAGACGCATGATGGCAAAGCTTATGAGGAGTATGTGAGGGCCAGGAATCAGGCCAGGAAAGCATGCAGGAAAGCCAAGAAAAAACTGGAGAACAAGTGGCGCGACAGGCAAAGAAAAACCCAAAGGCATTTTGGTCCTATGTGAAGAACAAGACAAAAACGAGAAGTGGAGTTGCCGACTTGAAGAAAGAAGATGGATCAAAAACATCATTAGACAAAGAAAAAGCAGAGTTGTTGAACCATTTCTTTCAAAGTGTGTTTACAACAGGAGATGGTGGACTGCCTGATCCCCCCCAGTATGACTATGGGAGTGAACTGGCTGACTTTGACATTACTGTTGAAAAAGTGAAAAAGCTGCTGAAGAACCTCAAGACTGGCAAGGCCCCAGGACCAGATGGTATTAACCCATTGCTGTTGTCCGAGGCTGCTGAAACGCTGGCGCTCCCGGTGACGCTACTGTTTAGGAAGTCTCTTGAGGAATCGAAGCTACCGCAGGACTGGAAAACAGCGATAGTGACACCAGTTTTCAAGAAAGGGAGTAAACTTCTAGCAAACAATTACGGGCCAGTGAGTCTCACTTGCATTCTCTGTAAGGTCATGGAAACTCTGGTGAGGGAGCAGTTGACTGAGCATCTCCAAGCCAATGACCTGATATGTAGAGAACAACATGGCTTCGTCCAGGGGCGTTCATGTGCTACCCAGCTTTTGGATGTTCTGGATACGTGGACGAAAGTGCTTGACAGTGGAGGTTCCATCGACGTGATCTACATGGATTATCAGAAAGCGTTTGACAGCGTATCTCACCGCCGACTGGTCAGCAAGGTTAAAGCCCATGGAGTGTCAGGGAGCGTCTTGCAGTGGATTGAAGCTCTCTTGGGCAAGAGAAAACAGAGGGTGATCGTGAATGGAGCGTCATCGCAGCAAGCTGATGCGACAAGCGGAATCCCACAGGAGAGCGTGTTGGGTCCACTGCTGTTCATGATGTACATCAATGACCTCCCCAGCCGAGTGGAGAGCAGTGTAAGGTTGTTTGCAGATGACACAAGATTTTTACGAGAAGTGATCAGGAAGCAGCTACGCACATACTTCAGGATGACCTGGACAGACTCCAGCAGTGGTCGAGAGACTGGTTACTCAGATTTCATCCTGAGAAGTGCAGCGTATTGAAGTTGGGGAACAGGAAGTCAGAGGCAGTCTATTACATGAGAGGGAAGACCAACCAAGGAGAAGATTACAACTTGGCCCTTGCTGAAAGTGATGTGGAGAAGGACCTAGGCGTCCTGATCGACAACAAGCTTGACTTCAGGGCGCATGTCGCGAGCATCACCGCAAAGGCGAACAAGGTTGTTGGCATCATACGGCGCTCATTTGACTATCTTACTGAGGACCTGTTTATCCAGCTCTTCAAGTCGCTGGTCCGACCACTGGTGGAGTATGGGCACACTGTATGGAATCCACACTCAAAGACCCTCTGCAAAGACATTGAGGATGTGCAACGCCGTGCTACTAAGCTAATAGGTTCATTGAAAGGAAAGCCGTATCCAGAAAGACTCGCCACTCTGAAGCTTCCCAGTCTTGAGCACCGAAGAAAACGTGGTGACATGATTGACACATATAAATACGTTCATGGTGTCTACAAGACAGATCAGCCACAGTTCACACTCGCAGTAAGCAGAGAGAGAAGAGGAAACAGTCTTAAGTTGAATAAATCACACTGCAGGCTCAATGTACGCAGTTCCTACTTCTCAGAGCGAGTCATCAACATCTGGAACAGCTTGCCGGACAGTGTTGTCACTGCACCTACCATGTCAGCTTTTAAGTGCAGGTTGGACGCCCACTGGACAAACCTGCCTACAGTCTATGATCCAGATTGCTACCACTAGCCACGCATGCCAAATTATAAGCATTCTGGATTACCTCCTGGAAAGACGAACTGGCCTACCCAGGCCTCAAGCGTATCTACGATCAAGTATCAAGTAATGTACGGGCACAGAAGTATCGTTTTACATGACCTTACACAGACTGGAAGGGTCTTGCGTCAAGTAGTAAAAGCGTTGAGATGGTGGAGACAGCGGTAGTGAGTTCAAACTTGCCATGAAGTCTGAATTTTACGGCTTGTAAACCCTCTCTGTCCATCTGATTCCGTTCAGGGAAAGTTAAGGAGGCAGAAAGAGAACATTGGGCTTCCATTCCCTTGACAAGGTCAACCAAGAGAGAGAGAGAGAGAGAGAGAGAGGAGAGAGAGAGAGAGAGAGAGAGAGAGAGAGAGAGGAGGTACACGGTCGTTGTGTGATTTTAACGTTTTTGACTTTAACATTTCACTCATTACATTATGGGACCTTAACCCTTTTACGCCTCAACAGCCAAGTGTTCTCATGTCTTTTAGGTTACGGGAGTTTCTTATTTTTTTTACCTGTCATGGATCAGCGGACTTCTGTCTGACAACTTTCTTGGACAAAAAGGTACCGTCCTACTGCTGAAACATGGGTGATGTTCGCTGCCAGATGAAGGGTTTATCTGATGAAACATGGGTGATGTTCGCTGCCAGATGAAGGGTTTATCTGATGAAACATGGGTGATGTTCGCTGCCACATCAAGGGGTTTATCTGATGAAACATGGCTGATGCTGCCAGATCAAGGGTTTATCTGATGAAAGACAACACAGGCAGCTCAATAGGTCATCGCATCGGACGGTGTATGAGTTTGGAGGAAGAGGAGAGGGGTGTGGGAGAAAGGGAAGTGGGCGCAGAGAGAAGAGGAACTCAGACTCAGACTTTACTTGTCACGAGAACCCTTAAGAGTCTATAGACACTGCATGGTATAATGATAAATCGTAATTAATGATAAGTGGATAAACCATAATTCCTGTGGGTCCATATAGGGAGCCATTATTGTCTTTTCAAATTCATGCAATCATTAATATTTTTTGCAATATGAATTTGTCATTGCCAAGCATTTCACTTGGACGTAGGTTTTGCAAGTGTGGTTTGGCCTATCTTTTGATAGCTGTTCTGTTAGCTTCAGTCGTAACAGTTTGTGTCTAGAGCAGCTGTCCAGAAATTGAATTTCATCTTTGACCACACCACATGCTGACCATGTCCCATCTTCTCTTGTAGTGTTGGTGTATCTCCCCTTTTCTGTTGGTAGTGTTGGTGTATCTCCCCCTTTCTGTTGGTAGTGCTGGTGTATCTCCCCCTTTCTGTTTGTAGTTTTCGTGTATCTCCCCCTTTCTGTTGGTAGTGTTGGTGTATCTCCCCCTTTTGTCTGTAGTGTTGGTGTTTCTCCCCCTTTCTGTTTGTAGTGTTGGTGTATCTCCCCCTTTCTGTTGGTAGTGTTGGTGTATCTCCCCTTTTCTGTTTGTAGTGTTGGTGTATCTCCCCTTTCTGTTGGTAGTGTTGGAATATCTCCCCTTTCTGTTGGTAGTGTTGGTGTATCTCCCCCTTTCTGTTTGTAGTGTTGGTGTATCTCCCCCTTTCTGTTTGTAGGTCATGAGCACTGATGCGATGTCTGCTGAGTTTACGTTTCTGTTCGAAGTATTTGACATTTACTATGTAAGGTTCTGGTCAGCAGTTTTCTGTAATTTTTTTGTAAAAGTATAATCTCTGAGTGCTTCTTTTTTGCTGAGGGAGGTGTGACCATGGAATATGAGAGAAGGGGCGGTGACTGAGCGAGGCATACAGAGGGGAGGTGGACAAAACAAACACCAGCCAGTGTCAGCCTGAACTTCAACTCTGAAGATGCTAAATAATGCACGTTGCCTCATCCCCCAAAACCTTCCTCACAGACCCAAGTACTTACCGCATTGAGAAGAAGAAAGGCTTACGAGCCGCAGCACGACTGGAATAACCAAGTACTCATCTTAACTCCACACGCCTTTTGACCCGAAAGTCTTATACAGACAGGCAAGACACACAAAAACAAAATTTGACATATACAGCGGGAAACAGCTCGGCTGTTCGTGGTGGTCCAGTGTCCAAGTGACCAAACTGACCAGTTCAATAGCACTCCACTGTACTCGTCCTAGGTTCTGTTACATGTAGAAGGTTGTAGGGCCAACACGCATGGCGTCATGTATTGCACTTCGTGGGCCAGTGTTTCCCTTCTGTTTCCCCGCTTCATCTCCCTCACGCACTCATTTAACTGTTGACCTGTCAACCACTCTGACATGTCTGCCCCTTTTTCCTCGTGTGAATGTGACCTGTCATTGTTCTCACGTCAACTCCAGATCACATGTCATCGTTTACAACATGCAAGGAAACAGTCTATGCCTCCTGTGAACAATCCCAAACGTACAATATGTGCACATGGAAAGCCGATACCTTTGCCCTTTCTCACTCATGTGGGAGTTGATTTAATCTAAGCTGATTTAAGGTGCATCTAATGACTGAGAATGGAACAGGAGATGGAATCTAATTATCATCCAATCGATCTCAAAACGCACACATACGTGCACCCCGGGCTCGCGCGTGCACGCGCACACGTAAATGAGAACACACACACACACACGCACGCACACACGCACACACACACGCAGGCGCACACACACACACACACACACACACACACACACACACACACACACACTCACACTCACACACACACACACACACACACACACACACACACACACACACACACACACACGCACACACTATTTATATCAGTTGAATGACGAATGGAAAAATAGTTAGAATTACATCTTGATTTCACCTGGGCTGCGGGAATGGCTGCCTTCGTCGCCTGAGAAACCACCCGACCAGTTTGGTCATTCTGACAATGTGACTCACAACAGGCGATGATAGTTTGGTCATTCTGACGATGTGACTGACAACAGGCGATGATAGTTAGGTCATTCTCACAATGTGACACAACAAGCGATGATAGTTTGGTCATTCTGACGATGTGACTCACAACAGGCGATGATAGTTTGGTCATTCTCACAATGTGACTCACAACAGGCGATGATAGTTTGGTCATTCTCACAATGTTACTCACAACAGGCGATGATAGTTTGGTCATTGTCACAATGTGACTGACAACAGGCGATGATAGTTTGGTCATTCTCACAATGTGACTCACAACAGGCGATGATAGTTTGGTCATTCTGACAATGTTACTCACAACAGGCGATGATAGTTTGGTCATTGTCACAATGTGACTGACAACAGGCGATGATAGTTAGGTCATTCTGACAATGTGACTGACAACAGGTGATGATAGTTTGGTCATTCTGACAATGTGACTGACAACAGGTGATGATAGTTTGGTCATTCTGACAATGTGACTCACAACAGGTGATGATAGCTTGGTCATTCTGACAATGTTACTCACAACAGGCGATGATAGTTTGGTCATTCTGACAATGTGAGTGACAACAGGCGATGATAGTTTGGTCATTGTCACAATGTGACTGACAACAGGTGATGATAGTTAGGTCATTCTGACAATATGACTGACAACAGGCGATGATAGTTTGGTCATTCTGACGATGTGACTGACAACAGGCGATGATAGTTAGGTCATTCTGACAATGTGACTGACAACAGGCGATGATAGTTAGGTCATTCTGACAATGTGACTGACAACAGGCGATGATAGTTTGGTC
>CM065730.1:69715371-69747871 GCA_033310375.1 Conus canariensis
GTTAATCATTTCTCAAACTGTTACCCATGTGGATGTTACTATCATCAAACGTTGTTAATCATTTCTCAAACTGTTACCATGTGGATGTTACTATCATCAAACGTTGTTATCATTCTCAATGTTACCATGTGGTGTTACTATCATCAAACGTTGTTAATCATTTCTCAACTGTTACCCATGTGGATGTTACTATCATCAAACGTTGTTAATCATTTCTCAAACTGTTACCCATGTGGATGTTACTATCATCAAACGTTGTTAATCATTTCTAAAACTGTACCCATGGGAGTTACTATCATCAAACGTTGTAATCATTTCTCAAACTGTTACCCATGTGGATGTTACTTCATCAAACGTTGTTAATCATTTCTAAACTGTTACCATGTGGATGTTACTATCTCAACGTGTTATCATTTCTCAAATGTTACCATGTGATGTTATTTCTCAAGTTGTTATCATTTCTCAAATGTTACCCATGTGGTGTTACTATCATCAACGTTGTTAATCATTTCTCAACTGTTACCCATGTGGATGTTACTATCATCAAACGTTGTTAATCATTTCTCAACTGTTACCCATGTGGATGTTACTATCATCAAACGTTGTTAATCATTTCTCAAACTGTTACCCATGTGGATGTTACTATCATCAAACGTTGTTAATCATTTCTCAAACTGTTACCCATGTGGATGTTACTATCATCAAACGTTGTTAATCATTTCTCAAACTGTTACCCATGTGGATGTTACTATCATCAAACGTTGTTAATCATTTCTCAAACTGTTACCCATGTGGATGTTACTATCATCAAACGTTGTTAATCATTTCTCAAACTGTTACCCATGTGGATGTTACTATCATCAACGTTGTTAATCATTTCTCAAACTGTTACCATGTGGATGTTACTATCATCAAACGTTGTTAATCATTTCTCAAACTGTACCCATGTGGATGTTACTATCATCAAACGTTGTTAATCATTTCTCAAACTGTTACCATGTGGATGTTACTATCATCAAACGTTGTTAATCATTTCTCAAACTTTTACCCATGTGGATGTTACTATCATCAAACGTTGTAATCATTTCTCAACTGTTACCATGTGGATGTTACTATCATCAAACGTTGTTAATCATTTCTCAAACTGTTACCCATGTGGATGTTACTATCATCAAACGTTGTTAATCATTTCTCAACTGTTACCCATGTGGATGTTACTATCATCAAACGTTGTTAATCATTTCTCAAACTGTTACCCATGTGGATGTTACTATCATCAAACGTTGTTAATCATTCTCAAACTGTTACCCATGTGGATGTTACTATCATCAAACGTTGTTAATCATTTCTCAACTGTTACCATGTGGATGTTACTATCATCAAACGTTGTTAATCATTTCTCAAACTGTTACCATGTGGATGTTACTATCATCAAACGTTGTTAATCATTTCTCAAACTGTTACCCATGTGGATGTTACTATCATCAAACGTTGTTAATCATTTCTCAAACTGTTACCCATGTGGATGTTACTATCATCAAACGTTGTTATCATTTCTCAACTGTTACCCATGTGATGTTACTATCATCAACGTTGTTAATCTTTCTCAAACTGTTACCCATGTGGATGTTACTATCATCAAACGTTGTTAATCATTTCTCAAACTGTTACCCATGTGGATGTTACTATCATCAAACGTTGTTAATCATTTCTCAAACTGTTACCCATGTGGATGTTACTATCATCAAACGTTGTTAATCATTTCTCAAACTGTTACCCATGTGGATGTTACTATCATCAAACGTTGTTAATCATTTCTCAAACTGTTACCCATGTGGATGTTACTATCATCAAACGTTGTTAATCATTTCTCAAACTGTTACCCATGTGGATGTTACTATCATCAAACGTTGTTAATCATTTCTCAAACTGTTACCATGTGGATGTTACTATCATTACTATCATCAAACGTTGTTAATCATTTCTCAAACTGTTACCCATGTGGATGTTACTATCATCAAACGTTGTTAATCATTTCTCAAACTGTTACCCATGTGGATGTTACTATCATCAAACGTTGTTAATCATTTCTCAAACTGTTACCCATGTGGATGTTACTATCATCAAACGTTGTTAATCATTTCTCAAACTGTTACCCATGTGGATGTTATACGTTAATCATTTCAAATACAGTGATGTTATACATCAATGATTCTCAAACTGTTACCCATGTGGATGTTACTATCATCAAACGTTGTTAATCATTTCTCAAACTGTTACCCATGTGGATGTTACTATCATCAAACGTTAATCTTAATCATTTCTCAAACTGTTACCCATGTGGATGTTACTATCATCAAACGTTGTTAATCATTTCTCAAACTGTTACCCATGTGGATGTTACTATCATCAAACGTTGTTAATCATTTCTCAAACTGTTACCCATGTGGATGTTACTATCATCAAACGTTGTTAATCATTTCTCAAACTGTTACCCATTGTGATTAGTTTTATCATCAAGTACTGTTGTTAATCATTACTCTCAAACTGTTACCCATGTGGATGTTACTATCATCAAACGTTGTTAATCATTTCTCAAACTGTTACCCATGTGGATGTTACTATCATCAAACGTTGTTAATCATTTCTCAAACTGTTACCCATGTGGATGTTACTATCATCAAACGTTGTTAATCATTTCTCAAACTGTTACCCATGTGGATGTTACTATCATCAAACGTTGTTAATCATTTCTCAAACTGTTACCCATGTGGATGTTACTATAACATCATCAAACGTTGTTAATCATTTCTCAAACTGTTACCCATGTGGATGTTACTATCATCAAACGTTGTTAATCATTTCTCAAAACTGTTACCCATGTGGATGTTACTATCATCAAACGTTGTTAATCATTTTCAAACTGTACCATGTGGATGTTACTATCATCAAACGTTGTTAATCATTTCTCAAACTGTTACATGTGGATGTTACTATCATCAAAAGTTGTTAATCATTTCTCAAACTGTTACCCATGTGGATGTTACTATCATCAAACGTTGTTAATCATTTCTCAAACTGTTACCCATGTGGATGTTACTATCATCAAACGTTGTTAATCATTTCTCAAACTGTTACCCATGTGGATGTTACTATCATCAAACGTTGTTAATCATTTCTCAAACTGTTACCCATGTGGATGTTACTATCATCAAACGTTGTTAATCATTTCTCAAACTGTAACCCATGTGGATGTTACTATCATCAAACGTTGTTAATCATTTCTCAAACTGTTACCCATGTGGATGTTACTATCATCAAAGTTGTTAATCATTTCTCAAACTGTTACCCATGTGGATGTTACTATCATCAAAAGTTGTTAATCATTTCTCAAACTGTTACCCATGTGGATGTTACTATCATCAAACGTTGTTAATCATTTCTCAAACTGTTACCCATGTGGATGTTACTATCATCAAACGTTGTTAATCATTTCTCAAACTGTTACCCATGTGGATGTTACTATCATCAAACGTTGTTAATCATTTCTCAAACTGTTACCCATGTGGATGTTACTATCATCAAACGTTGTTAATCATTTCTCAAACTGTAACCCATGTGGATGTTACTATCATCAAACGTTGTTAATCATTTCTCAAACTGTTACCCATGTGGATGTTACTATCATCAAACGTTGTTAATCATTTCTCAAACTGTTACCCATGTGGATGTTACTATCATCAAACGCTGTTAATCATTTCTCTAACTGTTACCCATGTGGATGTTACTATCATCAAACGTTGTTAATCATTTCTCAAACTGTTACCCATGTGGATGTTACTATCATCAAACGTTGTTAATCATTTCTCAAACTGTTACCCATGTGGATGTTACTATCATCAAACGTTGTTAATCATTTCTCAAACTGTTACCCATGTGGATGTTACTATCATCAAACGTTGTTAATCATTTCTCAAACTGTTACCCATGTGGATGTTACTATCATCAAACGTTGTTAATCATTTCTCAAACTGTTACCCATGTGGATGTTACTATCATCAAACGTTGTTAATCATTTCTCAAACTGTTACCCATGTGGATGTTACTATCATCAAACGTTGTTAATCATTTCTCATACTGTTACCCATGTGGATGTTACTATCATCAAACGCTGTTAATCATTTCTCAAACTGTTACCCATGTGGATGTTACTATCATCAAACGCTGTTAATCATTTCTCAAACTGTTACCCATGTGGATGTTACTATCATCAAACGTTGTTAATCATTTCTCATACTGTTACCCATGTGGATGTTACTATCATCAAACGTTGTTAATCATTTCTCAAACTGTTACCCATGTGGATGTTACTATCATCAAACGCTGTTAATCATTTCTCAAGCTGTTACCCATGTGGATGTTACTATCATCAAACGCTGTTAATCATTTCTCAAACTGTTACCCATGTGGATGTTACTATCATCAAACGCTGTTAATCATTTCTCAAACTGTTACCCATGTGGATGTTACTATCATCAAACGCTGTTAATCATTTCTCAAACTGTTACCCATGTGGATGTTACTATCATCAATAATAACAATACAGGTAATGATGATAAAGCCCAGTGTGCGTGACTAGTTCCGCTCGACTCTTTGATGCGACTGGCAAATTGTCCTGGCGCACATCGCCATTGTCATTTGATGCGACTGGCAAATTGTCCTGGCGCACATCGCCATTGTCATTTGATGCGACTGGCAAATTGTCCTGGCGCACATCGCCATTGTCATTTGATGCGACTGGCAAATTGTCCTGGCGCACATCGCCATTGTCATTTGATGCGACTGGCAAATTGTCCTGGCGCACATCGCCATTGCCATTTGATGCGACTGGCAAATTGTCCTGGCGCACATCGCCATTGTCATTATCACAGGTGCAGTTCTAAATTATACTGGCGTAGTTGGTAATTCTTAGATATCCCGGAACACATCGTCATTATAGCAACCGTTTGATGAGGAGCCAGGCCGGCAAAGTGATGCTGAACATCATTCTGAACAGATGACAGCCGCAAGCAGACACCATTATAGCCAGGCCGGCAAAGTGATGCTGAACATCATTCTGAACAGATGACAGCCGCAAGCAGACACCATTATAGCCAGGCCGGTAAAGTGATGCTCAACATCATTCTGAACAGATGACAGCCGCAAGCAGACACCATTATAACTGAAGAACAGTCTAGCTTCCTCAAAGGCACAAGAACCATGAAAAAAGATCTTTAACCTCCCTATTTTGCAAAAGGTATATTTTTCTTTCCCTGGCGCATCCCCCCCCCCCCCTCTCGGGGAAAGAATATACCCAAGGGGGAAGGGGGAATTCCTCAAAGCCCGGAGAGATAGGGAACAGGCGCTGACATCACGGCATTGACAAGACACACAATCGTGGATACTAGCAAGAGCATGACATCACAACACATTATCACAGAAGTTCTCGCAGAAAAAGCGACGGAATGGCATGGGTGAGACCTGTAGCAGATGAAACAGACGTAGCAATACACAGGTAAACAGTAACAGCATCAATCAGGACACAAGAGAAAATCACATCGGAGGATAGTATGATAAAACTCACATAAGTCCAAAACGATCGTGCCTTCAGCAAGTTGCAAAATCTTATAGGCACAAAGTACCACAAAAAAAGACCATGGCATAGTACTGCGACACCATGACATATCATTGGAAGTATCCTAACATGGTCGTCGACTGACATAGACCTGGATTAAAGTCGACAAAGAACAGAAAACAGTATAGGGTGGGGGGGGGGGGGGGGATCGTTCAGGCACGGGACAGCCAATCGGCAAAAAACGTTGGTTGTGCCTAAAACCAGAGGGCGCTGTAGTCTGTCAGCATGCATTGGACAGAGACCGGCAGGAGGCTCTACGAGCCACAGTGAAGACGTTTAAACATCGGGCAAAAGCTGGACAATGCCACCCAGCAACTGCTCTAAATGGCGACCAGTGCCATGCTCATACAGGATGCCGCTGGACAGCAGTTCTTCAGCCGGAGTTCCTCAGGCGGCTTCTATCTCCCTCTGTTGAGTGCAAGAGTCTCTCCTCAGTGAAGGAAAAGAACACGAAAAAAAAGTTATGGACAACGTTCACGACTGATCGTTGTTGTTTAGTTCACGGGAATTGCGTCCCTTCAACTTCTTTAGTAACATAATGTCTTAGTACAATAAGTTTATAAGATCACAACCCAACGCCCCCACTTGATCGCAATAATACGAATTCAATTTCAACTTATAATTCAATTCAATGCAGCTACCAAGTTTTAATCCAAGTTTAACTGTTCTACATGTAGGTAACTTCAAGTATTGAGTATATCTATAAACAAACTCAATTTCAAATGTAGGCCTATATAATGACATGAACATGACAATACAAGTGATTCATCAATCTCATCATTCACAGTACAATAGTTTAAAGTCTTTGTTTGTTGAGTCATGAAATACACAGCAGTTCTCGTTGCAGACCGAGTTCTGCTCTGAGCTGCCAAACATCATTTTTCTTCTCATGTTCTATTCCTTCATTGTGGACAGACCCTTCCGCTCAACACCCACACTTCATTGTGGACAGACCCTTCCACTCAACACCCACACTTCATTGTGGACAGACCCTTCCACTCAACACCCACACTTCATTGTGGACAGACCCTTCCACTCAACACCCACACTTCATTGTGGACAGACCCTTCCGCTCAACACCCACACTTCATTGTGGACAGACCCTTCCACTCAACACCCACACTTCATTGTGGACAGACCCTTCCACTCACACCCACACTTCATTGTGGACAGACCCTTCCACTCAACACCACACTTCATTGTGGACAGACCCTTCCACTCAACACCCACACTTTCAATACAGTCCTGGAACATGGCGTCAGCATCGAGATGACCAAGCTGATGGCCAGCCACAACACCACCATCACCTCAGACGTCACTGTCCTCGGAGAGAAGCTATGGATGTCCAACAGTTCACGTAGCTGGGATCCTTCCCTAGCAACGAAGGGTCCAAACGGAAATCCTCTCAAGAACAGCAAAGCAACACCAGCATTGTCCAGAGTATAGAAGGACCACAACATCTGGAGGAAACACGGTCAGGCTCCAATGTGATTTAAGTATAGACCTTCTTCCTTGATGTGGACCTTCACAGCCGTTCTGGACATGAGGCTCCACAGCAAGATACTAAACACCACATGCACTGACCATATCACCAGTCAGCAAGAGCGTCAACCACCATGCCGCATATCGGACCATACGATGATCTACTGACGTTATCTCAGAAAACTTACGGTGCAGGTTTGCTCCCAGCTGGTTGGTTCGGCAGTTGAGGACAGTACTCTGGGTCCCACCGCACCTTCGGCTGCCTGCCTTTCGTCTGACTCTGTGGAAACACCCAATGACGGAGAGGAAAGAGCCAGTGACCGCAGGGACAATGCTGTTGACAGCAGAAATAAACCGGGGATCGTCTTCAGAAGGCACGTAAGACCTCATGTGGCGAAAGCTTAGCCGTGTCTGGAGTTGTACTGTTTTCACCTGTCAACGGAACATCAACGAGTGAGGCTGTGGGATGTACACGACAGTTGCTTGACAGTGGCGTCTTTCGCCAATGTGATCTGCAGTCATGAAATATGGGCTGGTACACCCATGGGAACGCTCCCATGGAGGTTCCGTCGTGTCACATCCAATAGCCACTACACAATGACATCTGCCAAGGAGATTGTTTGTTTGCTTTTTTTAATTTGATTCATTAGATGACATTTGAACTGTTTCTCTGCACTCGTTTCAGTCCATATAGAGAGACAGACAGATAAATAGATACACAGACAGGCAGACAGACAGAAGCAGGCAAGTAGGCAGATATGCAGAGTGACAGAGAGACAGGCAGACAGATAGATAGACAGACAGGCAGATGGATCGATAGATAGATAGATAGACAGACACACAGAGAGGCAAACAGAGAGAGAGAGAGAGAGATTTCCGACTGTTCAGATATTATTTCTTTTCTTAACAAAGGAGTGTGTCTGTATTTTTTCAAGTTACTAGTTCAACATTTTAAGAAAAAATAACCTCCTCAAACCAATACATGTCTAACGAACTGAAGACATGATCATGTGGTTGTCGTTGTGGTGGTGGTGGTTGTGGTGGTGGCGGTGGTAGCGGCTGCGGCGACGGCAACCGTTGCATTTAGATTCACACTCAATCGAAAATGAAAGAGTCGTCTGCTGCACTTCAAACAATACGTAACACCAGAAGTTAATTAAGCTCCGGTCTAATAATTGCTTTCAAGCTAGAACTTAACGTGTGAAGATAATCCGACTTACGTTGCAGTTTTAATGAAAAACGTTTTCATGTACCTCAAAAGTCTGAGAGAGATCAACAGTTTTTATCTGATCTAAGATTTTACAGAAGAAAGATTTTTAACTAAATTTCTGGTGTGTTTTTAGAAGGCGTATTTTAAAGATTCGTATGAATGAGGTTATTTTTTTCCCTTTTTTCTTTTTTTTTTTTTTTTTTTTTTTTTTTAATGACTTGTGAGGTGACTTCAACGCGGTGACAGCCCTGACATGGCCCTTCGCGGTCGGCTGGGCTTTAAGTAACATTACCTTACCTATCCCAAAAGTAAGTTGTCTAGGGTTTGCTCAGTCGTAGGATTTGTTTTCAGAACGCATAATATTAAAATCTCTGCACCATTGACATGAAGGATTTTCTCTTGTGTTCATCAGTGTGTACACTACGTCATGTAGTGTAGTGTAGTGTAGTGTGGTGTAGTGTAGTGTAGTGTAGTGTAGTGTAGTGTAGTGTGTGTGGTGTGTGTGTGTGTGTGTGTGTGTGTGTGGTGTGTATACGTGTGTGTGTGTGTGTGTGTGTGTGTGTGTGTGTGTGTGTGTGTGTGTGTGTGTATGTATGTATGTGTGTGTGTATGTGTGTGTATGTGTGGTGTGGTGTGGTGTGAGTGCGTGCGTGCGTGTGTGTATGTGTGTGTGTGTGTGTGTGTGTGTGTGTGTGTGTGTGTGTGTGTGTGTGTGTGTGGTGTGGTATGAGTGTGTGTGTGTGTATGTATATGTGTGTATGTGTGTGTGTGTGTTGTGTGTGTTGTGTGTGTATGTGTGTGTGTGTGTGTGTGTGTGTGTGTGTGTGTGTGTGTGTGTGTGTGTGTGTGGTGTGTGCATGCGTGTATGTGTGCGTGTGTGTGTGTGTGTGTGTGTGTGTGTGTGTGTGTGTGTGTGTGTGTGTGTGTGTTGGAGCCGGAATAGCTCAGTTGGTAGAGCGCCGGACTCGTAATCTTGGTGATCCTGGGGTTGCGGGTTCGAACCTCCGCCGGGGGCGTTTCGGTACAGGGGGATTTTTCCCTCGGAGTTAACATTGGTTCTGACTCCATTTCCCATACAGTCCTTCGAATGAGACTATAAACCGAGGTTCCGTGTGTGAACGCACGCATAACATCTTGCACACACGTAAAATCCCATCACCAACTTTCGGAAGAGTAGGCCAGTTTGGCCGTTGGTATGGATGACACGTTACACATAGCATGCACCCTGCGTGAGAAATGGAAAGAATGAAGGAAGTAAGGAAAATGAGTGATCGATATTGAACGATATTGACTGGATGACACGGGAAACGACTGAATGAAGCGCCAGCTGGCAGCTCTTCAGTCGGCACTACCCAGGTAGGCAGCCCGTTGTGTAAACGAGTGTTGATTTTAAAGCGCTTAGAGCTTGGTCTCTAGCCGAGAATAGGCGCTATATAAGTATTCATTATTATATTATTATTATTTATTATTATTATTATTATTATTATTATTATTATTATTATTATTATTATTATTCTATGATGCAGTGTGGCGAGGCAACCTGCAATGTGCCATAACGTCTTCCTCACCTTCTCCCTGACCCCCAAGGGAAGTCACTGGGGCAACACACCGAACAGCACCTCACCAAATTTCTCAACAGCAGCGTAATGTAGGGTGGTTAATTGCAGTGTATCGTAGTGTAGATCACACACACACACACACACACACACACACACACACACCACACACACACACACTACACACGCACGCACGCACGCACGCACGCACGCACGCACACACACACACACACACACACACACACACACACACCACACACACACACACATGCACACACATTCGCACACGCATACACATACACATACATCATACACACACGTACATGCGCTCGCGCACCGCATACACTGGCACACACACATGGGCCCGTACCCACACACCCATATATGCACATCTACACACACGCGTGTACACTCGCCACACACACACACACACACACACACACACACACACACACACACACACACACACACACACAATGACAATGGCACAACCAATGTTAGGTAAGTACTCAGGGTCTGACCAGCGCGCTGGGCTAATGCGTAGGCCAGACATCTGCTTAGTCGTAGCCACGAGACCCTCTTCTTCAATTCGCTCATCTTAGTCATAAATTCATTCATCCATCAGCTTCAAATCATGCGTAGTATGGTCCCAAAACTTGGTGGATGTGCTGAAACGAATATGGACTAGTCCGCACGCAATGACACCTCCTTGATGAAACTGAAACTGAAACTGTAGTTTAGTGTTCTGCCGTGAGGGCAGATCGATGTAGTACACAGCGGTATGGTGTAGCTAGTGGAGAGTAGACAGTGCAGTGTAGAGTGTAGTGTGGTATAGTGCAGTCCAAGTAGTGCAGCGAAGCATTGTGTAGCTTGTGACACAAGTATCTAGTTCAGTGTACGGAAACTCGAGTGGAGATGCTGAACAACAGAAGTCTAGCAGTGTCGATAGTGTATAGGTTTAGTGTACCATAGTGTACTGAGGAGGGTTATTGTGTCAAGTAGTGCAGTGCAGATGGTTCTTATAGTGTCCAGTAGTGTAATGAGGAGGGTTTTTTAAGTGTCCAGTAGTGTAATGAGGAGGGTTTTTTAAGTGTCCAGTAGTGTAATGAGGAGGTTTTTTGTGTCAAGTAGTGCAGTGATGAGTGTTTTTTTTAGTGTCCAGTAGTGTAATGAGGAGGGTTTTTTTATAGTGTCCAGTAGTGTAATGAGGAGGGTTTTTTTTATTGTCTAGTAGTGTAATGAGGAGGGGTTTTTTAGTGTCTAGTAGTGTAATGAGGAGGGGGTTTTTAGTGTCTAGTAGTGTAATGAGGAGGTTTTTTTAGTGTCTAGTAGTGTAATGAGGAGGGTTTTTTTTAGTGTCTAGTAGTGTAATAGGAGTGGTTTTTTTAGTGTCTAGTAGTGTAATGAGGAGGGTTTTTTTAGTGTCTAGTAGTGTAATGAGGAGGGTTTTTTAGTGTCTAGTAGTGTAATGAGGAGGGTTTTTTAGTGTCTAGTAGTGTAATGAGGGGGGTTTTAGTGTCTAGTAGTGTAATGAGGAGGTTTTTTTTAAGTGTCTAGTAGTGTAATGAGGAGGGTTTTTTTAGTGTCTAGTAGTGTAATGAGGAGTGGGGGGTTAGTGTCCAGCAGTGTAATGAGGAGGGGTTTTTTAGTGTCCAGCAGTGTAATGAGGAGGGTTTTTTTAGTGTCTAGTAGTGTAATGAGGAGTGGGGGGTTAGTGTCCAGTAGTGTAATGAGAAGGGTTTTTTGTTTTAAGTAGTGCAATGAGGAGGGGTTTTAGTGTCCAGTAGTGTAATGAGGAGGGTTTTTTAATGTCCATAGTGAGTGAGGTTTTTTAGTGTCAGTAGTGTAATGAGGAGGGGGGTTTTAGTGTCCAGTAGTGCAATGAGGAGGGTTTTTAGTGTCCAGTAGTGCAATGAGGAGGGGTTTTTAGTGTCGGGTAGTGTAATGAGGAGGTGTTAGTGTGTAGTGCAATGAGAGGTTTTTAGTGTCCAGTAGTGTAATAGGAGGGTTTTTAGTCCAGTAAGTCATAGGAGGGTTTTTAGTGTCGAGTAGTGTAATAGGAGGGTTTTTAATTGTCCAGTAGTGTAATGAGGAGGGTTTTTTGTGCCCAAAGTAGTGCAATAAGGAGGGTTTTTAGTGTCAGGTAGTGTAATGAGGAGGGTGTTTAAGTGTCAGTAGTGTCAATGAGGAGGTTTTTTTAGTGTCGAGTAGTGTAATGAGGAGGGTTTTTTTCAGTGTCCAGTAGTGTAATGGGAGTGAGGGTTTTTGTGTCGAGTAGTGTAATGAGGAGGGTTTTTTGTGTCAAGTAGTGTATAGGAGGGATTTTTTGTGTCGAGTAGTGTAATGAGAGGGTTTTTAGTGTCGAGTAGTGTAATGAGGAGGGGTTTTTAAGTGTCAAGTAGTGCAATGAGGAGGGTTTTTTCAGTGTCCAGTAGTGTAATGAGGAGGGGTCTTTGTGTTGAGTAGTGCAATGAGGAGGGTTTTTTTAGTGTCTAGTAGTGTCATGAGGAGGGATTTTTTGTGTCGAGTAGTGTAATGATGAGGGTTTTAGTGTCGAGTAGTGTAATGAGGAGGGGTTTTTTTAGTGTCGAGTAGTGTAATGAGGATGGGGTTTTTTTTAGCGTCGAATAGTGTAATGAGGAGGGGTTTTTAGTGTCGAGTACTGTAATGAGGAGGGTTTTTAGTGTCGAGTAGTGTAATGAGGAGGGTTTTTAGTGCCGAGTAGTGTAATGAGGAGGGGTTTTAAGTGTCGAGTAGTGTAACGAGGAGGGGTTTTAAGTGTCGAGTGGTGTAATGAGGAGGGTTTTTTGTGTGTCGAGTAGTGTAATGAGGAGGGTTTTTTTTAAGTGTCGAGTAGTGTAATGAGGAGGGGGTTTTAGTGTTAAGTAGTGCAATGAGGAGGGTTTTTAAAGTGTCGAGTAGTGTAATGAGGAGGGGTTTTTTTAGTGTCGAGTAGTGTAATGAGGAGGGTTTTTAAAGTGTCGAGTAGTGTAATGAGGAGGGTTTTAGTGTCGAGTAGTGTAATGAGGAGGGTTTTTTTAGTGTCGAGTAGTGTAATGAGGAGGGTTTTAGTGTCGAGTAGTGTAATGAGGAGGGCTTTTTTTAGTGTCGAGTAGTGTAATGAGGAGTGTTTTAGTGTCGAGTAGTGTAATGAGGAGGGGTTGTTTTTACTCCTTACGCTGTAACGGGTCGGGCTGCGTTTCCATAATGACCCCAGGATGCCCTCTGCTGTCGCCCTTTCCCACCCCCATCCCCCGCCCCTTTTTGGCGTTGACAGGCAGGATTCGAACTTTGGCTCCCTGGATGGCTGGCACCAACAGGCCAAGTCAGCTGTCTTACCCACACACCTTTATCTGAAGTCAGATGGGGAATGTTGGTAAGGTGATGTTGCTTACAGCCCAGCCGACAGCAAAAGGCCATATCAGCACTGTCAGGTGGTCGTCAATATGAAGTTCACTTTGTTTGTTTTTTTTCTCTCAAGCCAATCATCTGGAACTCTTTTCAACCGCTTCAGCCATTGTCATTAGGAACGCTGGTCCTCTTCTTCCCTAAAACCCAGGGCTATGGGATGAATTCACTGCCGGATGGGCCTGTCAGCAACCCAGGGCTATGGGATGGAATCATTGGCGGTAGGCCTGTCAATGACCCAGGGCTATGGATGAAATCATTGGCGGTTGGGCCTGTCAACGACCCAGGGCTATGGATGAAATCATTGGCGGTTGGGCCTGTCAACGACCCAGGGCTATGGGATGGAATCATTGGCAGTTGGGCCTGTCAACGACCCAGGGCTATGGATGGAATCATTGGTGGACGGGCCTGTCAACGACCCAGGGCTATGGATGGAATCATTGGTGGATGGGCCTGTCAACGACCCAGCGCTATGGATGAAATCATTGGCGGGTGGGCCTGTCAACGACCCAGGGCTATGGATGGAATCATTGGCGGTTGGGCCTGTCAACGACCCAGGGCTATGGATGAAGTCATTGGCGGGTGGGCCTGTCAACGACCCAGGGCTATGGATGAAATCATTGGCGGATGGACCTGTCAACGACCCAGGGCTATGGATAAAATCATTGGCGGTTGGGCCTGTCAACGACCCAGGGCTATGGATGAAATCATTGGCGGGTGGGCCTGTCAACGACCCAGGGCTATGGATGAAATCATTGGCGGGTGGGCCTGTCAACGACCCTGGGCTATGGATGAAATCATTGGCAGTTGGGCCTGTCAATGACCCAGGACTATGGATGGAATCATTGGTGGATGGGCCTGTCAACGACCCAGGGCTATGGATGGAATCATTGGTGGATGGGCCTGTCAACGACCCAGGGCTATGGATGGAATCATTGGTGGACGGGCCTGTCAACGACCCAGGGCTATGGATGAAATCATTGGTGGATGGGCCTGTCAACGACCCAGCGCTATGGATGGGATCATTGGTGGATGGGCCTGTCAACGACCCAGGGCTATGGATGAAATCATTGGTGGATGGGCCTGTCAACGCCCTTGCTCATCTAACCTGTATGGTGACAAGCTCAGCTTGGAATCCATCTAACCTGTATGGTGACAAGCTCAGCTTGGAATCCATCTAACCTGTATGGTGACAAGCCCAGCTTGGAATCCATCTAACCTGTATGGTGACAGACTCAGCTTGGAATCCATCTAACCTGTATGGTGACAAGCCCAGCTTGGAATCCATCTAACCTGTATGGTGACAAGCTCAGCTTGGAATCCAAATTCCCTCAAGCTGCTGTTCAGACTGACATCCGTTCTCAGTCTTGTGCTTCCTCCATGTTGCTTTCATGTGGCACAATGCGTTCAATCACAGCGATTTGTTTTAATGAAAGGGAGTACCGAACGATTTGTTTTAATGAAAGGGCGAACAGAACGACTTGATTTAATGAAAGGGAGTGCTGAACGATTTGTTTTAATGAAAGGGAGTGCTGAACGATTTGTTTTAATGAAAGGGAGTGCTGAACGATTTGTTTAATGAAAGGGCGAACAGAACGACTTGTTTTAATAAAAGGGCGAACAGAACGACTTGTTTTAATGAAAGGGCGAACAGAACGACTTGTTTTAATGACATGGGGTGCTGAACGATTTGTTTTAATGAAAGAAAGTGCAGAACGATTTGTTTTAATGAAAGGGAGTGCAGAACGATTTGTTTTAATGAAAGGACGTGCAGAACGATTTGTTTTAATGAAAGGAAGTGCAGAACGATTTGTTTTAATGAAAGGGAGTGCAGAACGATTTGTTTTAATGAAAGGAAGTGCAGAACGATTTGTTTTAATGAAAGGGAGTGACGAACGATTTGTTTTAATGAAAGGGAGTGCAGAACGATTTGTTTTAATGAAAGGAAGTGCAGAACGATTTGTTTAATGAAATGGAGTAGAGTGCCCACATGTGGCCTCACAGATTCTTGCTGATGATTTCCGGATGAATGGACTTTTTTTTAGTACAATGTTGAAAATTTGCGAAGTAAGTTAGATGATTTGTCTTTCTTCAATTACGTTAGTTTCTTTGACTTTATGTTTCTTACTGAAACATTCTGTGATTCAAGTTGTCATTATGATAGTATTTGTCCTAATCATGATTAAACATCCCCATCAGGGCAGACGCTCAGGGGGTGATTAAGTACTGGTGAGAAAGAGTATTGCCAATTACCTGTTTGTGAAAGAGATTAAAGTGTATTGTAATGGCCCTGTGGCTGTTGAAATAGATAAGCATGTGTTTGGAGTTGATAAAAAAATGAAGCATTTACTGCTTGCTATGTTGCTCCTGAATGATCACCTACATATGAACACATCGAGCAAAAGTTTTCGTTTTGAATAATAATTCGTTTGGAAAATCTTTGCTTGATCTTGCTTTTCTATTTGATCTGTCCATTTTAAACGGATATTGTAAAAGTGACTCTGATGGAGAATTTACTTTTGTATCGACACATGGTCAGAGTTATTGATTATTTCCTTGTTTCTGATGACCTGTGTACATACTGAGTGTTATTGATTATTTCCTTGTTTCTGATGACCTGTGTACATACTGAGTGTTATTGATTATTTCCTTGTTTCTGATGACCTGTGTACATACTGAGTGTTATTGATTATTTCCTTGTTTCTGATGACCTGTGTACATACTGAGTGTTATTGATTATTTCCTTGTTTCTGATGACCTGTGTACATACTGAGTGTTATTGATTATTTCCTTGTTTCTGATGACCTGTGTACATACTGAGTGTTATTGATTATTTCCTTGTTTCTGATGACCTGTGTACATACTGAGTGTTATTGATTATTTCCTTGTTTCTGATGACCTGTGTACATACTGAGTGTTATTGATTATTTCCTTGTTTCTGATGACCTGTGTACATACTGTAACCTTCACACATGATTGTTTACACTGTTGGCACTTGCCAGTTGTTATGAAATGGATGAGTGATCATTGTGTCGGTAATTTCAAGGAAACTAAAAAGCAGCAAGTGTGGGTGAAAAAAAGAATGTTGTGGGATAATGAGAAAACCCAGTCATATAAAGAAGAGCTTTGTAGCAATGAGTTGAAGGAGATGCTATTGAAAGCTAACCAGACGTTGGCAGTTGATGTCAATAAGTCCGTTGATACATTTACCTCAGCTTTGTATGGGGCGGCAGCTTGCATGGTTCGGACTGTATGGGGCGGCAGCCTGCATGGTTCGGACTGTATGGGGCGGCAGCCTGCATGGTTCGGACTGTATGGGGCGGCAGCCTGCATGGTTCGGACTGTATGGGGCGGCAGCCTGCATGGTTTGGACTGTATGGGGCGGCAGCCTGCATGGTTCGGACTGTATGGGGCGGCAGCCTGCATGGTTCGGACTGTATGGGGCGGCAGCCTGCATGGTTCGGACTGTATGGGGCAGCAGCCTGCATGGTTCGGACAGTTGGAAAAATAAAGGATCACAGTGGCTGGTTTGACAAAGAGTGTCAGCTAAAGAGGTTTCTCAAAAGATTTCAAAGATGTAAATCAGTTGTCAACAGGAAACAGAAGAAAGAAGAATATGTGAACCAAAGAAAAGAATATGCAGAATTAAAGAAGACGAAAAGATGTAAGTATGAAGAAGACAGACTGAAAAAGAGAAGAGATGCAGTTCATGACTCAAGCTTGTTTTGGTCAATGATAAGATCAGTGCACAGGAAAATGGTTATTTACTCTGATATCAGTGTTCAGCAGTGGTATAATGGTTATTTATTCTGATATCAGTGTTCAGCAGTGGTATAATGATTATTTATTCTGATATCAGTGTTCAGCAGTGGTATGATCATTTTTTTCCACGTTTTTAATGCTTACGATATTGACACTGAACATGTTGGTTTAAAAATTGAAGAAGAAGAAATCGTGGGGGAATGACCCTTTGTTCAATGATCCAATTTCTAATCAGGAGGTGCTATCAAGTATCAGCAAACTTAGAACGGGTAAAAGCGCTGGTCCAGACCACATTATTAGTGAGTTGTTAAAAAATGCAGATAATTCTGTGGTGAATTTTCTTGTTACTCTATTCAATAAATCATTTGAAAATGGAATTTACCTTCAGAATGGGCAAAGTCCATTTTAATTCCGATTCACAAAAGAAGGTGATACAAACAATCCTAATAATTACAGAGTGGTAGCATTAAATGGCGTAATAAGTAAAATGTATATCCATATTTTAAACAGTAGACTGACTAAATGACGGAAAGAGAGGAAAAAATTATTGAAGAGCAGGCAGGTGTTAGGGCTCGTCACAATAGATCATATAATTACTTTGTATCCTGAAGAGACTCTATACGGGGACAGTCCAACCTGTAGATGACTACGGAACATCAGCATGGGCATCAGCTGCAAAGTCTAACCTTGACCATCTCAACAAGATACACAACCAAGCTCAGCGTGTCATAACTGGCGCCATGAAATCCACCCCAATTCTGAAGATGGAGGAGACCACTGGGCTGCAGTCATTGGAGGACAGAAGGGACACAAAGATCCTCATCCAGACAGCAAAATTCAAACGCCTTGAAAACCATCCAATGAACGACAGAATGAGCAGACCCACCAAGAGCCGGCTGAAAAAGAGGCAGCTTCATCCACCAGTCAAGACGCCTTGAAAGACAAATCCCAGTCTTGATGGAACACGAAGCAAAGCCTATCGCGGCAAATGTCACCCACCTATCTTGGAAGAGGCAGGTGTTCCCAACAGTCGTCACCAGCATTCCCGGAGTGGAGAAGAGAGGAGCACAGTCAGATACCCAAAGGAAAGCCCTGGCCATGGAGTACATCTGTAACCAGTACCCCCAGGAAGACTGGATCCATGTCTTCACAGATGGCTCCGCCACAGAAGCAACGAGGGATGGTGGAGCTGGAATCTTCCTCCGATACAAAGACGGAGATGAAGAAATTGCAATCCCAATAGGAAAATACTCCACCAACTTCCGAGCTGAGCGAGCTCTCTGTGAGGCAGCCACAACAGTCTCGCAGAACTCCATACGAACAACAGGGCAGGTGGTGGTGGTGCTACACATGGCACTTAGAAGCATTTACGATTCTTTACTTGCATTGTACGTGACAGATGTGTATATTTTGATTTTTTTTCGAATGTCCAAGGGGTCAAACAGGTCTGCCTCTTAATTCCACACTTGTTTTCATAAGGAAACTTGGCATTGAAGTATCAGGATATGAACTGCAGGGTGGCTCATGCAGGCCAGTTGTCTGACGGTTTTGAGGTGAAGATAGGAGTGCGCCAGGGATGTCTGTTGTCACCTTTCCTCTTCCTCCTGGTCATCGACTGGATCATGAAGACCACAACAACAGGCAGGAACAATAGGATATGATGGACACTCTGGACGCAGCTAGATGACCTTGACTTTGCTGACGACCTGGCACTCCTCTCCCACAGTCACACACAGATGCAGGACAAGATCACCCGCCTTGAGACAACATCAGCAGGAACAGGGCTCAAAATAAACAAGAAGAAGACCGAGCTGATGAAGATCAACACCACAGGCAGCAGCCCAGTCACAGTCGGAGGCGAGCCCATCAGGGAAGTAGATTCTTTTGTCTACTTGGGAAGCGTAGTTGACAAGCAGGGGGTCACCGACCGAGACACCATGGCCAGGACAGGCAAGGCGCGAGCAGCATTCATCATGCTAAAGAACATCTAGGCATCAGGAGAGATCAGAAGGACAACAAAATTGCGTATCTTCGATTCAAACGTGAAGTCGGTTCTGCTCTATGGCTGCGAGACTTGGAGAATGACCAAGGCAATACAGCAAAAAATTCAGACCTTTATCAACACCTGTCTTAGGCGCATCTTCAAAATCAGATGGCCAGAAAAAATGAACGATGAAGAACTATGGAGGTAAGCAGGACAGGAACCGGTGGCCAAGCAGATTCTGCTGAGGAAGTGAGGCTGGATTGGACACACTCTCAGGAAGCCAGCATCCAGCACCACACGCCAAGCCCTGACGCGGAACCCGCTGGGGAAAAGGAAGAGAGGCCGACCTCGCAGCAGCTGGAGGCGAGACACTGAGGCAGAGATAAAGATGCAGGGGACCAACTGGACAGGCATTCAGCGAGCAGCCCAGAACCGAGTGCGATGGCGGAGTGTTGTTGATGGCCTGTGCTCACCCTTGAGCTATGGGCATAAGTAAGTACGTAAGTGGGATTCGGTGAGTAGCAGCCGTGTCGAGCGGTCACGGTTTTCGCACGCTCCAAACACGCAGCAGAGTTCGTGAGCTGAGCCTTTTTTCCGACTTTGCCGTTTTTTTCCGCAACGCCGAATCGACACAGTGGTTTACTACTGTGACACGCAGGTATTGTTTCTTCACTGTTTCACCGTCATATTTGCGAGAATGACTACCGGCGTCAACCCTGTCTTCGTTAAAGTCAAAGACATCCCTGACTCAAGCAACAACCGACCAACCGTCTTAGAGATTTGCTTGGCAGGTGAGAGGTCAGTCGGTCAGGGGTCGATAGTCGGGGCGCAACTGATCAACGGCCTCTGGAGGATTTACCCAGCAACGACAGAGGCAAAAAATCAGCTCCTGACCCAGGGTATGAGGGTCAGAGGGACCATTTTACAACTGGCAAACACTAACCCTTTTATTCTGAAGAGTGACACTGGGGAGGAGAAGCCAACAACAAAAGTGTGGGTCGACAACGTACCCATATCAGTGGCCGACTCAGAAATCGAGCATTCCCTGGCGAAGGTAGGGTGTGAGTTGTGTTCCTCGATCAAAACAGAGAGAGCGAGGGATGCAGACGGAAAACTTACCCGTTTTTTGACGGGGCGGAGGTTCGTTTTCATCACCGTCCCTGACGTGCCCCTGGAAAAGTTCATGAAAGTAAGTCTGTTCTGGGCTAAAATATATCATAAGGAACAAAAGCTGGCTCCAAAAAAAAACCCTCATCTGTTCCAAATGCCTGGGACAGAACCACCATGCCTGGGTGTGCGACAAAGAGGTTGTCTGCCGTGAGTGCAGACAGTCCGGCCATAAGCGCGGGGATCCTCTGTGCCAGTTTTCTGTTTCAGGGATTCCAGTTGAGGACAGAGAGGACGCACCCGGAGTGGGGGACATCGCGCCGACGGACAGCGACCAGCCCGACGACAGCCACAGACGGAATGACCGTGCAGTCAGAGGCAGGCCCAGCGAGCGTCAGGCCACGCTCTCCGCCTCCCTGCAGCTGGAGAGCCTGTCCCGGAGCAGTTCGGAGACCCCGAAACGCCGGCGATCCAAGGAGGGGTCCAGCCCTAAAGAGGTAGCGGGGAGGGGTAAGCACCCGAAAAAGGACAGTGGTAAACCCACCCGTCAGGCTCCCCGCAGTACCAACACTGAGGTAAGCGACCAGTGTGGGTAGACGCCCGGCTTCCTAGGACAGACCTCATGGTTTCGGCCTCGCTTGAATAACGGACATTGAGTAAGGAATTCGGAAAATGTGTACTAGTGTAATATCCATATAATACTTCCAATGGATAAAATACGAATATGTTCTTTGAATGTAAGAGGTCTCAGGAATAAATTTAAAAGAGCCGCTATTTTTCGTTATTTAAAAAGTAATAAAATTGATATTGCCTGTTTACAGGAAGCCCATGTAACCGAGAATGATGCGTTGCTATGGGAAAAACAGTGGGGAGGAAAATTATTTTACAATGAGGGCACGAAAAGGAGTCAAGGAGAGATTATTCTAATATCAAAAGATTTTGATGGTAACGTAGATGTTGAACTGGCTCTAGAGAGAATCTTAGTTGTGTCAGTCAAAAGTGGACTATATGACTTTAAATTGGCAAATATATATGCTCCAAATAATATGAAAGATAAATCAGTTTTCATGACAAAGTTACAGGAAACGTGTGCTGAATATAGTGAGCAAAATCTATTGTTGCTTGGTGATTTTAATTGTGTTATGAAGAACAGTCTTGATATTATTACGGGTCAATGTCATCACGAGTCAGAAGTAAAAGAGTTAAATAATGCAGTAAGAAATTTGAATCTGACAGACATCTGGAGAGTTTTTCATAATAAAGAAAAAGATTTCTCCTGGAGCAAGAATAACCCTTTCATTGCTCGGCGTTTGGATTACTGTTTTGTGTCAGAGGTAATGCTACCCTTGTGTGTTTCGTGTGAACTCACGACGGTTGCGCATTCAGATCACAAAGCTCTCATAACGGAACTAAACAACGGTAATTTTGAAAGAGGACCAGGATACTGGAGATTTAACAATAGTTTTTTAAAAGATACTAAGTTTGTTGCAAAGATGAACGATTTATTAGATAAGCATCTCAATGATTCTTCCGATGATGTGTCTTATATAAGAAGGTGGGATCTATGTAAAGTTGAAATTCGTACTTTTTGTACTGAGTATGGAAGGTCAATTGCATGCAAAAGAAGAAATCGTGAATATCGTCTAAACGCACAGCTTGTGGAAAAAGAAAAGGCATTAGTCAGTAATCCCTCTGATGTAGGGGTGCAGAAACAGTGTCTTAGTCTAAAACAAGAAATAGAGTTGTTGCAGGTTGAGAGAACGAGAGAAGCGCAAATTAGAGCAAGAGTTAAATGGATTGAAGAACACAAAGGAATACAAAATATTTTTGCAATCTGGAAAAGGCTAGAGGAAAGAAGAAAGTAATAACGAGATTAACTAAAGATTCAGGTGATATAATTACAGATCGGACAGAAATTTTGCAAGAACAAGTCTCATTTTATAGGAAACTTTATAATCAAGAAACTGCAGAAAAAGATGTTAGGGGAGCAATAAATACATTTATGGAAAATAAAAACTTTCCAAGACTAGACGCTAATGAAGCTGTTTCATGCGAGGGCATGGTGACAGTGGAGGAAATGACAAGCGCTCTGAAGAATATGAGAAATGGATCTGCCCCCGGCAACGACGGACTGACAATAGAGTTTATAAAACTTTTTTGGAATAAAATATGTAAAACACTTACTCAGTCGTTCATGGAAGCTTTCCATGTTGGTAAGCTGTCATATTCTCAAAGATATGGTGTAATAACTCTGCTACATAAGGGAAAAGATTTAGATAGAGACAAATTAAACAACTGGAGACCAATCACGTTAACTAACAGTGATTACAAATTATTAGCAAAAGTCTTAGCGTTAAGACTTGGACGAGTCATCACTAGCTTGGTAAATGAAGATCAGGTAGGTTACATCAAAGGTAGAAACATCGCAACAGTCATAAGATCGATTGATGACGTAATCAATTACCTAAATAAAACTAATAGAGCCGGCTTTTTGCTCGCTATTGATTATGCAAAAGCATTTGATTCGATATCAAAGAGTTTTCTGCTGGGTGTTTGACATTTTTGGTTTTGGACCAGATTTTAAAAAGTGGGTATCTATTTTGATAAACGGAAACATGACCTCTGTAAATCACGGAGGTTGGATTTCCGAGCCCTTTGATGTGAATTGTGGAATAAGACAAGGTTGCCCTTTCTCACCATTAGCCTTTGTGCTAGCTGTCGAGTTACTAGCCATTAAGATTCGGAATAGTTCGATTGCAGGCATCAAAGTTCCTTTACCTTCTGGGAATGGAAATTCTAGTATAACGATAAAACAAATGGCAGATGACACAACATTGTTTCTCAAAGACCGATATGATATGTTTAAATCATTAGAAATCTTGTCATCGTTTGAAAAGTTTTCTGGATTAATATTGAATGTTCAGAAAACAAAAGCTCTACTAATGGGAACTATGAAAAAAGACCCAGATCTTCCATTCACAACAGTAAACAGAATGAAGGTTCTGGGAATTTATTTTGATACCAACGAGATGGCGAAGAACATTGATGAAAACTGGAATGAAAGAATCGATAAAATGAATAGTATAATAAATAATTGGAAAAGGAGAGATCTCTCCATTCAAGGTAAAGTGATTGTTATAAAAACGTTTCTGATAAGTCAGTTTGTATATGTAATGCAGTCTATTGGTCTTCCAGATGCAGTGCTGCGTAAAATTAATACAGCGTTATACCGATTTGTATGACAGAAAAAAATTCAGTAACAGGAAAGCATTCGAGAAAGTGAAGAGGAAAGTAATGGAATCAAACGTAGACGAAGGTGGTCTGAACATGATCAACATACTTCAGTTCCAGAAGCTTCTAAACTTACAATGGATGGGTAAATTATATAGCGCCAAAGAAAATGAAAACTGGAGGTTGATCCCATTGTGGCATTTGAACAAACTGGCAAACGGGGGTAATTTCTTCAATGTAAACACAAGGACAAAGGATATGCAGGGCATTGATAGAATTGAAAATGATTTCTGGAAAGACATATTTGCATGTTACCTAGACAACAAAACTATGAGTAAACAAAGTGAAATAAACAGTGGTAATTTCCAGTCACAGCTTCTCTTCAGCAACTCTCTCATTAAATACAAAAATAAAGTAATATTCTTTTCAAACTGGCACAATACAGGAATTGAACAGATGAAAGATATAATCCATCAGAACGAACATAGATGTCTGTCTCTTGAGGAAGTACAGAATATGGTTGGGCGAAGCAAGGCTAACATTATTTTTGAATATAATGCCCTTATTAACTCTATTCCCAAGGAGTGGATTCAATGGATAGAGAGAGGAGATCCTTGCACAAGCCGACAGGAGTGTGATGCAAAACATTTCAATACAAAGCCAAAGAACATCAGGAAAATGTTATCCAAAGACAACGTAACAAATTTACCAACGGCCCATTATTTCTGGAAAGGAAATTTGGTTACACCCTAGACAAACAGGCCTGGTCTAGGGCTAAAGAAACCAACAAAGAAGTGCGACTTAGAGTCCTTCACTGGAAAGTGTTACATAATATTTACCCTACAAATATAATGTTGAACAAAATGAAAATACGAGAAAATAATCAATGTTCATATTGTGTTGATAAGGTGGATTTTATTTAACATTTTTTCTATAATTGTCCAGTTGTAAAGGATTTTTGGAATTTCATTGAGCAAAAAATTTATGTAGACACAAATATTAAGCTAACGTTGTCAGTCACTGATGTTCTGTTTGGTGTGAACAGTTCATTCTGCCCACGTGGAAAATATGTATACATAAACCTCATTCTATTTGTTGGGAAAATGTCCATAAGTATTTTTAAAAAGACACTGTCTGCATTCTCATTGCAATCAACCCCTTGAAAAAGAATTCAACGTAAGGAGCTAGTTTATACCTCACTTCATCTTCCAGCTTCTTCCGACCCTGTCCACAGGTCCCCCCCCCCCCCCCCCCCACCCCCCACCCCCACCGCCTTCTCCGGCGCTCGCTGTCCCTTTTCTCTGCCTTCTTTTTCTCTTTTGGCCTGTGTCGGTTCACTAGCAGCTGGCTCTCTCTCTTATACAGTTATTTATAATCACTTTTAGGTCATGTTTCCAAGTTTTAAGTAATCATTTCAATCATTCTTTCATTTATTAATGTATTTCATTTCCTCTCGGGGATGGGGTGGGGGTGCGGAAGACCGTGATTCACTGTATCTGTGCCTATTCTTTCTAGAATTATGTATATTTGCGGATAGTATTTATTAAATTGTATTCGCTTTTGACCATTGACGATTGATTTCGTAGGCTTGTAGAGTGGTACGCGCGCGCACGTGCATACACGCACATAAGCACACGTACACTCAATCACACACACACACACACACACACACACACACACACACACACACACACACACACTCACGGATACTTGTTGTCTCGCTGACGGTCCTTCCTCATGTCCTCCTTGCGGCTCCCCCCCCCCCCCCCCCCCCCCCCCCAAATATTTCATCTTTTCTTCTTCATCGTAAGGATGGTGTTTCTGGGGAACTGGCAGATGCGAGACTACTTATAATTGTAGTACACCAAATTTATTAATCCTTTCGTTCCATGTTCGCTCGTTCCTTCGGTCATTCTGGGATGTTTTTGTTCCAAGGAGGACTTTCGGGGAACGTTTGGACGCACAGGAGAGAACGGAGGAGGCGAAAGGAAATCTTTGTTGTATTCAGTCTATTCAACCTGGTCACAATTAGGCCGGAAGATTATCGTGTTTTACATTAGTTTACAGCAGTATATTTATTTCGATATTTCGTTTGGTTTTACATAGTAACGAACTCTTTTTCGTTTTTGTGTTCTTTCCTTCTTTCTCTTCTTCCTTTCTTCCTTCCTTTCTTTCATTCTTTTTCTCTGTCTGTCCGTTTTTTGTTTGTTTTTTTGTTTTTTTGTTTTGTTTTGTTTTTGTTTTTTTAAACAGACATTATCAGAGTGAGTGTGCCAGTACACCACACATTAGAACATTAACAAACCCAGACACATTGTATCAAATGCCAAAACACTAAAATCAGCAAAAATTTGTCCATTTTAAGAGAGAACATACAGACTATGCATGGTGTGTAAGAGACTGGTTGTAAGAAAAAAAAAAAGGAAAAAAAGAAAAGCTAGTCGTGGAAATTGATTTTGTTTTTTTTCCGCTTTTTGTTTTTTGGCAGATGAAGAGGACAGTGTGAAGCACCAAAAAATGAAGAGGTGGATTTTGGCCTTAGGAAGAAAAAAAAAGAAAAGAAAGAAAAAAAAGTCGCCGCCTTAGGTGCTCCATTGATCCGACAACTGATGCCTTAAAAAAATAAATAAATAAATAAATAAAATAAAATAAAATAAATAAAAAAAAAAAAGTACGTAAGCAAGTTGGCATTGAAGTATCAAAAAATGGGAGACATGGTATTCAAACGATTCCTGGGGCAATCGAATTGTTCTTGGTGTTGTTTGCTGAGGACGTTATGCTTTTGTCAGACACCCCCCTAGGACTGCAGAGTCAGTTAGACGTACTTAAACAGGAAGCAGATAAACTGCAGCTGACAGTAAAGCTGGAAAAGACGAATGTTCTGATTTTTCGCGATGGGGTTCATCTTTCAGCTTATGAAAAATGATTCTATGGAGGAAGGGTGATTACCGTCACTAACTCCTATAAATATTTGGGAGTATTGTTCACCACAAGGCTAAAAGTTTGCTGTCTTCATGGGCAGATTTAAGCAGAAACAGGAAAAAGGTATGATTGAAACTCTCAAATCTTTGCGAAAGTTAGGTTCAGTCGACTCGAGTCTTTTTTTTAATTATTATTATTATTTGGGGGGAAGGGGGGGGGGGGGCTTTTTAATACACAGACAGAACCGACTTTAATTTATGCAGCAGAAGTCTGGGGACTTGCTGTCAACAACTACATGGAAAAGGGACATGAAATTAAGAAAATGTATTATAGATATGAAAACTCTTCACTAGCTGCACGAGGGAACCATCGTAATCCCTTTCGAAGACAGACCTATTTGTATTGCCTGCTCCTAGGCCTTTCGTCCGCTGGATCGGAACTCATCAGGGAGACACGGCTGATTTTGTCTGTGCTCCTGGCGTCAAACAGAGACACGCCACAGTCCATATGTTTTCTTTATTTCATGTTCCCATTTTCTTCATCTTCAACCCCCCCCCCCCCCCCCCCCCCCCCCCCCCCCCCCCAAGTCCAAATCCTTGCCAAGTCATTACTATGATGACAGAGTAGTTGGCCTGCACGTGTTTTTTCCCCCACTATTACATTGTTCGTCTTTGTATTTGTCTGACTTTATTCAAGTTTAAAAGGCTGTGCCAGTCTTGAATAAAAGTTACTCTGTGTTAGGTTTTCTTATGGGAGCAATAATTACCCTACTTGTTTACTGTTTATTGTTTACTGTTCACTGCCTCGTTTCATTTTCAACTTCGTTTCAATTAAATCGAGGTTATTTGTTTTTGTTTCTGTCCGTCTTTGTGTTTGTCTTTTGATCTCCCTTGCATCCTTGGGTGGATCCTCAAGCGTAGGCTCAAAGATTGTGCCCTACATTTTATACTGTTTGCATAATGTCTTTAGTTTTTCAGCAACATATTTCCTCCACACACTTTCGTTTTGTTTCATTTACTACCCTTCGCTGGCTGCTTTGGGGGTGCTGTTTGATTCCTTTTTGAACCCTTGGTGGTGAGAACACTACGGTATTATGGACTGTGGCGTGTCTCTATTTGACGCCAGAAGCACAATAACAACCCGCCGTGTCTCCCTGATGAGTTCCGATCCAGTGGACGAAAGGCCTCGGAGCAGGCAACACAAATAGGTCCATCTTCAAAAGGGATTACGATGGTTCCCTCATGCAGCTAGTGAAGAGTTTTCATATCTATTATATATTTTCTTAATTTTATGTTCCCATTTTCTTCATCTTCAACCTTCCCCCCCTCCCCCCCCCCCCCCCCAGTCCAAATCCTTGCCACGTCATTACTATGATAACAGAGGAGTTGTTGGCCTGCGCGTGTTTTTCCCCCACTATTACATTGTTCGTCTTTGTATTTATCTGACTTTATTCAAGTTTAAAAGACTATGCCAGTCTCGAATAAAAGTTACTCTGTGTTAGGATTTCTTATGGGAGCAAAAGTTACCATACTTGCTTACTGTTTGCATGGAAAAGGTTCATACATTTGCCATTTAGCGTTTCATTGGTGTGCCATTGCATTCACCGAATACCGTTTTGCATGGTGAATCAGGCAGGTACCCATTATATGTAAAATCATATATAAAGCGTAGATGTTGGATAAGATTAACCAGGTATATGAGATGTTGGATAAGACTAACCAGATCACCTAGGTCGACTAGGTCGAGGCTGTGTGGACAGGCTTACGAAATGCTGTTGATGCAAGCAGAGGAGGGTGAACAGAATTGGGAACTTCAAATCAAGAAAGCTTTAACAGAACATGAATTTGGAATTGTTTGGATGTGCTAGGGAGTAGGATGCGAAGATGGTTGTGTATTTGAATTTTGAAATAGATTAATAGCATCCTACATGCAAAACTGGCATGGAAAACTGGAAAGTACTGATAAATATAACTATTCTTTTCTTTTGAATCAGTATTTCAAGCAGAAAGATTATATTTCAGTTGTTACAAATAGATGGCACAGAGTTAGCCTTGCCAGGTTCAGATTTAAGAACCTTTGGTCTAAACGCGAACAACATGTGGTTCAGTTCAAATGTCTCCATTACTCCCCCATGGCCTATGTGTGGTCATGCTCCAGAGAACGAGAGTCATTCATCTTCGGATGCAGGGGCTACGATGAACTGAGAGAAAATAATGTACTGTTCAAGTCCAAAGAAGCGGAGGGGAAGGATCTAATCGATGTCTGAACGTCTGACAGTGACACTGAAATTGCTTGCAAAATACATTTCAGAAGCGAGGTCGATGCGGAAAAATAACATACTTAATGAGTGAGTGCGTGACGTGGTGTAATGTCTGTTGTGTAGTCATCAGTGGAAGTACTTTAAAGAATATTTAGCTTGAAAGGCAAGACAAAACGACTGCTTAATGTTCTATTTGGATGGTTGATGTAGAGTTCTTGTATGTCCTGTGCAAGCAAGCAAGCGCGTGTATGTGTGTATGGTGTGGCGTTGAGTGTGTGTTCGCGCAGGCACGTATGCGCGTGGGCGCATGCGCATGTGTGTGTGTGTGTGTGTGTGTGTGTGTGTGCGTGTGTGTGTGTGTGTGTGTGTGTGTGTGTGTGTGTGTGTGTGTGTGTGTGTGTGTGTGTGTATGCGCGTGCGTGCGTGTATATGTTAAAATTGGTGTTACCGTAAGTTGGTTTCAATGACTTTGGCGTTGTAATCATGTTTTCAATGACTTTGCCGCTGTAATCAAATCATTAAAATTTTGTGTACCCCTTGTCAAAAGGGTTTGTAGCTAATGACAGCAAACCATCAAAGTGTCAAGAGTCATCTCTCTCTCTCTCTCTCCTCTCTCTCTCTCTCTCTCTCTCTCTCTCTCTCTCTCTCTCTCTCTCTCTCTCTCTCTCTGAATAACAACATATTGGAAGTTTTTCTTTGGAAACTTTTATTCCCTGCAGTGATCGTTTCATTCAATCATTAGACGAAAAAGGGAAGGGGGTGGGGGGAGCGCAATCACATAACTTCAGCAATGCCACTGTTCTGGTAATCAGCCCGATGTAGTGTCTCTCAAAGACCTTTTGCAACAGAGGTCAAGGCTGCAGCCACCCAGGCATCCCTCCAGAAATTCCTCAGAATCATACTTCCTGTCCACAGAGTGAGAAAAGACAGTTGGTCGTAATGACCATGTGAAGCAGACAACGTGACCTGTTTCTGTGCCGTTTGACACATGCTGCATGTCAGATGGGGGTGGACAAAGGAATGGGCGAAAGACAAAAGTCTACTTTCCCTAAGTACAGTTTAGTGACATAAACTGATGGGGTGGACAAAGGAATGGGCGAAAGAAAAGTCTACTTTCCCTAAGTACAGTTTAGTGACATAAACTGATGGGGGTGGACAAAGGAATGGGCGAAAGAAAAGTCTACTTTCCCTAAGTACAGTTTAGTGACATAAACTGATGGGGGTGGACAAAGGAATGGGCGAAAGAAAAGTCTACTTTCCCTAAGTACAGTTTAGTGACATAAACTGATGGGGAGGGCGAAAGGAACGGACGAAAGAAAAGTCTGCTTTCCCTAAGTACAGTTTAGTTACATGAACTCGGATGAAGACAACCTAAGCAGGGCACTGTCTACAACGTTCCTGTTAGTTAACTGTGGAGTCTGACTTGGTGACTGTCTTCTCCCGTTGTGTTGTCATCCACCACTCTTCATCCTCGGTCATCGTGGCTCTGCTATACCAGCTGTAATGGCCTAACATCACCAGAGACACGGAGGAGTAGACCGGGGTCATTATGAGAGCAGGACATTAAACAATCAGGAAGTTTAAGGCCTTTTTTTCACTGTTATACCCATAAAAGCCAACATTCATCTATGAGAAAAAGACTTTCCCTCCCCCGTGGACGCGAAAATGGGCCAGTTAGTCTGTAGACATTCAACAGAGATCTGATTCATTAAATACAAATAAAGAAGAAGGAAGAAAAAGACGAAACAAAATCCATCGGATTCTCTTTCACACAATTCTAACGGGAAGAGCAGGAAAGTTATATATATATATATATATATATATATATATATATATATATTTTATAATATATATTCAATTATAAACAAAGCTTGCTCTTATGTCTTAGATTGAAGAAATAGGGGGAGATAAGCATTCATATCTGCAGTGGTAGATCATTCTGCCTAACTAACAGCATGTGCTTGAGTGGGTGAATGGGGAATAATAAATGCTTCTCAAAATGATCCTTCAGCAAGCTTATTGTCTCCAAGGGGGAGACAATCTCCAATGGGGAGGAAACTCACTAACATATAACTCCTGGTCAGATACCAGTATTTCGAAACCTGATCGTTTCTTCTCAGTGACCGCGGAAAGTGGTAACTTCACTCCTCTGCCTTTTCGGTATTAAGAAGAATGCTTTCCCAGAAAAAGGCTGGTGTGCAATACCGAGGTATGTTTGTTGAGTTTTCCAAAAACCAACCAAAGGTGCCACCTAAGAAGCAAAAGAAAATCACGAAAGAGCAAAACAAGCTACAGTCATTTTCTTGTGAAAAGTAGAAAACACAAAAAGATAACCTCTTAAGACACAAGTGCTGAGGGCCAGTTCTTGAAATGAATCCACAAGGGACTAAATTACAATAAACTAATAAATTCCAAGGATAAGTACCGAGCACCATTCCAGCAACTTACAGAGCAGCTTGGTATTGCAATGTCTGCAAAAATATTCAATTATAAACAAAGCTTGCTCTTATGTCTTAGATTGAAGAAATAGGGGGAGATAAGCATTCATATCATATATATATATATATATATATATATATATATATATATATAATAAACTAATAAATTCCAAGGATAAGTACCGAGCACCATTCCAGCAACTTACAGAGCAGCTTGGTGTTGCAATGACTGCAAGAAATATTCAATTATAAACAAAGCTTGCTCTTATGTCTTAGATTGAAGAAATAGGGGGAGATAAGCATTCATATCATATATATATATATATATATATATATATATATATATATAATAAACTAATAAATTCCAAGGATAAGTACCGAGCACCATTCCAGCAACTTACAGAGCAGCTTGGTGTTGCAATGACTGCAAGAAATATTCAATTATAAACAAAGCTTGCTCTTATGTCTTAGATTGAAGAAATAGGGGGAGATAAGCATTCATATCTGCAGTGGTAGATAATTCTGCCTAACTAACAGTATGTGCTTGAGTGGGTGAATGGGGAAAAATAAAATAAATGCTTCTCAAAATGAGCCTTCAGCAAGCTTATAGTCTCCAAGGGGGAGACAATCTCCAATGGGGAGGAAACTCACTAACATATAACTCCTGGTCAGATACCGATATTTCGAAACCTGATTGTTTCTCCTCAGTGACCGCGGAAAGTGGTAACTTCACTCCTCTGCCTTTTCGATTTTAAGAAGAATGCTATCCCAGAAAAAGGCTGGTGTGCAATACCGTAGTATTACGTACCCCCTACGTAGTGACTTGTATCAACACCAAAGTCAGGCCCTTCAACACCAACATCAAGGCAGCTCTATCCGATGGCCAGACACCACCAACAACAACGAGCTCTGGGAGAGAACAAACCAGCTGCCCGCAGAACAGGAAATCAAGAAACCACGTTGGGGCTGGATTGGACATACGCTGCGGAAGCCTGCAAGCAACATCACCAGACAAGCCCTAACACGGAACCCCCAAGGAAAACGAAAAAGAGGTCGGCCAAGGAACACCTGGCGCAGGGACCTGGAAGCAGACATAAGGAACATCAGGATGACTTGGAACCAGCTGGAGAAAAGAGCCCAGGATAGAGATGCCTGGAGGTCCTTGGCTGGCGACCTGTACCCCAGGAGGGGTAATAGGCGATGATGATGATGCGTTTCGGGTTGCCTCCCTTTAGCAAGGGAATGTTTCAGGGTCACTACACACGTGCCTGGTCATGCTAACTAACCTCTGATGATCAGCAGTGTCCTGAATAAAACCGGACTACAAGAGCACAGAATCGTTGCACGTGCACCCGCTCTGTATGTGTGTGTGTGTGTGTGTGTGTGTGTGTGTGTGTGTGTGTGTGTGTGTGTGTGTGTGTGAGAGAGAGAGAGAGAGAGAAAGAGAGAGAGAGAGCATGTGTGTG
>CM065730.1:69752871-69802871 GCA_033310375.1 Conus canariensis
TGAAAGTGCGCGAGAGCACGTGTGCGTGTGCTCTTCAATTTGACGATTAATTATTCAGTAAAGTAATTTCAAACAAATGAAAGGAAATATGATCGTGCGTGTGCGCCTTGACTTGGATGTGTGTGTGTGTGTGTGTGTGTGTGTGTGTGTGTGTGTGTGTGTGTGTGTGTGTGTGTGAGTGTGTGTGTGTGTGTGTTTGTGTGTGTGTGTGTGTGTGTGTGTGTGTGTGTGTGTGTGTGTGTGTGTGTGTGTGTGTGTGTGTGTGTGTCTGTCTGTCTGTCTGTCCACGAAGGTACACGCACATATGTGCATGTGCTTCCATGAATACAGATAAAAGAAAGCTTACATCCTACACTGAAACGGTGATTTTAAAGAATATGAAAAAAAAGACAGTGGTCCAACTGCCTAGCAGTCCCATGATCTAATGCAATTGTCCAATGCCATGATCCAATGCCATGATCCAATGTTATGTCCAATGACATGCCCAATGCTATGGTCCAATGCTATGGTTCAATGCTATGTCCAATGCCATGATCCAATGCTATGTCCAATGACATGCCCAATGCTATGGTCCAATGCTATGGTTCAATGCAATGGTCCAATGCCATGATCCAGTGCTATAGTCCAATGCTATGGTCCAATGCCATGATCCAATGCTATGTCCAATGACATGCCCAATTCTATGGTCCAATGCTATTTTTCAATGCAATGGTCCAATGCCATGATCCAATGCCAATGCTATAGTTCAATGCTATATCCAATGCCATGATCCAATGCTATGGTTCAATGATATGGTCCAATGCCGTGATCCAATGCTATGTCCAATGGCATGCCCAATGCTATGGTCCAATGCTATGGTGCAATGCTTTGGTCAATGCCATGATCCAATGCTATATCCAATGCCATGATCAAATGCTATGTCCAATGACATGCCCAATGCTATGGTCCAATGCTATGCCCAATGCTATGTCCAATGACATGCCCAATGCTATTTTTCAATGCAATGGTCCAATGCCATGATCCAATGGTATGGTTCAATGCTATGTCCAATGCCATGATCCAATGCTATGTCCAGTGACATGCCCAATGCTATGGTCCAATCTATGGTTCAATGCAACGGTCCAATGCCATGATCTAATGCTGTGGTCCAATACTACGGTCCAATGCCATGATCCAATACTATGTCCAATGACATGCCCAATGCCATGGTCTAATGCTATGTCCAATGCTATTGTCCCATGCTGTGTCAATGCTATGGTCCAATGCCATGGTCTAGTGCTATGGTCCAATGCTACGGTCCAATGCCATGGTCCAATGCTGTGTCAATGCTATGGTCCAATGCCATAGTCCAATGCTGTGTCAATGCTATGGTCTAATTCCATGGTCTAGTGCTATGGTCCAATGCTACGGTCCAATGCTATGCCCAATGCTGTGGTCCAGTGCCATGGCCCAATGCTATGGTCCAATGCTATGGTCCAATGCCATGGTCTAGTGCTATGGTCCAATGTTATGGTCCACTGCCATGGTCCACTGCCATGGTCCAATGCTATGGTCCAATGATATAGTCCAATGCCATGGCCCTGTGACATTTTTGTACAGTAGCATTCACTGTGTTCCATTTACGTTGACTATGACCCTGCGACATTATTGTAGCATTCACTGTGTTCCATTTACGTTGTACATGGCCCTGCGACATTATTGTACAGTAGCATTCACTGTGTTCCACGTACGTTGTCTATGGCCCTGTGACATTATTGTACAGTAGTATTCACTGTGTTCCACTTACGTTGTCTATGGCCCTGTGACATTATTGTACAGTAGAACTCACTGTGTTCCACTTAAGTTGAATATGGCCCTGTGACATTATTGTACAGTAGCATTCACTGTGTTCCACTTACGTTGTCTATGGCCCTGTGACATTATTGTACAGTGGCATTTGCTGTGTTCCACGTACGTTGTCTATGGCAATGAGACATTATTGTACAGTAGCATTCACTGTGTTCCACTTACGTTGTTTATGGCCCTGTGACATTGTACAGTAGCACTCATTGTGTTCCCTTACGTTGTCTAAGGCAATGTGATATTATTATACAGTAGCACTCACTGTGTTCCACTTACGTTGTCTATGGCCCTGTGACATTATTGTACAGTAGCATTCACTGTGTTCCACGTACGTTGTCTATGGCAATGTGACATTATTGTACAGTAGCATTCGCTGTGTTCCACTTACGTTGTCTATGGCCCTGTGACATTATTGTACAGTGGCATTCACTGTGTTTCACGTACGTTGTTTATGGCCCTGTGACATTATTGTACAGTAGCATTCACTGTGTTCCACTTACGTTGTCTATGGCAATGTGATATTATTGTACAGTAGCATTCACTGTGTTCCACTTACGTTGTCTATGGCCCTGTGACATTATTGTACAGTAGCATTCACTGTGTTCCACGTACGTTGTCTATGGCCCTGTGACATTATTGTACAGTAGCATTCACTGTGTTCCACGTACGTTGTCTATGGCCCTGTGACATTATTGTACAGTAGCATTCACTGTGTTCCACGTACGTTGTCTATGGCAATGTGACATTATTGTACAGTAGCACTCACTGTGTTCCACTTACGTTGTCTATGGCAATGTGACATTGTACAGTAGCACTCATTGTGTTCCACGTACGTTGTCTATGGCCCTGTGACATTGTAGTACAGTAGCATTCACTGTGTTCCACGTACGTTGTCTATGGCAATGTGACATTATTGTACAGTAGCACTCACTATGTTCCACTTACGTTGTCTATGGCAATGTGACATTATTGTACAGTAGCATTCACTGTGTTCCACTTACGTTGACTATGGCCCTGTGACATTATTGTACAGTAGCATTCACTATGTTCCACTTACGTTGTCTATGGCAATGTGACATTATTGTACAGTAGCACTCACTGTGTTCCACTTACGTTGTCTATGGCCCTGTGACATTGTACAGTAGCACTCACTGTGTTCCACTTACGTTGTCTATGGCCCTGTGACATTGTAGTACAGTAGCATTCACTGTGTTCCACGTACGTTGTCTATGGCAATGTGACATTATTGTACAGTAGCACTCACTATGTTCCACTTACGTTGTCTATGGCAAATTGACATTATTGTACATTAGCACTCATTGTGTTCCACTTAAGCTGTCTATGGCAATGTGACATTGTCAAACCGTGCCACTCATAGCGTTCTATGGTGTACACGCCCAGTGGCACTGAAAAGACGGCCACTGCGTTTCTTGTACATAAATAACCCAATGGTGCAATTTGCCATAATGCACGCTGTGTGTTATTTAGGTTGTACAACCCTATAGGCATAATTTGCCGTAATATACACTGTGTTTTATTTATGTTGTACTTGGCCCAGTGAGGTTTTTTTTTTCTTTGTCCGAGGCTGAGGTCCAATTATACATAATCTAACGACCATGTTGTTCAATGACATTGGCTAGGGTCCAATCATATTGAACGTGAGCGAATGGCATGAATGTCCAATAACACTCACTACGGTTGATTTTTATATCGTTTATGACCTGATATCACTGTTGTATACTCGCACAGACTAAGGTCCCATTACATTGTACATGGCCCAGTGATACCATTGTAACACTGATTACATTGCAGTTGGCTCAGTGACACTGTTGTCCAGTAACACGGATTGAAGTGTACTCATTCTGTACGTGACACAGTGATACTGTTTTCTAATAGTAGTGATGGAAGTTCAGTTGTAAGGTACGTGACCAAATGACACTTTTTCCAGCAACAGTAATTGAGGTTCACTTACATTATACGTGACCAAGTGACACCGTTTTCTATTAAAAGTAATGGAGGCGCCATTATACCGTATGTGTACGGATGACTGTTTTTCAATAACGTTAAATGAGGTTCAGTTCTACTGTACGTGGCCTACTGACCTTGTTTTTCAATTATATATTGGGGGGTTCATTTATACAGTATGTTGTGCAATAACAATGTTTTTCAGTCATCCTATAATTTTCGGTGATACCAATGTATTTCGGTGATACCAGTGTATTTCGGTGATACCAATAGGATTTACCTTACACTGTACGTGACCCAATGACATTGAAGTCCCGAAGAAAAAAAAAACTACTTAAGGTTCAATGGAACAACTTGCCTGGGTTATGGTAGCAGGTCCTTGAGGAAGAGGTGGATGAGGGCGCTTCGGTTCAAAACCTTCTTGGCTCAGGGGGACAGGTGGGAATGGGTGACAGTGGGCAGGGAGAAATGGGGAAGTGAGGAAGTGAGCACTGCCAAAAAGCTGAAAAGTGAATACTGCTAGAAGATGAAAAGTGTTCAGCAAGGATTGAGGGGGAAGGAAGGAGAGAGTTGGAAGGGATGAGGGGGGGGGGGGTATAGAAGGAGAGGGCAGGGTGGGGAAGAAGAGAGAAATGGGTCAAGAGCAGAAGGACTGGGGGGGGGGGGGATAAAGTTATAAAAAAAAAAATAAATAATGTTAAGAGACAAAATCAAGATAAGTAAGAACAAAGGGCTGTTATGGAGGAAAGTCAGTGTTTGATATTGATTCCATTTGGGTGGATAGTGCCAAGTTTGTGAATAAGGAGGGACTCTTGTTCTTTACGTCTTATAGAGGAAGAAGAATTTTGCCAGACTGCAGCAATCTGCATGTGGGAGAGGTTGTGGCCGGAAGAGCAGAAATGGTTTGCAATTGGTGTATTGTAACCGAGACGGACTGCTCGTAGGTGTTCTGTGAAACGGTCGTTAAGGGTTCTGTAGGTTTCTCCAACATACAAGAGGCCACAGAAGGAGCAAGAAAGAATGTAAACTACATTGCGGGACTGACAAGTGAAAGGGTTGCGTATGGAAATTTTGCCTGAGGGGCCACAGATGGTTGTAGAAGAGTTTAGGTGAGGACAGGTTTTGCATTTGGGTTGCTTGCATGGAGAATTGCCAGGTGGTGAGACTGTGTTTGTGGACAATTTTGAATGCAAAAGAAGATCTCTGAGGTTGGTGTCACGTTTGTAGGCAACTAGTGGAGGCTGGGTGAAAATGTGTTTCAGGGAAGGATCAGTCTGCAGAATGTGGTAGTTCTTCATAAGGATGTTTTTGATGGCGAGGTTGTGAGGATGGAAGGTGATAGCAAGAACAGGCCTGTCGTCTGATGAAGGAGTGATCTTTTGCTTAAGAGCGGTGTTTCTGGGAATTCTAGAGGCCTTTTGTAGGGCTTCTTGGCAAATGGGTTCAGGGTATCCACGTTCAAGGAAAAATGAGATCATCAGGGTAGATTGTTTGGCGAAATCGTCATCATCGCTGCAGATGCGTCGCAAACGAAGTAGTTGAGAGAAAGGAATGCTTGTTTTGGTGGAAGCAGGGTGGCTGGAGGAGTACAGAAGGTATGAATGCGAGTCGGTGGGTTTGTAATGAACAGATGTGGTGAGGTAGGGTGAGTTGGGACAGATAGAGATTTTGATGTCCTTCCCCCTCAATCCTTGCTGAACACTTTTCATCTTCTAGCAGTATTCACTTTTCAGCTTTTTGGCAGTGCTCACTTCCTCACTTCCCCATTTCTCCCTGCCCACTGTCACCCATTCCCACCTGTCCCCCTGAGCCAAGAAGGTTTTGAACCGAAGCGCCCTCATCCACCTCTTCCTCAAGGACCTGCTACCATAACCCAGGCAAGTTGTTCCATTGATCCAGGTCCTGCAGTCAACCAACCATTTGTGTTCTACTTAAGGTTCAGTTATACTCAACGTAATCCCCATTACACTGTTGCCCAATATCACAGATTGAAATTCAGTTATACTGTACATGGCCCAATAACACAGATTGAAACTCAGTTATACCGTACATGGCCCAATAACACAGATTGAAATTCAGTTATACCGTACATGGCCCAATAACACTGATTGAAATTCAGTTATACCGTACATGGCCCAATAACACAGATTGAAACTCAGTTATACCGCACATGGCCCAATAACACAGATTGAAATTCAGTTATACTGTACATGGCCCAATAACACAGATTGAAACTCAGTTATACCGTACATGGCCCAATAACACAGATTGAAATTCAGTTATACTGCACATGGCCCAATAACACAGATTGAAACTCAGTTATACCGTACATGGCCCAATAACACAGATTGAAATTCAGTTATACTGCACATGGCGCAATAACACAGATTGAAATTCAGTTATACTGTACATGGCCCAATAACACAGGTTGAAATTCAGTTATACTGCACATAGCCCAATAACACAGATTGAAATTCAGTTATACCATACATGGCCCAATAACACAGATTGAAATTCAGTTATACCGTACATGGCCCAATAACACAGATTGAAACTCAGTTATACCGTACATGGCCCAATAACACAGATTGCAATTCAGTTATACCGTACATGGCCCAATAACACAGATTGAAATTCAGTTATACTGTACATGGCCCAATAACAGATTGAAATTCAGTTATACTGTACATGGCCCAATAACACAGATTGAAATTCAGTTATACTGCACATGGCCCAATAACACAGATTGAAACTCAGTTATACCGTACATGGCCCAATAACACAGATTGAAACTCAGTTATACCGCACATGGCCCAATAACACAGACTGAAATTCAGTTATACCGTACATGGCCCAATAACACAGATTGAAATTCAGTTATAACCGTACATGGCCCAATAACACAGATTGAACAGTTATACTGTACATGGCCCAATAACACAGATTGAAACTCAGTTATAACGTACATGGCCCAATAACACAGATTGAAATTCAGTTATACTGTACATGGCCCAATAACACAGATTGAAATTCAGTTATACCGTACATGGCCCAATAACACAGATTGAAATTCAGTTATACTGCACATGGCCCAATAACACAGATTGAAATTCAGTTATACTGTACATGGCCCAATAACACAGATTGAAACTCAGTTATACCGTACATGGCCCAATAACACAGATTGAAACTCAGTTATACCGTACATGGCCCAATAACACAGATTGAAACTCAGTTATACCGTACATGGCCCAATAACACAGATTGAAACTCAGTTATACTGTACATGGCCCAATAACACAGATTGAAACTCAGTTATACTGTACATGGCCCAATAACACAGATTGAAATTCAGTTATACTGTACATGGCCCAATAACACAGATTGAAATTCAGTTTTACCGTACATGGCCCAATAACACAGATTGAAATTCAGTTATACTGCATATGGAGAGAATGTAAGTTTCTATACTCTACTCCCACATCTTATTTTGCACGAAAACCCCCCTTTTCACAAACAAATTTCGTCCATCTCATGCTACTTTTTGCCAAAATTGACACCTTTTTTACAATCAAAATTAACATGCAAAAACCTCCAAAATTGACGTAATCGTTATTTTAAAATGGGGGGCTTACGTGCAAAATAAGATGTGGGAGTAGAGTATAGAAACTTACATTCTCTCCTAGCTAAGCAAAGCACCTCAATCAACTCGGTCAAGTGATCACATAGGGTCGTTTGACCTAGTTTACTGCTGAGCTTTGTAGGTCAAGTGATCACATGGGGTCGTTTGACCTAGTTTACTGCTGAGCTTTGTAGGTCAAGTGATCACATAGGGTCGTTTGACCTAGACCAAGTGATCACACAGGGTCGTTTGACCTAGTTTACTGCTGAGCTTTGTAGGTCAAGCGATCACACAGGGCTGTTTGACCCAGTTTACTACCAACAGAATCACTATTTACCCTTTCTCTCTTCTGATTCTTGCGCAAACAAGAAGAATGGCTTGCTTAATTTTTTTAAATTGGTGTTTATAATCTGGTTTAAAAAATGAAGTCCGGAGTAGTTGCAGAGCTTATTGATATATTTAGAGATTGGGAGTTGCAGGAAAGGAGCTGGGGGGGTGATAGAGAAGAGTTTGAAGAATTAATTACGGAGCTTTTTGAGCGCGTAGATATGCGAGAAAGCGTAAGGAACGCCATCAGTAAACTACCGCATTCTTGGCCCCATCCAGTTATAAAGTTGTTTGCTATTTTAATTGATCAAATAGCTCCTGAAGATCTTGATCTGACTGCTTCTACTGACCCTGAAGGAGTAACTGTTACCTTTAAACCTAAACAGTTTTTAAGATTAGTAAAAGACTATGAATAATAAATAACAGCTGAATTTACAATTATTTTTTTTATTGCTTTTAAAAATGGATTGCGACGAGCTATTAAAGTGTGAGAAGGCAGCAGACCTCTGTCATAAAGAAAGATTATACTCGCTGGCTGCGTGTGGGAAAACCAGGCAGTATTTAGGCGTTGAACTAAGTATTGAACAGATTCAGCAATTGTCTACATCAGACGTTGAGAAGTATTACGCTAGGTACGAAGCACAGCTAGGATCAAAAATGGTTAGATCGGTGGGACAGACAATGATTAGTTTATATGCTAAGTTAGTAGGCAAGATAGCGCCGATTGATTCAGAAGAAGATTTAAAATATGACTTAACACAAGATCCGGTTTTAACCAAGTCCCTAGAATCTCTTGCATGTGACATGTATTATAAATTTGGGACGTTGCTATGTCCATTCATCATGGGATTAATTACTTTTAATCACATTAATTTTAATCATATTAATTTTAATCAGACTAAAAAAAATGAGCGAGCAGGAGAAGAAGACTCCACAGGAGCAGAATGCCCTACAAGTGGATTTACAGGCGAGTGCCCCACAAGTGAATCCACAACTGAGTGTCCCGCAGGTGAGTAGTGTTACTAAAGCTAAAAGTGCTGGGCGTGTTGAGGCCGGCCGTAAACTAGCTGAATGGAACAGACTGCAAAAAGCAAACCAAGCAGCAAAACAAAAATTATTAGATAGTAATACAACAACAGCACCAGCACCAGCACCGCCACCAACAACAACACAATCAAACTATAAGATGTATTATTATGTACTGGGGAGTATTGTTGTTGGTGGAGGGTTTTTGGCATACAAGCGCCTAAAGCCATACTTAGCAACAAAGTCACAAATCCCCACAAAAACAGTAAAAGAACCAGCTTCTGCAAAAAAAGTACAACCTCCTGCTGTAGACCCATTTTTAATAAATTAGTTTTTTTAAATGTGTTGTTAAGTACTGGCTAAGTACAAGCTAAGTACTGGTTAAGTCAGTTATAACAAGTTAAGTGCAAGTTAAGTGCAAGTTAAGTGCAAGTCATGTTAAGTACTAGTTAAGATCTTAAGTTAAGTACTAGTTAAGATCTTAAGTTAAGTACTAGTTAAGATCTTAAGTTAAGTACTAGTTAAGATCTTAAGTTAAGTCGGACAAGTCAGTTCTCCGGGGGCCTATAGCGTATGAAAACTCGGGGCTAACGTAAGTTCGCTTGTTATTGTTAGAAACTAGTGACTTCTTATTAACAGCAGTTGTGTTTACTTGATGAAGAGTAGAGCGCAGATTAACATTTGTGTGATAAAATACTTCGCGTTCAAAGAGAGCCTGCTTGTAGTTGTTGTGACTTATTTCTTTTTTTACAACTTCTTTATCTATGCCCTTAGCTTTCTTTGTTACAGAAGTCTGGGTAGCAACGCTATACATCTTTGACCGCAGGCCAACATATTCTTGTATAACCGTCTCATTAAATTCATCCTTCATCTTTCCAATCACTTTCTTGTTCACGGTTGAATGCAAAGGCGAATCTTTAGGATAGTCACATGTGTCATACTACCCATCAGCTCCTTTGGCCACTTCTATTTCCATGTCTTTGTAGAAGTCTTCAGTTGGGATGTCCATAATAAAACTATCAGTGTCTGTGTAAAGGACATTTGATTCTGGGTACAGCGGCTTAAAGTAGTCGTATAGAAATTCAAGCATTAACAGCTTAGACAGCTCTAGCACGGCGAATCCGATAAACACCGGCTTGTCCAACTTCACACTCAGTTTCTTCATCATAATGCCAACAGGCTGTCGCTAAATATGCTAAAGTCTTGATAGTTAGGTTTAGAGGTCAGCTTAATTGCTTGTTTTTTGTTTGTAACTAATCTTACATCTTTACGATTGTGTACGTTCTCCATGGTTTTGCCAAAACAACTGTTGTTCATCAACTTAAAGAAGTCTTTTTCTGAAGCGTCAGTGGCCGCAGTCCTAAGATCAGTGTTCTTCATGATGTATGGTCTCATGAAAGGCTCTTGGTCAAAGGTAATTATTCTGTGAACAGCTGTCAGCTTTAACCCGTGTCTTAAGTAAAATTGTAACAGCCTGTAATGGCAGACATATTTAGTTTTGTTAAAGAGGTTAGGCACGAGTTTGGGCAGTTCTGTGGGACTCATCTTTAATCTTTCTGCGGCTAAGGGGAAATCATTATGAAGGTCATGCAACTCTGCGGGATAATCTAAGTCTACCTCTAAGATTAGTCCTATTGGATTATCAGGTGTAAGCTGTGATAATAGTCCTACCACCCGATCAACCTCATGAGGCCCGTTTATCATTTTAAAGTTTCTTAATGGCAGTGCCTGGCTCATGGCCCACCCATACAGATTGTTGGCGTCTAAGTACATCAGATAGTTGGATGGTTTAGTTGGATCATAATCGTCTAAATACTTGTTGTTGGCTCTGCGGTAAGGATGACAGGCCATGCTAATGCCTCCTCTCAGCCCACCCTCAATCATCTGAAGTGTATCCAGATCCGATATTAAGTCAATCTCGACGTTTGTATACTTCAAGAATGCATCCCAAGACAACCCCGGGGAAGAGATGTACTGTGACGAATCCAGACCGTAGTGTTTCATGCAAGTGGATCTGTAATTCTGAAAGACGTCAGCTAATAAACATACGTCGGCCAATAAATACTGATCATGATAATCGCCCATCGTTTTGCAGTGCAATTTTGTCCAGGCTTTTTGCGCGTATTCATAGTCGGCGTCAGATATGTTCTTTCTTCTAAGACGGCTGTAAAAGTCTTCCTTTGCTGGCAGCGCCGGCTCGTCAAACTTGTCCCACGAGTCCATGTATTCATAGGGATAGACGCCTTTACGGACTAAAGATGGGTCGAAATACTTTTTAGTGATTGGATAGTCTTGTAGAGATTCTGCCAATTTATCTAAACTCCCCATCAGATGCTGGGCAGAGTCATAAAAGGACAAACAGTCAAGAGTAAAGGTCATGTACTTTTCTGATGATTGCGCAATACAGCTAACCCTCTTATATTTAGAAGTTACTGCTTGCATGATAAAGTGAGAATCGTAGCCCCGCAAGTTATGAAAGAAGATTGGCAGTTTCCATGTCTTGGGATCAACCTTAAGTTGAAGATTACAGATATTATGCGCTGCCCCTCTGAATTTGCCAGTAATGTGATCGTGGTCTCTTACGGCATCGCCTGATAATTCTCTGTTGCATATCCAGCAGTGGGTGGCTGATTTATAACGTTCTTCATCTTCGGGGGTCATCTTAATGCCTGAAAGGTTCAGCCGATTAGAGAATTGATTGCGAAGGTGTTTCATCTGCTTCAAAAATCGATTAGCTGCGTCGGGACCTCTGTAAATCTCTGGTTGTGTGTGTCCGCCATCTGACAGAACAACGACGAAAGCATAAGAACAGATCTGATGACGGGACAATAAGGTTGTTTTTTGTTGTGTCCGTTCTTGTGGACCATCGTACTGCGGCAAGATCGCTTCAAAGTCAGCATAGACTACGTATGGGCTCATCTGCATTTTGTGTACATTCTTAAACCTGACTCTAGATCCTGGTTTTGGTGTAAGAAGTTCGGTTTTACAGTCTACCATACTTTTACAATGTTTCTTATGTTTTTCAGCTGCTTTTATAGATGGGATTCTAACCAAACACCTCCTACAAAGTCCTTGTTTAAAACCGTCCTTTGTAGTATAAGCCAGAAGTCTACTCATTGTTCTAATTAATACATAATGGCTCTTGGAACCGTCTGTAAACAGAATCAAGTCGACATGATTGTCAAGTGATTCGCCTAAAGGGGGAGCATTGGGAGAGATCCTTAGAGGGACTAGATTGTCTGCTACAGACCATGTGTATACGCTCACGGTTATTGGTTTGTTTTGCTCTTCAAACTGAGATATACTTTCTATGCTCACTGGAAAGGTTATGTTATTTAAGTTTAGCTCATTTATATACTGCCTGTAATTGGAAACTCTGTCTGGGTGCTTTTTAACAGGGTGTAAATGCGCCAAAACACACCACATGAAACATAAGTTGTCTGAATTATGTATATTTAAGACTGCTCGTTTAAGAACTAACTCTCTCGGGAGAAGGATGTAAGAATTGCCGACTATATCATAGAACTTTGTTTGTCTTAATTTGATTTCGAGGACTGTTCCTTCAGACCAACCGGAGCCGCGCATTTTTGCTTCTTCAATCGCATGGTTAAACTGTGTAAGCATGTAATCAGCCCAGTCAGGTGTAAAGTTGCGATAGCTGATTACTTTTTTCTGTCTAGTTGAAACCCAGACTTGCATACTACTATCATCGGGGGTTATATATTCAATCTGAACAACCAACATGACTTTTACTGGCGGGTTAATTTGAAGAAACTCTGGAATTTTAGAAATAGCATGTGTTACACTTTTCTGAACGTTTGTAGGGTTAATAATGTCCATGTCTATGACCGTGTCCATGTCTAATTCAATGAACGTATCGCTTAATTGTTCATTACCGTCAAATATCTCCTCCCACGTATATAGTTTTCCAACCTCGGATTTACTTGTGGGGTTCATTTTTAACCCACAATATTTACGTAAATTAAAAAAAAATAAATGTAAGTAACGCGCTTTTATTCTTCACCCAAGCTTGCAATACTTCAAGACACCCTAATCCTACAAGAACGCCTGCCAATACTTTAGCTTTTTTTGAATCACTACAGCCAATGTTTAACTCTTTGATTGCTTTGTCAAATAGTTCACTATGATTTTTGATTAAATTGTTTACATCATTCTCAAACCCAGATTTACTAAAATCAATGTTTAACACTTTCATCATTTCGTCAAATAGTTCATTACAATTTTCTACTAAAATCATTAGATCAGATTCGCTGTGTTTGGCCGTCATTTTTAAATCTAAAAATTAAATAAATAAAAAATAAAACCATGAGTATAACGTTGGTTAATTATGCAGTGCCTATTGTTGGTGTTATAGTTTATTCAACCCTAGCAAAATGTTTGTTAAGAATAAAACCGCCCAACATAGGAAAGATAGAAGATTCGCCGAAACTAGTTACAACCTTATTTTTAGCTCTGGCAACAAAAGATTATCTGATTAAAAAGCACATAGACAGTCTTTCATATTATGATTATTTTAATTATTTTTTTTAGTTAATAAAAAATATGAGCACTGCAAAGATCATCAATACGATTTACCACTCTGCTGTAATCGGCGGCCTTAGTATAGGATATAGCATGTTAGCAAAAAACATGTTTAAAATGAGGCCGGCCGATCTAGGAAGGTTAGACATTGAGGATGTTGTTAAGGTTATAGCTGTAATAACGGCGGGGATTGCCTCAAAGACTTTCTTGTTACACAGGGGATTATCCCAGAAAACATCAATGCATAGAAAGATTAATGCATTTAGGCAGATTGATTTATAAAAAAAAAAAAAAGATTCATTCTAAAAAATATTGATTTATAAAAAAAAGATTCATTCATTTATAAAAAAAGATGTCTGGAATAGTTCTGATGGTGGGAGGAGCTATTGTTAATGCATTGGCTTTCTCCGGCAGTAATTATATGTTTAGTAAATTGCGGTCTGATGAAGAGAGAGAACGCCATAACAAGGCAATGGAAGATTTAGCTAAGGCAAGAGATGCTTACGAGAAAAGGAGGATTGCTCACTTAGACTTTATTAATAAAAAGTTAAGAGAACAGGGACATGCAGAGCACACATTTACAGACGTTGATGATGCAATGAATGAATATTACTTAGTGACAGGAAAGAAGTTTCTAACATCGGCACCGCCAGAACTGTCTAACTTTTATGAACCATCTCAGGATCAGAAAATGGTAGAAATAGGCTTTATTATAGGTGCTATGGGGGCAATCTTTCTTCTTGCATATTCAATCTAAAAACAATAGTTAAAAATGTAATAAAAACAGTCTCTTATGGACGATACGAAGTACAAAATATATTATTCTCCTGGAGGGTATTGGAAAGGAAAGGCCGCTATTGATAAACTGAGTAAAGCTGCTAGGGTGTCTGAATCAGAAGCGAAAGACTGGCTTTCAAAACAAGCGATCTGGCAAATATATCTGCCTGCCCCAAAAAGAATAATAAGGCCTCGATTTGTTAACTCAGTTCCTAATGACACCCACCAGATGGACTTGTTGTATCTTCCGCATGACAAAGTTAGAAGAAAAAAGTTTAAGTATGCTCTTACAGTTGTTGACATGGCTTCAAGGTATAAAGATGCTGAGCCTTTAACGGATAAAAGCTCAACTGCTGTGGCTGTGGCTTTACAACAAATATACATGCGAGGTCCATTAAAGTATCCTAGGTTGATCCAGGTTGATGATGGGAAAGAGTTTAAAGGAGCCGTAAACCAGTTGTTTTTAAGACATCGGGTTACAGTTAAGAGAGGGATCCCAGGCAACCATCGCTCCCAAGCTCTAGTAGAAAACTTTAATAAGAATCTAGCTGAGCGTCTGTTTATCTATCAATACCACAGAGATCTTATGGACAGGACGCGCAACACAGAATGGGTTAGGAGATTGCCAGCAGTCTTACGCGCCATGAACAATGAAGAATTTAAAGCAACGGGTCTTAAGCCAGTGAACGCGATCAAATTTAAAAAAATTAGCATTACTGAAGACATCCAAGGTAATCAAAAACTCTTGCCTTTTGGACTAAAAGTAAGATACTTGTATGCGCCTGGAGAAGCAGAGGGCGATGTTAGAATTAGAGCCACAGACCCCATATGGAGCGTAGACGTATATGAAGTTGAAAGAATTATGAAAACAACCCCTCCCGTGTATTATTTAAGAGAGACTCTTTCTTCTAGCGGTGCTACTACGTCTAAAAAGCCCGTCCCTAAAAGATCGTTTGTTCGCGAAGAGTTGCAAGTTGTCCCACCAAACATGGTGCCGATTAGTTTTTTTTTTAAATAGTATTTATTTTTTTGTTAACTTATGATTTATTTATTTTTTTGTTAAACTTATGATTTATTTATTTATTTTAGTTCACATCTTATTTTTTAGTCTATTTTTGGGTTTAACTGATTGTTTGCTTGCTTTTCAATGTTCTGTTTGATTGTCTCAGTGTCTACCTGTTGCGAAGTAAAAGTCTTTCTCCACTCCTTTTGAAGTTCAGTTTTTTGTCGCCTGTAATCCTCACCATCAGCCATAAGATGCTCAAATTCTTCAGCTGTAATGTTTTCGTCCTGCAATGCTTTGCTTATTCTCAGTCTTAATGAACAAAGTTTTGCTGATGCTAGGGCCACAATGGCAGTGTGCTTTTGTAGTTTAGGCGTTAATTTTTTTAAAACAGCACTCACAATCATAGACATAGCACCTAAACCCAAACCAAGGCTCCCTAATGCTAAAGAGGCTGGCGCTCCGGCCCCAGTAGCTAAAAGAGCAACGCCGGACCCAGCACTTATGCTCGCTACAGCTGATGAGCCGGTGATTATATAAGAAAGAGTATTTAAAACTTTAGCATATTTCTTTCTAATAACCCTATACTTATTCAAGTCACTTTCTATTTCTTCTTGAAGTTCAGTTATTTGCTCTAACCTAAACTTTTGAGCCTGATCATCCATTTTTAATTAAGATTAATTTTTTAATTAAGATTAATCTTGTACATATTTTCTTATTAACCCTTCTGGCAGCACTTCATGAACAGAGTAAAACGCAATAAAATCAACATACTTAATAAAAATAAAATCAAGCACTGTTAGTTTGTCTTTGTCAACCATCACAGTGACTTTGTCAGAAGATACAGAAGTGTTTATTTCATCCCCGTTTTTAGTAATAGCAATAACAAGCCTGAGAGGCCCGTCCAAGTTTTCAGACTTTATTTGTACGCCTCTGATTAACGTATGCTCTGGCAAACTAGGATCAGACTCCCTTGGAGTAATAAATAAGCGAAAAAGCATCGTCATTTTTCTAGGCAGTGATTCTAGTTTTGGGTTAAACTCTAAGCCGACGGTGTCACCCCCCACTTCAGCTAAGGACTTCTTTCTCCGCAGCATATATACAGAGCCCTGCCTGGTTATTTCAATCTGCTTTTTCTGTTGTAATCCTGGGACTAGGCTAGCAAGAAGGCGTCCTTCATTCAAAGCTTTTCTAAAATTGTATTTCTTATCAAAGTATACAGGGGGGCTTCGTAGTTCAAACTTTAAATCCCAGTTAATGTCAGGAAGCAACGCCCAGGCAAACTCTCGTTTATGAAGTTTGTATTCGTGTTTGCCAAAATCGTTTGCCCTTAGATTTCTTATCTCTTCCAGGGTAGGATATTGCTGCCGTTTTTTATCTTCAATTTCTGTTCGTTTGTAAACACCATCGTCGGTGTACTCAAATCCATAAACATTTCCTGCCACTCCTATTAGATCAAAGTCAGTTGTGTCTGCTAGATCTTTTAGCTCTACTGCAACGCATTTAGGAGCTAACTCTGCTTTTGATTCAGGTCCTCGAGACATTCTTTTTAATATAAACAATTTATTATAAACAAATTGTTATAAACAATCTATAATGAGCAATCTATAATGAGCATTCTATAATGAGCAATCTATAATGAGCAATTTATTATAAACAATCTATAATGTGCAATCTATAATAAGCAAACGTATTGAACTGGCGGGTCAGTCTGTAAGCATAGTTTAGCGTGCTTAGATTTTTCTAGCTGCTCTTTTATTTTTTTTAGTTCATCCCTGTCCCTGATTATATAGTTTTCACTTAAACATTCTTCAAAACTGTCCCGGTCCTTAGTATGGAATAAGATGACTGATTTTAACTGCGATCTAAAGTCTTTTAAGACAGCATTGTATTTTTGAGTTAAGAGCCAAACAGAAACTAATGCGTGTCTTCCGTTAAAGGCTAGCTTAGACAGAGTCCTTCTTTTTTTAACAATGTCTTGTTCGGCTGAACAGTCATCAATAATAAACAGCGTTTCGGTTCCCTCAAATAGCCTATAGTAATGTTCTAAACAGTCGCTTAGCTTGTCAGTAGGATCAACTAAGAATATATTCTCGTCTGTCCAAACAAACTGCCTTTCTTTGTAAGACTTGTTGTGCTTAATGGTTGTGCAGAATATAACAATGTGCTCGTAATGAAATCTGTAGACTGTTTGTAACAAATCAAGCACGAAGACAGTTTTCCCACACCCAGTAATCCCACAAATAAGCGAACAGTGCGGGTCTTTGGGCAAAAAGTTCAAACTATCCATCTGTTTTAATAGGCTATTTCTTTCAGTCTATTTTCTTCAATGTTCAGCTGGGCGTCATAAACCACAAAAACGTGCATTTGTATCTGGCCATTCTACTCCTCTTCCTTATTAATCTGTATGAGTATGCCATCTGACCCTACCCTTCTTCCACTCCCGTGCAGTCTGTTGTCATACGTGGATCTAAAATCCAGCCATAGTCCATATTTGTCTGTTAGATAATCTTCAAGTCTTACATCGTGAAGGTGAAGTTTTTTACACACATGATCGGCTGTGGGGCTTGTCTGTCTGCCTCCAGCAAACAATTTTCTTATTTCATCAAAGTGTTGGTCAGGTAAAAGTCCGGCTGAATACAGCTGAAAAGGCTTACCATCTACTGTGCAAGACAACTGCTCAATTTTTGGGTTGTAAAACACCTCAGATTCTCTCTGAAAAGGAGCTGAGGGTTCAGTAAATAGCAAGAGAACCCCTTTAGGGACCTAGAGAACTATAAAATACCAATTCTGGCTCACCCACCTCCGCCAGCTCCAATCGGCTAAAGCCGGTTTCGCTGCTGCTCCGGCGGGCGATCCAGAATAGGTATTTTATAGTTGTCTCTATAAGTAAAATAAATTCTTAAATAAATTCTTATACAAGTCATCATCAAGTTCTTAACAAGTACTTAAATAAGTTCTTTTATATCTAAATAGATTTACAAACATACATAATGTGTAGGATTATCTGTTTTTAACACTAATTTAGAAAACTTTTGAGACTTAAGTTTTTGCTTAATCCTTCGTTTTTCTTGATCGTTTTCAATAACATCATTTTCTTTCATACATTCATCAAATGCGTCTCTGTCTTTCATATGAAATAAAACTACAGTCTTTAACTGTTCTCTAAAGTCTTTTAAAACTGAGTTATATTTCTGACATAAAATCCACACACTTATCCCAGCATGTCTTCCACTGAAAGCCAGTTTCGGCCGAACAGTCATCTATAATAAATAGTGTCTGCGTTCCCCCAAACAGTCTGTACTACCAGTCGGTTGACTGTCAGCTTTTTTGCAAGACCAAGACAACACAATTATAACGACGCAGTAAGTCAGCAGGCCGAGCGTCCTGTTTACAAACTGTGTGTCTCCCTATGTTCTGACCTAAAAATCAATAAAACACGCCTCGCGCGCCTACTGCGTTTCTTCTCTCACCGGGCTCGCGGCGCGCCAGGTCAACTTGCAACATTATTGCATCAGCAAATGTTCTTGAACATTCTCGAATGGGAAGCCACCACTTCGCCGTTTTCAGTGTGCGTGTCGGTTTGTTGGTGTGTGGGGTTTACGACTTAACACAGACAAGAGGCCTTTGTTTACACAGAACACAGCACACAGTCAGTTAGTTGACAATGTACATACCTTCTTCACATCCAGTCAGCTGCCACACCGGCGTGGGTTTTTAGAGCAGCATGTATCTTTGGCATCAACGCGATGGCTTGTGTAATAGAAATTGTCAGATTTGAGACTTCCGGATATTTTTCAAAGAGTTCTGTCGTCTTTCTTAGTTTATTAATCCAATAGGTCTGTCCGCACAGCGGGCGTGCACTAACACGTTCTTTGCTATAGCGTGAGCTGCCTCTTTCTCTGTTCTTCATCGCGCTTAACTAGTAGTTGCAGGCCAGCCCGACAACGAATCACTGCTCAGCGCCCAGGCACATCCTGTTCAGTCACAAAGCAAGTGGCTGACATATCAAATGACAAGTGGTCCTACCAGTTCCACTTTTCACCCCAAGTCCTTAATTAAGTCACCCCAAGTCCTTAATTAAGTCACCCCAAGTCCTTAATTAAGTTCTTAATTAAGTCACCCCAAGTCCTTAATTAAGTTTCCCCAAGTCCTTAATTAAGTCACCCCAAGTTCTTAATCAAGTTACCCCAAATTCTTAATCTAGTTCTTAATCAAGTCGTCATTAAGTTCTTATCAAGTCGTCATCAAGTTCTTATCAAGTTCTTATTTAAGTTTTCATCAAGTCGTCATGAAGTTGTTATCAAGTTCTTATTCAAGTCACTTATAATTATTTATTAAGTTCTTGAAATATTACTGCATATCAAATGGATCAAAATGAGATTTTGTTGTTGGCAGTTCTGGTATTCTTTTTTGTTCAGATTTTGTATTTAGTGGCTGTGATTTTTTGGGCTGCTTTGGTTTTTGCTGTCTTTCTTTATATGTTTTATAAACGTAATAACCACCCCCACCAACAGCAATGACGCCAAAAATGCCAACTCTTTTAATCCAAATAATCCATGATGATGTTGCGGGACTTGAAACAACTTGTTCTTGTTGTGGCTCTGGCACAACTGGTGTTTTTTCATTATGAGTTATATGTTGTAACTCTAATTTTCTTTTTTTGTTCCACTCTGCTAATTTTTTCCCTGCTTCAACGCGCCCAGGATTCTTTTCACGGGTCACTTTCTCCATCAACGTTTTCTGCTCGGTCATTTTTAAGAGAAATAAAATCTATATGATTAAACGTAATTAACCCCATAATTACTGGCGACAATAATGTTCCAAATCTGTAATATAGATCACATCCTAGAGACTCTAATGACTTTGTTAAAACTGGATCCTGCGTTAAATCATACATAAAATCTTGTTCAGAATCAATGGGCGCAAATCTACTAACGAGTTTAGTGTACAAACTAAGAACAGTTTGTCCGACACTTTTGACCATTCTTGACCCCAGTTGCGCTTCATACCTGTTGTGATACTTTACAATGTCTTGTGGCGACATCTGTTGAATCTGTTCTATGCTGAATTCATTTCCGAGGTACTGTTTTGTTTTTCCACACGCCGCCAAAGAATACAGCCTTTCCTTTTGGCGCATAATAGCTTGGTCATCAACTTGATTATTTGTAATCATAAGTTCAGGAACGTTTAGACTGCCCTGCAGCTGTAGTAAATCGTCGCTGTTCATGTTTTTTATTAATTATAATTATTTTATTTTTTAAAAATGAGCACCGAAAAAACTGTTGCCAACCTCGTATACCATTCTGCTGTTATTGGAGGTCTAAGTGTAGGATACACAATGCTTGGTAAAAGCTTGTTAAGAATAAAACCAGCAGATCTTGGCAAGCTAGATTTTGAAGACTCAGCAAAGTTGATTGCTGTCATTACAGCTTCATTTGCTACGAAAGACTTTCTAGTTAAGCAAGGAATAATTCCAGAAAATATAAATATGTAAAAAAAAATACATTTATAAAAATGGCTTCACTCGTAATGATGATAGGCGGCGCAGTGGTCAACGCGCTTGCTTTCAGCGGAAGTAATTACGCATTTAGTAAACTACAAAATAACGATGAGAGAAAAAGACATAACAGAGCTATGGAGCAACTAGCCGCTGCACAAGACACCTATGAAAAGCAAAGAATGGAGCAGTTAGATTTTATTAACGACAGACTTAAACAACAGGGACATGCAGCTTACACATTTAAAGATGTTGACCAGGCAATAAAAGAATATTATTTAGTGACAGGCAAACAAGTTGAAACATTGCGTCCACCAAAATTTAGCGATTACTATCAACCATCAGAAAAACAAAAGATGCAAGAAATATTGTTTATTGTCTTTGGCATGACCGCTGTGTATTTTGTTGCACAAAGTATTGGCTGAATAAAAAATGAACAAGATCTATTATTCGCCAAAAGGATATTGGAAGGGAATCACTGCAATTAAAAAGTTAAGCCAAGCAGCGGGTGTCAGTGAACAAACAGCAAAAGAATGGTTATCTAAACAAGCAATTTGGCAAATTTATCTACCAGCGCCTAAAAAACTACAGAGACCACACTTTGTGAATATAACTCCAAACGACACCCATCAAATGGATCTTCTATATTTACCTCATGATACGATTAGACGAAAAAGATTTAAGTACGCGCTTACAGTCATTGATATAGCTTCAAGATACAAAGATGCGGAACCATTAACACAAAAGAGTGCTTCTGCTGTTGCTGTTGCCATACAGCTGATATACCAACGAGGACCCTTAACTTATCCTCGCATGATTCAAGTCGATGACGGAAAAGAATTTAAAGGTCAAGTGAATCAATTATTGTTAAAACATAGAGTTACCATTAAAAGAGGCATTCCAGGAGTTCACAGATCACAGGGTTTGGTTGAAAACTTTAACAAACAGTTATCTGAAAGACTTTTCTCCTACCAGTATCACAGAGAGCTGATTGACAATTCTCGCAACACAGAATGGGTAAAAAGACTGCCCTCAGTTTTGCGCGCAATGAATAATGAAGAATTTAAAGGGCTAAAACCAGTACAAGCAATCAGAAAACAAACAATAAATGTTGTTGAAGGAGACTCCAGTTCATCCAGCAAACTATTGCCATTTGGTTTGAAAGTAAGGTACCTTTATTTACCGGGAGAAGCGGAAGGGGACACTCGCATCAGGGCAACAGATCCAGTTTGGAGTGTTGATCCATATGAGATAAAAAAAATTGTGAAAATGAATCCGCCCATGTATTATTTACGAGAAACTGACACAACAAAGCGACCAGCCCCCCGAAGATCTTTTGTGAAGGAAGAACTGCAGATAATCCCGCCAGACACAGTTCCAGTCGCTTAGTTAATTTAGGCAAATACATTTCTGAGTTAAAATGGAAGCTCAAAAAAATTATTTGCGTATAGATTTATTATTAAAACAATGATAAAGAATAAACTACCCATTGATCCTAATATTTATGAAAAAATCAAAAATCTTGAAACAACAACCACAAATAATCCAGCTATACTGGATAAAGAAATTACTGAGTATCTAATTGCGCTTGACCAAATGTCCTCCAGTGCCCAATTGCATATGAATACTCTGGATTAACAAATACTCGTTTAGTGTTTGTTCTATCTAATGACTTCTTTGTTACAAAAGTTGTGTTAATCTCATGCAGATTAGATCGCAGCTTGTAATTGTCATGATGAAAAGTCTTTTTATTGAACAATGCTTCTTTGTAGTTATCATGCGATATGTTTGACTGCACAACACTGCGAGATATTCCCTTTGCTTTTTTAATGGTACTAGTTTGACATGCGAGACTGTACATTTTCGACCTTAAACCAATAAACTCCTTGATCACACCTCCAGATAATTCATCCTTCATCTTACCTAAAACCTTCTTATTAATAGTTGAATGCAAAGGTGAATCTTTAGGGTAATCAGATGTGTCGTACCATCCAGCATGCTCTTTTGCTACTTCTAATTCCATGTCTTTGTAAAAATCTTCAGTAGGGATATCTATAACAAAGGAATCTGTATCTGTGTACAGAACTCTGGACTCTGGATACAAGGGTTTAAAGTAGTCGTAAAGAAATTCTAACATCAAAAGCTTCAACAGCTCTAAAACAGTAAACCCAATAAAAACAGGTTTGTCCAATTTGACTTTCTTTTTTTTCATCATTATTCCAAAAAGCTGATCATGAAATCTTCTGAAGTCTTGGTAGTTGGGTTTTGACACCAGCTTAATTGCTTCGTTCTCTCTAGTGACCAATCTAACATCTTTGCGCTTGTGCGGATTTTCCATAGTCTTTCCAAAACAGCTGTTGTTCATCAACTTGAAAAAGTCTTTTTCTGAAGCATCTGCGGATTTAGTTCTGAGATCAGTATTCTTCATGATGTATGGTTTCATGAACTGTTCTTGATCAAATTCAATTATACGATGAACTGCTGTTAACTTTAAACCATGTCTTAAATAAAATTGGAGAAGTCTGTAATGACAGACATAATTTTTTTTGTCACGAAGATTAGGCACAAGTTTAGGTGGTTCTGTCATTGGCACTTTTAGGGTTTCTGCTGCTAATGGGTAATCATTATGGTAATCATGAAGTTCATGAGGATATTCTAAATCAACTTCTAGAATGAGACCTCTTTTACGATCAGCTTCTAGAGTAGGTAGCCATTTTAAAAACTTTTGAGTGTCTTTGAGTCCTGTGTACATTTTAAAGTTACGTAACGGTAGTGATTGACTCATAGCCCAACCATACAGATTGTTTGCATCTAAATACATAAGATAGTTAGACTTCCTACTTGGATCATAGTCATCCAAATATTTATTGTTTGCTTTACAGTAATGGTGAGACGCCATACTAATTCCGCCACGCAATCCGTTTTCAATCATCTGAAGCATTGGTAGGTCAGACAACAGGTCAATCTGTACACCTGTATATTTTAAGAAAGCATCCCAGCTCATCCCGGGCGCAGAAATATAATGCGCAGGATCTAGACTATAATGTTTCATGCAGGTCTTTCTGTAATTTTCAAAGATATCCGCCAACAAACAGGTATCCGCCATTAAATAGGAATCATGATAGTCTCCCATTGTTTTAGAGTCTAATTTTTGCCACGCTTCTTGAGCATAAGAATAATCAGAATCACTGATGTCCTTTCCTCTAAGACTACTAAAGAACGCACCTTTAGGAGGAAGTGAGTCTTCATCAAACCTTTCCCAACTGTTCATGTACTCATAAGGATAAACGCCTTTTCTAACAAGTGTTGGGTCAAAATAGTGTTCTGTTATTGGGCAGGACTTTAAAGATCCTGCTAGTGACTCTAAACTCCCCATCAGGTGTTGCATAGAGTCATAAAAAGATAAATTATTTAAAGTGAAACACATGTACTTTTCTGATGACTGCGCAATGCATGACACCCTAAAGGCGCTAGTTACTGCTTGCAATATAAGATGAGAATCATAACCTCGCAAGTTATGAAAGAATATAGGAAGTCTCCAAGTCCTAGGATCAAACTTTAGTTGAAGATTGCAATTGTTATGCGCTGCTCCTCTAAATTCCCCGCTAATGTGATCATGATCCTTTACTGTTGGATTTAAACTTTCAGGGGTTAGCTCTAATCCACAAATCCAACAGTGAGTGGCTGAGTTATAGCGATCTTGATCTTCAGGAGTCATCTTAAGATCGGATAGGTCTAGATTATTAGAACAGACATTACGAACTTCTTGCATGCGTTTTAAGAAATGTTTTGCTGCATGTGGTCCTCTGTATAATTCTGGCTTTGAATGTTCACCATCTGACCTAACAACAATAAAAGCATATGAACAAATCTGGTGGTTATTCATTATAACTGTTTTTGGTAAATGTTTTGGAGCTGGTCCTTCATAAGGAACAATAAGCGACTCGAAGTCTGCGTAAACAACGTATGGCGACCTCTGGAGTTTTTTGTAATTCTTAAAACTAACCTTACTGCCTTCTCTTGGCATAATTAGTTCTGTATTGCAGTCCACTGGACTGAGACAATGTTTTACATGTTCACTCGCAGCTTGAACGGACGGAATTCTTGTTAAACATTTTCTACAGAATTCTTGTTTGTGCCCATCTTTTGAAGTATGCTGAATTAGTCTACTCATTGTGCGTATTAGCGTGTAGTGCAACCCATTAAGGCTTTGCATCAGGAGTAAGTCTACATGGTGTTTGTCTGGTTCTCCTATTGATGGACTGTTTTTTGACACTCTAATTGGCTGAAGGTCTGATTTAACAGACCATGTGTAGACATTAACAGTTATTGGTGGATTCTGTTTTTCAAACTGATCAATCTTGTCTACAGCCATAGGAAATTCAAGGCCGTTAAAGTTAAGATCATTGGCCCACTGCAAATAGTTAGTAACTCTCTCTGCATTTTTTTTAACAAAGTGTAGCCTAGCAAGAACGCACCACATAAAACATTTGTTATCTGAATTCTTTATGTTCAGAACCGCTCTCTTTGCAACTAATTCTGATGGTAGAGGAATAAAAGACTTTCCTATAATTGGCTCGTATTTAGCCTGTTTTAATCTAATCTCTAATACTTTACCCTCTGACCAACCAGAGCCTCTCATTTTTGCTGCTTCAGAAGCATCGTTAAACTGAGTAAGAAGTTGTTCTGCCCAATCAGGCGTTAAATCATTATAAGAAAGAATAGCCTGCTGTTTAGTTGAGACCCAGACTTCTAGATTTTCTTCACTTATTGTTATGTAATCAACTAAAACAACTAACCTTACTTTAACTGGAGGGTTTATTGCTAAATAATTGGGGATTTGAGAAATAGCATACTCAACGCTTTCTAACACATTTGTTGGATTAATAACTTCTATATTTGTATCCTTCAAAGCTTTTGACAAACTCTCTTCTGCATCAAACCAAGAATCAAAATCAGTGTATTCCATTTTGAGCTTCTTTTCTAACTCAAAATATTTATTTAAATTAAAAAAAAATACTTAGTCAGAATCAATATCAGAGGTCTTTTTGTGCTTAGACTCATAAACTAAAGTATAAACGCCCTTTGGGGTTGTTAATGTGAGCTGTTTAGAACCGAGTTTAATGTCTCGTTTACTTTTTTTAAACATTCCTTTTTTATCTGGTCGGTGTCTGGTTGTTGAGAAAAAGTTGCCCTTGCCTTTCTTTGAAGATCAAACTTTTGTCTTTTGTAGTCCTCAAAATCAGCCTGTAGGCGACTAAATTCTTCATCCGTGATGTTTGAGTCGGCAAGTGCTTTATCAATTATCAGTTTGAAGGAACTAAGTTTAGCTGTTATTAGTTGAACCATAGCTGTGTGCTTTTGGAGTTTAGCTTTTATTTTTTTGCTGACAGCACTTACAGCCAATGAACACAGGCCAAGAGTTAAAGACAAACCACCTAGAGGTAAAGCTGCCGGCGCACCTACGCCTGTTGCTAAGAGACCTACACTTGTTCCTGCTGATAGAGCACTAGTGATCGATGCTCCAGTATTAACATATGTAACAGCATTAAAGACAGCAGAATACCTTCGTTTGGTTTTACTGTATTTTGAAAGGTCCTGCTCTAGTTGGGTTTGCATTTGTGTTATGTTTGTTAATCTGAAAGTTTTTATGTCAGAGTTGCCTACTATCTCTTCTTTGGGCACTTTTGGATAAACCTGAACAGACATGCTTTTTAAAAATAAAAATAATTTAGTATTGGATATCTTTTAATCTGTTATCTTGAATATTCAGCTGCGCATCATATATTAAAAACAAATGTACATTAAGTGGTTTATCACTCTCTTTTTCTTTATCAATTTGAATGTTTATTACGTCTTTAACTGTTCTCCCACTCCCATGCAACTGATTATCCTCTGTTGACCTTAGGTCAATCCATAAACCGTATTTCGTTGTTAAATATTCATCAAGTCTAACACTGTGAAGGTGTAGATCTTTAGACACAAGGTCTACTGTTGGACTTCTAGACCTCCCGCCTCCAAACAATTTTCTTATTTCATCAAAATGATGATAAGGTTTAAGCCCACTACCGTAGACTTGGTTAGGACTACCCTCAATTGAACATTGTACTTTCGTTATTTTAGGATTGATAAACTTTTCACTTTGTCTTTTGAATGGTTCTTCATCTTCACACAGCAATAAAATACCTTTAAGGGATCTTGCTGTGGCACTAAAACTAAAGTTCCATATAGTGTCTGCCCTGCTTTTAGGATATTTAGTATGATGAATCACTCTTTCGTAATATATTGCTAATTTTGACTGATATTGTTGCTCAATCAGCCTTGCTAAGTTAGGGTTGCTAACAATGTCAAACTCTAACGAGATGTCAGAAATGCTGTACTTTGCATCGGCGTTGTAGATTTAATGACACGTTTGTATTCATTAAAAGTTAGTTCATATGACAATCTGTCTTTTAATGCTCCTTGAAAGTATGGTGCATGCGCTTTTAACAACTCAAAATCCAAGGGTATAGAAAAGCGATTTCCAAACGCATAACTTACAGCTTCAGCCTTGTTACTGTCTTTAGCATCTTCGGCGTCTATTCTGTGTTTTAGTGCTTCGTTATTTTCGATTCCTTGAAACGCAAGATCGGCCCTTTCATTCGCGGTTAGCCATAGATCACAATAGATTAAAAATATGTCTGCATTGTGTAAAGAAAATATTTCTTGCCCCTCAAGTTTTATAGAAATTTTCTTAACGATTGCCCGTCCCAGATTCTGTACAACTGTCCTGTTTGCGTCTGTTGCTGATTCGAGTTCTATTTTGAAAGTAAGACGTGCAGATCCCGGCACAATCACTTCATCTGCTCCTAGGTCTGGAAATTTAACAGTAAGAATTTGATCTGAATCTATAGTAGATGGATTATTTGGAACAATAATATTCTGTTTATTTCCCTTCACGCCAAAGGGCTCTTTCAGTCTTCTATGCGGGTCAAGAATTGAGCCATATGCTTGTGACATTTTTTTTATAAAACAAAATAAAAAGTTAATTATTTAAAAACATGGCAGGCATTGAAGATTATGATGTTTTTGATCCTGGAGACGACATGAGTGAAATGACACCTTTGACACATCCATTGCGCTCATTGCGACATGAATTAACAGAAAGTAAGGTCAGATCATTTTATCAAAGTTTAGGTCAAGAACCTCCCGAATTTATAGACCCTAATGATTTTGAAACAAAAGATGACCATTTGTTTGTGAGAAACGACGAAGGACAACTTGTTCAGCTTACAACTAAACCAGACTCATCAAAGTTTTTAAAAAAGAGTACAATTAGACAAAGGCTCAGTGTGAGCGAACAAAATCGCCTTGGCATTACTAAACCAAAATTAGATAGGGAAGCAGTTGCTAAACTTCAAAACACACTACAAGAACTCCCAACAGAAATACAAAACATGGAACTTAAAGATTTAAGCCCAACAGCAGACGAAATAATACAAGCAGAAACCAGTTTTTCAGAAGCATTAAAAACTATCCACGATCCACCGCTGCCTATGAGAGAAATAACGGCCCTTGATCATGCTTTAAGAAGCATCAGAGGCGAATTAACAAACAATTTAGCAAAACTGGGTGAACTAGATGAGCATATAAAAAGAGAAAAAGAAAAACTAGTTGAGGCTGATGACCACAACTTAGGACCTGGTGTTAAAGAAAGAATAACACAAAGACTAAAAGATCTTGAACAAGAGAGATCAGCAAGACTAGAAGTGTTGTCTAATAACCGAGAACAATTACGAACTCAAGTGAGCAGAATAAGAGAAACTATCCAAAGAATTTTATATGAAGACACAACGTTAGCAGAACGAATAAGAACACTGTTTAGAGAGCAAGGTGTCACATTAGCAAGTGTTATAACAGCCTTAGGATTTGCAATAAGTACACTGGTGTTGGCTATTACAGGCGGTGGTGGGCAAGGGTTAGTGCCTCCGCCACCATCTCCTCCACCGATAAATCATGGGTAAAAAAACAACTTGATTATCTTGCGGGTTTATTAAAAAAATTAGCCACTAAGGCCATAGACTCTTTACCTGGTATAATAGGGGGGATCGTTAGCTGGCTTTTGTCTACTGCAAGCAAAGTAGTTGGCTTTATGGCCGAGCACTTATGGACATTAGTTGTCTTAATAGTTGGGTTACTTTATAGTAAGATAAAGACCAAGTAATCCTAGGGCAGTTAATCCAATAACAAGTGCTGTCTTTTCATATTCATGGTCATTATTTCTTAGGACCACAGGGATTGGATGGGGGGGTTTGGGGGGCTCGGGGATTGGTGGGGCTTCTTTTTTTATTGCTATTGCTGGCTTAGAATTTATGTCGTTTTTTCCGACCTTCTCTTCATTGCCAGCCACAAGGATTTCATTATTATAGTTTATTATTGTTCCTATCTGAAGTCTGAGGTCAGAAGGCAGCATGTATAAACCAGTGCCGACAGCAAAGTCTACTTTCGATCTTGCGTATTGCAAAACATTTTGGTACCTTTTAATACTTGAAGGCAAATCAATTGCAGAATTAATAGAATCCTCTAAATTTGCTAAATACTGTTTTTGGGCGTCAAAGCCAGTAGAAGGATCAATTATGTTTGATCTCGTTTGTGCTTGCGAACCTAGCAAACACCAAACATAAGTACGAATAGAGTCGTTTATTCGTTCTATTCCCGCTCTAGTTAGACCATTAGAAGTATCCAAAATAAATGTTGTCCATGCTGTTTTATGCTCTTGCTCTATGGACCCGAGGTGAACAGTTGTGCCTGAAGAGAAAGATGTGTAAGGAGGATTCCAATCATAGTTATACTTTCTGTGCACGCCCCAAAAATAAAGGGTGCCTAAACCATGATTAAGATCCAACTTTTGTCTAAAGTCTGTCTTTGGGTCAATATCAAATTCGTTACAGATCCTTTCAAAAGCCTTGTAATCTATTCTGTTGCTGAATGGATTAAACGTTTTGTCATTTGGTAATGGCGCTTGCAGTTCAGATAAAATACGTCTGAAGGTGTAATAAAAATGAAATCTATACACTGACCTCACCAAAGGAACAGGATGATTTAAATGATCAGCATACGACACTCCACACCCAGTTGATGCACAAAACACAGCAAAGTTTAACTGGTTCTGATAAAACTGCATCGGATGACTGAACCACACTTTCGCGATGTAGTCGTTTTTAATAGGAGGGTTAAGATATCTGTTCAATGGAGTACTAACCTTTACTTGAAAGGCGTCAGTCTGAGTCACAGAAATGTCGAGGGTATCAGTTGTTATATCTTTAGGACTGTAGTGCGGCCCGACAGAATATTTTGCATTAGTATATTTGAATGCACTCATTTTTAAATTTGTTTTAAAAATGTTTGTAACAATAACAACTCAAGACAGTCCTTCGTTTTTAGAATATGCTATTGATAATAACTGCGGAACCCAAAGGGTCGCACTCCATGAAATTTTTTACAAAGTCGTATGGTTTAATATAACTGAATCCAAGGAGAATAATAAGATTAAAAAATTTGACAATAGAGGAAACTTAGTTAGCCAGTTAACCATACCTGATGGTTATTACGGGTTTTGCTCGCTAAAAGAAGCAATGAGTAACTTCGACATTACTCTCAAACTTAACAATGCAAATTTGAAAATAATGTTGACATTCAAACCTGAAGAAGAAGTAGACCATTACCTTTTTGATGTAGAGCTAGCTAAAATGTTAGGCTTTGCAACTGACAATCATAGTTTTATAGTTACATCAGACGAAACTACTTATGAGGGAGAATATCCGCTCGATCTTGCATTACATTCATTACTCTATGTTCATTTGGACGAGCTGAGCACTGATGAAAACTTATATGATGGAAGGCCCTCAACTGTTTTAAGAGCTCTTCCATCAGGGAAAGCTGCATATTGCGATTATGAAATTATACAATTCCCTAATTTACAGTTTAAAAAATTAGCTTGTGGGAGGGTCAGATCATTTAATATAAAGATCACAGATAAAACAGGGAAAGTCGTGAAATGTGATAACCTGCACATTGTTTTAGAAATAAAATAATAAGATGTACTAAAAAATAATGTCTCGTGGGCCAGAAGAATCAGGAGTTACATTAGCGCCTGAGAGGTGTGTAACTTTAGAATTAAAAGACCTTGCAGACGTTGAGGACTTTGAACAAAACGGTGAGATAGGCACTTTGTATGGTTTTGAGTACACTAAAGATGGTTATTATAAGCGCAAAGAGGTTGACGACAACAAAAGGTTTCCTAAACTAGAACAACTACGCAATCTAGAAGCAAATAATGCGGGTCAGTATAAATATAAAATAGTTCGAAAAACTGACAACAAATGGCACTTAGAACCATATTTAGAATGGGACATAAAATTTGAATTCGTAAGCCCATTTACATTTTTTGACCGTCAAAAAAGTTTCAGAAAAGCATTGAACTCTGGCCCTTTACATGAAGTCTTATGCCAGAGGACAACAGTCGGAAAGAGATCGAAATAAAGAAGTTTGGGAGCAAACAGTACATCCTCCACAGAAGAGAATCAGTTTTGAAGGAAGCTACTACAAAAGTACAGTTCTTTCCACGCACGTTATTAGGAGACACGTTCACAATAATACTTGAAATTTCTGTCTTAAAAGATGTGGGAGGAATGGAGCTGTGGGTGTCAGTGACAACCTTATGGAAGGAATTCTTATTAGCTGGCAAAACTTAGACGTTGACAATCTTAAAGTTACTGTTGTGGTTCGTCACGATGGTGAAAATTTTAAGGTCGTAACAACAAGCAACAAAATCAATGTTAGTCTTAATAGCAACAATCTGACAAAACTGAGTTGGATTAATCTGACACATTTAGACCTTATAAGATTTTATTGTACTGATCAAATTTTGACGGATAGTATGATAACAACACTAACTGGTGTAAATTAAATTCTGTTATAAAAGTATGGAGCAGATGACTTTGGAGTCGATGTTAAACTTTATGACAAAAACCCCTCATTGTTCATTGATTTGTGGACAGACTGGTTGTGGAAAAACAATATTCGTCTTAGACCTATTAGAAACAGTTTATCGTTATAATTTTGAACACATAGTAATTTTTTGTACAACATTAAAATGGAACAAAGCATATCACGACAGAAGGTTTATATGGGCAGACAACAACATATATTTAGTTGACCCTAGCAATAAATTAAGTGAGTGCTTAGAACATTTCTTTAGATCGTTTGAAGGAACACAAACACTATTTATTATAGATGATTGTTCAACAGAGAGAGACATAGTCAAAAAAAGAAACGCTTTATCAAAACTGGCTTTTAGCGGGAGACATGCTGGGATAAGTGTATGGATTTTATGTCAGAAATATAACTCAGTTTTAAAAGACTTTAGAGAACAATTAAAGACAGTGGTTTTATTTCATATGAAAGATAGAGATGCTTTTGATGAATGTATGAAAGAAAATGATGTTATTGAAAACGATCAAGAAAAACGAAGGATTAAGCAAAAACTTAAGTCACAAAAGTTTTCTAAATTAGTGTTAAAAACAGATAATCCTACACATTATGTATGTTTGTAAAGTGTTTACTATAAGAGAACTTATTTAAGTACTTGTTAAGAACTTGATGATGACTTGTATAAGAATTTATTTAAGAATTTATTTTACTTATAGAGAGAACTATAAAATACCTATTCTGGATCGCCCGCCGGAGCAGCAGCGAAACCGGCTTTAGCCGGTTGGAGCTGGCGGAGGTGGGTGAGCCAGAATTGGTATTTTATAGTTCTCTGACCTTAAAGAATTGCTTATAGCTATTTCCCAGACGGTGTCTTGCTTGTTTTTAATCGCTAGACTGTGGTGTAAAACTCTTTCAAAGTAAACAACCGCCCTACTGGTTTAAGATTATTCTAGCTAGTTCAGGGTTAGTAACAACGTCAAAATTAAGAGAGATGTTGCTGACAGTGTATCTAGCTGTTGGGTCATCTGATAGAATAACAGACCCGCTGTCATTGAATGTCAGTTCGTAAGTAAGTTTGTCTCTTAGTGCACCTTGGTAATATGGCTGATGGGTTTTTAACAGTTCAAAATCTAGAGGGATGCAAAATCTGTTCTTAAATGCTCGCGCTATTGCCTGGTCTCCCTCGTCTTCCTTTGCATCTGCAGCATTAAGCCTGTGCTTAATGCCGTTTGGGCTCTGGATTCCCTGAAAGATTTTGTCTTTTCTTTCTGTTCTAGGCAGCCACAGATCAGAATAGAGATTGAAAATGTCTGCGCTACTCAGTGAGAAGACTTCTCTACCCTCCAGTTTAATTACCATATTTTTAATGATGGCCCTGCCCAGGTTAGCAATGACAGTGGCATTAGGATCCGCCGACTCAATATCTATTTTGAATGACAGCCTGGCAGTGCCCGGCATTATAACATCGTCAGGCCCGAGGTCACTAAATCTTACTGTTAACATTTCATTTGGCTCAATTGTTGATGGATTATTTACAACCCGCACAGTCTGTCTTATGCCTTTTATGCCATGGGGTTCCTTCGCTTTTCTGAATGGATCAAGGTCGCAGCCGTATGGATTCATTTTTTTATAAAACAAAAAATAATAAATATATAAATATGGCTGATGAAGATTTTGACGCGATTAGTCCTATTGAAGAAGAAGATGAAATAGAACCAGGTCGTTCAATACAAGATGAACTTGAGGGGGCAGAAGCACGTCCTTTACTCCCTAGACAACCTCAAGATGTAGGTTCTTCACTCCTTAGTGCTCGTCAAGAACTTTTAGGAGTAGGCTCTTCACTCCCTAGACAGCGTCACGAACTATTGCAACGACGAATTGAATCATTCTATAAAAGTATAGAACGGGAGCTGCCAGAAATACTTGATCTTAACGATTTTGAAGAAGATGGCGGCCATTTGTATACTAGGACTAGTAAAGGAGGCCGCGTAAGAGTTACTACAAAGCCAAACGCGACCAAGTTTTTAAGTCTAAGTACAATTAGACGAGACCTCCCTGCTGCTGATGCAGAACGATTAAACATTATAAATCTAAGGTCTGATGCTGTTAGACTTTTACATAAAACGGGGCGGTTGTTGCCAACACGATCTGAAATAGAAATCGCCACTATTCCAGAGGTAGGTCAAAAAACAGATAAAGTAATAACAGAATTTGAGGCGAGTTTTATTGATGAGACGAGTTTTATTGATGAGACGAGTTTTATTGAGGGGCCAATTGGCGGTTCGCCTAGGCAAAGAGAAGGTGAGCTGAGTCCTGAAGAAGAAACAGCTTTAAAAACAATTGTTGATCCTCCATTGTCTACGAGTGAACTCAGGGATATTAGAACTGCTCTGCGTGAACTCTTGAATATTAAGTCTGCTTTAACAACTACGAATGAAGAACTAAAAAACAACTTGGCAAAATTTAATGAGATAAAGAGAGAGATAGACGAAGAAAAAAATAAGCTGGCTGATGCAGATGATAACAATTTAGAGCCGGAAGAAAAGGCTAGAATACAGGCGAAAATACAGGATTTAATGAAAGAAAAGGCAAACGTGTTAGCAGCGTTGTATATTAACAGAGAAAAAATAGCAACCCAAATAAGCAGAATCAGAGAAACTATAAACAAAATGATTTATGAAAATACTACGCTAGCAGAAAGAATAAGGACTCTGTTCAGAGAGCAGGGGATTACAATAGTTAGTATATTAACGGCCGTTGGGTTTGCTATCTCTACACTGGTTTATGCATTAACCGGCAGTGCGCCAACAGGGTCAGTAGCGCCTCCAACGCCTCAACCTGGTAAAAGTTGGATTAGAAAACAATTGCACCATCTGGCAAACTTATTAAAGAAGTTAGCTGCCAAAGCGCTTGGTGCACTGCCTGGCATAATAGGCGGTGTTGTTAGTTGGGTTTTGTCTACAATAGGCAAAGTGGTTGGTTATATGGCTGACCATCTGTGGACTTTGGGGGTGCTGGCTGCCGGTTTAATTTTTAGTAAAATAAAGTATGACCAGTCCAGTAAAAGTTAAAAACACAACAAGGGCCGTCTTTTCGCTAGTGTGTCTGTCGGGGTGAGGTACATCAACAGGCGGTGGACTGCTTTCTGGCTGTGGGCTGCTTATAACTGGTGGGGGGTCGCTTTCTGCAGGTTCTGGGCTGGATACTTTTTTCAAAATGGCTGGTGCGGGCCTTGTGTTTAAGCCTTGATTGTGTCCTAAGTTTTGATCGTCTCCGGCTATGAGAATTTCATTATTATAATTCTGTATCATGCCAATCTGCAGTCTAAGGTCAGAAGGCAGCATGTATAATCCATGACCCACAACAAAGTCAACCTTTGACCTAGCATGTGAAAGAACGTTTTGGTACCTTTGTATGCTGGAAGGCAAATCAACGGCAGAGTTAATAGCATCTTCTAAATTGGCTAGAAATTGTTTTCTGGCGTCAAAACCTGTAGATTGATCCACTATGCTAGACTTGGTCTGTGCTTGCGCTCCTAATAGACACCAAACGTACGTCCGTATGGTGTCATTAAGTCTTTGCACTCCTGGCATTGTTAGGCCTTCACTTTTATCTAAGATAAATGTTGCCCAAGCATTGGGGTGTTTTTGTTCTATTGATCCCAATCTAACTTGGGAGTTTGACTTAAAAGAGGTGTGGCCGGGCCAGTAGTCAACATTATATTCTCTACGCTGACCCCACAAATCCAATGTGCCCAACCCGTGATTGCGGTCTAACTTTTGTCTAAAGTTATTTGAAGGGTTAATGTTAAATTCGTTGCAGATTCTTTCATATGCATTATTGTCCATTGGGCTGAGAAATGGATTAAACGCGTTGTCATTGGGGAGGCGTACTTGTAGTTCAGTTAGTATGCGTCTATACTGATAATAAACATGAAAGTTATATACTGACCTTACTAAGAGGTTGGGGTGGTTTAAATGGTTTGTATATGAAACACCGCAGCCAGTGGTTGAGCAGTAAACTGCAAAATTTAACTGATTCTGGTAAAAAGCCATGGGGTGAGTTGACCATGCTGATGGCACTCTATCACTCTTTATTGGAGGATTTAAATGTCTAGTTAGTGGGTTTACAAGCCTGACTAGAAAGCCATATGATTCATCCACTGCGATGGTTAGGCTACTAAAGTCCAAAGATTTGGGCTCATAAACCCCCCCCTACATCGTAAGTAGCACTTTCATTATATTTAAAAGGTTCCATTTTTAAATAGATTTTTTTTAAAAGGATTTAAAAAGGATGTTCCTTTATATAACCAAGCAAAACACAAGTGTGTTCTTAAAGTATCCAATTAACAATAGGCGCAGTAATAGTAGGGTTGCTCTTAGAAAAATTGGTTTTAAAGTTAAGTGGTTTAATATATCTGAAGAAGCTCAGAATAACTGGATTAATATTAGTAATGAAGAGGGCAATCAAATAACTCATGAAAAAATACCAGAAGGCTATTACAGCTTTTGTTCTTTAAAAGAAGTATTTATCGAATTAGGCATATTGCTAAAAATTAACGAAGCAAACCTCAGAATTACAATGCATTTTCCACTAGAAGAAAAAAGAGAATACACTTTTCCTAAAGGCCTTGCGCGAATCTTGGGTTTCCACAGTACTAGCAGATCTTATAAATTTAGTACAAGAGAAAACATCTATCAATTTGAAGGTAATGAACCATGTGATTTTCTCGTTAACCCGATGTTGTATGTCCATTTACGGGAGTTAAAAACAAGTACTAATTTATTTGATGGCAATCCATCTACAGTTCTAGGAGTACTGCCATCAATTAAGGCGGGGTTTTGCGATTATCAGTTAAGCACATTTGGTAAAGACAGCCGGTTTAAAGAATTAGTTGAGGGGTCTATAAATTCAGTGTGTGTAAAAATAATAACCAAGATGGAAGGCCGGTTGTTTGTTCTGATTTGTTAGTGGTGCTTGAGATGAAGATTATCAGAAGAGAAGAGAGAATGTCAATATCTAGGCTCTATATCACCCATTTTTTGTTTTGCACGTAAGCCCCATTTTAAAAACGATTACGTCCAATTTTGGAGGTTTTTGCATGTTATTTTGATTGTAAAAGGTGTCAATTTTGGCAAAAAGTAGCATGAGATGGACGAGATTTCTTTGTGAAAAGGGGGGTTTCGTGCAAAATAAGATGTGGGAGTAGAGTATAGAAACTTACATTCTCTTATGGCCAATAACACATGACTGAATTCAATTATTCCGTACATGGCCCAATAAACACAGATTGAAATTCAGTTAACGGTAATGCCAATAACACAGATTGAATTCAGTTATACCGTACATGGCCCAATAACACAGATTGAAATTCAGTTATACGGTACATGGCCCAATAACACAGATTGAAATTCAGTTATACGTACATGGCCCAATAACACAGATTGAAATTCATTATACCGTACATGGCCCAATAACACAGATTGAAACTCAGTTATACCGTAAATGGCCCAATAACACAGATTGAAATTCAGTTATACCGTACATGGCCAATAACACAGATTGAAACTCAGTTATACTGTACATGGCCCAATAACACAGATTGAAATTCAGTTATACCGTACATGATGCGCCAGAATAACACAGATTGAAATTCATGTTATCACAGACGTTATCGACATGGCCCAAAAACACAGATTGAGATTCAGTTATACCGTACATGGCCCAATAACACAGATTGAAACTCAGTTATACCGTACATGGCCCAATAACACAGATTGAAACTCATTATACGGTACATGGCCCAATAACACAGACTGAAACTCAGTTATACCGTACATGGCCCAATAACACAGATTGAAATTCAGTTATACTGTACATGGCCCAATAACACAGACTGAAATTCAGTTATACCGTACATGGCCCAATAACACAGATTGAAACTCAGTTATACCGTACATGGCCCAATAACACAGATTGAAACAGTTATACGTACATGGCCCAATAACATAGATTGAAACTCAGTTATACCGTACATGGCCCAATAACACAGACTGAAATTCAGTTATACCGTACATGGCCCAATAACACAGATTGAAATTCAGTTATACCGTACATGGCCCAATAACACAGACTGAAATTCAGTTATACTGACATGGCCCAATAACACAGACTGAAATTCAGTTATACTGTACATGGCCCAATAACACAGATTGAAATTCAGTTATACCGTACATGGCCCAATAACACAGATTGAAAATTCAGTTATGCCGTACATGGCCCAATAACACAGATTGAAACTCAGTTATACCGTACATGGCCCAATAACACAGATTGAAACTCAGTTATACTGTACATGGCCCAATAACACAGATTGAAACTCAGTTATACTGTACATGGCCCAATAACACAGATTGAAATTCAGTTACACCGTACATGGCCCAATAACACAGATTGAAATTCAGTTATACTGTACATGGCCCAATAACACAGATTGAAACTCAGTTATACCGCACATGGCCCAATAACACAGACTGAAATTCAGTTATACTGTACATGGCCCAATAACACAGATTGAAATTCAGTTATACTGTACATGGCCCAATAACACAGATTGAAATTCAGTTATACGTACATGGCCATAACACAGACTGAAATCGTTATACGTACATGCAAACACAGATGAAATTCAGTTAACTCCCACGATCAAGAGCACTATTTCAGTACACCTAATAACACAGATGAAATTCATTAACGTACATGGCCCAATAACACAGATTGAATTCAGTTATACTGACATGGCCCAATAAACAGATTGAATCATATACCACATGGCCAGACTATGTTCTGGCACTGATGAAGTTCGTACACTCCATCCAGGCCAGGACTTGTTTCAGTGATACATTATGTCCAGTACACTATATCCAATACCACTGGCCAGGGATATATGCTTCTGTGCGTGGCGATGATGACATTGCTGTCCAGTACACTATTATCCAATACCACTGGCCAGGTACATATGCTTCTGTGCATGGCGTGATGACATTGCTGTCCAGTACACTATCATCCAATACCACTGGCCAGGGACATATGCTTCTGTGCGTGGCGTGATGACATTGCTGTCCAGTACACTATTATCCAATACCACTGGCCCAGGGACATATGCTTCTGTGCGTGGCGTGTGACATTGCTGTCCAGTACACTATTATCCAATACCACTGGCCAGGGACATTGCTTCTGTGCGGCGTGATGACATTGCTGTCCAGTACACTATATCCAATACCACTGGCCAGGTACATATGCTTCTGTGCTGGCGTGATGACATTGCTGTCCAGTACACTATATCCAATACCACTGGCCAGGACATATGCTTCTGTGCGTGGCGTGATGACATTGCTGTCCAGTACACTATTATCCAATACCACTGGCCAGGGACATATGCTTCTGTGCGTGGCGTGATGACATTGCTGTCCAGTACACTATTATCCAATACCACTGGCCAGGACATATGCTTCTGTGCGTGCGTGATGACATTGCTGTCCAGTACACTATTATCCAATACCACTGGCCAGGGACATATGCTTCTGTGCGTGGCGTGATGACATTGCTGTCCAGTACACTATTATCCAATACCACTGGCCAGGGACATATGCTTCTGTGCGTGCGTGATGACATTGCTGTCCAGTACACTATTATCCAATACCACTGGCCAGGGACATATGTCTGTGGTGGCGTGATGACATTGCTGTCCAGTACACTATTATCCAATACCACTGGCCAGGGACATATGCTTCTGTGCGTGGCGTGATGACATTGCTGTCCAGTACACTATCATCCAATACCACTGGCCAGGGACATATGCTTCTGTGCGTGGCGTGCTGACGTTGCTGTCCAGTACACTATCATCCAATACCACTGGCCAGGGACATATGCTTCTGTGCGTGGCGTGCTGACGTTGCTGTCCAGTACACTATCATCCAATACCACTGGCCAGGGACATATGCTTCTGTGCGTGGCGTGCTGACGTTGCTGTCCAGTACACTATTATCCAATACCACTGGCCAGGGACATATGCTTCTGTGCGTGGCGTGATGACGTTGCTGTCCAGTACACTATTATCCAATACCACTGGCCAGGGACATATGCTTCTGTGCGTGGCGTGATGACGTTGCTGTCCAGTACACTATTATCCAATACCACTGGCCAGGGACATATGCTTCTGTGCGTGGCGTGATGACGTTGCTGTCCAGTACACTATTATCCAATACCACTGGCCAGGGACATATGCTTCTGTGCGTGGCGTGATGACATCGCTGTCCAGTACACTATTATCCAATACCACTGGCCAGGGACATATGCTTCTGTGCGTGGCGTGATGACATCGCTGTCCAGTACACTATTATCCAATACCACTGGCCAGGGACATATGCTTCTGTGCGTGGCGTGATGACATCGCTGTCCAGTACACTATTATCCAATACCACTGGCCAGGTACATATGCTTCTGTGCGTGGCGTGATGACATCGCTGTCCAGTACACTATTATCCAATACCACTGGCCAGGTACATATGCTTCTGTGCGTGGCGTGATGACATCGCTGTCCAGTACACTATTATCCAATACCACTGGCCAGGTACATATGCTTCTGTGCGTGGCGTGATGACATCGCTGTCCAGTACACTATTATCCAATACCACTGGCCAGGTACATATGCTTCTGTGCGTGGCGTGATGACATTGCTGTCCAGTACACTATTATCCAATACCACTGGCCAGGTACATATGCTTCTGTGCGTGGCGTGATGACATTGCTGTCCAGTACACTATTATCCAATACCACTGGCCAGGGACATATGCTTCTGTGCGTGGCGTGATGACATTGCTGTCCAGTACACTATTATCCAATACCACTGGCCAGGGACATATGCTTCTGTGCGTGGCGTGATGACATTGCTGTCCAGTACACTATTATCCAATACCACTGGCCAGGGACATATGCTTCTGTGCGTGGCGTGATGACATTGCTGTCCAGTACACTATTATCCAATACCACTGGCCAGGGACATATGCTTCTGTGCGTGGCGTGATGACATTGCTGTCCAGTACACTATTATCCAATACCACTGGCCAGGGACATATGCTTCTGTGCGTGGCGTGATGACATTGCTGTCCAGTACACTATCATCCAATACCACTGGCCAGGGACATATGCTTCTGTGCGTGGCGTGATGACATTGCTGTCCAGTACACTATCATCCAATACCACTGGCCAGGGACATATGCTTCTGTGCGTGGCGTGATGACATTGCTGTCCAGTACACTATCATCCAATACCACTGGCCAGGGACATATGCTTCTGTGCGTGGCGTGATGACATTGCTGTCCAGTACACTATCATCCAATACCACTGGCCAGGGACATATGCTTCTGTGCGTGGCGTGATGACATTGCTGTCCAGTACACTATCATCCAATACCACTGGCCAGGGACATATGCTTCTGTGCGTGGCGTGATGACATTGCTGTCCAGTACACTATCATCCAATACCACTGGCCAGGGACATATGCTTCTGTGCCTGGCGTGATGACATTGCTGTCCAGTACACTATCATCCAATACCACTGGCCAGGGACATATGCTTCTGTGCGTGGCGTGATGACATTGCTGTCCAGTACACTATTATCCAATACCACTGGCCAGGGACATATGCTTCTGTGCGTGGCGTGATGACATTGCTGTCCAGTACACTATTATCCAATACCACTGGCCAGGTACATATGCTTCTGTGCGTGGCGTGATGACATTGCTGTCCAGTACGCTATCATCCAATACCACTGGCCAGGTACATATGCTTCTGTGCGTGGCGTGATGACATTGCTGTCCAGTACGCTATCATCCAATACCACTGGCCAGGTACATATGCTTCTGTGCGTGGCGTGATGACATTGCTGTCCAGTACACTATCATCCAATACCACTGGCCAGGGACATATGCTTCTGTGCGTGGCGTGATGACATTGCTGTCCAGTACACTATCATCCAATACCACTGGCCAGGTACATATGCTTCTGTGCGTGGCATGATGACATTGCTGTCCAGTACACTATCATCCAATACCACTGGCCAGGTACATATGCTTCTGTGCGTGGCGTGATGACATTGCTGTCCAGTACACTATTATCCAATACCACTGGCCAGGTACATATGCTTCTGTGCGTGGCATGATGACATTGCTGTCCAGTACACTATCATCCAATACCACTGGCCAGGTACATATGCTTCTGTGCGTGGCGTGATGACATTGCTGTCCAATCAAACTGGGATGCAGGTCATGATACAAGGTAGCGGGGGAAATGTTGCCTGGTAACCAATATCAATGACCTATCAATTTATTCGCACAAAACTTGGGGGTTATTTCATAGCTTAATGTCATGTAGATCTACAATGCATTTGTTTTATCAGACGGAACATGTTTGTGTGCATTACATTGTGTTTGTCCGTTTCGAATTATTCAACAATTGAATGCATGTGTGTGTGTGTGTGTGTGTGTGTGTGTGTGTGTGTGTGTGTGTGTGTGTGTGTGGGTGCGCGCGTGCGTGCGTACGTGTTTGTGCGCGCGCGCGCGCGCCTGTGTGTGTGTGTGTGTGTGTGTGTGTGTGTGTGTGTGTGTGTGTGTGTGTGTGTGTGTGTGTCTGTGTGTCTGTGTGTCTGTTGTCTGTGTGCTGCGTGTGTGTGAAGCTTTTCGACATTCATGCTCAACAGGAGGAGGAGAGCTTTTCTGTCAAACCGACCGATCACTGAAGAACGCTTTGCATCCTCAGGTCCCCAAGATGAATGAGGGTGGGCGTGTGTTCCTTTGTTTGAACAGCCCAGACCGCGCAGTAGGAGGGGAGAGAACTCTACACTGCACTTCAAGCCAGCTCACAAACAAACCACAGTGTCTTCATCACGACGTGCTATTGATTTCTTCCGGCCACACGCCAAAATTAGATTTTGCACTAAAACATTATGTAATCTATGTAAGAGTTTTGAGGGCTACCATTACTTACAATCAGCTTTTAATTCTACACTGATAACTGATCAAAAGAACAATTCCTTACACCTTATTTCCCTTGTTTTGGAGGGGTTTTTTTTCACCGATTAAATCACAAACAATCTTCAAATACATTGTTGTTTGTTGTTGTTGTTGTTGTTGTTTCGTCCTTCGATTTCGAAGATGATCATGACTTCAGTCTCAGATTGAAGATCGCTGAGTGTGGATCCGCAGGTGGCTGGTGAGGCCGATCTGGGCCCGGAAGGAACGCCCACATGTGGGACACATGTGGGTGGGTGCTACAGTGGAGGTGGAGGTAGCTCTGGCCTTGCGCGCGGCTCGCTTTCTCTCAGCTTCTGCTGTGCGTCTCTTCTCTGATGTATATGCACCCTTCGTGATGTCAGATACATAACTTCCCCTTAGTTGACGTCACATTTGAGGTCTTCCAACTCCCCAGTGACCCTATCTTTGCGCTACCTGAAAGCGCCCAAATAGACCCATTCCTTTGATTTCAATCTGTCTGCGTGGAGCCACCTGACCTGTACATTGAAGGCCATCGGGGAAAATCAACTTTCAGACACAAGGAAATTTATCAAAACAATCTAATTGCGCCAGTCTATAAACACTCGACACTTTAAACAAGGCCTTGGCGCATTAATTTTGGGTGTGCAGCCTCTTTCCGACAGTGACGGTGGCGTGGGACACGGAGTATAGGACAGCACAAAGAAAAAAGAAAAAGAAATAGAGAACAATATATTTTTTAAAAAAGACTGAAAGAAAGAAGAAAAGAAAGACTGAAAGGAAGAAGAAAAGAAAGCAAGAAAGAAACAGAGAAGGAAAGAAAGAATGAATGAATGAATGAAAATAGAAAAAAAAAGGCCGAAAGGACTAAGGAAAGAAAGACAGATTGACAAAAAAAGAACAAACGAAAGAAAGAAAGAAAGATGGAAAGAAAGGAAGAAAGAAAAGACAGAAAGAAAGAAAGAGACAGAAGGGAACAAGGTGTTCTTGTAGATATCTTGTATTGAAAATTGTTTGCGCCCCTGGTTGTATTGTGAGCCTGCTGCAAACTGAAGACAACATTGTTGGTGTCACATGATAACTGTGCATACCACGGCATCTCACACACAGTGTCACATGATAACTGTGCATGCCACGGCATCTCACACACAGTGTCACATGATAACGATCCATGCCACGGCATCTCACACACAGTGTCACATGACAACTATGCATGCCACGGCATCTCACACACAGTGTCACATGATAACTGTGCATGCCACGGCATCTCACACACAGTGTGTCACATGATAACTGTGCATGCCACGGCATCTCACACACAGTGTCACATGATAACTATGCATGCCACGGCATCTCACAAACGGTGTCACATAATAACTGTGCATGCCACGGCATCTCACACACAGTGTCACATGATAATGATCCATGCCACGGCATCTCACACACAGTGTCACATGACAACTATACATGCCACGGCATCTTACACACGGTGTCACATGATAACTACATGTACCACAGCATCTCACACACAGTGTCACATGATAACTATACATGCCACGGCATCTCACACACGGTGTCACATGATAACTATACATGCCACGGCATCTCACATACAGTGTCACATGATAACTATACATGCCACGGCATCTCACACACGGTGTCACATGATAACTATACATGCCACGGCATCTCACACACGGTGTCACATGATAACTATGCGTGCCACGGCATCTCACACACGGTGTCACATGATAACTATGCATGCCACGGCATCTCACACACGGTGTCACATGATAGCTCACACCCATTGTGTCTCAACAGAGGCCTAATAAACCTGTCTGTGTGTCTCAACAGAGGCCTAATAAACCTGTCTGTGTGTCTCAACAGAGGCCTAATAAACCTGTCTGTGTGTCTCAACAGAGGCCTAATAAACCTGTCTGTGTGTCTAAACAGAGGCCTAATAAACCTGTCTGTGTGTCTCAACAGAGGCCTAATAAACCTGTCTGTGTGTCTCAACAGAGGCCTAATAAACCTGTCTGTGTGTCTCAACAGAGGCCTAATAAACCTGTCTGTGTGTCTCAACAGAGGCCTAATAAACCTGTCTGTTCCATTTTGTCTGCCTGTCTGTCTGTTGTGAAAAAATAAAGTGAAGCTTTGGAAACAGGCCCCTCAAAAAAAGTAGACTTAGAATTTTGGAATGTATTTCCAAAATGTTAGCAAACAGAAAAGGGAGTTTATACCTATCCAGGGGCTTTTTGTTCAAACACTGATATTAGCATACCGAAAGAATGGCAAGCAGACAAAAAGGCACTAATAATAATGCTCGTATGTACAGATACAAACTGTTCATCTATTAAGCATGTTGCTTTAAAATATGCATTGGTGTTTAAAATGTATGTGTATATGTGTTAAGGGGAGGGGGTGGATTGACAAGTTTTTTTGTAACTTTAAATCCCTTTGAGAAATTGAAAATTAAGGTATGAATATACTTTTTAAAAAATCTTTCCGCTACTCTCTTGAAATGAAGTGTATGTAGCACTGATTTTATTTCTCAATATATCAAAGCAAATTGTGTAGGTTTTACGTTTGCATTTTTTCTTGTTTTTCTTTTTTTGAGTGTATATGTGTGGTTTTTTAAAACTGAATAAGAAAAAATTAAAAGAAAGAAAGAACGAAAGAAAGAAAGATAGAAACGAACAAACAAAAAGAAATAGAAATCGAGAAAGAAACAGACAGATGGACGAGCAGTTTCGGTGCCATCTGATTCCTTCTCAGTCTCTGCTACCTCTTGTCATGTCCTGCCTCACCCCTTACAAGCACCCCAGCCCTACCCTACCACCCCTCCACCCTCATCATGCCAGGACAGCAGCGAACAGCATGGTGATATCTGAGTTCCCCAGCCTGACAACACTTCTCTCTTGATATCACCCCCCCTCCTCCCCCCCCCCCCCCCCCCCCCCCCCCCCCCCGCCCCAATCTCCTCAGGTCGGAGACCCCGGATGACGAAGAACGGCACGTGCAGACAGAAGGGAGACAATTCTCGTGTTTCACGGTTCATCGCCGGCCAGTGAACTTTCCTTTGGTTCAGTCTCACAGCAACGTTGGAAACGTCAGTCGCTAACGTTAAATAATGAGAAACCACAGGCTGTGTAAGCGACAGGTTGAAACGTTTTGGGGGACGGAAACGAGGGGTTGCTCTGTTGTGTGTGTGTGTGTGTGTGAGGGGGGGGAGGGCAGTGGGGGCTGAGCAGTTGCAAGGACGTTTACAGAATTCATCAAATGGACATGTGTAGCCCCACACTAAATTAAATGAATCCCAATAAATAAATAAATATAATTAATAAACAAACAAATAAATAAAAAGATAATACATACCTCGAATTCTTTCCTCAGTTTGTAAACTCCACTTTACCTTCAACACAAAAACATAATTGTTGGTGGTCGTTAAAGGTGAGAGGTTATTGAAAAGGAAATCTGTCCGAACTATTCACCGCCATTTTGTTTTTTATGCACCCACAAACAGAAACGTGGTGGGATTGGTGCACAAATTAACCGGGTTTCTCACTCTCTGTGACGCCGTGCAGTTGAACAGTAAATTTCCATTAACATTTAACTTACATAGATAGACGTGGCCGGCCGCCGATGGATAAGTAACTAATCTTATGTTTTGCATGGCAACAATACGGAGATGAACCTGCTTGAAACGGCTAACTGGACCATACGAAGACCTGCTGTCCACTGTGAAAAGAAGGGAAATCAGATGGTATGGTCATGTATCAAAATGAACAGGACTTGCCAAAATCATTCTGCAAGGAACAGCGCGAGAAGGCAGGAGAGGAAGACACACATCTCTCTCTCTCTCTCTCTCTCTCTCTCTCTCTCTCTCTCCCGTCCATCTGTCTGTCCGTCTCTCTCTTCTCTCTCTCTCTCTCTCTCTCTCTCTCTCTCTCTCTGTCCGTCCATCTGTCTGTCCGTCTCTCTCTCTCTCTCTCTCCTCTCTCTCTCTCTCTCTCTCTCTCTCTCTGTCCGTCCATCTGTCTGTCCCTCTCTCTCTCTCTCTCTCTCTCTCTCTCTCTCTCTCTCTTTTAGTTGTAGAAGTAAAGAGCAGCTGTCGTTATTGCTATATGAGTCACTCCCCCGCGTGGTGTCAGGTCATGGAGGTGAAGAAGAAGACTGGAGCAAAGATAGTGTGACGGGTGAACGCTAAGGCCTGAAATGTGTGTCAACTAAGGTTAGGGTCATGTCTTTGAAGATTGCTAGTGATTTTATGGGTGAAAATCCCCCAAAACAAGGGAAATAATTATTGGGGAGATGTGTTTTTTGATCAATTATCAGTTTAACATTGAATGCTGGCTCAAATGTATAGTTGGCCTCAAAACGCTGACATGGTTCATATAGTGTTTTAGCACATAATCCCAGCTGTGGCGTGATGCCTCAAAGCTGACATGGTTTATAATTATAGTGTTTTAGTGCACAATCCCAATTGTGGCATGAGGCCTCAATGCTGACATGGTTCATATAGTGTTTTAGTGCACAATCCCAACTGTGGCGTGATGCCTCAATGCTGACATGGTTCATATAGTGTTTTAGTTCACAATCCCAATTGTAGCGCGTGGCCTCAATGCTGACATGGTTTATAATTATAGTGTTTTAGTGCACAATCCCTATTGTCTCGTGTGGCCTCAATGCTGACATGGTTTATAATTATAGTGTTTTAGTTCACAATCCCAATTGTGGCGTGTGGCCTCAATGCTGGCATGGTTTATAATAGTAGTGTTTTAGTGCACAATCCCATTTGTTGCGTGTGACCTACAGCCATCTCACGGTAGTTGAGCGTGTCTGGCCACTGAGCCACTCAGTCAGTTGGGTCACTGTCAGGTCACTGACACACATTTTGGGGCTTGCTGTTGGGAGGTGAGGATCGGGAGGGATCCACCCCTTTCACTGCATCATCCCCCAGCAGAATGGTAGTGGTGTCCTTAGTGACACTGACATGGTGGAGAGGGTTGGGGGTGGTGTCCTTAGTGACACTGACATGATGGAGAGGGTTGGGGGTGGTGTCCTTAGTGACACTGACATGGTGGAGAGGGTTGGGGGTGGTGTCCTTAGTGACACTGACATGGTGGAGAGGGTTGGGATGGTGTCCTTAGTGACACTGACATGGTGGAGAGGGTTGGGGTGGTGTCCTTAGTGACAATGACATGTTGGAGAGGGTTGGGGGTGGAGTCCTTATTGACAATGACATGTTGGAGAGGGTTGGGGGTGGTGTCCTTAGTGACAATGACATGTTGGAGAGGGTTAGGGTGGTGTCCTTAGTGACACTGACATGTTGGAGAGGGTTGGGGGTGGTGTCCTTAGTGACACTGACATGTTGGAGAGGGTTGGGGTGGTGTCCTTAGTGACACTGACATGTTGGAGAGGGTTGGGGTGGTGTCCTTAGTGACACTGACATGTTGGAGAGGGTTGGGGGTGGTGTCCTTAGTGACACTGACATGGTGGAGACGGTTGGGGGTGGTGTCCTTAGTGACACTGACATGTTAGAGAGGGTTGGGGTGGTGTCCTTAGTGACACTGACATGGTTGGAGAGGGTTGGGGGTGGTGTCCTTAGTGAGACTGACATGGTGGAGAGGGTTGGGGTGGAGTCCTTAGTGACACTGACATGGTGGAGAGGGTTGGAGGTGGTGTCCTTAGTGATACTGACATGTTGGAGAGGGTTGGGGTGATGTCCTTAGTGACACTGATATGTTGGAGAGGGTTGGGAGTGGTGTCCTTAGTGACACTGATATGTTGGAGAGGGTTGGGGGTGGTGTCCTTAGTGACACTGACATGGTGGAGAGGGTTGGGGGTGGTGTCCTTAGTGACACTGACATGTTGGAGAGGGTTGGAGGTGGTGTCCTCAGTGATACTGACATGTTGGAGAGGGTTGGGGTGATGTCCTTAGTGACACTGATATGTTGGAGAGGGTTGGGGTGGTGTCCTTAGTGACACTCACAAGCTGGAGAGGGTTGGGGTGGTGTCCTTAGTGACACTCACAAGCTGGAGAGGGTTAGGGTGGTATCCTTAGTTACACTGACATGTTGGAGAGGGTTGGGGTGGTGTCCGTATTGACACTGACATGTTGGAGAGGGTTGGGGTGGTGTCCTTATTGACACTGACATGTTGGACAGGGGTTGGGGGTGGTGTCCTTAGTGACACTAACATAGTGGAGAGGGTTGGGGGTGGTGTCCTTAGTGACAATGACATGGTGGAGAGGGTTGGGGGTGGTATCCTTAGTGACACTGACATGGTGGAGAGGGTTGGGGTGGTGTCCTCAGTGACATTGACATGTTGGAGAGGGTTAGGGGTGTCCTTAGTGACACTGACATGTTGGAGAGGGTTGGGGTGGTGTCCTTAGTGAAACTGACATGTGGAGAGGGTTGGGGGTGGTGTCCTTAGTGACACTGACATGATAGAGAGGGTTAGGGTGGTGTCCTTAGTGACACTGACATGGTGGAGAGGGTTGGGGTGGTGTCCTTAGTGACACTGACATGTTGGAGAGAGTTGGAGGTGGTGTCCTTAGTGACACTGACATGGTGGAGAGGGTTGGGGTGGTGTCCTCAGCGACATTGACATGTTGGAGAGGGTTAGGTGTGTCTTTAGTGACACTGACATGTTGGAGAGGGTTGGGGTGGTGTCCTAATGACACTGACATGTTGGAGAGGGTTGGGGTGGTGTCCTTAGTGACACTGACATGTGGAGAGGGTTGGGGGCGGTGTCCTTAGTGACACTGACATGTTAGAGAGGGTTGGGGGTGGTGTCCTTAGTGACACTGACATGGTGGAGACGGTTGGGGGTGGTGTCCTTAGTGACACTGACATGTTGGAGAGGGTTGGGGGTGGTGTCCTTAGTGACAATGACAAGTTGGAAAGAGTTGGGGTGGTGTCCTTAGTGACACTGACATGTTGGAGAGGGTTGGGGTTGTGTCCTTAGTGACACTGACATGTTGGAAAGGGTTGGGGTGGTGTCCTTAGTGACACTGACATGGTGGAGAGGACTGGGGGTGGTGTCCTTAGTGACAATGACAAGTTGGAAAGAGTTGGGGTGGTGTCCTTAGTGACACTGACATGTTGGAGAGGGTTGGGGTTGTGTCCTTAGTGACACTGACATGTTGGAAAGGGTTGGGGTGGTGTCCTTAGTGACACTGACATGTTGGAGAGGGTTGGGGTGGTGTCCTTATTGACACTGACATGGTGGAGAGGGTTGGGGGCGGTGTCCTTTGTGACACTGACATGTTGGAGAGGGTTGGGGTGGTGTCCTTAGTGACACTGACATGTTGGAGAGGGTTGGGGTGTCCTAAGTGACACTGACATGTTGGAGAGGGTTGGGGTGGTGTCCG
>CM065730.1:69805371-70060371 GCA_033310375.1 Conus canariensis
CAACATACTTGCAAATAATCTTACAGCAAATGCTTAACTGGATGTGTGTGTGTGTGTGTGTGTGTGTGTGTGTGTGTGTGTGTGTGGTGTCCTTAGTGACATTGACATGGTGGAGAGGGGTGGGGGTGGTGTCCTTAGTGACACTGACATGGTGGAGAGGGGTTGGGGTGGTGTCCTTAGTGACACTGACATGTTGGAGAGGGTTGGGGGTGGTGTCCTTAGTGACACTGACATGTTGGAGAGGGTTGGGGGTGGTGTCCTTAGTGACACTGACATGTTGACATACACACACACACACACACACACAGCAACACACACACAGCAACACACACACACACACACACACACACACCACACACACACACACACACACACACACACTCAGCAACACACACACAGAGCAAGAAACACACACGCACCAATTCCACCATACAGCTTTATTGTCACAGTGACCTTTGAACCATCACAAAAATACTCCATTCTTCAGTCATTTGTCACACAGGGCACGCGGGAAGTGTGCAGGGAGGGACAGCAGGAGGGGGTGGGGAGGGGGGAGGGCAGGAGGGAGGGAATAAGGGAGGGATAAAAAATCAACGACCCATTCTGTCCCAGCAGACAGGGTAAAAAGGGAAGTGCAGGCTGAAAAAAATAACATGCCTTTTCCATGACACATGGGGTGAAAATAGCATGCCATTAATGGCACTGGAGACGTGCCATAAATGACACAGGGGAGGGGGGGGGGGGGATGAGAGAAGGGAAAGAACATGCTATCAAAGACAATGGGGGTAAAACTCACATGCCATTAATGACCTGGGGGGGGGGGGGGGAAGGGGTGAGAAACAGCATGCCATAAATCACATGGGATGAAAAAAAAAATGCCATTAATTAATGACGCTGGTTGAAAAACAACACATCCTAAAGGACATGGGAACTACAATCACGTGAATCATTACACTGGATTTCTCTTCTATTTTTCTGAAAGAATAGTCCATTTGCAAAAAAAGCCATTATAGTAAACCAATATCACAAATGTCATAAATAAATAAATAAATAGGTAAGTAAGTAAACATTTCTTAGCACACCAGCAATCTCTTTTTCTTCCCCAAATCACGTCTGATATGAATGCATCCATGACGAAAAGTATGGAACTTTATCCATTCAAATTATGTGGAAACAGCACTCACCACACACACACACACACACACACACGTATATTCTCTCTCTCTCTCTGAACATCATTTTCTTCTCATGCATGCATGTGCATTTCTGCATGCACACATCCATGCTTATAGTATTAAATGGCCGCTTGCCAATTAAAAACTAACCATCATCTAATTCAGAAACAAACACTAAAAAGGAAAGAAAAGGAACAGCTGGGAATTAATAACAAGAAGTTGAAGATGATATGCTGAGGGGGGCAAACCCACCTCACCTCCACCCCCTTCTGGCTCCACGTCACACCTCCTTCCTACCACCCATCCCCCTCCCCTCCCCTGATTCACTGCACTGAGTGTTTTCATCGGCAGAATTGTCACTTTGCTTTGCTCTAATTTTTGTCTTTTTCCTGTCTCGACTCCCACATCACTCCTTCAGACTCCCTGTCCCCTGGTTTGTCATGTCACAACTCTGGCACCGGCAACCCACAGGAAGAATCAATGTCAAGTCGTTATGAGGCAACCCACAGGAAGAATCGATGTCAAGTCATCATGAGGCAACCCACAGGAAGAATCAATGTCAAGTCATCATGAGGCAACCCACAGGAAGAATCAATGTCAAGTCATCATGAGGAACCCACAGGAAGAACCAATGTCAAGTCGTCATGAGGCAACCCACAGGAAGAACCAATGTCAAGTCGTCATGAGGCAACCCACAGGAAGAACCAATGTCAAGTCGTCATGAGGCAACCCACAGGAAGAACCAATGTCAAATCATCATGAGGCAACCCACAGGAAGAACCAATGTCAAATCGTCATGAGGCAACCCACAGGAAGAACCAATGTCAAGTCGTCATGAGGCAACCCACAGGAAGAACCAATGTCAAGTCGTCATGAGGCAACCCACAGGAAGAATCGGTGTCAAGTCGTCATGAGGCAACCAACAGGAGCTGGGGTTGTGTTCAGTGGTGCCTGCACTGATCCAACGAAGGCAGGACACCACACGCCTCCTACTGATGACAATACTGTCTATCCGCTGAACCTGTGTGAACCAGCACCCTCTGCAGGGTGCAATCAAGTCCCTCCAGCGACAGTCCCCATGAACTCGCAGACACTGGTGACCTTGACACTAACTCACCAAGGGTACAGACGTGGAGAGGGAAACCAAAACTGGGGTCACAAGGAGAGCAGGTCATGATGAGTCACAGAATTTCTGACTGTTTTTTTTTTTTAATGCTGATCGATGAGGAGGAGGATGCTATGGAAATCCATTCTGGTCTGAGACTGCATGACAGTGCTGTACTCTGTGCTTACTTTCATAAAACACCCCAGCGTCAACCAGGCTTGAGAGATACTGACACCTGCAGTGTTGCTCAAGAAATCTGAATCCATGAAGTGGATGACACTCAACTGTGTGGGTTTCGGTCTTCACAGCCGAGCTCATAGCAAACTGGGCTCTGCATAGAAGCCAGTCATGGGCGGAAAATTCCCTCAAATATAAACCATCCACTTACCCTCAAACCCACTTCACCCCAATCCAATCTACGTACAACTGACAACACAAACCCTTACTACACTACTGCTGACACCTTACCCATTCAAGCTCAAATGCCCTCCCCCCCCCCCCCCCCCACCCCCTGAAGGAAAAAAAATCTTGTTAAAAAAACAATAGGAAGAAATAATTGAATTCAGGAAGGGGGGGGGGGGGGGAAGCAAAAAAGAATCCACCAAAAGGCTCAGAAGACAGAAAAAAAGGCAGTTAGTGATGTACATGAAGCAGAAAAGACAGAAGAAAAGAAGACAGTTAGTGATGTACATGAAGCAGAAAAGACAAAGAAAAAAGACAGTGATGTACATGAAGCAGAAAAGACAGAAGAAAAAGACAGTGATGTACATGAAGCAGAAAAGAGAAGAAAAAAAGACAGTGATGTACATGAAGCAGAAAAGACAGAAGAACAGAAGACAGTCAGTGATGTACATGAAGCAGAAAAGACAGAAGAACAGAAGACAGTTAGTGATGTACATGAAGCAGAAAAGACAGAAGAACAGAAGACAGTTAGTGATGTACATGAAGCAGAAAAGACAGAAGAACAGAAGACAGTTAGTGATGTACATGAAGCAGAAGAAAATCAACACTGAGCAAGGAACAATGAGATGATCACTGGGATCACACCTCATGAGACTGCCTCTCCCTGGGCAAGAGGCCAAACACACAGGAAACCTTTGACAGTTCCGACCAATCAGTGACTACACACATACACATACAGGAAACCTTTGACAGTTCTGACCAATCAGTGACTACACACATACACACACAGGAAACCTTTACCAGTTCCGACCAATCAGTGACTACACACATACACACACAGGAAACCTTTGACAGTTCTGACCAATCAGTGACTACACACACACAGGAAACCTTTGACAGTTCCGACCAATCAGTGACTACACACACATACACACAGAGGAAACCTTTGACAGTTCCGACCAATCAGTGACTACACACATACACACACAGGAAACCTTTGACAGTTCCGATCAATCAGTGACTACACACACAGGAAACCTTTGACAGTTCCGACCAATCCATGACTGCACACACACAGAGCAAAGCAAAGAGTTTACCACTGCAGGTGGACGGTGACTGCACAGGGGTTTGATACCCCACCCAGAGGGACCAGGCAGCGACTGGAAACCTCTTCTACATAGGTGTTTCACCCCGAATGACTACCTCCATTACTTTGGTTTGTGTTTGTTTTTGCATTCCCTTGTTTCCTCCTTTGACTTTTCACACAAACACATGTTTCCCCATGGAGAGGTTGATGAAATCTGGGTACCATGATGCAGAAAAAGGGAGGTAAGAGGGAAGAAAACCAGGGAAGGAGAAATGAGAAGAGACTCGCAATAGAAAAAAAAAAGGTTTAAAACAAAGTTGTCAAACAGCAAAGTTTCCTTGATGCAGGAAAATACTATTCAATGAACAAGCAAACAAAAAAAAGGGTTGCAAAAAGCATGATTTCCTGAATGCAGGGAAATCTTATTAAACAAGAAAAAAAAAAAGTGTACGAACAGCATAACTTCCTGAATGCAGGGAAATATTCATGACTGCAAAATTATTGCTACATCAAGGGACCGTCTGAAGGCCGACACCGACAGGAAGGACAACTCCAACAGCCAATGACCACCATGCTCCCCACTACGGCAACTACCCCTTCCTTCAACCAGCCCCTCTTCCCACAAACTGCTCTGGAAAGTTGCATGGTCATTTATTGCTTTCACATCAGCGATCCAACCATTCATTGTAAAGACAATATGCAACATGGGGAAGGTCACATGTGAAACAATGAAGACATCAAAAAAGAAATACCCACACCCTTCCCTAAATCCCTCAAAAAAAAAACCACAAACCTCCAACCTACAGAATTAACCACTCTCTGCTTTTGAGCCAAGACAAACCAAAATGATTTCATGATAAATGTAACACAAGCGTCAATCCTTGCAATCAACAAACCAAAATGATTTCATGATAAATGTAACACAAGCGTCAATCCTTGCAATCAACAAACCAAAATGATTTCATGATAAAGGTAACACAAGCATCGATCCTTGCAATCAATCACCATTCGCCTACTCCTTCTCTCACACACATCCATGGAAACCCTTCCACAGTCTGGGGCTGAACCAGCCATCTCCAGAAATTTCGGTTTCCACCTTCACCATGCCCGGCATGACTCCACATCAGTTCAACCGTCACTGCCAGAGCAACACAGAACTGCACAGAGCAGGCCTGGGTTCTGTCACCCCTTCTAGTGACACACAGTTCAACTGTCACTGCCAGAGCAACACAGAACTGTACAGAGCAGGCCTGGGTTCTGTCACCCCTTCTAGTGACACACAGTTCAACTGTCACTGCCAGAGCAACACAGAACTGCACAGAGCAGGCCTGGGTTCTGTCACCCCTTCTAGTGACACACAGTTCAACTGTCACTGCCAGAGCAACACAGAACTGCACAGAGCAGGCCTGGGTTCTGCAACCCCTAGCCCCAGTCCTATTCCTCTTCTTTTTTCTCATTGGTCACCCTTCCTTTCCTACACATTACCCACAATCCAAGTGGACAAGCAGATGATACACACCCAACTTCTGCTCGACATGTTGACAAATACGGATTTGCATCAGCTTTGATGATGACGGGTAGGCAGACTGACCAGAATCTATCCACACCCTATGGTGAAGCACTTATTATCTGCCCTTCCAGACACACAAATGTGACAGACGTATTACTCACACACATTGTACACAGACATACCCCTCAAAGAAATAAAAGCACATAAAATCATTCTAAACAGACATACCCCTCAAAGAAATAAAAGCATATAAAATCATTGTTCTCAGAGACAGTCCCAGCAGTTGAGGCACAGCCTCGCGTGATTACCCCTCAAAATCGAATTTGAATTCATACTTCATTAAAGGAGATTGAAAAAAAAAAAAAAAAAAGACAAAATCACCAACAATATTCCGGATGCAGCCAACATACAGCCTTAATGTGTATCACTGCCACACAGCACCAGCCTGAGACATGCTGCCCACAACATCCAGCACAACACACTGCCACACAGCCTGAAACATGCTGCCCACAACATCCAGCACAACACACTGCCACACAGCCTGAGACATGCTGCCCACAACATCCAGCACAACACACTGCCACACAGCCTGATACATGCTGCCCACAACATCCAGCACAACACACTGCCACACAGCCTGATACATGCTGCCCACAACATCCAGCACAACACACTGCCACACAGCACCAGCCTGATACATGCTGCCCACACCATCCAGCATAACACACTGCAACACAGCCTGATACATGCTGCCCACAACATCCAGCACAACACACAACCTGATACATGCTGCCCACAACATCCAGCACAACACACTGCCACACAGCACCAGCCTGATACATGCTGCCCACAACATCCAGCACAACACACTGCCACACAGCACCAGCCTGATACATGCTGCTCACAACATCCAGCACAACACACTGCCACACAGTGTAAGCCTGATACATGCTGCCCAGAACATCCAGCACAACACACTACCAAACAGCCTGACACATGCTGCCCACAACATCCAGCAAAACACAGGTCTACAGGTTTAAACAAATTCTTTCCCTCTTTTCCTGGAACTTAAGTAAGGCACACAAACAATACAAGAGAAAACCTTTTTTTTCCAAATGATAACGGCAGATAATTGTTATAAAGCAAAATTCTCAACAGAGCAAGAGTATCCAAGCTCAGTGTACTGTACACACATGATATATATGGCCAAAAATGAAGGGAGAAAGACTCACAAAACTAAATGAAACAGGGTGAAAAAGACACGTTAGTGCAGGCACCTTCCCAAACCCTATGAAGACATATCCATACATGTTCTAACTGACCCACATGGATGATGAGCACAAACTCCATTAAAAGCTGAACGTGCATCACAACGCTAAACACCTACTCCACAGTTCGCTTGCACTGTGCAAACGCAATCTATGTTCTCTGATCAGAATATGCAGCATCCACTCCCTCCACCGCACTGTGCGTACTAACACACACACAGGTGTGGGACACACAGACACAAGAGTAACACACATACACAAAATATCAAACAAAAACAGAGTGAACGGATACACACAAATATGAAGTTGAAGAATATTTGTCCTTAAAAAGGTTGTCCTTAACTGAATGAACTATCAGTATGCCATCTAGATGGTTGATCTAGGATTCTTCAAGTTTCTCCATCTACTTCATACATCTAGTCTTGTTTGCACAGACTGTTGTGTTGAAACGATCCACTAACAGTGGTCTTCACTGAATTCCTTTTTCAAGGGCAAGAGCACATCCCCACCATGCCTTGCAAGATGCTGCTCACTGTTTGTTCTTTGGAGACATATGGTTCGACCCAATGAGCTTGCACCTGTTTCACACACATAGTGAAATGAATTAAAGCAGTTTCTTTGTCCAAAATTTCACTTATATCAAAAGTACTGTGTACCTGAATATTTTGGCTGTAATGACTGAATGTTTACTTATGAATCAAAAGTGCTAATTTAGGAAAACCAATCAAAAATCGATTTCTGTCACAGGCAAGCCTTTACACGGTTACTTCCCTTCGCAAGAACCCTCAACAATTCCTAGTGCGTGCTAAGACATCCTCTTGCCTGTATGATACTGGGAGTAATGAGAAAGACGTATCTCAACAATCCTGGCACGCAAACCACATGATCCTACAATGAAGAACGAAGTGAGGTAACGTCACCTGACCACTGAGGTTCACAATCCACTACTTCATCTGATTCAAAACAGCCTAAAGAGTATGGAGGAGTCATACATGAAAGCAACACTAATACATGGAACAGAATGTTCAGAGATGCTTTTCAATGGCATGCCCTTTTCTGGCAAAAGGGGGTTTGGGGAGTCTCGGACAACCCTGACAAAATGATGATGTTTTGGGAACAGTGGTCACAAAAAACATTGCCTTTTCTTTTCGGGGGGGAGAGTAGGATTAAGTGGTAGGGCACAAAGCCTAATAGCATACACTTTAAATACAAGGATACACATTCCAGTTAACCACCATCTCTCTGGTCACATCCTCAAGATAAAAAAAAAAGTACAGAAATCAACACCCCATCGGGGGACCATGATAAGACTGAATACAAACAGAATGTTAAGCTTTGTCTTCTGACGTCTCCAAACACAGCTTATTCATCCGCCACTTCACCCACTCTCTGGCAAAAATAATCGTTCAAATCATAATCCTAATGATAATAATGACGATGCTTCATCTGCATAATCTCTCAGCAGTCAAGCAGCTCCTTCAAAACGAACTCACTGCATCCCATGCTCACACTACACCTCACCATACCACACACATAACAGTACCCTCTTTGACATATGTATTCATGACTACCAAAGAGACGTGCAGCACCAATCACTAAGCTGAACCCTTTACACTTCATGGGGGTTCCGAGAACCAAAACACGTTCCAACATCTCAGTGTTACAAACATTATAAAGGGAAAAAAAACAACACACTCACAAACATCTCCAATGCACCAAACCACGAGATCAGCCATGGACTAGATTCATTCAGTATTGTGTCATTCAAGATCTACCTTAATAATCATAATGACACTGACACTGGCACATGACATGTGCACATACCAATGTCACAAGCATGGACAACAAAACGCCAGTGACCATGTACAGAACTGCCATATTGTATGAATAAAAAAAAAAACTCCTCTTTTTCAAATCATCATAAACATCCAACCTTTTGCAATGCGCAAAAGAAAATCAAACTGAACAGAATAAACAAAGTAAAATACTGTAAGTGTAATCATGGCGCAAATTAACTCATACACAAGCTCCATGAAATGAAGCTTTTTTTTAAAGATATGAATGACTGGTTCAATTATTGGAACAAATATTTAATACTTAAGGCTCTGGGCAATTCTTGGAAGGATTTCTAGCTCCAACGGACCAGATGTTACCGACAAGCTGATGTGTACAGAAGAAAAACATCAATCTGACATTCATGTACACGGACATCTGAACAAGACTATGACAAGATGAAAAGGTTTGCCACCAGACGGACAAAAAAGCATCCATGTTTTTTCCTTCAGGTCTGTCCATATAAAGTGACTGACATATCACGATGCCTTGAAAGCAGATAGAAAAGCCTGTCTTTCAACGTCACCAAGTCACAAAATGAAAAGAGGCCCAGTCTGAACACCATCAAACAGAGGTCAGCTTCCTTCTTCCTTCTAGGGGTTCAGCAAGGCAGGTTGAGAGACTCCGATGGGCTGACAGGCAAGTTGAGCACAGCAGTCACACAGCCACATCAGGCTGAAAGGTCAAAGGCCAAGCAGGTCAGCCTAAAGGCAGGCCCTTGGAGCAGTCCATTGTTGAGAGGTGCTTGGTGTCCACGTCACAGCAGTGTGGACAGCCAAGCCCATCCTTTTCCTTCAGCTGCCTTAACCTTCTCTAAATTCAATCACATCACCATCCACAGCTATGGGGACAGACTGGGTTTTCCAGCTGCAAAAATCTAATCAAGCAAGTGGTTCAAACTCATAACTATCAGTTCTGCTGCCAAAGGATGAACCATCCGACTACTGGCCCCTTGCAGGGTCCTCAGCTGGAACAGGGGAAGTCAGTCTTTGTCATGAAAAGAGAAACAACACAGACACACCTCCACATACAACCACATAGTTCACACTGTAACGGGACTACTGAGGGCTTTAAGGCAGATGGTGTTCCCAGGCTGTTTTGAGTGTCTCAGCCTTTCCGCCTCATTCTTTACGCAAAGGGAAAACAAAAAAGGAAAAAGAAACCCACCATCCTCCTAAATCATGTTAGTGTCAAAATGTCAAAAGGTCTTATTGGCTGCTTCAACACTGCAACATGGATAGCCAGCACCTGTTCCAAGGTTTACATGTCATAACTGGTCACCAGATTATCAACAGCTTAGCATGTCCCACAGTCCACCCGGAGCAAGAGGGACGAAGATTTTTCTGCAGCAAAAGCTGGACGGGCACTAAAACTAGTAAAAGACAGAAACAAAACCAGAAGCAGAAAGACAAACAGGCAGAGTCAAAACGGGTCACTGACAAGAGGAAATTTGCATTCCTAAATTTGCCAGGGGGGTGGTGGAGGGAGTAGGGGATGGGGAGATAATCTGTACTGAAGCCTCTTCAGCAACTTCACGGGAGAAGCCGACAGGGGGGACCACAACATCAGATTGTGCAAGCGGATGGTTTCTCTTCACCAGACAGTTGCGAAGCGTTGCTCGAAAGATGTTAAAACAAATCGAAGGCAGGCAACCACATAGATCAAACACAGATATAGAGGGAGAAATAAAAAGAGAGCGTGTGTGTGTGTGTGTGTGTGTGTGTGTGTGTGTGTGTGTGTGTGTGTGTGTGTGTGTGTGTGCGTGCGCGCGCGTGTGTGCACGCGTGTGTGCGCGTGTGTGTGCGCATGTGTTGTGAATGTGTGTTGTGAGTGTGTGTGTGCATGTATGCATGCGATGCATGAACACACATGTGCATTTACTCATAAATGTAAGACATCTCCTTAATTCTACAGCAATGCCCATCATAATAAATTGCAACATATTCACAGACAAAGAAAAAAGGCTTAAAGAAAACCCATGTTGTTGACAAGTGTCAGAATGCCCGCTATACACACAGGGCATGGCCAGGGGTAGCATGACAATATGGCAACAGAGATATCCACACCACACAGTGCCAGAGGCACACACCACCACCACACAGACATGACCATCCCCCCTTACCGTCCATCAACAAGGCCGCTATACAGACCACCATTGAGTGTGCAGCACAAAGTCATACAGCGCTGTCAGCGTCAGAAGTGGGGAGAATGGAAGCTCATCAAAGCCTCATTATCATGATTACTATCAATTCATGCTGCACTCATTCTCAAATAACTTGTAACAAAGATGGCCGCCACACCAGCCGACTTACGAGGGAGCCCAGAATGGCGAGTGTAATCCGAAGCCTTCAACAAGTCCAATCATGTTCAGTCAACACCATGTTTACATTCTCATTTTCCTGTCAACATTTCCTTAAGAACGCTCTGAATTTGAAAACGTCACACTGAATCAAAATGCACTCAAGTGCCGGCTGCACTTGACAGTCTAAATATATGTGAAACTGAGCTTGCCATTAAACTCCAGAGTGACAGGGAGCCTGCTGATGATGGCGATGATTCTTCTCTTTGAAAAACTGCTGAAGAATGTTAAAGCTGCTTTAAATCATGAGCTTAGTTCATGAAGTTATCATGGCAGCCTACTACTGTGTCAAAATACTCTACAATCTCTCTCTCCAGACCAGAAAGTGGAGTGATGACAACAGATTTCATTGTAACATGAATCATCAGGTGAGTCACACATCAAGTTACACATGACCACCCCAGAGAGCAAAGCATTACATCACAGGACTACACAACATCCAGCGCTTTGCACCCCATGACCCTAAAAGGAACAATGCACGACTCATACCACATGACCTACAAGGTAAACAATGCTTTACACCACATGACCTACAAGATAAACAATGCTTTACACCACATGACCTACAAGATAAACAATGCTTTACACCACATGACCTACAAGGTAAACAATGCTTTACACCACATGACCTACAAGGTAAACAATGCTTTACACCACATCATGACCTACAAGGTAAACAATGCTTTACACCACATGACCTACAAGATAAACAATGCTTTACACCACATGACCTACAAGGTAAACAATGCTTTACACCACAAGACCTACAAGGTAAACAGTGCTTTACACCACATGACCTACATGATAAACAATGCTTTACACCACATGACCTACAAGGTAAACAATGCTTTACACCACATGACCTACAAGATAAACAATGCTTTACACCACATGACCTACATGATAAACAATGCTTTACACCACATGACCTACATGGTAAACAATTCTTTACACCACATGACCTACAAGATAAACAATTCTTTACACCACAAGACTGCTCAAGATACAACACAATACTTAACACCACATGATCTCACATCATATACACCTCACAACATGACACACCCTGACACCAATCCACTGACCACAAACACTGACCACAGCAACAGAATCTACCTCACCTATCTTGTCCTCTGCACAGGTAAAACAAACACTCGCCATCTGAATGAAATAACAACAATGGCCTTGTTTTTGATGTTCAATGACTGTACCATTTGCCTTCTCTTATGAGGGTTACGACTTGAACAAATACCAATCTTCACAACAGCTCAGTACAGACTGATACCTAAGAGACGGGTTGAATGGTTCCATCTTTCTCCTGTCCCTTCCTTCTCTGGGGAGTTAAGTTTGGAGTTGTGGTGCCCATGCTGGCACTGACATAGCACTGAAGAGAAACCTGAAGAGCATGGAGCCTGAAGACAAAGAGAAACCTGAAGAGCATGGAGCCTGAAGACAAAGAGAAACCTGAAGAACATGGAGCCTGAAGACAAAGAGAAACCCGAAGAGCATGGAGCCTGAAGACAAAGAGAAACCTGAAGAGCATGGAGCCTGAAGACAAAGAGAAACCCGAAGAGCATGGAGCCTGAAGACAAAGAGAAACCTGAAGAGCATGGAGCCTGAAGACAAAGAGAAACCTGAAGAGCATGGAGCCTGAAGACAAAGAGAAACCTGAAGAGCATGGAGCCTGAAGACAAAGAGAAACCCAAAGAGCATGGAGCCTGAAGAAAAAGAGAAACCTGAAGAGCATGGAGCCTGAAGACAAAGAGAAACCCGAAGAGCATGGAGCTTGAAGACAGAGAAACCTGAAGAGCATGGAGCCTGAAGACAAAGTCGCACTGCGCAGCAAAATAAGGCACTGTCCATTGTGTAGACTTAGGATTGCGTTTAACTCTCAAGGGAAATAACTCGCTGTAAATCACATGCACTGAGGTTACCTAAGATTCTACAACAGACTGTCACACCATATATCACATGGACTTTGGTTTCTTTTAACCCTTAAACATTTCATCCAAATGCAACCAGCCCACCAGAAACCTACAGTGTTTATTTCTTACTACACAGCCTAACCTGTCAATCAGGCCTGTTGGTGAATTCACTGATTGATTTTTTTCAATAGTACTAATCAGTTAAAATGCAATCCCTCTAAATTCTGGGACACTTCAAGTTTTGTAGCAGTTTAGTCCCTTTGATCATTCTAGGCTCATACTTGTGTTTACTTTGCAATGTAGTGAATATGACCAATTGTGAGTTCTGAAAATCATATGCCTTCTCGTTTGGCGATGCCTGTCTTGAATAAAAAGTTGGGAGTATTCGTAAGAACAGATGTTTTCATAATTATATATAATCATGTTTCTACTGATCCATGACAATACAATGATGGTGACATTTAGGTTCTGGAACATTTGAGTGGAGGCTGACAATCTGTGAACTAAAGTTTGTATAGTTCATCTTACTGGTAAGACATTTCAACTGACAGTAACAAAAAAAAAAAGTGTAAACAACTAAACACTCTAGGTAAGAAGTGTTCTGACATTTCTCTGTTCCCCTCACCTCCCTGCGAGTGGTGCTTGTTTTTGTGTATGCAAAACTTATTAAGCCTATGATCGATTTTTAGGCAATTTTTGTTCCCAAAGACAATTTGTGTATGCAAAACTTCCGATTGTTTTTGAGGCATTTCTTTCCCTCTAAGAAAAGGCCTGATACAAGTGGTCTGATGCTGACCTGATTCATTGCTGGAGCCTGGAAATGCAGACACTGTCTGTGGCAGGTGAAATACAGACACTGTCTGTGCCAGGTGAAATGCAGACACTGTCTGTGGCAGGTGAAATGCAGACACTGTCAGTGGCAGGTGAAATGCAGACACTCACTGTCTGTGCCAGGTGAAATGCAGACACTGTCTGCGGCAGGTGACATACAGACACTGTCTGTGGCAGGTGAAATACAGACACTGTCTGTGGCAGGTGAAATGCAGACACTGTCTGTGCCAGGTGAAATACAGACACTGTCTGTTCCAGGTGAAATGCAGACACTGTCTGTGCCAGGTGAAATGCAGACACTCACTGTCTGTGCCAGGTGAAATGCAGGCACTGTCTGTGGCAGGTGAAATACAGACACTGTCTGTGCCAGGTAAAATGCAGGCACTGTCTGTGCCAGGTGAAATACAGACACTGTCTGTGCCAGGTGAAATGCAGACACTGTCTGTGGCAGGTGAAATACAGACACTGTCTGTGCCAGGTGAAATGCAGACACTGTCTGTGCCAGGTGAAATACAGACACTGTGGCAGGTGAAATACAGACACTGTCTGTGGCAGGTGAAATGCAGACACTGTCTGTTCCAGGTGAAATGCAGACACTGTCTGTTCCAGGTGAAATGCAGACACTGTCTGTGCCAGGTGAAATGCAGACGCTGTCTGTGGCAGGTGAAATGCAGACACTGTCAGTGCCAGGTGAAATGCAGACACTGTCTGTGCCAGGTGAAATGCAGACACTGTCAGTGGCAGGTGCAGTTCTTGTGGGCCCCATCTCGCCATGTTGACTATGACCCAGTCTCTTGTTGTATCAGAAGAAAGTTGCTTTCTGTTTCAGCCATGTTGACTATGACCCAGTCTCTTGTTGTATCAGAAGAAAGTTGCTTTCTGTTTCAGCCATGTTGACTATGACCCAGTCTCTTGTTGTATCAGGAGAAAGTGGCTTTCTGTTTCAGCCATGTTGACTATGACCCGGTCTCTTGTATCAGGAGAAAGTGGCTTTCTGTTTCAGCCATGCTGACTATGACCCAGTCTCTTGTATCAGGAGAAAGTGGCTTTCTGTTTCAGCCATGTTGACTATGACCCAGTCTCTTGTATCAGGAGAAAGTGGCTTTCTATTTCATTTTAACAGTGACTACACTGTGTAGCACCTGTCCTGCATATAGGTATTTGATACAGGGAGTGTCCAGTAAGTTTGTGGTTTACAAAACCAGACAAATGAACCAAAAAAATGGGAGCACCAGTCTGCGTATTGTATCAGCAGCGAACATCGCAAAACCACTTTTTAAGTAAAATGTCACACACACTAAACCAGGAGCCTTCAAAGAAAACATGTCATGACAAGCTGAATGAGATTCAATGCCAGTGTTAAGATGCATGAGACTCACGTCGCCTTCCCCAACATAGCGGCATGATGGAATCTGACAATGCACAGGACTTGTCCTGCAATCCTTAGTGATGCACCAGGATACCCATTATATGTTTGTGGCTTGCAGGTGTGGACCAACCATCACAATGAATGGAGACACAAACAAACAGTGTGGACCAACCATCACAATGAATGGACACACACACAAACTGTGGACCAACCATCACAATGAATGGACACACACACAAACTGTGGACCAACCATCACAATGAATGGACACACACACAAACTGTGGACCAACCATCACAATGAATGGACACACACACAAACACACATTGACTCTGGTGTCAAAGTAAACATGCTTCAAATTAACCCTTCAGGCATCAGTGATGCTCAGTATGTTAACCGTCAACTTAATGCCCTTTAACCCATTGACTGCTAGCGACAAATACCTCAGAGAGAGTTGCCTCCCTGAGTTGGGAGTGTGCAGACAGATCAGGTGCACGACAAACTATCACTGTGTGTCTCCACCTGTTTTACCTGGGACAGCATGGAAAATGTCTTGTCTTGATTTATACAGGTCAGTAAAAAAAAAAAAGAAAAGTTTACCCATGTGAAGCCATGACACCTGTAAAGTCTACACCTTCAAACATGGACACCGCAATCTGCGTTTAGCCAAACTCAGCAACCAAGGGAGAAGAAAATGAATAGGCCGAAGATGGATCCTCAGAGACCAAACATCTCCCTAATGTTTCAACCCATTGGGTCAGGCAGTTGGCTTACTTCAGGGACCAAACATCTCCCTAATGTTTCAACCCATTGGGTCAGGCAGTTGGCTTACTTCAGGGACCTAACATCTCCCTAATGTTTCAACCCATTGGGTCAGGCAGTTGGCTTACTTGGAAAGCCTTAGAATCTAGTTTACTTTATGAAAGCACACCCCTACATCTGCCCCTTGCATCAAAGTTTCACAAAATTCTGTTGCAGCAGGCCTGAGATCTGCAGATTTTCAATATTCCAAACATGGACTTCTGACAGTTACCAGACACCATACGCTTTGCTACCACAGGCCTGTATCATACCATGACTCCCTGTCCATGACCGACCTACATGGTATGGTGAACGAGGGGGCATTTCACATACCATGTGGGGACATTTCACATACCATGTGGGACATTCCACATACCATGAGGGGGCATTTCACATACCATGAGGGGACATTTCACATACCATGTGGGGACATTTCACATACCATGTGGGGGCATTTCACATACCATGTGGGGACATTTCACATACCATAAGGGGACATTTCACATATGGGACATTTCACATACCATGAGGGGGCATTTCACATACCATGAGGGGGCATTTCACATACCATGAGGGGACATTTCACATACCATGTGGGGACATTTCACATAGCATGTGGGGACATTTCACATACCATGTGGGGATACCATGTGGGGGCATTTCACATACCATGTGGGGGCATTTCACATACCATGTGGGGACATTTCACATACCATGTGGGGACATTTCACATACCATGAGGGGACATTTCACATACCATGTGGGGGCATTTCACATACCATGAGGGGCATTTCACATACCATGAGGGGCATTTCACATACCATGAGGGGACATTTCACATACCATGTGATGACATTTCACATACCACGAGGGGACATTTCACATACCACGAGGGGACTTTTCACATACCATGTGGGGACATTTCACATACCATGAGGGGACATTTCACACACCATGAGGGGACATTTCACATAGCATGTGGGGACATTTTAAATACCATGAGGGGACATTTCACATACAATGACTCCCTGTCCATGACTGTCCTATACAGTATGGCGAATGAGGGGGCATTTCACATACCATGAGGGGACATTTCACATACCATGAGGGGACATTCCACATACCATGAGGGGACATTTCACATACCATGACTCCCTGTCCATGACTGTCCTATACAGTATGGCGAATGAGGGGACATTTCACAGGCAGACACAGCAAATCTACCCCGTCATGCATGACGGGCATGACAGCAACTGTGGAAACCCCTTTACTGCCTTGGCATTCATCACTAGCTGTAATGGGACAACGATGAAAAACGATGATGACGACGGTGATGATGGCATGGAGGGGAGCACCATCATGCACTAGGCACAAGCAGGGGACACGGGAACCAGTCTGACCAGACTTGGTTTTTCATTTATCGCTCTGACAGGTTTTCATCTCTCTCTAGATTTTCTGCCCACCAACTTCCTGACTCTCGATCTCTATCTCTCCAAAGCTGTGTACATTATTGTTTTCAGTAATTTATAGACAACGTAAGAACACACACACAAACAAGGGCAGGAACACACAGCCAGTTGCCTAGGTACACGTCAACACACGTGCAGTCAAAGGTTGGCACACAAGCAATGGGCACACCTACATGCATCTCTTATGTGGTGCATATTGACATGGACCATCACACATTCATATGCACACACATACGCTCGCTCGCTTGCTCTCTCTCTCTCTCTCACTCTCTCTCGCTCTCTCTTGCTGAAGGAGTGTGTGAAGGATGCAGAGACCAGGAAGACCAAGGAGAGCTTCAGCAGAGTGAGTTCCAGGAAAGGCACACACTGCATTCTTTTCCCTCACATCTCCCACGCACGTCTTCTTTCCTGTCTTTTCTGCTCTTTTCTTCCTTTTCCAGGGCCAGTCTGTGCTCTCATTGGCTCGTTCACATTCTTTACCCTGTTCACCAAAAGAAAGTCACGAAAAGCTAACCAGCTTTCTGTCTGGTAGACGCTCCACTCCACACCCTTCATTTTTTCCTCTTCATAGGTTTGATCAAAATGCCCATAGTTATGCCCAGCACATGGCCACTACAAAAGGGAATTTTAGATCTGAGACAGTCAGCATATCTTACTGCTGTCAACTACAAGGCCAATGTCATACAGGACTGCTGAAATGGTGTTTCATGCCGAAACTGTATGCAGCAGGGGGATTCCCCTTTCCTGTGTGACATACTGTTTCACACTGATATGTGTGAACACTATTTCAAGCTAAAAACCTACGCCACATAGTGTTTTCTGTTTTTCTCTGTGACATGCTGTCTTGTGCTGAAATATGTGAGCAGCACAGTGTTTTTCTGTTTTTCTCTGTGACATGCTGTCGTGTGCTGAAATATGTGAGCAGCACAATGTTTTCTGTTTTTCTCTGTGACATGCTGTCGTGTGCTGAAATATGTGAGCAGCACAGTGTTTTCTGGTGTTTTTTTCATCAGATACTGTTTCACAGCAAAATATGTCTGCAGCTCAGTGTTTTCTGTTTCCTGTGACACTTTCATACTGAAATATGTGCACAGCACAGTGTTTTCTTGTGTGCGTGTGTGTGTGTGTGTGTGTGTGTGTGTGTGTGTGTGTGTGTGTGTGTGTGTGTGTGTGTGTATGTGTGTGTGTAACATACCGTTTCATTCTCAAACGTGTGTGCAGCACAGAATTTTCTATTTCCTGTGTGACACGTGTCATGCTGAACTATGCAAGCAGCCCAACACTTTCTGCTTTCCTGTGACAAACTGTTTCAAGCTGAACATGTTTCAAACTGAACACGTTTATGCTGCACCAATTTTCTTGTTTCCTTCAGCACAGCATTTCCTGCTTCCTGAACCAAATACTTTTATCCAAAACTGGTTTCGAAACTATTTCATGCACACACTTATTCCCCACTTGCTCCAAATGGGTCAAAATGTTGTTTGGTTAGACATACCTCATGATCCAATGCACAGGGCTGCTAAATAACATGTCACTATGCCTTCCTTGAAAAAATGACCAGCAGATGACGATTGAGCAGGCCCACTGGAAAACCTTACATGGGGTAAAAGATCGTTCCTGTCCAAAGTATTCAGAAGCAACTTGACCTGCAAGATGCAAAACAGTAGGCTGAAACAAACACGGACCAATAAGAAAGCAGCTGGATCACACGTACTAGCACTATGCCTTGGTCAGCTGATGGTAGTGATGTGCAACAGCTCCAATCCCATATTTTACTGTCGGCATTTTATTGTACGACATACCTTACACAAAACAGCTTTGAAACGCCTGTTGCTTCAAATCTCTTCTGCCTCTTTGGAAAGTAGTGTCAACTGAAACACTGCCCTTATCATAGGTTTGGGGAAGAGTTTTTGTTGACGATGTTGGTGTTTTCCCACTCTACATACATAGGAGACAGATTTCTCAAGCACTTGCTTACAAGGTTTGTTGAAATGTACGTGTTGTGTGTGTTTGTGTGTTTTGTGTTTGTAAGAGTATTCATGACCAATGGGATTGAAATGTGCGTGTTGTGTGTGTTTTGTGTGTTTTGTGTTTGTAAGAGCATTCATGACCAATGGGATTTTTTTATGTCTAAATACTTTTAGACAATTTACATACTTCATACATTTATTGCAAAATAAAGTTGTGTGTGTGTGTGGGTGTGCGTGGGTGTGCGTGGGTTGTGTGTGTGTGTGTGTGGGTGTGTGTGGGTGTGTGTGGGTGTGGGTGGGGTGTGTGTGGGTGTGGGTGGGTGTGTGTGGGTGTGGGTGGGTGTGTGTGGGTGTGGGTGTGGTGTGGGTGTGTGTGGTGTGGGTGGGTGTGTGTGGGTGTGGTGGGTGTGTGTGGGTGTGTGTGGGTGTGTGTGGGTGTGTGTGGGTGTGTGTGGGTGTGGGTGGGTGTGTGTGGGTGTGGGTGTGTGTGTGTGTGTGTGGGGTGTGTGGGTGTGTGGGGTGTGTGGGTGTGTGTGGGTGTGTGTGGGTGTGTGTGGGTGTGGTGGTTGTGGGTGTGGTGGGTGGTGTGGTGTGGGTGTGTGTGGGTGTGGTGGGTGTGTGTGGGTGTGTGTGGGTGTGTGGGGTACTCTTGAAAAAGGTTGAAAAAAAAAACAACCTAAAATTGTGTGCACACATTCCAGGGTTCACCTTGTCAAGCAGAGCTATACTCTGGGAGCATGGGCATGAATGGACAGATCGGCTTTGAACTAAAACCATTCTGACTGCCTACTGTATCCATTGATAAACATGAAGCTGGAAAATAAGGCTGATGTCCACTACATTATTTCCCTACTCTCTCAGAGCGCTACTTGGACCTCCTTGTGCAACATTTCATCAGCCCTTTCTGAAAATGATGCCCAAGCCCCACCTTTTTTCTTTTTAACAAAATTTTAAAATTCTGACTTTTCCCCCCATAACTCGGGCCCACAGGAATGCGTCTTACTATGAGGATCGTCCTGAAACATTCCGGAGGACTGGCAGCAACATCCCTCCCTTTCACACCCTAAACAGACACCGACGCTAATCACCGCAGCATTCCGGGGTTGATCTCACCAAGCAGCTTCCAGACACGACACCCAAAGCTCAACATTGTACAGGGTGGCCAGGTCACCACCAAAGTTCAAGGTCACTAGCACCAAGGGTCAGGCGTGGTGAAGCAGAGCTGATCAAGGAGTCCCAATGCAAACCTGTGTCCAACATGATGTGGCGTCATTTCGCTGGGAGCATTGTGAAGTGAAGGTCAGTTCAGACGGCCGAATCCGTGCATGGTCTGTGTGCTGCTGTGGGGGGGAGGGAGGGGCTGGTTGGCCTTGTGCAGGTTCATACCTGCCCAAAGGAGACAACACAAGATGAAAACTAAAGCTACCTTCAGAATGACCATAAACAGACGTTCATGCTTGTTTTCCATCTGTCTGTGTTCATACCCAACATGGCAACAAACACTTAAAAAACAAAAAACAAAACAACAAAAAAGAAGCACCTTGGCAAATATCACCTGGTGATTTCACCCAAAAGAATGTCTGGTTTTGACACTGAAATGAGTCAGTGTTTGCAACATTGCCACAAAGTATGCAATGATATAATTGTGTGTCTCTAAAAATGCGCGCGCACGCGCACGCACGCACACACACACACACCACAAACTACAATGATAACGATGTGTCTTTAAAACCGCAAGCACACACACACACACACACACACACACATATACAGAGTCACACACACAAAAACACACACACACACACACATGAAGAAGCTATATATATATATCACTACAGCTCACAGTCTTCATTATAAGCAAACTATTACCTAAGAAGAACCTATACATATCACTACAGCTCACAGTCTCCATTATAAACAAACTATTACCTAAGAAGAACCTATACATATCACTACAGCTCACAGTCTTCATTATAAGCAAACTATTACCTAAGAAGAACCTATACATATCACTACAGCTCACAGTCTCCATTATAAACAAACTATTACCTAAGAAGAACCTATACATATCACTACAGCTCACAGTCTTCATTATAAGCAAACTATTACCTAAGAAGAACCTATACATATCACTACAGCTCACAGTCTCCATTATAAACAAACTATTACCTAAGAAGAACCTATACATATCACTACAGCTCACAGTCTTCATTATAAGCAAACTATTACCTAAGAAGAACCTATACATATCACTACAGCTCACAGTCTCCATTATAAACAAACTATTACCTAAGAAGAACCTATACATATCACTACAGCTCACAGTCTTCATTATAAGCAAACTATTACCAACACAACTGACCAATGTAAAGGAATGAATATGTGAAATACAGAGAGAAAGGCTGGAACTGTTGCAGAGAGAGAATGAGGGAAAGCAGTCCAACATTGTTTCAATGACAACATTCACACAGAAATGAAGACAGCAGCTCATTCTACAGTGCACTCAGCAGTCTGCAGTTTGTACAGTCCAATCAGCAGTCTGCAGTTCGTACAGTCCATTCAGCAGTCTGCAGTTTGTACAGTGCACTCAGCAGTCTGTACAGTCCACTCAGCAGTCTACAGTTCGTATAGTCCACTCAGCAGTCTGCAGTCTGTACAGTGCACTCAGCAGTCTGCACAGTCCACTCAGCAGTCTACAGTTCGTACAGTCCACTCAGCAGTCTGCAGTCTGTACAGTGCACTCAGCAGTCTACAGTGCACTCAGCAGTCTGCAGTTTGTACAGTGCACTCAGCAGTCTGCAGTTTGTACAGTGCACTCAGCAGTCTGCAGTTTGTACAGTGCACTCAGCAGTCTGCAGTCTGTACAGTGCACTCAGCAGTCTGCAGTCTGTACAGTGCACTCAGCAGTCTGCAGTCTGCACAGTGCACTCAGCAGTCTGCAGTCTGTACAGTACACTCAGCAGTCTGCAGTCTGTACAGTGCACTCAGCAGTCTGTACAGTGCACTCAGCAGTCTGTACAGTGCACTCAGCAGTCTGCAGTCTGTACAGTGCACTCAGCAGTCTGCAGTTTGTACAGTGCACTCAGCAGTCTGCAGTCTGTACAGTGCACTCAGCAGTTTGTACAGTGCACTCAGCAGTCTGTACAGTGCACTCAGCAGTCTGTTCAGTGCACTCAGCAGTCTGTTCAGTGCACTCAGCAGTCTGTACAGTGCACTCAGCAGTCTGCAGTCTGTACAGTCCAATCAGCAGTCTGCAGTTTGTACAGTGCACTCAGCAGTCTGCAGTCTGTACAGTGCACTCAGCAGTCTGCAGTTTGTACAGTGCCCTCAGCAGTCTGTACAGTGCACTTAGCAGTCTGCAGTCTGTACAGTGCACTCAGCAGTCTGCAATCTGTACAGTGCACTCAGCAGTCTGCAGTCTGTACAGTGCACTCAGCAGTCTGCAGTCTGTACAGTCCAATCAGCAGTCTGTACAGTGCACTCAGCAGTCTGCAGTTTGTACAGTGCACTCAGCAGTCTGCAGTCTGTACAGTGCACTCAGCAGTCTGTATAGTGCACTCAGCAGTCTGTACAGTGCACTCAGCAGTTTGTACAGTGCACTCAGCAGTCTGTACAGTGCACTCAGCAGTCTGCAGTCTGTACAGTGCACTCAGCAGTCTGCAGTCTGTACAGTGCACTTAGCAGTCTGTACAGTGCACTCAGCAGTCTGCAATCTGTACAGTGCACTCAGCAGTCTGCAGTCTGTACAGTGCACTCAGCAGTCTGCAGTCTCTACAGTCCACTCAGCACTTTCTATACTCTCTTCCCTTCCCTTGACCTCTCACCCTGCTCCGACCCCCACCAACCATCTGTGTTGGCAAGAGTGACCTCAACAAGAAAGGAACAGTTCTTTCAGTCTTTGACGTTAGCAGCACCAGATGGGATGGAGGAGGGGTAGGGATAGGGAGGAGGGGGGGGGGGGGGGGAACTAATGTGGGGTGACTGTGGTTTGATAACTGCTAATTACTCAAGCAGGTGGCAGGGAGGAAGAGGGGAAGCCGGGAGGTGGGGAGAAGGCAGGAAGAGGGGAAGGTAAGGGTTGGGAAGAAAGTGTCTGACAGGGAGGAGGGACGGGAAGAATCTGATCACATGCTGTTAAGCCTGTGCTGTGACATGGCAGAAAGTGTTTGACAGGAGGGGGAGGGGGGGGGGGGGGACAGGAAGAATCTGATCACATGCTGTTAAACCTGTGCTGTGACATGGCAGAAAGTGTTTGACAGGAGGGGGAGGAGGGGGGGGGGGGCAGGAAGAATCTGATTACATGCTATTAAGCCTGTGCTGTGACACGGCAGAAAGTGCTTGACAGGGGGGAGAGGGGGCGGGGGGGGGGGGTGGGGGGGGGGGGGGGACAGGAAGAATCTGATCACATGCTGTTAAGCCTGTGCTGTGACATGGCTGAAAAACATTGCTGTTGGCACAGGCACATTTCTACTCCCACACATGCACACAAAAGTACACTCACTTGAACAGAGGAGGGCAGAGTGAAGGCAAGAGAATAAGGAGTAGGAGAGGTTGGAGAGTGGGACGTTGTGTGCATTTGTGTTTGTAGATACATGTATGTGTGTTGGTAGACATGTGCATGTGTGTTGGTAGATATGTACATGTATGTTGGTTGATATGTGCATATGTGTTTGTAGAGATGTGCATGTGTGTTTGTAGATATGTGCATGTGTGTTTGTAGATATGTGCATGTATGTTTGTAGATACGTGCATGTATGTTTGTAGATATGTGTATGTTGGTAGATATGTGCATGTGTGTTGGTAGATATGTGCATGTGTGTTTGTAGATATGTGCATGTGTGTTTGTAGATATGTACATGTGTGTTGGTAGATATGTGCATGTGTGTTGGTAGATATGTGCATGTGTGTTTGTAAATATGTACATGTGTGTTTGTAGTCTATATGTGCCTGTGCCAATACAGACGTGATTCAGCCATTTCACAACACAGGCTTAGCAGTGTATGATCAGATTCCTCAACTCCCTCCGCATCATTCATTTTCATTAAAATCAAACACTACTGATGATGACGAAGAAAACACTTCACAGTGAGCTATGGTGCTGCCCTACAGTGAACCCTCTATTCCTGGCCCACCTGACCATGCAGCTTGGAAAGGACGGACCATGGCAAAGTACATGTTGTATGTGACACACGGTCATTCTAATCAGTGATGATGATGATGATGATGATGATGATGATGATGAGGGCGACGACGACGACAATAATGATGACAATGATGATGACAATGATGAAAATGATGAAATCGATGATGACAACCATAACACAGCTGACCAAGACTGACCATCTGTCCAGATGATGTGTGTGGCCACTGGGTCATTCCAGAGAATGATGATGATGATGATGACAATGATGATGATGATGACAATGATGAAAACTATAGTCAAAAAAATAATTTTAAAAAGATAAATAAATAAATAAACAAATAAAAAACAATAAATAATTTTTTTTTTTTTTAAACCAAACCAAAACAATAGTGATGACAACAGTAACACGACTGACCAAGACTGACAGATGGCCAAATGATATGTGTGGCCACTGGGTCATTCGAATGCATGATGATGATAATGATGACAATGGAGATAACAACGATCATGAAGATGACCACACCAACACAACTGACCAGGACTGACAGATGACCAGATAATACACGTGGCCACAGGGTCATTCCGATGCATGATGACAACAATGATGACACTAAAGACAACAACTATCATGACGCTGACCACAGTAACACAACTGACCAGGACTGGCTGCCGACCAGATGCTGTGCGTGGCCACAGGGTCATTTCAATGCATGATGATGAGGAGGAGGATCATGATGATGATGACAATGAAGATAACTACAGTAATATAACTGACCAGGACTTGCGGCCGGCCGACCAGTATTGCGTGTGGCCATGGGGTCATTTCAATGCATGATGAGGATGATAATGACGATGATGATGATGACAATAATGATGACAGTGATGATGATGACAATGATGATGATAACAATGAAGATAACTTCGATCACCACTGACCAGGACTGGCTGCCGACCAGATGTTGCGCGTGGCCACTGGGTCGCTCCACTGCATCTGCAGGGGCGGTGGAGGGAGGGAGGTGGGGGGTCCATCAGGTCGGGAAAGTCAGCGGCCGGGGGGAAGTGCAGGCCTGCCCCGGGCAGGTGTTGCATCATGGGCCACGTGTTGGTGCTGCTTGCCTGCCGATCCTGTCAACACATGGGCAGCAGGTTTAGTCTCTTTCTGACCATCATCATCGGGAATAACTTCTCAATTTAGCTTGTCAAGTAATGACAGAACATACAGACATTTCCAATTTCCCCAGAAGCTTTACTGTTTTTTTTCTATTGATACTCTTTTGTTGTTTAAAAATAATTCATTTCTTTGAAATTCTTCAACTCGCCAGCATTCTGTGCTTTTAACTGGATTACAAATCCAGTTCCAAGGCCCTTCAGCATGGTTACAACTGCAAGTTATTCTTGTTTTCAAACATTTTATTTCCTTCTTCGACATAAGCATTTGTTATATCACATTGTCAGTCATGATCCATTCACAATGATTGTAAATTCAAAAATGTAGCTGTACATGTATTAGTAAGTGAATAGTGATAAGTGATATATAAAAAAAAAAAAAGGTTTCTTTTTTTATATATATCAGAGGAAGACCAATCAAGGCAAAAGGGGACAAGGATAAAATAATGACAACATAGTAAATTAGTATATCCATAACTTTACATATATAAAACTGAAGAAAGAAAAAAAAAAGAGAAAAGCAAGCCCAGGCATCGTCACACACCTGCAAGTTATTCTTAGTCAGGTGCACAATATGTGCCAACTTCAAAATCAGGACAAATGCATGTAAGACATCGGTCGCCTTCACTGTTCGATGCCTGCGATACACTGCCAACCATGCTACCGAGGTCCCAGTGCTCTTGATGTCCACACAGTTTGATCTTGAGGCAAGGAAATAGATCAGTGGCCTAAACATTGCTGTGGAAAGGAGGTTTAAGTAATCTGACCGTTCAGAAAGGCGTTAAGAAAGATATCAGATCCGATGTGCCTCACAAGCAGACATGTCTTTTTCAATCAGAAAGCAAGATGGCTGGAGTCTCAGCAGAGCTGTAGACTGATTCAAACAAAGACAGCTGAGACACTTTGTTCCTCCGCCTGAAGCAACTCGAGTGTGAATAAACCAGGTCAGATATGCCTTTAAATGCATTCCAAATCCCCAAGCTGCAGCAGACATGTAGTGGTGAAAGTCAGACAACAGGTGATCACATTTACTGGCAGATAAGCACTCCTTAACTCTCTTCAGTTCTTTCCCTTGAATTTCGATCGTCGGTGATCAACGGTTTTCTTCCCAGAATTATGGTATTTAAAACAACATTTTTTGTTATCAGAAGCAATACATTGCCTAAAAAAGCAAAATAGGCACATTCATCACAAAAATATCATTATTTTTGAAATAATGCGCAGAATGTTACGAAAAAAAAGAACATCCGTCATGGAAAATGCAAAAATCTCAAAAACTGTTAAGTCAGCAATACTTACAAAGTCCAGAAAGAAAATACTACTGCACAGCAAGCAATACCTACAAAGTCCAGAAAGAAAATACTATTGCACAGCAAGCAATACCTACAAAGTCCAGAAAGAAAATACTATTGCACAGCAAGCAATACCTACAAAGTCCAGGAAGAAAATACTATTGCACAGCAAGCAATACCTACAAAGTCCAGAAAGAAAATACTATTGCACAGCAAGCAATAACTACAAAGTCCAGGAAAAAAACAACTATTGCACAGCAAGCAATAACTACAAAGTTCAGGAAAAAAATCGGAAATGAAATGAGGCAGGGAACAGTAAACGATAAACAGTAAACAAGTTGGGTATTTTTTGCTCCCATAAGAAAACCTAACACAGAGTAACTTTTATTCAAGTTACCCCCCCAAGTCCAAATCTTTGCCAAGTCATTACTATGAAGATAGTTCAGTTGTTAGCCTGCGCTTGTTTTTTCCCCCACTATTAGATTGTTCGTCTATGTATTTGTCTGACTTTATTCAAGTTTAAAAGGCTGTGCCAGTCTTGAATAAAAGTTACTCTGTGTTAGGTTTTCTTATGGGAGCAAAAAATACCCAACTTGTTTACTGTTTATTGCACAGCAGGCAATACCTACAAAGTCCAGAAAGCATATGCCACTGCAACAGCAGACAACAGGCCCAGTGTCCAACAAGGGGATTTTACTTCTGTAGCAAGGTGGTACAACAGGCCCAGTGTCCAACAAGGGGATTTTACTCCTGTAGCAAGCTGGTACAACAGGCCCAGTGTCCAACAAGGGGATTTTACTTCTGTAGCAAGGTGGTACAACAGGCCCAGTGTCCAACAAGGGGATTTTACTCCTGTAGCAAGCTGGTACAACAGGCCCAGTGTCCAACAAGTGGATTTTACTCCTGTAGCAAGCTGGTTAGTTAGTTAGTTAGTTGGTGTTTATAGGGTCCAGCGGACTACTAGGAGCCAAATCAGGACCTCAGCTATCATATCTAAGTCTCTAAATACAAATACCCACACTAGTATTAACACATAGCTTAAAATTTATGAGGACAAAAGCACAATTATCTGTTCAACTCCGACGACACCTGTATACATAATTAAAACACTATATTTTATAAAATAAGTTTACCTCTTTCAAAAAAGAAAAAATAAGATCTACTGAAATCTCACGAAAAAGAACTGATAAATCACTGGTGGAAAAGAACTTCTCTCTGATACACATCAAATCAGCACATTCTGTCAAAAAATGATTAACACTGAACAAGCTGTCACACGCAACACACAATGGGGGGTCTTCCCCTCTGAGTATCCAACTGTGCGTTATATAGCTGTGCCCAATATGTAACCGTGACAAAACCGATTCCTCTTTACGGTTACATACCACCGATGGGAAAGGAATAGTTAAATCTGGGCAAATTTTAAACAATTTATTATGAATTTGATTACACCATTCACTCTGCCACAGTTCACGACAATACAAACTAGATTTATGACGTAGATCAGAGTGAGGAACAAACTGCATAGGCCTCCTGGAAAGACTTGCACCGAGAGCTTGTTTGGCTGCTTTGTCCACCACTGAGTTACCATAGATTCCCATGTGGCTGGGGACCCACAAGAAAACTATATGCTTTCCCGAAGAGACAAGCCGAGTATGAAGATCATGAATATCAGCCAAAACTGGATGTGAAACTTCTCTTGTCGATAGAGCCGACAATGCCGACAATGAATCCGATAAAATAAGGAAATCATTCTGATCTGACCTGGACACCGCACTGAGGGCCAGATTTAAAGCCTTTAGTTCAGCAGTATAAACAGACGACCAATCCCGCAATCTTAACAAAGTAGGCTCCTGAAAATTGTTATCACACACAATGGCAGCTGCAGCCCTCTCACCTTTTTTAGAACCATCTGTAAAAATCTTGATAAAATCTTGATAAAGTTCACATTGCCCAAGATAAAGTTGTTTATATGCAGCACTCGAGGTGACCTCCTTTCGAAATTGAGTTAAATATAAATTAATCTCTGGATTGGCGACTTTCCAGGGAGGTACATCAGTCTGTAATGGACCGTCATCAACAGCATCAAGGTCAATGCCAGCTGCCCCGAAGTGGGGCAAAATACGAATACCCAGTGGAGGAATCTCATTTGGCTTTAGATCATATTTGGCTCTAAAAGGCGGGTTCATGACAATATCATAGGCAGGGTTTTCTGGATTAGCCCTCAGTTTCAGATAGTAATTCATGGAAAGACACAACCTCCTTAGCTCCAGAGGGGGTTCACCAGATTCAGCATACAAACTCTCTTTTGGAGATGTGCGAAATGCTCCCAGAGCAATCCGCAGTCCTTGATGATGAATTGGATCAAGAGCTTTGAGGTAAGATTTTCTTGCAGAACCATATACCACACACCCATAATCTAGCTTTGGTCTCACCAAAGCCCGATACAATCGCAACAAAGTTCGCTTGTCTGCACCCCAATCAGTGTGACTAATAACCTTCAAAACATTCAAACCTGACTGGCAAGATTGTTTAATGTACTTAATGTGAGGCAAAAAAGAAAGCTTATTATCAAAAATAACCCCAAAAATTTCACTTGTTTGGAAACTTTAATTACTTGACCATTGAGACTGATAGCTGGTTCTAAGACCTGAGATCTTTTCCTATGGAAATGAACACACTCTGTCTTAGTAGCTGAAAACTTAAATCCATTTTCAGTAACCCACTGCTGAACACGATTAACACACAACTGAAGTTGACGCTCAGCTGCAGCCAAAGTTTTCCCCTTGGCAGAGATGGAGAAGTCATCAACAAATAATGACTTATCAATTCCAGAATTTACTGACTGGACAATGTTATTAATCTTGAGATTGAACAGAAGTGGAGAAAGGATGCTACCCTGAGGGACACCCATCTCCTGCTCAAAAGGATCCGAAAAGGTCGAATGAAGCCTAACACTGAAATGCCTGTTAGACAAAAAATTAGCAATAAACATTGGTAAATTACCTTTGAAATCAAGTGCCTTCAAATCCTGGAGAATTCCATGCCTCCATGTTGTGTCATAAGCTTTTTCTAAATCAAAAAGAATAGAAACTACATGTTCTCCATTAATCAAAGCATTCCTGATAAAAGACTCATATCGAACCAGGTGATCAGTAGTACTGCGGTTGTTCCGAAATCCACACTGGGAAACATCTAAGGCCCCCAGACATTCTAACTGCCATAACAATCGAGAATATACCATTCTCTCCATAGTTTTACATAAGCAACTAGTGAGAGCTATAGGACGATAGTTGTTAGGGTCCGAATGATCTTTCCCTGGTTTAGGAATAGGGATAACAACCGCCTCTCTCCAAGAAGGTGGAAAATACCCTGAACACCAAACATGATTAAACAGAGACAACAACACCTTTAAACCCTCAGCTGGCAAATGTTGAATAAATTGATAATGAATGTCATCTGGTCCAGGAGCTGAGTTGTTGGCTTTCAAAATGGCGTCCTTTAACTCATCCATGCTGAAAACGCAGTTGTAATCCTCAGAACTATCTGGCACGAAGGAACAAGATTTTGACTCTGCTGATCTTTTGATACGCTGGAATTCCTTGCAATAATGATCAGCTGACGAATTTTGATGGATAGTAACAGCTAACAAGTTAGCAACCTCCTTTTTATTAGTAATAATCGATCCATTTACTTGCAAACATTTTATAACTGATGTAACCGACTTTCCCTTAATCTTACGGATTAGTTTCCAGACTTTCCTTGAATTGACCTTAAAGGACAGATTTGAACAAAAATTTTTCCAAGATTCTTTCTTCTTAGTTTTAAAAGTATACCGACACTTAGCCCTACACGCCTGATGTTTAACTTTGTTCCCCACCATAGGAAACCTAGCAAAAAGTCTTTGAGCACCTTTTCTCTTACCCTTCAAAGTTTTGCACTCTTTATCATACCAAGGGGTCTTAACATCATTTGGTTTATCACGGGACTTGGGAATAGCTTCCTTAGCACTCTCTACAATCACTTTAGTGAACTGCAAAACAGGATCATCATAACTCCGCAACAGATTCATAGGCAGTCTACTTAAAATCTGTTGCTGATAAAGACTCCAATCTGCAGAGCGAAACTTCCATGTTTCCCGAGGGGACTCCTGCATTTGCTTTGTAAAATAAATAAAAATCGGAAAGTGATCACTCCCGCTTAGGTCCGAATGAACCTGCCACTCTAAGTCCAAAAATAAGGAAGGGTCGGAAATGGACAAATCCAAGTGAGTCAAAGAACCAGAAGGAGAACAAAAGGTCGGTGAGCCTGAATTCAGAAGACAGATCATGATCCGATATAAAATCCTCAAGAACTTTCCCTTGAGAATTGGTGCAGTTACTTCCCCACTGTGGAGAATGGCCATTCAAGTCACCCAATAAAAGAAATGGGCGAGGGAGCTGAGAAATTAAACCATCCAACTGATTCTTCGAAATCACAGAAGATGGAGACAGATACAAACAACATATCGTAACGACCTTGTTTAACGAGATACGAGCTGCCACTGCCTCCAGATCCGTCTGAAGTGGAATTTCTGTATGTAGTACCGAATTATGAATATAAAGAGAAACGCCTCTCCTTGAAAAGTCTGCAGAAGCTGGCTTGAGTAAGCAGGAGAAACCAGGAATCTCATGCTTCTTACTTGCAGTTAAAAGGGTTTCCTGAAGAGCAATTACCGAAGATCTATACTCTGTCAATAATAGCTCAAGGTCCCGACAATTTGCTTTAACTCCCCTTATGTTCCACTGGAGTATGTCCATGTTAGGTTGTTAAAAGAATATCTATCAGCCCTCTTCTCCAGAAACTTCACTGTCCACCAAAGAACTAAAACGGTTCTTCAAGACAAGGTCAGAAGCCGATGCTCCTGATAAATTTCTAAGTTGTTTGTTGCCATGCTTGGAATTTGCTCTTACTGGACTGAAACCTGCTGCACCAAATACCTGACTTCGAGATTTTCCCCTAGGAGGGTCTGGAGTCCGAAAAGGACGCTCCTCACTGCGTGCCTGTCTCGTACTGCTGTTATTGGCCTGTGAGCGAGGGGACATCTCTTTCCTCCGATCCTTCACCCCTGACCTCTGATCCACAGCACTTTGTGCAACTGAAACACTTCTTCCCTCACCAGCAGGGACTGAAGCCTGTTGTACACTGCTGGACGGAACACTATTGCATTTCTGAGACAAAACCTCAACTGATTGTTCAAGTATAGTAAGCCGATCCAAAACCGATGACAACAATTCTGTCAATTTCTTCTCCAGAGCAGTGAATGGAGCTGCTCCCAGATCATCACCCGATGACCGGTTCGCAGAATCGTTAACCACCTTCTGTGCATAAGTCGCAGCCGAAGGAGTCCTGGCCTCCACTAGCCTTCTAGCCTCAAGAAAGGAACATTTCCTCTCAATCTTTACTTTCTGAATCTCGCATTCCTTTTTCCACACTGGACAACTTTTTGAATTTGCTGGATGATCACCCTTACAATTGACACAGTATACAGCATTTATACAAGATTCATCATGCTTCTTCTGTCCACAGTCACGACAGATCTCCTGACCCCGACAAGCTCGGCTGGAATGCCCAAAGCGTTGGCACTTGAAACACCGCAAAGGAGATGGTACAAAAGGCGTAACTTTCACTCGGACATAACCCACTTTGACAAACTCTGGGGGAGATGGCATAGCAAAAGTCAAGAATAGTGTGTTGGTTTCGATTAAGTCACTTCCTTTAGAGATTTTAACTCTATGGACCTGCAGAACACCCTGACTTTCCATCTCAGTCCGAATTTCTGATTCAGCAACTCCAGCCAAGTCAACACATCTGATTACCCCTTTCGAGTAGTTGAGAAAGGGGTGAATGGAAACCTTAACTGTGATCTGCATGAGTTGAGAACCATCCCTTTTCAGCAGCAACCGAGACGCCGCTTCCGTAGCACAGTTAACAAGGTAACTACCAGATCGGAGTCTTTTGATCATTTTAAATCCTGTGGACGAAACTCCCTCGAACCACTTGCAAACAGCGAACGGAGAAATCCGAGCAATGGATTCTTTCGGATCTTTTGCTTCCACTAAAAGGAAGCTTGGCCATGTGTTTTGGATACCCTTTCTCTTTGCCACTTCTCTTATCTCATTATCTGAATCTGAATCTCTATTCATAGTCTCGTCCATAAGCGTGCCATGTCCATCATCATTTCTTCTCTTTTTGTTAGGGGGTAATTGTTTAGATGTCATAATGAAAGGAAAAAACTTCACCTCCCCTACTCCCCACCCGCCATCGAGTGCCCACAAGGGCGATGCCCCTAAGCGGTCCTCCAGCAAAGGGAAACACCAGGGTTATAGTGCAGGTATACACCGCGTGGCATGCGCTCCACCCCATCCACCAGGCTCATGACCAACTGCCGGGAACGGACAGGAGGCCACTCACCTGGCTTCCAGGACAAGCAACGTGGCACACGGTTTGACCCATGCCATGCCCACACTGTGAAGGCGACCGGTTGACAGCATTGGGCCCCATGCTGCCCCCCGTCTAGGGGAAGTCCGGGCCAAAGTGGCGTGTTGAGGGGCACGGATCCTACTCCGAGTCCCTCTCAACCACCAGGACACCATTCTCCCCCGACACGGGCCGCACCGCACGGTCAACACGGTGGACCAAGAGGCCACAGAGAAAATAGAAAGTGCTACAGAAGACTTGTGAAAAAAGGAAAAGAATAGGGTAAAGATCCGTAAAGGCAGAAGATAGACAAAACAGAAAACTGCAGATTAATAAGGAGAATGCTGAAAGAGAAATGCAGGTGAAAGAACCATGGGTAGGCAGAAAAAACACAAAAAACAGAGAAAAAGAAAGCCCACTTAAAACAAAGTCCCACCCTCAAGGGGCACAAGAGGGTGACCCTGAGAACTAAAAATAAGACACCCCACCCAGGTCCCCCAGGGCAGACCCCGGTGGGGGGTAGCAAGCTGGTACAACAGGCCCAGTGTCCAACAAGTGGATTTTACTCCTGTAGCAAGCTGGTACAACAGGCCCAGCGTCCAACAAGGGGATTTTACTCCTGTAGCAAGCTGCTAGTGGCCAAGAACAAAGTCGAGTCTTGGTTGTTTTGTTTTTTGTCCCTTTTTTTTTTTTTTTTTTAGTATAACCCTTACTCTGGACTAAGTTTCTGTGCTGTGCAGCCATGCATCAAGGTGAGCTGAATTCAGAAACACACCCTGCTTGCCAGAATAGAGTTCTAAGCATAAAATCAATACAGCGCCCCCTTGTGGCAGCATCCTGTACTTCCTGGCTGTCCTCCATCACCATAGCAACAGGATCAAGCAAGACGTAGTCTTTAACAAGCCCCAATAAGCCCACTTCCAACTTGTGCAAAACAGGTTTTATACTTTTCCAAATCAATTCAAATTTTGTGCACCAAAAACTGAGTGTGAGAACACATTCACAAGCTTTTCTTTTCTGGCCTTACTCTTTCGATTCTAAGTGGAAAAAAACAACAACATTGTAATGAAAACTCTAGTGTTGGGATGATGTCCAGACACCCAGGCAGGCTACAGTGCCTTGTTTCAGACCTGTATACCCCTGGTGAGGGCATGGAACGACCCATGTCTCTAATCTGGTGGGGCCTACGTGTTTGGCTTCCCCGAACATAGAGGGAGGAGCCCTCCTTGTCCACACACTAGGCAGAAGGTATTGCCCAATACAGAACCTACACTGCAGGAGGTGGGGGGTGGGGGGGGGGGGTCAGATGGAAACCTTATCACTGCAATGTTCAAGGAAGTCTCCAGTCACTTCCAGAACTTTCAGTGGCTGTTGTTTTCAAAGACTGGGACAGTGTGGCACCAAAACAGTAAACAATGAGAGGCCTCTTCTGATCCTTTTATGACCATGTATAAGACAATGACAAATCTAAAACAATCAAGTGCACACCATTTTTGTGTAGATATCAATCTCCAAGCAAGCAATAATCACATTGCCTTGGAAACGGATTTTAATTCTATAGCAACCAATACAAACATAGCCCAGAAAGTGGATTTAAGTCTACAGCTACTGAGCTAGCAAATAGTGACAGCCCAGAAAGTGGATTCTAATCCTGTAGCAAACATACATAATTCAGAAAGTGGATTTCAATCCAATAGTAATCATACTCACATAACCCAGAAAGTGGACTGTAATCCTACAGCAAGCAACACTCATATGTACAGGCCGGTCAGCACACAGTACTCACATAGTCCAGAAACTTGTTCCTGCAGCCTTCCCCTTCGTCTTCACTGCTGTCCTGTCTGCACAGCACACACCACAACACAGCCGTCACCGCCCCACCGACAGCCTGCTGTCCTGGTCATGTCACCGCCCCACCGACAGCCTGCTGTCCTCGTCATGTCACCGCCCCACCGACAGCCTGCTGTCCTGGTCATGTCACATCCCCACCGACAGCCTGCTGTCCTCGTCATGTCACCGCCCCACCGACAGCCTGCTGTCCTGGTCATGTCACCGCCCCACCGACAGCCTGATGTCCTGGTCATGTCACCGCCCCACCGACAGCCTGCTGTCCTCGTCATGTCACCGCCCCACCGACAGCCTGATGTCCTCGTCATGTCACCGCCCCACCGACAGCCTGATGTCCTCGTCATGTCACCGCCCCACCGACAGCCTGATGTCCTCGTCATGTCACCGCCCCACCGACAGCCTGATGTCCTCGTCATGTCACCGCCCCACCGACAGCCTGATGTCCTCGTCATGTCACCGCCCCACCGACAGCCTGCTGTCCTCGTCATGTCACATCCCCACTGACAGCCTGCTGTCCTGGTCATGTCACCGCCCCACCGACAGCCTGATGTCCTGGTCATGTCACCGCCCCACCGACAGCCTGATGTCCTCGTCATGTCACTGCCCCACCGACAGCCTGATGTCCTCGTCATGTCACCGCCCCACTGACAGCCTGCTGTCCTGGTCATGTCACATCCCCGCTGACAGCCTGCTGTCCTGGTCATGTCACATCCCCACTGACAGCCTGCTGTCCTGGTCATGTCACCGCCCCACTGACAGCCTGCTGTCCTGGTCATGTCACATCCATGCTGACAGCCTGCTGTCCTGGTCATGTCACATCCCCACTGACAGCCTGCTGTCCTGGTCATGTCACCGCCCCACTGACAGCCTGCTGTCCTGGTCATGTCACATCCATGCTGACAGCCTGCTGTCCTGGTCATGTCACATCCCCACTGACAGCCTGCTGTCCTGGTCATGTCACATCCATGCTGACAGCCTGCTGTCCTCGTCATGTCACCGCCCCACTGACAGCCTGCTGTCCGGGTCATGTCACATCCCCGCTGACAGCCTGCTGTCCTGGTCATGTCACATCCCCACTGACAGCCTGCTGTCCGGGTCATGTCACATCCATGCTGACAGCCTGCTGTCCTCGTCATGTCACCGCCCCACTGACAGCCTGCTGTCCGGGTCATGTCACATCCCCGCTGACAGCCTGCTGTCCTGGTCATGTCACATCCCCACTGACAGCCTGCTGTCCGGGTCATGTCAAATCCCCGCTGACAGCCTGCTGTCCGGGTCATGTCACATCCCCGCTGACAGCCTGCTGTCCTGGTCATGTCACCGCCCCACTGACAGCCTGCTGTCCTGGTCATGTCACATCCATGCTGACAGCCTGCTGTCCTGGTCATTTCACCGCCTCACTGACAGCCTGCTGTCCGGGTCATGTCACATCCATGCTGACAGCCTGCTGTCCTGGTCATGTCACATCCCCACTGACAGCCTGCTGTCCTGGTCATGTCACCGCCCCACTGACAGCCTGCTGTCCGGGTCATGTCACATCCATGCTGACAGCCTGCTGTCCTGGTCATGTCACATCCATGCTGACAGCCTGCTGTCCTGGTCATGTCACATCCCCGCTGACAGCCTGCTGTCCTGGTCATGTCACATCCATGCTGACAGCCTGCTGTCCTGGTCATGTCACATCCCCGCTGACAGCCTGCTGTCCTGGTCATGTCACATCCATGCTGACAGCCTGCTGTCCTGGTCATGTCACATCCATGCTGACAGCCTGCTGTCCTGGTCATGTCACATCCCCACTGACAGCCTGCTGTCCGGGTCATGTCACATCCATGCTGACAGCCGGCTGTCCTGGTCATGTCACCGCCCCACTGACAGCCGGCTGTCCTGGTCATGTCACATCCATGCTGATCGTGCACCAAATTTGAAAAGATAAGTGACTGCTATAAGTGCGACTGTGTGTGGTGTGTGTGTGTGTGTGTGTGTGTGTGTGTGTGTGTGTGTGTGTGTGTGCCCGCGCGTGCATGCTGTTGTGTCCGTTGTTGTGTGACAGTGTGTGTGGGATCATGTGTTTTTGTGTGTGTGTGTGTGTGTGTGTGTGTGTGTGTGTTCGTGTGTGTGCGTGCGTGGGTGGGTGTGCGTGGGTGGGTGTCAATATGCACCCTTGTTTGTAGATGCATGGTACTTATTGCAATATTCATCGTCTTATTGGTTTCATTTATGTTTTCTTTAACCTTTTATGTATTTGTAATCGCTTAGGGCTTATGATGTAGGATTAAGCGCCATAAATAATCATTATTATTATTATCATTACTATTATTATTATTCCTTCTTCGTTTTCACTGTCCTGAATGTTATTTATCCTGCCTGAAGAAGACCCATGAGGTCGAAATGTGTTACATTTTGTTTCGTGACTTGTTTGTCCACATTATCAGGCGGATTTACTTTAATTTCCTTTTAAAACTTTATGTTCAATTTCCGCTGGCAGTCCCCTCACTTTCAAACCTACAGACAAATGCATATACTGGATCAGAACATAACACCACTGAACACTACCAAAATGAACCAGAAGAACACAGTGCCTCTTAGGTAGGCTGCTTCTGGACTCGATATGGCTTGCTTCCCCCCCCACCCCCACCCCCTCCCTGCTTACTAAAAAAATATTTTCTTAATTTGAAAAAGAAAAGAAAGAAAGAACAAAAAAGACATGATCTGAGTTTACAGGTTTTTGAACACAACACTGTGACCTCTGTGACCTCTGCACATGCACCACATCACCTCAGGTCTCGGGACTGCTGTCAGCTTATTCTCAAACCCACTTTTGAAAAAAGTCATACCCTCCTCCTTCCTGCGGTGATCATATGCAGCATATGTATGATAAGTATGTACTTCATGACATCTGTTTCTCAGGGGCTCATGCCAAATTCTCTGACAAAAGTGGAAACACGAATAGGTATGCATACAGACACACATGAACACACACACACACACACACACACACACACACACACACACTCACACTCACACACCATACACACACACACAGGCACTCACTACACACAGACACACACACACACACACATACTCACATACAGGCACTCACATCACACACACACACATAGAGGCAAGAGACAGAAAAAGAGACAAAGTGACAAAGAGAGACAGAGAGAGATACAGAGAGAGAGAGAGAGTGACAGAGATACAGAGAGAGAGAGAGAGAGAGAGAGAGAGAAAGAAATTACACAGATAGCTGGGGGGACAAGTAAGAGGGACACCTGACAGCCAAGAAATAAACCACCACAAAGAATAAGAGTAGAAAAAGAAAGACAGAAGAAGAGAATTTTTACATAGAAAGAAACCAGAGAGAGAGAGAGAAAGACAGAAAGAGAAACATACAGACAGATAGAAAGAGGCAGAGGTAGAGACAGACAGACACGCAGACTTAGAGAGGTACCTGGAATCTATGGTGTTGACAATGTCTTTGCCCACAGCGAAAAAATGATCTCCGTTGGAAGAATCGTCACTTCCATCACTGCCGTCATGAACCCCCGACCAGCTGCTGTTGAGAGAGTCCCTGCAAGCCCACATTGGACACCATCAGTCACACAGAGAGAGGGAGGAGGGGGGGAGGGGGAGGGAGAGGGAGGGAGGGAGAAGAGAGAGGGAGGGAGGGAGGAGAGGGAGGGAGGGAGGGAGATAGAGAGGGGAGGAGAGAGGGAGAGAAGAGAGGAAGAGAGGGAAGGAGGAGGGGGAGAAGGGAGGGAGAGACAGGGACAGCGAGAGAGGGAGAGGTGAAAGAGGAGAAAGGAGGGAAGGGAGGAGGGAGAAAGAGGGGGGAGAAAGAGGGGAGAGAGAGAAGGGAGGAAGGGAGACAGAGAGGAGAGGGAGAGAGGGGAAAGAGAGAGAGAGGAAGAGAGAGGGAGAGGAGAGAGAGAGAATGTTGCTTATAGCCCAGCCGACTGCAAAGGATGCAAAGAATGTGCAAGTGTGTGTTTTATACCTGTATTCTCTGGGGGTGGGAGGACCACACACACACACACACACACACAGATGTGATATGGGAGTTGGGTGAGGAGTGGGATTGTGGGAACAAAGCGGCAAGGTTTTCAATATGTACCCATTTCACAGTGGTGGATTTAATCTCATTCATTTAACAGTGATGGATTTAATCTCATTCATTTCACAGTGATGGATTTTATCTCATTCATTTCACAGTGATGGATTTAATCTCACTGATTTAACAGCAGTCCACACACCCTCACCGCCACCCTTTCCTCCTCCCTCCACCATACCTCCTAATTCCTACTACTCCTCCACCCTCTCTTTCCCTTTGTCCCCTTTCGAAGGCAGACAATCGCTTCACTTCACCATGTTGACACCCTATGTCTAGGGCATCATTGCTTCACTCTTTATCTGTCCAGTATGCTGCGTTACCAAGCCATATCTGGAGGAGATGGGATGTAAGTTGCCGATGTTTACAGGAAGCAAGGACACGGACACATGCACACGACACACTTTGTTTCTGAATGAAGTTTTTTTTAACTCTGTGCTTTTTTTAACGGCACCTGGAGCATGATATCTTGCAATGACGGCTTTTTTCTTTACTGAGCTTAACGGAGTGTGTCGGTGTCTGTATATATGGTTCATTTCTCTGTTGTTGCTTCAGTGTCTGTACATATGGTTCATTTCTCTGTTGTTGCTTCAGTGTCTGTATATATGGTTCATTTCTCTGTTGTTGTCTCAGTGTCTGTACATATGGTTCATTTCTCTGTTGTTGCTTCAGTGTCTGTATATATGGTTCATTTCTCTGTTGTTGCTTCAGTGTCTGTACATATGGTTTATTTCTCTGTTGTTGCTTCAGTGTCTGTATATATGGTTCATTTAGATCTCTGTTGTTGCTTCAGTGTCTGTATCTATGGTTCATTTCTCTGTTGTTGCTTCAGTGTCTGTATATATGGTTCATTTCTCTGTTGTTACTTCAGTGTCTGTGTATATGGTTCATTTCTCTGTTGTTGCTTCAGTGTCTGTATATATGGTTCATTTAGATCTCTGTTGTTGCTTCAGTGTCTGTATCTATGGTTCATTTCTCTGTTGTTGCTTCAGTGTCTGTATATATGGTTCATTTAGATCTCTGTTGTTGCTTCAGTGTCTGTATCTATGGTTCATTTAGATCTCTGTTGTTGCTTCAGTGTCTGTATATATGGTTCATTTCTCTCTTGATGCTTCAGTGTCTGTATACATGGTTCATTTCTCTGTTGTTGATTCAGTGCCTGTATACATGGTTCATTTCTCTGTTGTTGCTTCAGTGTCTGTATATACGGTTCATTTCTCTGTTGTTGCTTTAGTGCCTGTATATATAGTTCATTTCTCTGTTGTTGCTTCAGTGTCTGTTTATACGGTTCATTTCTCTGTTGTTGCTTCAGTGTCTGTTTATACGGTTCATTTCTCTGTTGTTGCTTCAGTGTCTGTACATATGGTTCATTTCTCTGTTGTTGCTTCAGTGTCTGTTTATACGGTTCATTTCTCTGTTGTTGCTTCAGTGTCTGTATACATGGTTCATTTCTCTGTCGCTGCTTCAGTGTCTGTATACATGGTTCATTTCTCTGTTGTTGCTTCAGTGTCTGTATATATGGTTCATTTCTCTGTTGTTGCTTCAGTGTCTGTATACATGGTTCATTTCTCCGTTGTTGCTTCAGTGTCTGTTTATATGGTTCATTTCTCTGTTGTTGCTTCAGCGTCTGTATATATGGTTCATTTCTCTGTTGTTGCTTCAGTGTCTGTATAAATTATATGGTTCATTTCTCTGTTGTTGCTTCATTATCTGTATACATGGTTCATTTCTCTGTTGTTGCTTCAGTGTCTGTATACATGGTTCATTTCTCTGTTGTTGCTTCAGTGTTTGTTTATATGGTTCATTTCTCTGTTGTTGCTTCAGTGTCTGTATACATGGTTCATTTCTCTGTTGTTGCTTCAGTGTCTGTATACATGGTTCATTTCTCTGTTGTTGCTTCAGTGCCTGTATATATGGTTCATTTCTCTGATGTTGCTTCAGTGTTTGTTTATATGGTTCATTTCTCTGTTGTTGATTCAGTGTCTGTATATATGGTTCATTTCGATCTCAGTTGTTGCTTCAGTGTCTGTATATATGGTTCATTTCTCTGTTGTTGCTTCAGTGTCTGTATATATGGTTCCTTTCTCTGTTGTTGCTTCGGTGTCTGTTTATATGGTTCATTAAGACCTCTGTTCTTGCTTCAGTGTCTGTATATATGGTTCATTTAGATCTTTGTTGTTGCTTCAGTGTCTGTTTATATGGTTCATTTCTCTGTTGTTGATTCAGTGTCTGTTTATATGGTTCATTTCTCTGTTGTTGCTTCAGTGTCTGTTTATATGGTTCATTAACCCGTTCGCTGCTTGAAGCTGCTTGAAAATGTTACAAACAAAGGCTTTCCCAGTGCCAGGGAAATCTAATGATTTGGGGGTAATAATTAACAAAAAATTCTAGCTCAGAAACTACAAAAGATATAACAATGAAATATATATGATTTTTGAAGGAAATTGAATGAAGATTTTGAATCTGGGCTTCTTTTGTTTTAATTTTGATAATAAAAAAGTATTTAGACAATTAGATTTGGATATATTTTTTTGCACGATCAAAAGCATATGTATTTACCACTACATCTTCACATCCAAACAAGAACACAAAGCAAAAAAGTTGAAAATAAAGTTTGTATTGTCACACTACACCTGTAAATGAAAGTAAAACAGTTTAGAAGTCTATCAAGACGCTCACACTCTATGCAGACAGGTCAGTCCACGACCACGCCCCCCTCTCCCCACCACGCCCCCTTGCTGGACTTCAACCCTCTCTTTCACTGCTCCTCTTCCCCTACCTTTCCCTCTGCCCTGTGCCGCGCCGCGAGCAGGCCGCGCTCCCCTCTCACGCTGACTACCACGTCACTGACCACTGGCACGCAGTGCAGAGTACACACTAGGCGAGCTCGTTCGACGCTGGCAAACCAGTCAGCTGAACACACATTGAGGTCACACAGCCCGACACAATAACTGACGAATACGGTTGGCAATTCCATCACTATCATCATCTCACCTTCATGCTCGAGTGAGTCGTTGAATAAAAGATTATTGTCTTTGTCAAAAATCATTAGCAGAGCCTGCTCAGCTGTGTAAATACGTTGATTTGGTCGCTGCGCTTGTCGAAGGTTGCGCCGCCATCTTTGCAAGCGAGACGAAGTGCTGGCTGGTCATCCAGTCAGTGATGAGAATAAATGGGCTTTCCCCTCACGTGTGGTCATTTACATATCATTTTAATACTACAGACATATAAGGCTTACTACGCACACTCTATTTAAGTCCGTTGATAGAAATAGTAACGAATGAAAATTCAAGAAAAATGCATGACGTCAGTGGACGGCCCATAGGCACTGGGAAAGCATTTTTAATGCGGCGTCAGCTGACGGCTTAAAGGCACTCTACGGGTTAAGACCTCTGTTCTTGCTTCAGTGCCTGTATATATGGTTCATTTAGATCTCTGTTGTTGCTTCAGTGTCTGTTTATATGGTTCATTTCTCTGTTGTTGCTTCAGTGTCTGTACATATGGTTCATTTCTCTGTTGTTGCTTCAGTGTCTGCATCTATGGCTCATTTCTCTGTTGTTGTTTCAGTGTCTGTATATATGGTTCATTTCTCTGTTGTTGCTTCAGTGTCTGTATATATGGTTCATTTCTCTGTTGTTGTTACAGTGTCTGTATATATGGTTTATTTAGATCTCTGTCGTTGCTTCAATGTCTGTATATATGGTTCATTTCTCTTTATTGTTTAAATGTCTGTTTATATGGTTCCTTTAGATCTCTGTTTTTGCTTCAGTGTCTGTATGTATGGTTCATTTAGATCTGTGTTGTTGCTTCAATGTCTGTATATATGGTTCGTTTCTCTTTGTTGTTTTAATGTCTACATATATGGTTCGTTTCTCTTTGTTGTTTTAATGTCTGTTTATATGGTTCGGTTCTCTGTTGCTGTTTCGGTGTCTTATCTCTGTTGTTTTATAATTGGTATGAGGTCAGCCACCACCTATGCAATTCATGCTTTGATACAAGAGATAGCACACTACTGTCTCAGACATGCCACTTCCACTTGCTCTCCTCTCACCCCATCGGCACAGCAGCCGGAGAATACAGCGGCCAGGTCCCGCTGCCCCTCAACTCCATGTTCCCTCCACCACCACCACCACCACCACCGCAACCACCCCCGCCGAACGATGACCACTGCGATCCTGCCATCGTCATCCCAGCCATCCCAGCAACCCCGCTCACTCCGCCCGCCCCCGTGCTGACCCCTGACCCCAGGTAGATGGGCGGCGGCCTGGACGGCAGGGGTAAGTCTGAGGAGGAGACGTAGCGTGCAGTGGGGGGTGGAGGGGCGTCGACGAAGGGGTCAAGGCTCTGTCGGTACGGGGAGTGGAGCTGGACGGCTGGCAGGCTGGCGCGGTGACGGTGGTGGTGGTGGGGGTGGGGCCACGTGCCCCCTCCTCCTCCCCCCATTGACGACAGGTCCAGGCAGCCTTCCGAGCGGCGGTGCAACTGTGTGGAATGACATTTCAAGGAGAGTTTAATTACAGCTGTGACATTATGTCAGTTTCCTATGAAATTTCACGTCATCTGTCTCACTTTCTCCTTCATCTTAAAATGTACATACATTTTCCACAGGAACTTGTATTCAAATGGTTAAACCACACTGAGCTCACTTAAAAGAGGATTTACTGTTCCACCAAACAAATTACAAGAGAAAACATGATGCATTTCGACCTACTTGGTCTTCTTCAGGCAAGACATACAACAATCGCTTACCTCCCCTAACTGGGCTCAAAATGGGTGTGGAATGTATGTTTGTCCCTTCATTCAGTGGCATAGCAAAATCTTCATTTCACTTTGTTTCAAGTTCTGCCTGCAGTCATCTGACTTTGAAACCTCCCGAGCCAACAGTCCAATGTCAAAAACCAGTTGCTTGGTCAGTTTACCACTTGACAATCCTATCTGTCCATCCATCAGTAAACGAGTACCTGATTCACGCCAGGAAAGGTGAAAGGGGTAGGAGAGAGGGGTGGCCTCTGCCTTTCACAATGCCAAGCTCCATACATGCCGATCCTCCACCAGTTCATTGCCTCGATGCCCATTACACTGTGAAACTTTAAACTTACTTTTAGTTTGGTATCCACATTGAAACACACCGTCTTTCTCCCATTCCTATTCCTTTCCTCTCATCCTCTCCCCCACAAATCATCATCAAGGCCCACCAGGCGTTTGTTCCTCCTTCACACGGTTTCCTGAAGACCAAGACACACCTGCCTCACCTCACCCTCAGCGCCCCACTCACCTGTGCCTGCAGCTTGGGGATGTGCAGCTCGTCCACCTGGGTGTCGGAGGCAGGTGAGCGCATGCGGTACACACTGGGCACCGTCAGCTGCATGGGGCTCCGCGACGAATGGTGCAGGTCCGGGCTTCGGGGCGGGAGGTGAAGGTCGGGGCTCCGTGAGGGGTGAAGGTCGCAGGGTAGGCTGTTGGGGGTGGAGGGGGAGGTGTCCCGGAGCAGAGGGTCTTCAGGGATGGACAGCATGCTGCTAGGGGTGGGGGGCGCCCCCATGGGGGAGTGGGGCGAGGCTGGGGAGGTGCATGTGACCCCCGACAGCAGGTTGATGACGCTGTCCAGGTCCTCCTCCGATGCCAGACGACCGCTGGCAGAGTCCTCTGAAAACACATCCACTGAAGCTGTGAGGTCGGGTACTCAAGGTCTGACCAGCGCACTGGGCTAATGCATAGGTCAGACATCTGCTTAGTCCTAGCCACGAGACCCTTGTCTTAAATTCTCTCATCTTAGTTGTTAATTCATTGGGCTAATGCATAAGTCAGACATCTGCTTAGTCTTAGCACGAGACCCTTGTCTTAAATTCTCTCATCTTAGTTGTTAATTCACTGGGCTAATGCGAAAGTCAGACATCTGCTTAGTCCTAACCACGAGACCCTTGTCTTAAATTCTCTCATCTTAGTTGATAATTCATTCACCCATCAGCTTAAAATCATCTGTAGTGTGGTCTCAAAACTTAGCGGATATGGTGTAGCGTATATGGACTAGTCCGCACGCAGTGACACCTTGAAGAAACTGAAACTGTGAAGTCAGCTTTTTTTTAGGACTCCCACTCTGATCACAAAGTGACTGTTACAGACATCATACACTGGAGCCAAGCTGCAGTCTGTTTCAGTGACACTGTTACAGACATCATACACTGCAGTCTGTTTCAGTGACACTGTTACAGACATCATACACTGCAGTCTGTTTCAGTGACACTTTTACGGACATCATACACTGCAGTCTGTTTCAGTGACACTGTTACAGGCATCACACACTGCAGTCTGTTTCAGTGACACTGTTACAGGCATCACACACTGCAGTCTGTTTCAGTGACACTGTTACGGACATCATACACTGCAGTCTGTTTCAGTGACACTGTTACAGGCATCATACACTGCAGTCTGTTTCAGTGACACTGTTACTGACATCATACACTGGAGCCATGCTGCAGTCTGTTTCAGTGACACTATTCCAGACATCATACACTGGAGCTAAGCTGCAGTCTGTTTCAGTGACACTGTTACAGACATCATACACTGCAGTCTGTTTCAGTGACACTGTTACAGACATCATACACTGCAGTCTGTTTCAGTGACACTGTTACAGACATCATACACTGGAGTCTGTTTCAGTGACACTTTTACGGACATCATACACTGCAGTCTGTTTCAGTGACACTGTTACAGGCATCACACACTGCAGTCTGTTTCAGTGCCACTGTTACAGGCATCACACACTGCAGTCTGTTTCAGTGACACTGTTACAGGCATCACACACTGCAGTCTGTTTCAGTGACACTGTTACAGGCATCACACACTGCAGTCTGTTTCAGTGACACTGTTACGGACATCATACACTGCAGTCTGTTTCAGTGACACTGTTACAGGCATCATACACTGCAGTCTGTTTCAGTGACACTGTTACTGACATCATACACTGCAGTCTGTTTCAGTGACACTGTTACAGGCATCATACACTGCAGTCTGTTTCAGTGACACTGTTACTGACATCATACACTGGAGCCATGCTGCAGTCTGTTTCAGTGACACTATTCCAGACATCATACACTGGAGCTAAGCTGCAGTCTGTTTCAGTGACACTGTTACAGACATCATACACTGCAGTCTGTTTCAGTGACACTGTTACAGACATCATACACTGCAGTCTGTTTCAGTGACACTGTTACAGACATCATACACTGGAGTCTGTTTCAGTGACACTTTTACGGACATCATACACTGCAGTCTGTTTCAGTGACACTGTTACAGGCATCACACACTGCAGTCTGTTTCAGTGACACTGTTACAGGCATCACACACTGCAGTCTGTTTCAGTGACACTGTTACAGGCATCACACACTGCAGTCTGTTTCAGTGACACTGTTACAGGCATCACACACTGCAGTCTGTTTCAGTGACACTTTTACGGACATCATACACTGCAGTCTGTTTCAGTGACACTGTTACAGGCATCATACACTGCAGTTTGTTTCAGTGACACTGTTACTGACATCATACACTGCAGTCTGTTTCAGTGACACTGTTACAGACATCATACACTGGAGCCATGCTGCAGTCTGTTTCAGTGACACTGTTACAGACATCATACACTGGAGCTAAGCTGCAGTCTGTTTCAGTGACACTATTACAGACATCATACACTGGAGCTAAGCTGCAGTCTGTTTCAGTGACACTGTTACAGACATCATACACTGGAGCCATGCTGCAGTCTGTTTCAGTGACACTGTTCCAGACATCATACACTGCAGTCTGTTTCAAAGTGACTGTTACAGACATCATACACTGGAGCCAAGCTGCAGTCTGTTTCAAAGCGCCATCTGTTGTGAACTCCCTGCCAATCCACTTGGGAATGGCGATGCCCTTACCTTGTTTCAAAACACAACTTAAGACTTACGATCTGCTTCTTCTGGCCCTGTTCATAAATGTGTGTGCGTGCATGCGTGCGTGCATGCATGCGTGCGTGCGTGCCTGCGTGTGTGTTTCAGGTTGTGAATGTCCATAGGAAAGGCACAATTCACTCATAGATACCTTACTTAAAGAGATAGGTAAGAGCCTCCTTGCTTTGCTTTTGATTTTGTCCATAACTAAACATTACCACAAGCAAAATAATTCACAGTACGTTTCCTGGAAAAATTCCTTGTCAGCCATACAAAGATATGATGTACTTGAATCAGCACACACACACACACACACATACACACACACACACACACACACACACACGCGCACGCTCGCACACACACACACACACACACACACACACACACACACACACACGCACACACACACACATGTATGCAAACACACACATACATAAACACACACACTACACAAATACACAGACACATAACACTGGGAACAAGACAAAAACACACATAATATTTACTCACCCAGGGTAAACTCTGGCGCACACTCATTGTTCATTTCATCTGTCCGCGTCACCAAGGGAACGCTGCCCAGCAGGGTACCCTCAGCGACTGTCGCCATGGCTACTGCACCACCAATACTGCCTGCACCGCCGGATTGAGAGTCCTGTTCCCCAATGTCCCCTAGAGCATCCTGAGAGGGCTCCACGCTCCCCTCCTCCCCCACGTTCACATAGAACGCACTCTTCCCCTCTTCCGGCGAGGGTTTGCGCTCAAACAGGGAGAACAGCCGGAACCCCGACCCACGGCTCTGACCTTTGGGTGACCCCAGCAGGGCCTTCCGCAGCTTGGGGCTCCCCCAGGGAGTGCTGGGAAGGCTGGCGATTGTCTTGTCGTTGGACACCTCTTCGGCCAGGCCCAGTTTGAGGATGAACTTGGTGACCTCCCCTGAGGGGTCAAGGTCCTTGGCGGAGAGGAGGTGGTGGAGGAGGTGGGCCATCTTGTGGTGGCACATCTGGAAGTACTGCTTCTGCAGCTTGGTGAACAGCAGCAGCACGTGGCAGCACGTCTGAAAGCACAGCAGGTCTTGATAATAACAATGATAACAATAACAATCATAGCGCCCATCCTAACGATGTAGCCTACAGGGTGCTTTACAAGTCTTAACAAATCAATATCTAAAAGATCTAGTTGCAATATCTAAAAATAGTAAAATATATGCAGGACACACACACCTCATACACACACGCACACCACACACACACGCACGCACATATGCACACACACACACACACACACACACACACACATACAAGCAGGCATGCGCGCATACACACACTTATACACATGCCCGCCTGCACACACAATTCTACATTACATGTCATGAACACACAACACACACACACACACACACACACACACACACACACACACACACACACTGAATACTGCACTGAATAACTTCAGAGAATTTCTGGTGGAGGGACAGAGGGGTGGGAAGTGAAAGGAGAGAGAGGAATTATAATTTTTTTTCTAAATAGAAATAAAATCCTGAAGAATCAACAGATTCCTTCTAGGGCTTTCTGTTGTCATTTCTCCATCCTGGCTCTCCCTTACCTACAGAGTTAACAAAAAATTCTGACATACAACATTATACGGTTCTTACCTAATTTTAACTTGCGAAAATACCCTTGTCAAATTGCTAAAAATACCTGATGAATTGTGACAATCTGTACGTCACAACAGACAGAAATCACCAGACACTACTACAGCATGGGCTGTCATGTGACAACCTGACATTAGAAATGAGGGCAGCTCTGGTGTGCTGCCAGCGCTAGAAAAGTGGCAGAACACAGCTGTAGAAATGAGGGCAGCTCTGGTGTGCTGCCAGCGCTAGAAAAGTGGCAGAACAGAGCTGTAGAAATGAGGGCAGCTCTGGTGTGCCGCCAGCGCTAGAAAAGTGGCAGAACAGAGCTGTAGAAATGAGGGCAACTCTGGTGTGCTGCCTGCACTAGGAAAGTGACAAAACCGACCTGAGTGTGGCTGTGTAGGGTGGAGGAGAAATGAGTCGTGTGAGAGATATGTAACTGAAAGGGCATGGAAAATGGGGAGGGTGGGGGTGGGGGTGGAGGAGAAATGAGTCGTGTGAGAGATATGTAACTGAAAGGGCATGGAAAATGGGGAGGGTGGGGGTGGGGGTGGAGGAGAAATGAGTCGTGTGAGAGATATGTAACTGAAAGGGCATGGAAAATGGGGAGGGTGGGGGTGGGGGTGGAGGAGAAATGAGTCGTGTGAGAGGTATGTAACAGAAAGGGCATGGAAAATGGGGAGGGTGGGGGTGGGGGTGGAGGAGAAATGAGTCGTGTGAGAGATATGTAACAGAAAGGGCATGGAAAATGGGGAGGGTGGGGGTGGAGGAGAAATGAGTCGTGTGAGAGATATGTAACTGAAAGGGCATGGAAAATGGGGAGGGTGGGGGTGGGGGAGTTCAACAAAATAAACAGAAAGCCATTGATAATCAATAAGAAATGAATGAGAGGGTATGGATAATGCGGGTAATGAAAAATAAAGAAAATAGAAAAATAAATTCAACAGAAATGAATGAGAGGACCTGGATAATGGGGATGATAAAAAAATGAACAAAATTGAAAAATAAATCAATACAAAAAAGAATGAGGGATCTGGATAATGCAGATAATACAAAAATGAACAAAACAGAAAAATAAATCAAAACAAAAAAGAATGAGAGGACCTGGATAATCGGAAGCAAAAGTAGAACAAAATGAAAAAAACAAACAAAAACAACAACAACAAAATCAATTAAAAATGAACTAGAACAAAAAAGAAAACAAAAAAGACCACAGCTATGACTATCAAACAGATGACCAAATAAGCAAAGGGCAAGACAGGTGTGTGGAGAGACCACGCCCTACCTGGGCATACAACCGCCGGATGTCCTCCTGACTGCCCTCCGCGGGCAGCTCTGAGCCCTTCAACAGCCCCTCCATCTCCTTCAGCTGCTCCAGGAAGCGCACCGACACCTGGCTCCCGTACACCTCGCGGAACCCACCCGCCACCTGCTCCCCCATGCGCTGGTACTGTGTGTCACGCAGCACCTGCGCTAGCGACTCGGTCAGATGGGTCCCCGCCCCATCCAGGTTCCTCAAGGCACTGCCGAACTCCTCGATGCCCTGGTAGCAGTCCCGCATGTCCTGCCGCAGGCTTTCGTCGGAGGTGCTGTTGATGTGGAAGACGGAGCGGGACTCAGTGGCGCCCCCTGTGGGCATCATGGCCCCAGCAGACCTGCTGCTGAGGATGTGGCGCATCTTATCCATCGCTTTTGTCCACAGTCCTGACTGGAGAGCCGATCCACGGAATGGCTTGGCTCTACCGAGGCATCAACAGAACAGGAGATGAGTTCTGAAGCGAGTTCAAAGTTTAAGAACGTTACAGCTTGAATGCACTCATGGCCTCAGATCAGTTGTTCTTCTCATGACAACAATTTTCACTGTGTTGTCAATTCCTTCCCCTTGTAATCGCCTCTTTCAACACCACTTCTGTGGAGGTGGAACATGATGCGATAAAACGGTCGTAGAAATTTTCACCTGAATTTCAATCTCAAGACAACTTGCTGAAAATGTAAGTACAGAGGATAGAAAATAAAACCAAAAAGAAAAAGAAAAGAAAAGAAAAAAGATTTGATCGTTTTCTTGGCACACTGGGGAGATGTCTGTGGATGTAGCACCAAATCTGCTGAAAAGTTGACACTGAAGACAGAACTGATGTGAAGATGACTGAGATGTTAGCTCAATATGGCATGGTGTTCACGGCATTATCAGATGGTGGACATGGGTCAAAACAATGATGTTAACGGCATTATCAGCTGCTGGACATGGGTCAAAACAGCATTGGGGGGATTCACTGGTCACTGACCGACCATGTGAAAGGTGAAAAAAGAAACAAACACAAACAAAGTTGTTCAATACAACAGTTATCATTAATTCATTGCACTTGCACAGAACCTTTTGACACTTTTTGAGCAGTGAAAAGTGACCACCTCGCTACCAGAATTGTCAGCAATTCAATTCAAAGGTAAGTGTACTGGACCATCTTGATGCATCAGAGATTTCCAAAGCCCCCGTCAATAAACTAGACCACCAGCATGCTGTCACTTCTGACAACAATCAAACAAAAGATCTTTTCAGACTTGTCCCAAAGACAGGTAACTCGTCTTTCCCAACTCAAATCAATAACAGGCTTGTTTTTTTTTTTAAACTCCGAGGGCACTTTTGATACTGGGACTAAAACCAAAAAAAATCTCCTTGAAATCAAAACCTGGAATTCCTGTCCAGCCCCCTTGAGCCCGCAAGAGGAACCTCCACGGTGAGAGACTCATCCAAACTCCTTGCTCTGGCAGCTGAAGAGAGTGAAGTCCCTTTTTCTCCAAAGCATTCTACCACTTCACCAGAAACAATGGGACCATCTGAAACATGCTGTGAGCAGTCAGGACCATCTGAAACATGCTGTGAGCAGTCAGGACCATCTGAAACATGCTGTGCGCAGTTTTGAGCAATTTCTGCTTCCACAGAGCCGACTCGAAATGTTTGTTTTCAAGCCTGAAACCTAGTGTTGTCAGGACAGCACAGTGGGGTGGAGGAAACCTAGTGTTGTCAGGACAGCACAGTGGGGTGGAGGGCAGCAGTGGGCAATCCAGCGAAAACACTGACCACAGAGTCGTGGATGTGTGGAGAGACGTGGTCAGTGGCAGACTGCTTGAGAGAGAGTGGGTGTCGCTCTGAGGACGGCTTCCTCAGGGATGTGGCCGGCACTGCTGACTGATGCGAAACCTGGCTGACAAAGGGGGAGAATCCAGTGTGTGCCTCACACCGCTGAGCTCACCCTGGATTGCATGTCTGAAACATATGAACAGTCCCATGCCATCAACGTAAGCAGCAGGATGGAGTCATGAATTGGCTCATCCTGACAAAGTCATCATTTGGTCAACAAGCAAATTCATCGATTTGTCAATGTGTTGTGTGTGTGTGTGTGTGTGTGTGTGTGTGTGTATGTACGAGAGTGCGCGCACATGTGTGTGCACGCACATGCACATACATGTATGTTTGTGTGTGTGTGTGTGTGTGTGTGTGTGTGTGTGTGTGTGTGTGTGTGTGTGTGTGTGTGTGTGTGTGTGCATGTCTGCATGTGTGTGTGTTTTTGCGAGTGTGTGTGTGTGTGTGTGTGTGTGTGTGTGTGTGTGTGTGTGTGTGTGTGTGTGTGTGTGTGCGTGTGACAGAATGTGTTCTGTGTGTGTGTGTGTGTGTGTGTGTGTGTGTGTGTGTGTGTGTGTGTGTGTGTGTGTGCATGCATTTGTGCATGTCTACATATAGTGTGTGTGTGTGCGTGCGTGTGTGTGCATGTGTTGTGCATATAGTGTGTTGTGCATGTGTGTATGTGTGTGTACATGCCTGTGTTTGTGTTTCGCAAACAGACGCTAGTGTGACTGATTTTATTAACTGCACACCTGGTCACCACAGTTTCAATCACAAGCCTGTATGTAAATTTGTACTGAGTGTCGTAGCGATTCAGCTGACTGCCTTCCATGTGCAGATCTACAACCCCACACTCCCATTCCCTTTCACTCACCTGAAATCCCCCATCACATTCAACACCACATTTTCTTTGTGATCCACAACATATCTGTGTATGACTAACTACAATCCACTTATCCCATGTACAGACAAAATGCATTATTCATACAATGATACGTACAAGTGGAAAGAAGGGAATCCAAATCCCTGAGGGCAGTACAAAAAGAAAAGCGACCGCTTGCATGTGGTGGACGTTGCATCTGTTGACGTAACAACATGGCTCACCCTGCCCCATGGCCCTGTGCAGAGAAACCTGCACATCTGTTGCTCCCTCCTGAGTGGTGGTGGGTGGGCGAGGAGGGGGGTGAGAAGCGGAAGGGGGAGAGAGCAAAGGAGTGAGGATACTGTTCAGAGAGGAGAGAGAGAGAGAGAGAGGAGAGAGAGGAGAGAGAGAGAGAGAAAGAGAAAGAGAGAGATAGAGGGACAGAGAGAGAGATAGAGGGTTTGAGAGAGAGACAGAGACACAGAGAGACAGAGACACAGAGAGACAGAGGGAGAGACAGAGAGAGATACAGAGAGAGACAGAGAGGGGAAGTGAAGAAACAGAGAATGAAAGAAACAGACAGACAGACATGGAAGGTGGTGCAGGGGAGGAAAACTATGGTAAGGCAAACAGATATATACTGTTCACAGACACAGAGACACAGACACAGACAGAGAGTAAGACACAGACAGACAGAGACAGAGAGAGACAGAGGGCAGAAGAGAACAGAAAGACAGACAGAAAGACAGACAGGGAGAGACAGAGAGGAGAAGAGAAGAGAATAAGGCAGACAGACACAGAAAGACAGACAGAGACAGAGAGGAGAAGAGAAGAGAATAAGACAGACAGACACAGACAGGGAAGAGGGAAGGGAGGAGAGGAGGAAAATTATGGAAAGGCAAAGAGATAGATTAAGATAAGAGAGGGAGAGAGATGGGAAGGGTGGGGGAGATCTGAGAAGACAGAATGCCATGGGGGAAGAGGATCCTGACGGAGACCCATGAAACAAAATCACAAAAGCCAGCATAAAACTGTGAACATGAGAGCACCTCTTGTGCATCCCTATAACAGCGTTTACTACCACGCACCGGAACGCAATATCAATCTATAGACATGTGATGCGATATCAACAGACATGTGATGCGATATCAATAGACATGTGATGCGCACATTTGCATGCTCTGACTTCACCAGTTTCTGTCCAGACTTTCCTTGCTGCTAATGAAACTGGCCACCTCTCTGCTCAGATAGGCTTCGTGTGTGTGTGTGTGTGTGTGTGTGTGTGTGTGTGTGTGTGTGTGTGTGCGTGTGAGTGTGTGAGTGTGTGTGTGAGTGTGTGAGTGCAGAGGGGAAGGGGAGGCAGGGGCAGGGAGGTGGGGGTAGTGATTATGTGCCCATGTGTGTGCATACTTGAGTATTAATCAAACTCAGATATTTGTTTTCTTTACTGAAATTATTAGTGTGTGTGTGTGTGTGTGTGTGTGTGTGTGTGTGTGTGTGTGTGTGTGTGTGTGTGTGTGTTGTGTGAGTGAGTGAAAAAGAGAAGAGGAGAGAGAGAGAGTGAGTGTAGTGTGTGTGTGTGTGTGTGTGTGTGTGTGTGTGTGTGTGTGTGTGTGTATGTATATGTGTGTGTGTGTGTGTGTGTGTGTGTGTGTGTGTGTGTGTGTGTGTGAGTGAAAAAGAGAAGAGAGAGAGAGAGAGAGAGGAGAGGGAGAGTGTGTGTGCGTGTGTGTGTTTGTGTGCGCATATGCATGTGAGCATGCATGCATGAACATGTGCACGTGTGTGTGTGCGCATAGGCATGTGTGAGTGAGTACATGTATGCATGCCTTCAGATTCACATGTATACACCAGATACTCAAGTGCAAAACCAACTCAAGCCAGCAACTGTTTGTGCAGGGATTTTCAGGATCCTCGCGGATCCTCTCCTCAGTGCCAGGAAGTGACCAACACCTATGGTTCTCCTCACAGGCAGTGGTTAGGCCTACACACCCAACGTGTGCACTTGTTGACACGTGCTGATCGCCGATCTTTCAGACAGATTAACAGCGACACTGACAGAACAGCAGTGACAGCCCGCGGTGGTAAAGGTCTGACACAACAGATGTTCCACGTCCCCCTCCCCTCATCCACATCCCTGCCCCCCCCCTCCCCCCAGGCCGGCTCTCCCTGCTGCTGTGATCAATACAGCCTGGGCACATCTGGACTTCAAGGTGACAGCCACGGTTTCCTGCCAAGGCTGCTTTGTACAGTGCCATGGAAATGAACCCCTTCATCTGCATGAGTTTGCTCACACTACGCACAAACACATGCACACACACGTACATACACATGCGCACACACACACACACACACATACACACACACACACGTACATACACATGCACAGAGGCATGCGCATGCATGCGCACACACACATACACTGTATCTCTCTCTCACACACACACACACACACACACACACTCTGTGATGCACACTTACACACACACACTCTTGCCACACACACACACACACAAGAACACACACTCTGTCACACACACACACACACACACACACACAGGCCCGCACCCGCGCCCGCACACACACACACACACACACACACACACATTATAGCAGTATAATGCCATTTGCACATTAAGTAAACAGAGAGATATATGGGATTCAAACATCTGTCATGACTGGAACGTCATTTGTCATGCTGGGAAGAGACAAACAACAGGAATGTTTCACACTGGAATTTGTTGGAAAGCTCACAAGGAAAATCCTCTGTCATGGTGTGGACAGACAGAAACTGTGTCTATGACAGAAACTGGCTGACCAAAGGATCAGATGAGAAATCATCCATGGTGCAGAGGAAGAGACGAAGAAAGACAACAGATGTTTTAAGACAGGAATTTGATGACAAGGTGTTGAAAACAATGCATACATCAGTGTGGAGAGACACACAGCTGTGGCATTACTAGCAGGTTCCTTCGCAAATGGATAGCAAACCGAAACGCACACACAGACAGACAAAGCGAACCACTGTCCCCAGTGGTTCAGAATCATTCAACTGCACAACTGTTGACTCAAGTTCATTTGGGTTTGGCTTATGACTAACAGGCACCTCTTTGTCTCTGTCAAAATCTTTGTACATGCAACAAAAAAGAATGATGCAGATTGAAATTTATGGCTGAAATTTCATTTCATCAATGTCTATTTTCTTCGTTTGTTTGTTTTTGTTTTGTTCATTAACGTCTATTTTCTTTCTTTCTGTGTTTTTGTTTTGTTGCACTTAAACATCAATTTTGCAGTCGAAAAAAAAGTCTCTAATTAGTTCATAGTTGATCCATGATTAATTTGATTTTGGGTTTGTGTAGTGAAACATTTTGTACTCATCAGTGATAGTCATTTCCATTAGCCACCTCACAGATCACAGACATGTTCAGGTCAGTGACTTGTTGACAAAGAATTGGAAGAGACCTCACACATAAGACATGTTCAGGACAGTGACTTGTTGACAAAGGGTTGGAAGAGACCTCACAGATAAGACATGTTCAGGACAGCGACTTGTTGACAAAGGATTGGAAGAGACCTCACAGATCACAGACATGTTCAGGACAGTGACTTGTTGACAAAGGGTTGGAAGAGACCTCACAGATTTAAACATGCTCAGGACAGTGACTTGTTGACAAAAAGTATTGGAAGAGACCTCACAGATCACAGACATGTTCAGGACAGTGACTTGTTGACAAAAAGGATTGGAAGAGACCTCACAGATCACAGACATGTTCAGGACAGTGACTTGTTGACAAAGGATTGGAAGAGACCTCACAGATCACAGACATGTTCAGGACAGTGACTTGTTGACAAAGGGTTGGAAGAGACCTCACAGATCACAGACATGTTCAGGACAGTGACTTGTTGACAAAGGATTGGAAGAGACCTCACAGATAAGACATGTTCAGGACAGTGACTTGTTGACAAAAAGGATTGGAAGAGACCTCACAGATCACAGACATGTTCAGGACAGTGACTTGTTGACAAAAAGGACTGGAAGAGACCTCACAGATCACAGACATGTTCAGGTCAGTGACTTGTTGACAAAGGATTGGAAGAGACCTCACACATAAGACATTTTCAGGACAGTGACTTGTTGACAAAGGATTGGAAGAGACCTCACAGATCACAGACATGTTCAGGTCAGTGACTTGTTGACAAAGGATTGGAAGAGACCTCACAGATCACAGACATGTTCAGGTCAGTGACTTGTTGACAAAGGATTGGAAGAGACCTCACAGATCACAGACATGTTCAGGTCAGTGACTTGTTGACAGGATTGGAAGAGACCTCACAGATCACAGACATGTTCAGGACAGTGACTTGTTGACAAAGGGTTGGAAAAGACCTCACACATAAGACATGTTCAGGACAGTGACTTGTTGACAAAAAGGATTGGAAGAGACCTCACAGATCAGACATGTTCAGATCAGTGACTTGTTGACAAAGGATTGGAAGAGACCTCACAGATCACAGACATGTTCAGGACAGTGACTTGTTGACAAAGGGTTGGAAGAGACCTCACAGATAAGACATGTTCAGGACAGTGACTTGTTGACAAAAAGGATTGGAAGAGACCTCACAGATCACAGACATGTTCAGGACAGTGACTTGTTGACAAAAAGGACTGGAAGAGACCTCACAGATCACAGACATGTTCAGGTCAGTGACTTGTTGACAAAGGATTGGAAGAGACCTCACACATAAGACGTGTTCAGGACAGTGACTTGTTGACAAAGGATTGGAAGAGACCTCACAGATCACAAGCATTATTTTTGGTTGTGATTTCTTGTCAAGCTGTGACAAGCACAAAAATTGTTCTTCAGTATGGCAGACTGTGTGTATATAAATTAATTTCAATTACTTAAGTTTTTATTTCCATTCCAGTGTATATTCCATGTGTATACTCCATATATGGTGACCTGACACTAGTAACAGTGTGAAACAGTAAATGAACATCGCAGAAATCCTCCCATTTCCCCCTCCCTTCTTCAAACAGTCGCACTGTATAATTTCTTCTGACAACTTATTCTTCTGAAGTCATCAGAATAATACAGTCAATTTTGTTTACCCAGTTTATTTATTATCGGTTTCTAAGCCTTCAAATTGCAATATAAGCCTATGTGATCTGCTTACATTAATTTACAGCCATAGTTGGAAACAACTTTTTCTTCATCATTTCGATTAATGCATACAACAGCCTAGGAAACAAACTTGATTACTGCCTATGTCTGCAGGCATGCAGGCATGTGTGTGTGTGTGTGTGTGTGTGTGTGTGTGTGTGTGTGTGTGTGTGTGTGTACATACATGTGTGTGTGTGTGTGTGTGTGTGTGTGTGTGTGTGTGTGTGTGTGTGTGTGTGTGTGTGTGTGCCTGGGTGTGTTTGCGCACGCATGCGCATGTTTTTTGTGTGTGTGTGTGTGTGTGTGTGTGTGTGTGTGTGTGTGTGTGTGTGTGTGTGTGTCTGAGAGAGAGAGAGAGAGAGAGAGAGAGAGAGAGAGAGAGAGAGAGAGAGAGAGCGAGAGTGAGAGAGAGAAACACATCATGCCAGATATAACCAAGCAACCTGATAGAATTTAATTATAACCGTCAGTTGTAACAAAAGCCGGATATATACAAAAGCAATTTTGAATGTCCACAGTGGTTGGTATGATGAAAGTTCAATCTAGTTTGCTTTAAACACTGTATAACATTTAGTCAGCTCTGAAACAGCAAGCAAAAAAATGTATTTAACACTGAACATTTTCCTTCACTTTTGAGCATATGTGTACTGTCACCATCGTTGTGACCGGGTGTTGTGTCTTCAAAACTTAGAAAAAAAACATCAAGAAGCTCTACTAATTAATCATTCCCTGAATCTGTAATCATAAAATGTAGTTCTTTTCATCTTCATCTGTATAGTGTCCTCAATCAACAGGCTGATTATTCTGACACTTGTTCTTATTACCAGCAAACCCCAGCAAACCACACAGAGCCTTTTCAGGGCTGTCAAACTCAGGAAAGAACAGGCATCTCCAGAGTGGGTCAAATAATGGTATATACCTGAAGAAGACACAAACAACAAAAGCAAGCTGTCAAACTCAGGACAGAATAGGCATCTCCGGAGTGGGTCAAATAATGGTATATACCTGAAGAAGACACAAACACAAACAACAAAAGCAAGCTGTCAAACTCAGGACAGAATAGGCATGTCCGGAGTGGGTCAAATAATGGTATATACCTGAAGAAGACACAAACACAACCAACAAAAGCAAATCATGAAAAGGTAGCAAACTTATTCACACCCTTACGGCAGATAAACCTAGGCTATGCTAACAGGGACAGGGCATTCCCCTTAATTGCTCTATAGTTTTTGTTTGTTTTGTTTTGTTTTTTTAAACAAAACAAGTACTAAACAGCCAAGTTAATTATGAGCATATATATAGACACAGCAGAATGTACAGCTCAAGTCAACCTGGACCAGTGTCAGTAGTACTGTGTATAAGTTTCACTACTGTTGCTGAATTACAACGAAAAAGCCAGCATGTCACATTCTGTGATTATACAAAAGTTTTCAGAATAAATAGGAAATGGCTACAAAGGCAGAACAGGAAACCGAAGTTAAGCATATAAGAGAGACCGGAAAAAATAAATTCACAAGCAAACCCAGAGTCAAACAGAGAAACAGAAACAAGAATTTGGAAGGGGTAGGGAAAACTATTTTGACCCCACACCCCACATCCCCATTTAGAAAATGTTTGATGAAATAATACATTTTTTAAATTTTTCTTAAGCTTATTTTCATCATTCAGCCATTTTAAACCTGAATACTAGACAAAAAAAATTGTACATGCTCTGTAAAAACAGTTTCTGAGATCCTGATTACCCATTTTGTCTTGACCAATGTCCTCTTTGTCAAAACAAGCATGGCCTGTATTTTGTTTCATGAAGCAGCTGCCACAAAGTCCATGGAACCTCCTTGCTCCAGCTCTTACAGTAACTAATGCTACACAATGTTCATAGAGCTACACTCTCTTCATCTCACCTCAGAACACTTCAGTCATTCACTAAGGGAGTGGACAGGGGGGCAGGGGACAAGGGAGGGAGGAGTAGCTAAATTTTGATTGTGCCACTCACAGAATAAACTCAATGTACGAGAAAAATGAACATACAGGATAGGCAAGTCCACCAAGTGAAATCAATTCCAAATTATCCAACTTATGACAGCTATAACTGTACAAGTAAACAAACTAAGCCTCCATAAACATGAGGTTTAAGTTATATGAATACAGAATTTTTTTTGTAAACGTGAGATCCTAAGTTCAGGTTTTATGGACCCCTAGTCTAATATAGGCAGACCTAGACATGTGGTGAGTAAAAAAAAAAGACTTACATCAGACTCCCAGGACTACGAAACGCATAAACTGATTCAAATTTGGTTAAGATGAAAGCCATACATAACCTCCTCTGTTCTGGGTTAAAAACAAATTTACAGTACAATTAATAAAGCCAAAACGGTCACAGATGAAACACTACAAGAGTTTCAGCTGTTTCCTCATTTACCCCCCCCCACCCCACCCCCAACCTCTCTCCAGCCCTTTCCATCCTTCCTGTTGTGTAGGACTTGGAGAAAATTAATATGTTGACAAGAAGCAGCTCAGGCAATGCTTCTTTCCATCAAAATTATGGGAGAGTGGATATAGCCTGAGTTTCAAAGTCCTAGTTAAGATGTCCCATTTTCTTGTTGGTCTCATGGATTTGAGCTCTCGCAAAAACACCATCCTGTCCGTCAGACGCCAATCAAATAATGTGGACATTAAGAGGAGCTTCTAAAGTAGGACTTTGCCCTTTTCATAGCCGCCTGTTCAAAACCCCAACAGAACTTCTGCCTTTGAAAGAGCACTTCTTTCCAGTATACTTAAAAGCCGAATAAGCTGAAATGTGCCAACGTGGGTGTTCACTTGGTGACTTAGAATACCACTAATTTGGGGCGTTTTCTTTGCCAGTTCACCCACCACTGTGAGTCGTCTCGTGAGTGTGACTTATCATCGACTGAAAAGTAAGAAAACGACAAAAAAGTTCTGGGGCTGTAAACTGTAGTTCTGCCAGCAAATATCAAGTCCGTTTGTAAACAACATTTAACAGATGATGGACATCCGTAAAACTGTTCACTCACTTCCACTTGCTTCGGTTTTCCTCTCTCCACGCCCTGAGTCCTAACTCAAAACACACAGCAGCCTTCCAACCGGAAGTCTACCCATTTTCCGGAATGTAAGTTCAAGGTCTGTACCTGAGGTCACGGACTGAGAGAGGTCGCGCAGAACCCGCAAGGAAGATGGCCAACGTACAGAAAACACTGTTGACAGATGATGGGGCTTGGAAGGACTTGCAAAGCTGTTATGATCAGCAAGGAGCTCAGATCAACATGGCTGAGATGTTTATGCAGGACCATGACCGTTTCAAAAAGTTCAGGTTTGTCCGTTGATTGGAAAGTGCAAGAGCGTTGGTGGTTTGCTGACTGCAGTGATGACCAGTTTGAGTCTGGACTGTCGCCACACTTAGTTTCATTTTCAAATGACCTTGTGCTTTCTGAACAAAGTAAACAAAATAAGAAAATAGGTTATATTTGCTTTATTGCAGTTGAAATTAACTCAATATATCCCCATTCAGATAAATGCGTGTTTGTTTTAATGCACGCACTTTCATTCAAATGATTTGTATACAAGCAGCCACTGACAGTGACAAGTTATTTGCGATGTCATGATGATTCAGCCAGAGTTGATTTATTTGGACCAAAGCTTGCAACTGTCAAACAAGTTTATAGTGAAGGAGACGCTGAACATTTAGCAGCGGTTATTGATATATTTCAGTCTTTCCTACTGTCAAACAAGTTTATAGTGAAGGAGACGCTGAACATGTAGCAGTCGTTATTGATATATTTCAGTCTTTCCTACTGGTGTGACAGCTGGGGATAGTGACACTGTGTCTGTGTGTGTGTGTGCGTGTGCGTGCGCATGTGTGTGTATGCGTATGTGTGTGTGTGAGTGTGAGAACATGTGCATGTGTGTGCATATGTAGTAGTAGAAAGAAACTCGTGGAGAGCGTGGCAGCAGAGAGTCCTCAGAAGAGAAGCCCCCTTCAAGCAAGTGTTTCGGCCCTTATCTCCTGACACTCTAGGGGGGTTGGGCCACACCCGGTTCATGACTCCGGATGTCCCTCTGCTGCCCCTTTTTTTCCCATCTTGGGACGAGCCATGGCTGGGATTCGAACCCATGACCCTCTGGACATGCTCATTTTCCACTTAATGACTCGCGCTTTAACCACTGAGCCACAGGGACACCTGATATTTGTAGGGAAATTAAGCCTTATGAAGTTCACTTTTGTTCCTCCTTGACCAGATCCAGCTTGAACACCTCTCTGCCGCTTCTGCCATTGCTTTCAGGGCTCTGGTTTTTTCCTTCCCTGCAACTGAGAGCTGTTTCATGAGGCTGTATGCAGACGTTCCTACAAACCCCCTAGCTCCAATTTCTGCAGTGAGGACTTTGACCTGATAGCCTTCTCTCCTCAGGCTGTTTGCCAGATCAGCATACTTTTCAGTCTTGTAGATTTGAGCTGCCTCCATTCTGTTCTCATATGGCACCGTGAGCTCGATCATGATCAGCTGCTTGGTTGACTTAGAGTGGACTACTATGTCTGGTCTCATGCCACTCTTGCTGATGATCTCTGGGTGACTCTTCCATTCTGGGAGGTCTGCAGTGCACTCCCAGTCATCTGCCCCGTCCAGCAGACTCTGCCTGCATGTTTCGAGTGGCACTGTTGTTCTTGGCCATGATTTGCTGCCTCCTGCCGTGAAGAATGTTGTGGGTGCTTTTGGAGTCCTGATTTTCCCTTTTGTGGTGTTGGTACTAGCCCAGACTACTTGTACAATTTCTTTGAGCACTTGGTTGTGCCTCCATGTGTACCTTCCTTGAGCCAGGGCTACTTTACATGAGCTTAGGACATGCTCCACTGTTTGTTTTTCATGGCAGAGGGGGCATGCAGGATCGTCTGTTTTCCCCCACTTCACCAGGTTTGCATTTGAGGGCAGAAGGTCATATGCAGATCTGAGAATGAAGCTGATCCTGAGAGGGGCCATGCTGATCCTGAGAGGGGCCATGATATGTATGTTCTGTGCATGTGTGTGCATATGCATGTTCTTTTCATTTCTGGAGAAGAAAGAAAAAAGAGTCATATAAAGTAGGGTGACAACTATCATGTGTTGCAACAGTGTATTCCTTCACATAAAGTAGGGTGGCAACTATGATGTGTTGCAACAGGGTGTTCCTTCACATAAAGTAGGGATGACAGCTATAATGTGTTGCAATAGGGTGTTTCTTCACATAAAGTAGGGTGACAACTATCATGTGTTGCAACAGGGTGTTCCTTCACATAAAGTAGGGTGACAACTATCATGTGTTGCAACAGGGTGTTCTTTCACATAAAGTAGGGTGACAAGTATGATGTGTTTGCAACAGGGTGTTCCTTCACATAAAGTAGGGTGACAAGTATGATGTGTTGCAACAGGGTGTTCCTTCACATAAAGTAGGGTGACAAGTATGATGTGTTGCAACAGGGTGTTTCTTCACATAAAGTAGGGTGACAAGTATGATGTGTTGCAACAGGGTGTTTCTTCACATATAGTAGGGTGACAGCTATGATGTGTTGCAACAGGGTGTTCCTTCACATAAAGTAGGGTGACAAGTATGATGTGTTGCAACAGGGTGTTCCTTCACATAAAGTAGGGTGACAAATATGATGTGTTGCAACAGGGTGTTCCTTCACATAAAGTAGGGTGACAACTATCATGTGTTGCAACAGGGTGTTCCTTCACATAAAGTAGGGTGACAAGTATGATGTGTTGCAACAGGGTGTTCCTTCACATAAAGTAAGGTTACTGGACTTCCATGATGTATGGGAACATATTCCATCATGTGAAATGCGGTTAAATAGACATCCAAGATATCCAAGGCAGAGCAGCATACTTGACGACAGCTAAAGTTATAAACATGTATTGCTTTTTACTTCCAAGGTATGAACTGCTAAAGTGTTTATGCATAGTGGGTATGAGAACTAAAGTTTCCTTTGCCCTGTCATTTCCACGTATTCCTTCATCATACCCATTATCAACTAAAGGATCATCAAGCAGATAAACGATTTTTTATCTGCGTACAAGAGACACTATTCTTCATGTATTTGAAGTTAAGTCCCTTCTCAATCTTCATACATTAGGTATAGGCCACACTTCATTATGCCTCCATATGCTTTCTTTTGTTTTATTTTCCAGGAGAATGGAGGCGTGTTGCCTCCAAGATCTGGAATGCTGATACTATAGGGAATGTTGCAGGATGTGTGATGTTTTTCTGTTGAGGGGAACACTCATGCATGCTGGTTCTGCAACTGAACAATGACTTATCAGCACAGAGCTCTTTAAATATAGTGTCGTGGATCAGGGCGGGCACCGATAAGCTCCATCAGGGTGTGTCCTCAGTACAGCAGCGTCTTCTCTGGCAGGCTGCCTTATGATGACCCAATATTGGTACCTCCTCTTAGATCCTTAGCGCTTACACTGCAAAGTGCAATAGAGATATGGCAGAGCAGGGATGTGTTCAGGGGGGAGTCCAAATGAGTGGTATGTGAGGAATGTCACTGTAAAGATGCAGGAGATCATACTAAGACAAAAAAAAAAGGAAACAAAGCAAAAAACAAACAAAATTAGCAAAGACACAAACATAACATTAGTGAATGTATAGTGGTGAACAAAACAAAGAGACCTACATTTTTTGAATGCTTAGTAGCAAACAGTTGTCTTTTTGATCATATTGAATGAAAGCAGGTAGGAGTATGTCTCTAAGAGTCAGGAAAATAAATGTACATCAACAGGGCCTACGGAATGAGTCAGTTTATGGTCAACACCATCATATTTGGGAGCTAGAAGGTGATCATTGTGGGTGTACATGTTGTTGTGGTCAACACCATCATATTTGGAAGCTAGAAGGTGATCATTGTGGGTGTACATGTTGTTGTGGTCAACGCCATCATGTTTGGAAGCTAGAAGGTGATCATTGTGGGTGTACATGTTGTTGTGGTCAATGCCATCATGTTTGGGAGCTAGAAGGTGATCATTGTGGGTGTACATGTTGTTGTGGTCAATGCCATCATGTTTGGGAGCTAGAAGGTGATCATTGTGGGTGTACATGTTGTTGTGGTCAATGCCATCATGTTTGGGAGCTAGAAGGTGATCATTGTGGGTGTACATGTTGTTGTGGTCAATGCCATCATGTTTGGGAGCTAGAAGGTGATCATTGTGGGTGTACATGTTGTTGTGGTCAATGCCATCATATTTGGGAGCTAGAAGGTGATCATTGTGGGTGTACATGTTGTTGTGGTCAACGCCATCATGTTTGGGAGCTAGAAGGTGATCATTGTGGGTGTACATCTTCTTGCTGTTTGCAGTCATACGGATACCCTCTGACTCTTTCCTATACCCTCTGCCCCCTTTGCCCCCTTCCTCTTCCCACTCCCATACCACCACAGGCTTTCTCTCCACCCCATGATCATCAGTTCTGGGGTTTAGTTAACTGTTTTGCAATGTGATATTCTGATTGCTGAAATGCTCACTAACATCCCCTATGATTATCAGTTTTAGGGTGCTGTTTATAACTGTTTTGCAATGTGATACTCTGATTGCTGAAATGCTCACTAACATCCTTCCACCACCCTCCTTGCCCTTCTTCCCGCCCTCCTTCTCCCCTACTTCCTTTCCCCTTCCCTTCCCATTGCTTCCCTCCCCCCCACCCACCCACCCCCTTTCCCTTCTTTTTCTGCATCTGTCTCCAGTTTTTGTTTGTTTGTTTTTGAGTAGTGTTGAGGTTTTTGGTGTTTTTGTTTGTTTGTTTTTTTTGGGGGGGAGGAATTGTGTGGTTTCTTTGGTTTTTTTTTTTGGGGGGGCGGGAGGTAGGGACAGGGGAAAGGGGCAGACAGTGTATGCGTGGGGGGGAGGGGGGGCAGGGGTTCATTAAGCATACAATATGCATATCTGATGATATAGCTGGTATAACTTTAAGCGCTTGTATGCAGTTGAGCACATAATTTTAACTCAAATTTAAGTGACTGAAATTTCATGTTGAAGTTCTTGAAATTTTGAGTTGCCCAAATGATGCTGTTTGACCAGTTAATCTATCCATGCCATCCAAAATTTTTATTTGTTTTCGGGTGAATCGTGCTTGACGTGCTGGAGTGTGTTATGAATATGTTAATATCTGTAACCAGGCCTTACCACTGGGATGTGTAATAAAGATGTTAATATCTGTAACCAGGCCTGACCATAGTTCACTGGGGTGTGTAATAAAGATGTTAGCATCTGTACCCAAGATGTCGAAGTAGTTGTGACGTTGTCATTTCAGTGTGACTCTGAAGACCCCCAGTGATGGTGACCTCCTGCTGGATTACTCCAAGAACCTCATCAACGAGGAAATCATGGGGAAGCTCTTCAACCTGGTCAGTCATTACTCTATGTATATATATATATATATATGTACATACTTGGCTGAGTCGTTTACCTATGTTTTAAAATTTGTTTAGATTTCCACCTGCAGTCTCCTCACTTTGCAACTAACTAACTAACTAACTATATATACTGATAATAGTAATAACATTTCAGCAAGTCTCGACCTTTGTGACAAAAAAGACATGTTGTTTTCCTTACCTGGGTACCACTATGGCGTGTGGCTGGGTTATTTTTAATTATGATAACAACATTGATGTTGATATATGAATTGATTTCTCATATAGACCTCAAAGCACTTTACAAAAAGACACAGCTAAAAATGCTCACACATCCATACACACTGTGACAGATTTTATGAAACTGTGCTAATGCGTGAACAAAATGCAACTTAACTGAAAACAAAGTTATGATGTAAATCATCAGTTTCACAGTACGTTTTTTTGTATCTTCTCTAGCACATAAAGCGCATTCCATCTGTTGTCTGTCTGTGTGACTGTCTCATGCAGTTGAGTTACACAAGTCCAGAGTTTTCATCTGATCTTCTCAAACATGATGACTTAGTAGCTGGGAGATAATGAGAGAATCACTTTTGAGCGCATTCCATCTGTTGTCTGTCTGTGTGACTGTCTTCATGCAGTTGAGTTACACAAGTCCAGAGTTTTCATCTGATCTTCTCAAACATGATGACTTAGTAGCTGGGAGATAATGAGAGAATCACTTTTGTGCCAGATAGTCACATTAGTTGTATTTTTACTGGAACAATAGCGCAAAACAAGGTCTAAGGTGATGGAGGGGGGTGAGGGGGAGAGATGAAATAGGGAAGCTGGTGATGGGGGTGGAGTGGTGGGAAATTATGTCAACATTTGAAGGGGTTGTAAGACAAAAGAGAGTTGGGGGGGGGGGGGGGGGGCAAACAGCTAGCTTTTTGAAAACCTCACTTCCCATCCTTGTCATCAGGGATGTAAGAAACTTGGAGTTAGGCAGTTTTGTTCTCCATCATAAGGTCCCTCAACTGGTTGACTCATCTCCCTTGATAATCATGTATCATTTCTGCGTGTGCAGTAGGTTCAAAGCCAGTTTTCAGACTCTCCCACTTTGGGGAGGAGGGTTGGAGAGAGTTCTAGTGTTTTGAGAGTTTTTTTTTTTAACTCGTTTCATTAAGAAACTTCCTGTTCTCTTGTACCGACCTGATGAAAGTGATACCAGATAAATGAAGGAGTGGGAGGGAAAATAAACCTGCTTACCCAAGGGAAGTAATTCCAGGCGGGGACTGGTGTGGTGTGTCCACAGTTGAAAAAATCCAAAGGTTTAAGTCCCATAGGTTCATGGCCGAAGAGTCAGTGAAGTGTCAGGGGTTCAAGGTTTAAGTCCCATAGGCTCATGGCCAAAGGGACAGTGAAGTGTCAGGGGTTCAAGGTTTAACTTTAAGTCCTACAGGTTCATGGCCAAAAAGTCAGTGAAGTGTCAGGGGTTCAAGGTTTAAGTCCTACAGGTTCATGGCCAAAGAGTCAGTGAAGTGTCAGGGGTTCAAGGTTTAAGTCCCATAGGCTCATGGCCAAAGGGAAAGTGAAGTGTCAGGGGTTCAAGGTTGAAGTCCCATAGGCTCATGACCAAAGGGAAAGTGAAGTGTCAGGGGTTCAAGGTTGAAGTTCCACAGGCTCATGACCAAAGGGACAGTGAAGTGTCAGGGGTTCAAGGTTGAAGTTCCACAGGCTCATGGCCAAAGGACCAGTGAGCTGTCGGGGGGTTCAAGGTTGAAGTTCCACAGGCTCATGGCCAAAGGGAAAGTGAAGTGTCAGGGGTTCACTGTGTCCAGAGCATGGCAAAATGGAAGGCAGGGCCATCTCTCTCCTTCTGCTACCTTAACTGTTCTTGACCTCAACCAGGTGTCCATGAACCGGGTGTTGTTGGGTGGACAGAGAGGGTGTACAGGCCATACAAGTCTGACCTCAACCAGGTGTCTATGAAGTGGGTGTTGTTGGGTGGACAGAGAGGGTGTTCAGGCCATACAAGTCTGACCTCAACCAGGTGTCCATGAACCAGGTGTCGCTGGGTGGACAGAGAGGGTGTTCAGACCATACAAGTCTGACCTCAACCAGGTGTCCATGAACCAGGTGTCGCTGGGTGGACAGAGAGGGTGTTCAGGCCATACAAGTCTGACCTCAGGTGTGGTTCAAACTGACCACCATCAGCTCCACAGGCAAACACTGACCAGTTGACTGCGACCCTCTCTGTGGCCACAGTAACCCACAGTCAGGTTCCTTAACCGGCTCTATACCCCCTGACGTGCAGTATGAGTAAGCACTCGCTGATATCATAGCTGGCAATTGACAAGATTGAAATTCATTGAATTAAATGCTTTGGGATGGTAATCTAGTAATAAAGAGTTCCTGCTTTTGCATCCTTTTTGCCCCCCCCCCCCCCCCCCTCCCAAAAAAAAAAAAAAAAAAAAAAACCTTCCTTCATATATCATTTTTGTCTTGTCTGCTGAGAAAATATGGGGACTGTGGTTTCCATTTTTTTTTTATCAGTTAGGTTAAATAGAATTTTTATCACCTCTCTTTCATTACAAGCTTTCCCCTGTGTGGTTGATGTGTTTAGAGAATGTTTTGAATTGAGTGGTTCATGTTTCTGTCAGTATTTTTGACAGTGCACTTGACTTTTTTTTGTTTGTAAGGAACGTTTTGTACTGTATTGGATCGCATGTTTGAAGTGAATTAGGCATTGTATTTGCCTGCTGAAGGTCAGAGAGGTTTCTGAGGTCTGCCTTCATTGTATTTGCCTGCTGAAGGTCAGAGAGGTTTCTGAGGTCTGCCTTCATTGTATTTGCCTGCTGAAGGTTAGAGAGGTTTCTGAGGTCTGCCTTCATTGTATTTGCCTGCTGAAGGTCAGAGAGGTTTCTGAGGTCTGCCTTCATTGTATTTGCCTGCTGAAGGTCAGAGAGGTTTCTGAGGTCTGCCTTCATTGTATTTGCCTGCTGAAGGTCAGAGAGGTTTCTGAGTTCTGCCTTCATTGTATTTGCCTGCTGAAGGTCAGAGAGGTTTCTGAGGTCTGCCTTCATTGTATTTGCCTGCTGAAGGTCAGAGAGGTTTCTGAGTTCTGCCTTCATTGTATTTGCCTGCTGAAGGTCAGAGAGGTTTCTGAGGTCTGCCTTCATTGTATTTGCCTGCTGAAGGTCAGAGAGGTTTCTGAGGTCTGCCTTCATTGTATTTGCCTGCTGAAGGTTAGAGAGGTTTCTTGAGTTCTGCCTTCATTGTATTTGCCTGCTGAAGGTTAGAGAGGTTTCTGAGGTCTGCCTTCATTGTATTTGCCTGCTGAAGGTCAGAGAGGTTTCTGAGGTCTGCCTTCATTGTATTTGCCTGCTGAAGGTTAGAGAGGTTTCTGAGGTCTGCCTTCATTGTATTTGCCTGCTGAAGGTCAGAGAGGTTTCTGAGTTCTGCCTTCATTGTATTTGCCTGCTAAAGGTCAGAGAGGTTTCTTGAGTTCTGCCTTCATTGTATTTGCCTGCTGAAGGTTAGAGAGGTTTCTGAGTTCTGCCTTCAGATGCACAATGTGCAGTCATTACTGATAAGTAGATTTCAGAATAGTTTTCTGAAGTTGAGTCCATTGCAAGCTCCCTGTCACTGCACACGGTGAGTGTTAAAGTATGAGAGTTCTTGTTTGACTGATTCATGTCACTGCACACGGTGAGTGTTAAAGTATGAGAGTTCTTGTTTGACTGATTCTTGTCACTGCACACGGTGAATGTTAAAGTATGAGTTCTTGTTTGACTGATTCATGTCACTGCACATGGTGAATGTTAAAGTATGTGAGTTTTTGTTTGACTGATTCATGTCACTGCACACGGTGAGTGTTAAAGTATGAGAGTTCTTGTTTGACTGATTCTTAGTTTTCCATTTATTTCGAAGTGCCAAAATGTCTGGGAAAGTCCACTGAGGTTTGATCTCAGTGATTCTTAGTTTTCCATTTATTTCGAACTAGCAGGGGCACCCGACGTTGCCTGGGATATGAACATTCTTTGCGATACTCACGTGACGGCAAACATGTATTAATTGTTTTGATTTACTGTCTGTCTGTCTGTCTCTCTCTCTCACTCTCTCTCTCTCTCTCTCTCTCTCTCTCTCTCTCTCTCTCTTATACATTCTATTGTTTTCCGCCTGCCTCTGGCCCCTTTCTCTGGATCTTCCCTAGCACGTCGAGATGCTTTTCTCGCTCGATTTTCCGCCTGCACTTACTGTTCCCATTCCCATTCTTCTGATTACCCTTAATTTTGTAGGAATAGACTTTGTGCAGAAGTAGTTTATTTCAACGGGTCTGTGTCTAATGTAAAATTAGTGTATCAGGCTTTGCACTGTACAATCATTTTTCTGGCCCCTCTCATTCCTCCCTTTTCATCCTCCTACCCTGTCCCATCCATGTTGCAAAATTACTTACCGTTACTGGACATACGCATACCGAATTTTATCAATAACGGTGTAAATTTAGAAAATAACGGTTTTTAACGGTCAATGTTAAGTTTTGGTTCGTAAAATTTGCATAACATTGTTCAGCGCTTAAAACTGTACGTGCATACGGAATGTTATCAAGAACGGTGAAAATTTAGAAATTCAGAAAATAACGGTTTTTAACGGTCAATGTTAAGTTTCGGATCTTGAAAATTGTATAGCGTTCAAAGCTGCACATGTATATCGAATTTCTTCAAGAATACTCTAAATTTATAAAATGACGTTTTTTAATGGTCAATTTTAAATTTTGGTTCGTAAAAGTTGTATATCATTTTTCGGCATTTAAAACTGCACATGTATACCGAATTTCATCAAGAACAGCCTAAATTTTGAAAATAACGGTTTTTAACGGTCAACTTTAATGGTCGTAATGACTATCTAATGACCCAGTGTTACCCGCTGGATGTTCCTGTAGGCTTATGTCAAGTTTGGTGGCGATCTGATGACTCTCGTGGCCGCCAACCTCAGACGATCGGGTTTTAAACAGTTTTTATAGGGTTTGGTGTTTTTAACGGTTTTTAGCTGTTACAAATAACGTTTCTTAACTGCCAAATAACGGTTCTAATTTTCGAGAAGTAGCCCTGTACCTGTGCAATGTCACAACGGCCATTTGAAGAAAAGCAGAGGAAAAATATATCTTTGAAACCGTTATAACAGTTTTTTTAACGGTTTTTAACAGTTTTATTTTTTGAGAGATTAGCCCCAAACCATCATCGGTTCACAACAGACGTGCCTGCTAACTTTCAAGAAGATCAGGTTTTAAACAGTTTCTTTTATAGGGTTTGGTGTTTTTAACGGTTTTTAACTGTCATAAATGACGTTTTTTAACTGCCAAACAACGGTTCTAATTTTAGAGAAGTAGTCCTGTACCTGTGCAATGTCACAATGGCTATTTGAAGAAAAGCAGAGGAAAAAGATGTCTTTGAAACCATTATAACAGTTTTTTTAACGGTTTTTTAACGGTTTTATTTTTTTAGAGATTAGCCCAAAACCATCTTCGGGTCACAACAGACATACCTGCCAAATTTCATGACAATCGGTTGAGCCGTTTTTGAGTCTGTAGCGTACACAGACACACAGACACACACACACACACACACACACACAACACACACACACACACACACACACACACACAGAATTTGCCATTTATATATTAGATTGCCGAAACGTCTGGGAAAGTCCACTGAGGCTTGATCTCAGTGATTCTTAGTTTTCCATTATTTCGAAGTGCCGAAACGTCTGGGAAAGTCCACTGAGGTTTGATCTAGGGTGAGCGGGATACCAGAAGGTCTTCCTAGGAGAAGCCTTCCTCCCTCTCTCCCTCCCTGCCTCCCTCCATCTCCCTGGCCTCCTTCCTTCCTCCCTCCCTCCCTCCCTTTCCCTGACCTCCTTCCTCATTCCCTCCATCTCTCCATCTCCCTGGCCTCCTTACTCCCTCCCTCTCCCTGACCTTCCTCCTCTCTCCATCTCCCTGGCCTCCTCCCTCCCTCCCTCCCTCCCTCCCTCCCTCCCTCCTGCCTCCTTCCTTCCTCCCTCCCTCTCCATCTCCCTGGCCTCCTCCCTCCCTCCCTCCCTCCATCTCCCTGGCCTCCTTCCTCCCTCCCTCCCTCTCTCCGTATCCCTGGCCTCCTTCCTTCCTCCCTCCCTCCATCTCCCTGCTCCCTGGCCTCCTTCCTTCCTTCCTCCCTCCCTCCATCTCTCTGGCCTCCTTCCTCCCTCCCTCCATCTCCCTGGCCTCCTTCCTCCCTCTCTCCATCTCCCTGGCCTCCTTCCTTCTTCCCTCCCTCCATCTCCCTGGCCTCCTTCCTTCCTCCCTCCCTCCATCTCCCTGGCCTCCTTCTTCCCTCCCTCCCTCCATCTCCCTGGCCTCCTTCCTTCCTTCCTCCCTCCCTCCATCTCTCTGGCCTCCTTCCTCCCTCCCTCCATCTCCCTGGCCTCCTTCCTCCCTCTCTCCATCTCCCTGGCCTCCTTCCTTCTTCCCTCCCTCCATCTCCTGGCCTCCTTCCTTCCTCCCTCCATCTCCCTGGCCTCCTTCTTCCCTCCCTCCCTCCATCTCCCTGGCCTCCTTCCTTCCTCCCTCCATCTCCCTGGCCTCCTTCCTCCCTCCCTCCCTCTCTCTGTCTCCCTGGCCTCCTTCCTTCCTCCCTCCCTCCATCTCCTGGCCTCCTTCCTCCCTCCCTCCCTCCCTCTCCCTGGCCTCCTTCCTCTGTCCCTCCCTCCCTCCATCTCCCTGGTCTCCTCCCTCCCTTCCTCCATCTCCCTGGCCTCCTTCCTCCATCCTTCCCTCCCTCCCTCCATCTCCCTGGCCTCCTTTCTCCCTTCCTCCATCTCCCTGGCCTCCTTCCTCCATCCTTCCCTCCCTCCCTCCATCTCCCTGGCCTCCTTCCTCCCTCCCTCCATCTCCCTGGCCTCCTTCCTCCATCCTTCCCTCCCTCCCTCCATCTCCCTGGCCTCCTTCCTCCTTCCCTCCCTCTCTCCATCTCCCTGGCCTCCTCCCTCCTTCCCTCTCTCTCTCCATCTCCCTGGCCTCCTTTCTCCCTCCATCCCTCCATCTCCCTGGCCTCCTTGCTCCCTCCCTCCCTCCATCTCCTTCCTCCTTCCCTCCCTCCCTCCACCTCCCTGGACTCCTGTCTCCCTCCTTCCCTCCCTCCCTCCATCTCCCTGGCCTCCTTTCTCCTCCTCCTTCCCTCCCTCCCTCCATCTCCCTGGCCTCCTTTCTCCCTCCTTCCCTCCCTCACTCCATCTCCCTGGCCTCCTTTCTCCCTCCCTTCCCTCCCTCACTCCATATCCCTGGCCTCCTTTCTCCTGCCCTCCCTCACTCCATCTCCCTGGCCTCCTTTCCCTCCTTCCCTCCCTCCCTACATCTCCCTGGCCTCCTTTCTCCCTCCCTCCCTCCATTTCCCTGGCCTTCTTCCCTCCCTCCCTTCCTCCCTCCTTCTCCACTCCTCCCTCCCTCCTCCATCTCCCTGGCCTCCTTCCTCCTTCCCTCTCCTCTCTCCATCTCCCTGGCCTCCTTCCTTCCTCCCTCCCTCCATCTCCTTCCTCCGTACCTCCCTCCCTCCATCTCCCTGGCCTCCTCCCACTCTCCCTCCACCTCCCTGGCCTCCTTCCTCCATCCCTCCGTCCTTCCCTCTATCTCCCTGGCCTCCTTCCACCCTCCCTCCATCTCCCTGGCCTCCTTCCTCCTTCCCTCCTCCCTCTCTCCATCTCCCTTGCCTCCTTCCTCCTCCCTACATCTCCCTAGCCTCCTTCCTCCCGCCATCGCTCACTCCATCTCCCTGGCCTCCTCCCTCCCTCTCTCCCTCCATCTCCCTGGCCTCCTTCCTCCCTCCCTCCCTCCCTCCCTCCTCCCTCCATTGATCTCCCTGGCCTCCTTCCTCCATCCCTCCCTCCTTCCCTCCATCTCCCTAGCCTCCTTCCTTCCTCCCTCCATCTCCCTGGCCTCCTTCCCTCCCTCCCTCTATCTCCCTGGCCTCCTTTCTCCCCGCTCTCTCCCTCCTCCCCACCTTCCTCCTCCCTCCCTCCCTCTCCCTGGCCTCCTTCTCCCCTCCTTTCTCCCTCCCTCCCTCCCTCCATCTCCCTGGCCTCCTCCCCGTTCCTCCCTCCCTCTCACCATCTCCCAGGCCTCCCCCCCCCCCTCCTTTCTTCCTCCCTCCCTCACTCCATCTCCCTGGCCTCCTTTCTCCCTTCCTCCCTCCATCTCCCAGGCCTCCGACCCTCCCTCCCTCCCTCCCTCCATCTCCCTGGCCTCCTTCCCTCCTCCCTCCATCTCCCTGGCCTCCTTCCTCCCTCCCTCCCTCCATCTCCCTGGCCTCCTTCTGCGCCCTCCACTCTCCCTCCCCCACCCCTCGTATCACACAAGTATTTCAACCCTTCAGGCTTCATTCATGTCATAGTGGAAGCCTCTTCTTTTTTTTTTTCGAATGCCACAAGGTGTGGGAGCCTCCATTGAAGGTTGATTCCAGGGAAGGAAAGTGTAGGGAGGGCTGAATGCCACAAGGTGTGGGAAGGTCCATTAAAGGTTGATTCCAGGGAAGGAAAGTGTAGGGAGGGCTGAATGCCACAAGGTGTGGGAAGGTCCATTGAAGGTTGATTCCAGGGAAGGAAAGTGTAGGGAGGGCTGAATGCCACCACAAGGTGTGGGAAGGTCCATTGAAGGTTGATTCCAGGGAAGGAAAGTGTAGGGAGGGGGTAATGCCACAAGGTGTGGGAAGGTCCATTGAAGGTTGATTCCAGGGAAGGAAAGTGTAGGGAGGGCGTAATTCCACAAGGTGTGGGAAGGTCCATTGAAGGTTGATTCCAGGGGAAGAAAGTGTAGGGAGGGCTGAATGCCACAAGGTGTGGGAAGGTCCACTGAAGGTTGATTCCAGGGAAAGAAAGTGTAGGGAAGGCGTAATGCCACAAGGTGTGGGAAGGTCCATTGAAGGTTGATTCCAGGGAAAGAAAGTGTAGGGAGGGCGTAATGCCACAAGGTGTGGGAAGGTCCATTGAAGGTTGATTTTAGGGAAAGAAAGTGTAGGGAGGGCGTAATGCCACAAGGTGTGGGAAGGTCCATTGAAGGTTGATTTTAGGGAAAGAAAGTGTAGGGAGGGCGTAATGCCACAAGGTGTGGGAAGGTCCATTGAAGGTAGATTCCAGGGAAGGAAAGTGTAGGGAGGGCGTAATGCCATAAGGTGTGGGAAGGTCCATTAAAGGTTGATTCCAGGGAAGGAAAGTGTAGGGAGGGCGTAATTCCACAAGGTGTGGGAAGGTCCATTGAAGGTTGATTCCAGGGAAGAAAGTGTAGGGAGGGCGTAATGCCACAAGGTGTGGGAAGGTCCATTGAAGGTTGATTCCAGGGAAGGAAAGTGTAGGGAGGGCGTAATGCCACAAGGTGTGGGAAGGTCCATTAAAGGTTGATTCCAGGGAAGGAAAGTGTAGGGAGGGCTGAATGCCACAAGGTGTGGGAAGGTCCATTGAAGGTTGATTCCAGGGAAGGAAAGTGAAGGGAGGGCGTAATGCCACAAGGTGTGGGAAGGTCCATTAAAGGTTGATTCCAGGGAAGGAAAGTGTAGGGAGGGCTGAATGCCTCAGGGTGTGGGAAGGTCCATTGAAGTTTGATTCCATTGAAAGAAAGTGAAGGGAGGGCTGAATGCCACCACAAGGTGTGGGAAGGTCCATTGAAGGTTGATTCCAGGGAAGGAAAGTGTAGGGAGGGATGAATGCCACAAGGTGTGGGAAGGTCCATTGAAGGTTGATTCCAGGGAAAGAAAGTGTAGGGAGGGCGTAATGCCTCAGGGTGTGGGAAGGTCCATTGAAGGTTGATTCCAGGGAAAGAAAGTGTAGGGAGGGTGTAATGCCACAAGGTGTGGGAAGGTCCATTGAAGGTTGATTCCAGGGAAAGAAAGGTGTGGGAAGGTGCCATTGAAGGTTGATTCCGGGGAAAAGAAAGTGTAGGGAGGGCTGAATGCCTCAAGGTGTGGGAAGGTCCATTGAAGGTTGATTCCATTGAAAGAAAGTGTAGGGAGGGCTGAATGCCACAAGGTGTGGGAAGGTCCATTGAAGGTTGATTCCAGGGAAAGAAAGTGAAGGGAGGGCATATTGCCACAAGGTGTGGGAAGGTCCACTGAAGGTTGATTCCAGGGAAAGAAAGTGAAGGGAGGGCTGGATAGCAGAGGGTTTCCATGGGAAAAGCCTCCTCCCACCCCTACCCCCACCATCCCCCTTATACCCTGCCCTCTCCCTCCTTCCTCCCCCTCCCCTCCTCCCTGTTTCTTACCTTCCCTCCTCACCCAACCCCTCATCATGCAAGTGTTTTGACTCCAAAACTTCATACACTCTTTGGGCTTTGGGCCTCGCTCAGGTAAAGACTCGTGGATGCCCTTCAGTTATTACCTCTTCTTTGTCGCTGTCTGGGTTTGAAGCTTCATCTCCAGGAAGTCAGGGTGTGTCCAGGCCATTTCACCTTGTGACTGATCTCCTCACCATGTGGCTGTCAGACACTGGCAGTTACACCAGAGCAGAAGATGAGGGTTAATGTCTGCTGCATTAATCGCAGCATGAAGTAGGTGATGTTGTGGTTGAATCACATGACATTTTTTTTTCTCACAGGCACGATCTCGTAAGGTGGAGGAGATGCGTGATGCCATGTTTTCGGGTGAGAAGATCAACTTCACAGAGGACCGAGCCGTGCTGCACATTGCTCTGCGCAATCGCTCCAACAGTCCCATCATGGTCAACGGGGCAGATGTGAGCTGGCTCAGTGTCTGTGATCTGCATGTGGTGGTCACTGGGGGGAGGGGGGGGGGGGGGGGGGGGTTAGCCAGCTAGGTGCCATAGCTCCAACAGTCCCATCATGGTCAACGAGGAAGATGTGAGCTGGCTCAGTGTCTGTGATCTGCATGTGGTGGTCACTGGGGGGAGGGGGGGGGGGGGGGTAGCCAGCTAGGTGCCATAGCTCCAACTGTCCCATCATGGTCAGCGGGGCAGATGTGAGCTGGCTCAGTGTCTGTGATCTGCATGTGGTGGTCACTGGGGGGGGGGGGGGGGGGGTTAGCCAGCTAGGTGCCATAGCTCCAACAGTCCCATCATGGTCAACAGGGCAGATGTGAGCTGGCTCAGTGTCTGTGATCTGCATGTGGTGGTCACTGGTGGGAGGGGGGGGGGGGTTAGCCAGCTAGGTGCCATAGCTACACTCAGCATTGGAAGTGTATGAGGAACATGTGTGTTCCTGTGGTCCCAGCACACAGTGTTGGATGTGTTCTCTCTCTTTTTCTGTCTGTCTGTCTGTCTGTCTTTCTCTCTCTGGAGTCTCTCTCTCTCTCTCTCTCTCTCTCTCTCTCTCTCTCTCTCTCTCTCTCTCTCTCTCTCTCTCTCTCTCTGTGTTAAGGCCAGTGGCCCAAGACTTAGTCAGTTCCTTTGTTAGTTAGAATGCTTTAAAGATTGAAGCATGATGAAATGCAGGCAGTGTAGATGTTAGTTAAAATGCTTTAAAGATTGAAGCATGATGAAATACAGTTAGTGCAGATGAACTATGAACTGTGTAACTGTTGCTGTGGTGGTATGGGGATGACACAGGTGATGCCGAAAGTGAACGGGGTTCTGGATCACATGCGGGAGTTCACCACGCAGGTCATCTCGGGCCAGTGGAAAGGTTACACTGGTAAAGAAATCACAGATGTTGTCAACATTGGCATCGGGGGATCGGACCTGGTACTGCTCTGTGTGTGTGGTTGTGTGTGTGTGTGTGTGTGTGTGTGTGTGTGTGTGTGTGTGTGTATGGTTGTGTGTGTGTGTGGTGTGTGTATGTGTGTGTGTGTGTGAACCATCACTGATGTCCTCAGTAGTCAGTATGACTGGCAGAGAATCAGACCTGGCACTGGCTTGCTGTTTGTGTTTGTGTGTGGAGGGAGAAGAGGATGGGGTAGGGAAGAGGGATATAATAATTTTCATGTGTGTGTTCCTATTTTTGTTCGTATGTACTTTAGGCTACGCACATGTGTGTATGTTAACATGTTTTTGTGCACATGTGTGTATATTCATAGTGTATGGTTACAAGAGTATGAGTATGTGAGCATGGTGTTTGAATTTGTATTTTGTGAGTAGATTTTTGTGTGTGTGACAGTGTGTGTACATTATTATGTGTAAGTGTACATCCATATGTGCACACAGGATCGTTTCTTAGGTCACATCATTTACGGTGTTAGTGTATTTGCTTCTATGTAACCTGTGTTTCTGACTAGCAGAAACAGAAGCCCTGCCACCCTGTCAGACAGAACCATGCGGTGTGAATCACTGTAATAAACAGATCAAGTGTCAATGCATAGGTTCAGTTAAGACAGTGTGAGTGTTATGCCGTCTCAGTATTGTTCAGTTCAGACCACGTGAGTATTATGCTGTCTCAGTATTGTTCAGTTAAGACCATGTAATATGCCGTCTCAGTATTGTTCAGTTCAGACCACGCGAGTATTATGCCGTCTCAGTATTGTTCAGTTCAGACCATGTGGATATTGTGCCGTCTCAGTATTGTTCAGTTCAGACCATGTGAATATTATGCCGTATCAGTATTGTTCAGTTAAGACCATGTGAGTATTATGCCGTCTCAGTGTTGTTCAGTTCAGACCATGTGAGTATTATGCCGTCTCAGTATTGTTCAGTTAAGACAGTGTGAGTATTATGCCATCTCAGTATTGTTCAGTTAAGACCATGTGAGTATTATGCCATCTTAGTATTGTTCAGTTAAGACCATGTGATATTATGCCATCTCAGTATTGTTCAGTTCAGACCATATGATATTATGCCAGCTCAGTATTGTTCAGTTCAGACCATGTGAGTATTATGCCATCTCAGTATTGTTCAGTTCAGACCATGTGAGTATTATGCCATCTCAGTATTGTTCAGTTCAGACCATGTGACATTATGCCATCTCAGTATTGTTCAGTTCAGACCATGTGAATATTATGCCATCTCAGTATTGTTCAGTTAAGACCATGTGAGTATTATGCTGTCTCAGTATTGTTCAGTTCAGACCATGTGACATTATGCCATCTCAGTATTGTTCAGTTCAGACCATGTGAATACTATGCCATCTCAGTATTGTTCAGTTAAGACCATGTGAGTATTATGCCGTCTCAGTATTGTTCAGTTAAGACCATGTGAGTATTATGCTGTCTCAGTATTGTTCAGTTCAGACCATGTGACATTATGCCATCTCAGTATTGTTCAGTTCAGACCATGTGAATACTATGCCATCTCAGTATTGTTCAGTTAAGACCATGTGAGTATTATGCCGTCTCAGTATTGTTCAGTTAAGACCATGTGAGTATTATGCTGTCTCAGTATTGTTCAGTTAAGACCATGTGATATTGTGCCATCTCAGTATTGTTCAGTTCAGACCATGTGAGTATTATGCCATCTCAGTATTGTTCAGTTAAGACCATGTGAGTATTATGCCATCTCAGTATTGTTCTGTTAAGACCATGTGAGTATTATGCTGTCTCAGTATTGTTCAGTTCAGACCATGTGAGTATTATGCTGTCTCAGTATTGTTCAGTTAAGACCATGTGATATTATGCCGTCTCAGTATTGTTCAATTAAGACCATGTGAGTATTATGCTGTCTCAGTATTGTTCAGTTCAGACCATGTGAGTATTATGCCGTCTCAGTATTGTTCTGTTAAGACCATGTGAGTATTACACCGTCTCAGTATTGTTCAGTTAAGACCATGTGATATTATGCCATCTCAGTATTGTTCAGTTAAGACCATGTGAGTATTATGCCGTCTCAGTATTGTTCAGTTAAGACCATGTGAGTATTATGCTGTCTCAGTATTGTTCAGTTAAGACCATGTGATATTGTGCCATCTCAGTATTGTTCAGTTCAGACCATGTGAGTATTATGCCATCTCAGTATTGTTCAGTTAAGACCATGTGAGTATTATGCCATCTCAGTATTGTTCTGTTAAGACCATGTGAGTATTATGCTGTCTCAGTATTGTTCAGTTCAGACCATGTGAGTATTATGCTGTCTCAGTATTGTTCAGTTAAGACCATGTGATATTATGCCGTCTCAGTATTGTTCAATTAAGACCATGTGAGTATTATGCTGTCTCAGTATTGTTCAGTTCAGACCATGTGAGTATTATGCCGTCTCAGTATTGTTCTGTTAAGACCATGTGAGTATTACACCGTCTCAGTATTGTTCAGTTAAGACCATGTGATATTATGCCGTCTCAGTATTGTTCAGTTAAGACCATGTGAGTATTATGCTGTTTCAGTATTGTTCAGTTAAGACCATGTGATATTATGCCGTCTCAGTATTGTTCAGTTAAGACCATGTGAGTATTATGCCATCTCAGTATTGTTCAGTTAAGACCATGTGAGTATTATGCCATCTCAGTATTGTTCAGTTAAGACCATGTGATATTATGCCATCTCAGTATTGTTCAGTTAAGACCATGTGAGTATTATGCTGTCTCAGTATTGTTCTCCCTGGCTGTGTTGTTCTGGAATAGCGTTCCACGTGTCTCATGCCCTTCACAGCAGTTTCCACCACCCTCCTTCCCACCGTGGTCCTGAAGGTCAGCCCTGATGGGGCACCAGGATGTCATAGATCCCATCAGAGACGTGTACTGACAGCATGGTTTCCTATACCCTCTGCTGAGGCAGACTAGATCCCATCAGAGATGTGTACTGACAGCATGGTTTCCTATACCCTCTGCTGAGGCAGACTAGATCCCATCAGAGACGTGTACTGACAGCATGGTTTCTTATACCCTGTGCTGACGCAGACTAGATCCCATCAGAGACGTGTACTGACAGGGTGGCTTCCTATACCCTCTGCTGAGGCAGACTAGATCCCATCAGAGACGTGTACTGACAGCATGGTTTCCTATACCCTGTGCTGACGCAGACTAGATCCCATCAGAGACGTGTACTGACAGGATGGCTTCCTATACCCTCTGCTGAGGCAGACTAGATCCCATCAGAGACGTGTACTGACAGGATGGCTTCCTATACCCTCTGCTGAGGCAGACTAGATCCCATCAGAGACGTGTACTGACAGGATGGCTTCCTATACCCTGTGCTGAGGCAGACTGGGGAACGACCAACTGAGTTTCATATCATGGACTTCATCTTCGTCATTGATCAGAGTTTTTGAAAAAGAAAAAAAAGGATTTTAAATTCAGTGACCCTTTATGCCTTGCAGCAATGGTGACCTGGGTTCAGATTTCCCCTCACACCCATGTTTGTGGTCATTTGGCATCAAATGTGTCACTGTTTGCAAGTTATGACAAGGAACGGCATTGGATGAACCTGATGGTGTGTGTATTGGGGCTAAACCACTCAAACTGACCCTTCTCCAATCATTGTCATCAGTCAGGGATTGTTGGTGGTGCCCTCTGTGCCCTCAGAACAGGCTCCAATAGATCTTTCTGAAGTGATTCAATGGCAGTGCAGTGTCTCTTCCAACTAGTCACTGTATTGTGACCAGATAGTGATAGCTTCTTGATGATTGACTGGACAGAGGCTGCAAGAAACAAGCCTGCAGCCTGGAATGAGTGGTGTAAGTGTGATGTCACTTGGAGGGCATGACAGATCAAAACAGCAAGCACACACGCACGCACGCACGCAAGCACTCACGCGCACACGCGCGCGCGCGCACACACACACAACATACATCTGATACAACTCCCTGAGATGTGCTGGCATCGCGGCAGGGCCCGCTGATGGTGACGGAGGCACTGCGGCCCTACCAGAGTGGCCCCAACGTCCACTTCATCTCCAATGTGGATGGCACACACCTGGCCCAGGTCCTCAAGCCGCTCAAAGCCGAGACCACGCTGTTCATCATTGCCTCCAAGGTCAGGCCGCTAGCCTGGAAAGTCAAGGGCCATGCTCCCTTTCTTTTCCTTTTTCTCTCTGATAGTGTTTTTTTTTTTAATGCTGAACAGTTAAGTAGTAGGGGGAAACAAGTGCAGGTTAGCAATTCTTCCATCATTATAGTAATGACTTGGCAAAGATTTGAAATTAAAAAAAAAAAATGAAGATGAAGAAAATGTATATTATAAACATGAAAACCCTTCACTAGCTGGATGAGGGAACCATCGCAATCCGTCTCAAAGGCAGATCTATATGTATCGCCTGCTCCTAGGCCTTTCGTCCGCTGGATCGGACTCATCAGGGAGACACGGCGGATTGTGTCTGTGCTCTTGGCGTCAAATAGAGACACACCACAGTCCATAATTCTGTGGTGTTCTCACCACCAAGGGTTCAAAAAACAATCCAACAGCACCCCCAAAGCAGCCAGCGAAAGGTATTAAACAAAATAAAACGAAAGTGTGGAGAGGAAAAAAGTTGCTGAAAAACTAAAAACATTATGCAAACAGTATAAAATGTAGGGGACAATCTTTGAGCCTATGCTTGAGGATCCATTTAAGGATGCAAGGGAGATCAAAAGATAAGGAACAGTCTGAGTGGTCAGCTCTGCTGTTCAATAACCCAAGCATTGTCAGCGGCTAAGAATTGTGCACCAAGAGATGCAATCGCCCACTGATTTACCAAACAATATAATGCTGAACAATTAAGTAGTAGGGGAAAACAAGTGCAGGTTAACAATTCTTCCATCATTATAGTAATGACTTGGCAAAGACTTGAAATTAAAAAAAAAAAAATGAAGATGAAGAAAATGTATATTATAAATATGAAAACCCCTCACTAGTTGGATGAGGGAACCATCGCAATCCGTCTCGAAGGCAGATCTATATGTATCGCCTGCTCCTAGGCCTAGTGTGTTTTTTTTAGACAGGTCAGAGGTCATTTTTTTTTTTTCACACAAGATGGCAGAACAAATGCAATGCAAGATGAAGGAATCAAGACAGACATGTTGAAAGGCAATCAGACTTGTGACAGTTGAAGAATCCAACACTAAACATGTCTGTGTGACCAAGTGAACGTAGCTTTGATGGAATAGCTAAACAGTCTTATTCTTTCTTCCTACTTCATATGTTAATGGAATAGCTAAACAGCCTTATTCTTTCTTCTTAGTTCATATGTTGATGGAATAGCTAAGCAATCTTATTCTTTCTTCTTAGTTCATATGTTGATGGAATAGCTAAGCAGTCTTATTCTTTCTTCCTAGTTCATATGTTGATGGAATGGCAAAAGTCTTATTCTTTCGTCCTAGTTCATATGTTGATGGAATAGCTCAGCAGTCTTATTCTTTCTGCTTAGTTCATATGTTGATGGAATAGCTAAACAGCCTTATTCTTTCTTCCTAGTTCATATGTTGATGGAATGGCAAAACAGTCTTATTCTTTCTTCCTAGTTCATATGTTGATGGAATAGCTAAGCAGTTTTATTCTTTCTTCTTAGTTCATATGTTGATGGAATAGCTAAACAGCCTTATTCTTTCTTCCTAGTTCATATGTTGATTGATAGTTCAAACTTTCAAAGGTAAGCGTACATGCCTTTCACAATGTTCCATTTTAGAATTCAGTGAAATTGCTAAGGTTAGCAAATAGCTTTCATGGAAAATGTTTTTGGACATTGTAAAAATAAACATCATGAAGTTTTAAATAATAGACAGCTTGTATGTATGATCAGTTTGTGGAAGTCTTGATCATTTGAATATGGCTAAAGTATTAGTCGCGAGTTGAAGGTAAATGCGTTCAGAGAATGTTGTAGTGGAGTTAAACAGTTCATCAAAAGTTTTCTTTCTTTCGAAGTGTGAGGAATGAGTCATATTAGTGAAAATTTCTCTTTTTTTTTTTCAGTGTCATTGTCAATTAATTTGAAACCAAGAAGGGTCTGTTTCATACATGTCATATTATGCTTAACCCTCTTCAGTATGCACTTACCTGAGCTTAGTTACGCCGAAAACCATCAGCAAGATAAGTAACTCCGTAATTTGAACATGGTTACCCATTTAAAAATTAATTTAAAAGAGAGGAAAGGAAATAATTAAATGAAAATCATTTTGAAAATTCCTACGAATATATATGTTTCTATATCATAAGTTTGAAGAATGTCACATGAGCCATTTACTCGGGAAAAAAAAAATCTTCTTCTTCAGAACTTTCTTCCGAATCGTTGTTTATCATATCTGGAACCTCATCCCAGTCGAAATCTAGGTCACTGTAAGCTTCATCACCCAGCACTTTCACTAAGTCTTATGCCGTAAATCCCACAAATCACATTATCTTCATTACTAAATCTCATTATAGAACGGCAGAAATCAAGTTTAGCCATGGTGAAAAACAGCATTTCGACCACAAAACTTTAAAAATTCGTAACTCGAGAACTACGGCACGTATCGACTCGCGTTTTTTTTTGCAAACGGAAGTGAATGGCTACAGGAAGAAGGAAGTCACGTTCTCGCGAGACTTCCTTTTCTACGAGAAACATGGCAGCGCCCATTGTTGCCACGTGTTTCACCAGGCGCTGGCAGGCACTCAGCCTTTTGGCAGTGTGATTTCCGGTCGGGCGCTAGCGGGTGCATGCTTGTCAAGAAGGTTAAGGTGATTTCCTTACTGTTGTGTTTCAACTGAAGAGGAACAGGACTGTGTTAAAGAGTAACATGGGCAGAGGAATAAAGAACAGTGGGATTCTGTTAAGAAATTATAGGACACCAGCCGCCGTGGCGAAGTGGTTAGCGTCGCGGACTCCCGGCTGGGAGGTCGTGGGTTCGAATCCCATCAGAGTCATGTGGGTTTTTCTGCCTGACTGGCTCCTACCCAGAGTTGAGTTTGCTGTGGACTCAGCTGGGAAGACTGGGACCACACAGTTGAGTTTCATCCACTTAATGGATGCGTTTCTGAGAGTGTTGCTCAAATTTCCTGACCAACACTGCAGGTGCCTGTATCTCTCGGGCCTGGTTGACACCGGGATATATTATGAAAGGAAGCGTAGAGTACAGCCCTGTCATGTAGTCTCAGACTGAAATGGAAATCCGTAGCATCATCTTAATCTTCCTCATTCTCATCGATCAGCATAAAAAAGATGTCTCAAATTCTGTGGCCCTTCATGCCCTGCTCTCATGGTGACCTCAATTTCAATGTCCTCTCCACGGCTGTGGCTTTGGTTTAGTTCCGTCAGGGTCACCGGTATTGGCGAGTCTATGGGGGCTGTCGTTGGACGGACGTGGTGGTGCCCTCCGGAGGGAGAGCTCACTCTCGCCGGCTCCGCGACTAAGCAGTTATTGTCGTCAGTAGGGGGCTTAGTAGGTGGTGTCCTGCGTATGTTAGATCAGAACAGGCGCCACTGAACACCACCGAAGTGACTCGGCGGCAGTGTAGTGTCTCCTCCGGTGGGTTGCCTCTTGACGACTTGACATTGACTGCTCCCTGTGGATTGCCGGTGACGGGGCTGCGGCGGGGCCGAGGGGCTGTGGCTGTGGACGGGGTGTCGGAATGAGCTGTGTGTGTGCACTGCCTCTGAGGTGGCGCAGGGTTGGGACAGCAAAAAAAAAAAAAAAAAAATTATAGGACTGCATTAAAGAATGACTGGATGCCATTTTGTGAGGGCGTTATGGGATTACATTTAAGAATAAGAAAAATATATTAAAGAATAACAAAGCTGTGTTCAAAAAAAAAAATAGGATTACATTAAAGAATAATGAGTTTAAAAAAGAAATAATAATGGGATTGCGTTAAAGAATAATAGGATTGCGTTAAAGAATGATGGTATTGTTTTTCAGAATATGGGAATGTAATAAAGAGATGATGGTGATTGTTGCGTTTTATTCTCAGAAAGAATGGGAATTGATAAGAAATAACGGGATTTTGATAAAGAATTACAGTATTGTATCAAAGAAGAACAGAATCATGTTGAAAACAGTTGGATTGCATTAAAAAAAATAAAGGTAATTACACTAAGCAATAATGGGATTGCTTTATAGGATATAGGATACTATTAAAGAATAACAGGATTACTATAGTTTAACAGAATAACAGATTTTGTGAAAGAATAATGGAATTATGTCAGACCTAAATGATATGGTTTTGAAAACAGTTAAAACATTAGACTGAGAACCCTCTGAGAAGGCAGGACAGAGTATTGTGTTAATTGTCCGGTTTTAAGTGACAGGTGTATACTGTTTTATTGTGTTTCTGTCATGTTTTATGTGAGAGTTACACTAATGTGTGTTTCTGACCTGTGCTGTGTTAAAGTTGTTTTTTTCCTTTGTTCTGTGAACAGGCTTATCAATAAGTTTTTTGGCCTGTGTGGACAGACATTATATGAACAAACATATTAATATGCGCTTGTTCCAGACAGTTTGTGTTTTTAGCCTGTGTTATGTGGACACATATTGATGTGTGTTTTTTTCCTGCGTTCCTATGACAGACAATGTGCATTTTTGTCCTGTGTTTTTGCCCCACGTTGTATGGACGGACATGAATGGGTTTCATCCTGTGTTATGCGACAGCTACATTAAAGTCTGTTTTTGTCCCATATTACGTGAACAGTGTGTGTTTTTGTCCTGTGTTACTGGACAGACGTGAATGTGTCTTTTTGTTTTTCTTTGTGTTGTATAGACAAACATACTAATGTGTGTTTCTTTTGCACCGTTACATGGACAGACACGGTGAAATGTGTTTATGCATTGTACTATAGAGTCAGACATATTAATATGCTTTTCTGGTCAGACATATTGATGTGCTTTTCTGTCTGCTGTCATGTGTACAGGCACAGTGAAGTGTGTTCATGCATTGTATTATAGAATGAGACGTATTTAGGGGAGAGTTGGCACGAAAATTTGACCATTTTCTTTCAAAAATGATGTTTTGGGTTTTATGTGTTTTTGTGCTCAAGAGAGTCTGTTGAAACCATCTGTGGTGTTCATTTTGTCTATTTTCACATTTTTCTTAGTAAAAAAAATGACTTTATTTGAAGGAGGTGTGTGTGAAAATTGCTCAACTTCTTTATTTTCATTCGTCATTTTCTCAAAATCACTTTTTTCGACAATGGTTGACGTGCAAGGAACACAATATCTCTGGATCCAGACTAGCTAGCATGGTAATTTTTTTTCTTTTGATCAGAAATGATTTCTGCGTGCAATTACATTTTATTTATAAGTCAAAACAGCACTCATCATTTGCTATTTCTATTTGAAAAATTCAAAAGGAATGAAACGCGAAGCCTGATGGCCGCCATATGGAAAAAAAATTATTGAAAAAAAAGCAGTTTAGATATATAAAAATCCTTTTGTAATTGCATTACTATAGCTCAGCAAAACAAGAAAAGTCGTATGTTTCAAGTGCCTAACATGTCTGCTATAATAAAAATACAGTTCTTGTTATGAACCATTTTTTCTTCATTTTTCATCATTTTGCCCCCATTTGTGGTCCCCAAATCACACAAGAACTTTGAAATCACCCAAATATGTTTTTTCCATGTTTTTCTAACAGAAACAGTGGGAAAAAAATGAAGTTTTAAAAGAACAATGGTTTAATTTTTTCGTGCCACCTCTTGCCTTAATGTGCTTTTCTGTCTGCTGTCATGTGTACAGACGTTTACCACCCAGGAGACCATCACCAACGCCGTGTCAGCCAAAGAGTGGTTTTTGAAATGTGCCAAAGATGTAAGTCTGTTTTTCTCCTTATGTCTATCTGTGGCTGTCTGTCTCGCTGTCAGTTTTCCTATTTCTTATGTGCATCTGCGCACATGCGTGTGTAAGTGGGTGTATATGTGTGTGTGTGTATGGTATTTTGCTTTTTTGTTTCTTCCTACAGAGTTAATGTCCGTTCATGTAATCGCAATAGTCTACACACACATGTGGGTGGGGAGTGGTGTGTGTGTGTTTGCTGTCGTTATATTAACCAGTGAACTCTCTTGGGCCTGGTCGACACCGGGATGCTCAGTGTACTTCTTTGGCATATGCTGTCAGACCAGTCTGGAAATCCTTTGTCATCCTCCTTATCCTCTTTAATAATTCTCATGGTGATCTCAGTTTTCATTTCGCCTCCCCACTTGTGTCTTTGGAGAGGTACGTCAGAATCTAAAGCATTGTGAGGAATGCCCTGAGAGACGCTCAGTCAAATGAAACAGGACCTCTAGTCGATAAAATGTTGAAACCAAATTTCTGCATTGATACATACCATGAATTTGCAGGGGTTGGGTGTTTTTGATATGATCAATGGTGAAAAGGTGTGTGAGAGAGAGAGCGAGAGAGAGAGAGAGATAGCGCATTATCTGGATTTGTGCATGTATGTGCCTGTGGATGTGAACATGCGCATGAATATTGACGTGTGTGTGTGAGAGAGAGATAGTACATGTATCTGGATATGTGTGTGATGTGCCTGTAGATGTGAACATGCGCATGACTATTGATGTATCTGTGTGTGCTTATGCATGTATCTCTATGATTATTTGTATGGACTGGCTGTTCAGAGGATAGTATAAGTTATGATTGATTTAAAGAAAAACCAGCCAGAAAAAATACAGAGAGAGAGCTGGAACGAATTAGATTGATGTGCACCTGGAAAAACCAAAGCTGAGTTAACTCTGGTTCTTTGACAAAGCAACTGTTGTCTTCCTTTGGGTCTCAGCAGGAAGTGCCATTACAAACAATGAAAAGTTCAGAAAATAGATAGTGGCTGGCATGTCGAGAATCAGAATAGGCACTACTAAACACCCTAAAGTGACCCAGCTGTCATGCAGTTGACACCCCCAAAGTGACTCAGCTGCCATGCAGTTAACATGACCAAAGTGACCCAGCTGTCATGCAGTTAACATGACCAAAGTGACCCAGCTGTCATGCAGTTAACACCCCCAAAGTGACTCAGCTGTCATGCAGTTAACACCCCCAAAGTGACTCAGCTGTCATGCAGTTAACATGACCAAAGTGACTCAGCTGCCATGCAGTTACCACCACCAAATTGACTCAGCTGTCGTGCAGTTAGCACCTCCAAAGTGACTCAGCTGTCATGCAGTTAACACCCCCAAAGTGACCCAGCTGTCATGCAGTTAACGCCCCCAAAATGACCCAGCTGTCATGCAGTTAACGCCCCCAAAGTGACCCAGCTGTCATGCAGTTAACTCTCTCGTCACGAACAGAAGCTATAGCGTTTTCCAAAGACGCAACGCTTCAGTACGAACAAACGCTATCAAGGTTTCGGCCTTCACCAATTTTTCATGCGGTGGTAGCATGATCGGTACACGGCAACAAGATACAGATAGTATCGTCAGCATTCCTTCCTTCGCCTGCACAGAGGTTTCGCAGCACACCATGACCCACTTCGGCTCAGTGGCTGATTGACCAGACCTACCCACCTGACTTACTAATCTGCATAGAAACATGGTGTCTCAAACAAGTTTTTCTGCGAATATGTTGGAGCCCGTCGGCAACGTTTTAGCATTACTGAAGTTATTGAAATGCTACAAACGGAAGGTTCAGACATTGAAGAAGAGGATGACGAAGCTGATGAAAGTGATTCCAGTGAAGAATTTCGAGGAGAAGAGGAAATTGACACTGACTCGTCTGTGGAGCTCAGTGATGATGAAGGTGAGGGTGGGCCACTTCGCCACGCGAGCAGAGCGTTTGCGTGCCGTGAAAGACGTGGGATTTGAGTGAGCAAGAGTTCATTAGCTTTCCTTTACGCAACTGGCGCGAAGATTCAAGTTTTTTCTGACAGTGCCTCCTTTTTCTGGTCCTTCTGACCTTTGTGTGTCAGCAGAGTGCCACGCCCCCATTTTTGCATTATTCCAAGTTAGCTTGTGCATAGCAGGCATGTGATCTATCTATCTTATTTAGTTTCCTGGAGTGTATCTACCTTTTTTTCAACTCATTTAGTGTATTTACTGACTTTTTCTGCTGAATGTGAAGCCATGGACCCACTGACTGTGCAAGAGTGTTGTGATGCACCTGAAAAAAACTGGACATTTTTTCAGCCTCAAGCATAAGAAATCGTATGAAAGTAGGAAGTTTATTCTTTTGTATTCTACTAACACAGTTTATGAATAACACTTCCTGAAACTTTCGTTGAGTTATCTCATGTTTTGTATTTTTGGTGATTTTTTTACTAACCATAACAAATGGCCCGTCCACAGGAAAAAACAAGGGACAGAACTGTCCGTCCTAAGTGAGATAACACCCCCAAAGTGACTCAGCTGTCATGCAGTTAACACCACCAAAGTGACTCAGCTGTCATGCAGTTAACACCCCACCCCCCACCCCCCCAAAGTGACTCAGCTGTCATGCAGTTAACACCACCAAAGTGACTCGGCTGTCGTGCAGTTAACACCCCCAAAGTGACTCAGCTGTCATGCAGTTAACACCCCCAAAGTGACTCAACTGTCATGCAGTTAACACCCCCAAAGTGACCCAGCTGTCATGCAGTTAACGCCCCCAAAATGACCCAGATGTCATGCAGTTAACGCCCCCAAAGTGACCCAGCTGTCATGCAGTTAACGCCCCCAAAGTGACCCAGCTGTCATGCAGTTAACACCCCCAAAGTGACTCGGCTGTCATGCAGTTAACACCACCAAAGTGACTCAGCTGTCATGCAATTAACACCCCACCCCCCACCCCCCAAAGTGACTCAGCTGTCATGCAGTTAACACCACCAAAGTGACTCAGCTGTCGTGCAGTTAACACCCCAAAGTGACTCAGCTGCCATGCAGTTAACACCCCCAAAGTGACTCAGCTGCCATGCAGTTAACACCCCCAAAGTGACCCAGCTGCCATGCAGTTAACACCCCCAAAGTGACCCAGCTGCCAAGCATTCTCCTCCCATGAGCTGCCTCATGATGGCCCAGTGTTGACAGCTCCTTGTCCCAGTCCATGAACTGCAACAGGAGGAGTCTGGGTGTGGCATGGTCTGATGGCCCGGTGTTGACAACTCCTTGTGGACTCCCAGTCCTAGGACTGCAACAGGAGGAGTCTGGGTGTGGCATGGTCTGATGGCCCGGTGTTGACAGTTCCTTGTGGACTCCCAGTCCTAGGATTGCAACAGGAGGAGTCTGGGTGTGGCATGGTCTGATGGCCCGGTGTTGACAGTTCCTTGTGGACTCCCAGTCCTAGGATTGCAACAGGAGGAGTCTGGGTGTGGCATGGTCTGATGGCCCGGTGTTGACAGTTCCTTGTGGACTCCCAGTCCTAGGATTGCAACAGGAGGAGTCTGGGTGTGGCATGGTCTGATGGCCCGGTGTTGACAGCTCCTTGTCCCAGTCCTGGGACTGCAACAGGAGGAGTCTGGGTGTGGCATGGTCTGATGGCCCGGTGTTGACAGCTCCTTGTCCCAGTCCTGGGACTGCAACAGGAGGAGTCTGGGTGTGGCATGGTCTGATGGCCCGGTGTTGACAGCTCCTTGTCCCAGTCCTGGGACTGCAACAGGAGGAGTCTGGGTGTGGCATGGTCTGATGGACCGGTGTTGACAGCTCCTTGTCCCAGTCCAGGGACTGCAACAGGAGGAGTCTGGGTGTGGCATGGTCTGATGGCCCGGTGTTGACAGCTCCTTGTCCCAGTCCTGGGACTGCAACAGGAGTCTGGGTGTGGCATGGTCTGATGGCCTGGTGTTGACAGCTCCTTGTCCCAGTCCTGGGACTGCAACAGGAGGAGTCTGGGTGTGGCATGGTCTGATGGCCTGGTGTTGACAGCTCCTTGTGGACTCCCAGTCCTGGGACTGCAACAGGAGGAGTCTGGGTGTGGCATGGTCTGATGGCCCGGTGTTGACAGTTCCTTGTGGACTCCCAGTCCTAGGATTGCAACAGGAGGAGTCTGGGTGTGGCATGGTCTGATGGCCTGGTGTTGACAGCTCCTTGTACCAGTCCTAGGACTGCAACAGGAGGAGTCTGGGTGTGGCATGGTCTGATGGCCCGGTGTTGACAGCTCCTTGTCCCAGTCCTGGGACTGCAACAGGAGGAGTCTGGGTGTGGCATGGTCTGGGTAACTGGAAAAAAAATGGGTTGAGCAGGCGCAGAGGATCAGACATTGAAAAAGAAAACTTTTGTTTGAAAAAAAAAAAAAAAAGAAAAAAAAGAAAGGAAGAAGAAGACTATAGAAGAGCCTTCGGATGTATGCAGGCCTTTGTCATGGTAGAATAGTCCCCATTACTTAATCAGCCCTTACCAGAATCCACTGGACATCTCTTGATTCGTCTCCATTGAAACTGTTTATACCTAACAAGATGTTCCTTGTCACCACTACACTTTAGTGGTCCTTGCAGATTTCTAGAACATGTGTACCATGCAGTTATTCAGTGAAAATGTGCTTTGGCACCCCCCTATCTTCCTCCCCTCACCCCCCCCCCCCCCCCTTTCCCATCCTTCTTTTCTACCATCCCCATTGCTGACTGCCCTCACTTATGAATTTTCTAATGCTCACTGTTTCTGGTTGTTACCAGATCTAACCCGATTACTGCAAGTCTGTAAATAGCTGTCAGACTTATCTTTGTTCATCGAGATCCTTAAAATACTTCAGCAGAAATTACAGCAATGTTTAAAGAAAAAAAATGTTTCACTTCGCAATGTTAAAGAAAGTGGAGGAAAATATGATTTAAAAAAAAAAAGAAAAAAAAGGAAGAAGAAGTTTAGGGATTGGCTCTCTGATTTGGATTGGGACAAAACTTTGAAGGATTGGTCCATGGGCCACATTCTGTCTTTTCACCAGATTCACCAGAGGAAGACCTAAGAGGTCAAAACGTGTTGTGTTTTGTCTTGTGATTTGTTTGTTCACATTGCTTGGTGGAGTCATAATTGTTTTTTTAGAAATTGTGTAGATCTCCACCTGCAGTTGCCTCACTTTGCAACTCACCAGATTCTGTCAACATTGGGTCGGTAGTGTTTGTGTGACGTAGCTGACAGACAGACAGATGCAACTCACCAGATTCTGTCAACATTGGGTCGGTAGTGTTTGTGTGACGTAGCTGACAGACAGACAGATGCAACTAACCAGATTATGTCAACGTTGGGTCGGTAGTGTTTGTGTGACGTAGCTGACAGACAGACAGATGTAACTCACCAGATTCTGTGAATATTGGGTCGGTAGAGTTTGTGTGACATAGCTGACTGACAGACAGATGCAACTCACCAGATTCTGTCAATATTGGGTCGGTAGTGTTTGTGTGACCTGGCTGACAGACAGACAGATCAGCCATCAGACAGGGGAAAGACATAACCTCCTTGGTGGAGTTACAGACAAATGGACCATCAGACAGGGAAAAGACATAACCTCCTTTGTGGAGTTACAGACAGATCAACCATCAACAGGGAAAAGACATAACCTCCTTTGTGGAGTTACAGACAAATGGACCATCAGACAGGGAAAAGACATGACCTCCTTTGTGGAGTTACAGACAGATCAACCATCAAACAGGGAAAAGACATAACCTCCTTTGTGGAGTTACAGACAATGGACCATCAGACAGGGAAAGACATGACCTCCTTTGTGGAGTTACAGACAGATCAACCATCAAACAGGGAAAAGACATGACCTCCTTGTAGAGTTACAGACAAATGGACCATCAGACAGGGAAAAGACATGACCTCCTTTGTGGAGTTACAGACAGATCAACCATCAAACAGGGAAAAGACATAACCTCCTTTGTGGAGTTACAGACAAATGGACCATCAGACAGGGAAAAGACATGACCTCCTTTGTGGAGTTACAGACAAATGGACCATCAGACAGGGAAAAGACATAACCTCCTTAGTGGAGTTACAGACAGATCAGCCATCAGACAGGGAAAAGACATAACCTCCTTTGTGGAGTTACAGACAAATGGACCATCAGACAGGGGAAAAGACATAACCTCCTTTGTGGAGTTACAGACAGATCAACCATCAGACAGGGAAAAGACATGACCTCCTTGGTGGAGTTACAGACAGATCAACCATCAGACAGGGAAAAGACATAACCTCCTTTGTGGAGTTACAGACAAATGGACCATCAGACAGGGGAAAAGACATAACCTCCTTTGTGGAGTTACAGACAGATCAACCATCAGACAGGGAAAAGACATAACCTCCTTGGTGGAGTTACAGACAGATCAGCCATCAGACAGGGAAAAGACATGACCTTCTTTGTGGAGTTACAGACAAATGGACCATCAGACAGGGAAAAGACATAACCTCCTTTGTGGAGTTACAGACAAATGGACCATCAGACAAGGGAAAAGGCATAACTCCTTTGTGGAGTTACAGACAGATCAACCATCAGACAGGGAAAAGACATGACCTCCTTGGTGGAGTTACAGACAGATCAACCATCAGACAGGGAAAAGACATAACCTCCTTTGTGGAGTTACAGACAGATCAACCATCAGACAGGGAAAAGACATAACCTCCTTTATGGAGTTACAGACAAATGGACCATCAGACAGGGAAAAGACATGACCTCCTTGGTGGAGTTACAGACAGATCAACCATCAAACAGGGAAAAGACATAACCTCCTTTGTGGAGTTACAGACAAATGGACCATCAGACAGGGAAAAGACATGACCTCCTTTGTGGAGTTACAGACAGATCAACCATCAGACAGGGAAAAGACATAACCTCCTTTGTGGAGTTACAGACAAATGGACCATCAGACAGGGAAAAGACATAACCTCCTTTGTGGAGTTACAGACAGATCAACCATCAGACAGGGAAAAGACATAACCTCCTTTGTGGAGTTACAGACAGATCAACCATCAGACAGGGAAAAGACATGACCTCCTTGGTGGAAATTCCATGACAAAGGGTGTGGATTGGCAGAAAGCTGCTTTGGTCCTGTACCTCGCTGACAGACAAACAAACCAACATGCACAGGAAAAGACAGAAGCTCCTTGGTGGAGTGTTCAAGATTTTGAGGTGTGGATTGGCAGAGGCCTCCCTTGGCCCTGTACCTCACAGACAGATAAACAAACAAACCAACATGGACAGGAAAAGACGTAAGCTCCTTGGTGGAGTGTTCATGATTTTGAGGTGTGGATTGGCAGAGGCCTCCCTTGGCCCTGTACCTCACTGACAGACAAAAACAAACCAACATGGACAGGAAAAGATGTAAGTTCCTTGGTGGAGTGTTCATGACACAAGGGTGTGGATTGGCAGAGGCCTGCTCTTGCCCTGCTGAAGCACAATGTCAGCGTCAGTGTGGAGGTGTCCGGGGAGGTGGTGCAGAAGTATTTCGCAGAGTTGTCCGAACCTGATTCCATGGTATTTCCTTTCCGCCAACGATGCTCCTTCTGCATCATGGGTTTTCATTTTTTGAGTTTTGTGCAGTTGCTTGGTTGACTGAAAAAGATTGGTTGGTCATGAGACTTGATTTCTTACCTCTAAATTACATGTTTCTTGTCCATATGTAGATGACATATTTTTGTCAGTAAGTTGTTTATTTAGTGTCTGAAGATTATTTCTTTTCAAAGTGAAATGAAAACAAGCAAAAGAATATGATTTAGATTATTTAATGTCTCCAGATTGCGTTTTTCAGATTTAAATGATAACTAGCAAAAGAACGTAATTTGGTACGGAATTTTGATTTTCATATGATCAGCAATGGTATTAGAGGTCTGAACCATGTTTGATTTTACACATTTTTCGTATCAAATTTGGTACAGAATGCTGATTTTCACATGATTGATAGTCATAGATCTGCAACCAACTCTGTCACCATTTGAGTTATACATTTTTCTTGTCAGTAGACAGTGCTTTTCTTGGATATTCATCCAGAATTTTGACAAACTATGGATTATTTAGTATAGTGAATTAAATGATAGATGTATTGTAAAATGCTGTTCGGTCTCTAGAAACAACTTCTGATTTTGATCATGGATGACTTAAGGTTATTATATGTGGATGTCCATCTTTTTGCAACACTCTGTGTGTGTGTGTGTGTGTGTGTGTGTGTGTGTGTGTGTGTGTGTGTGCGTGCGTGCGTGCGTGCGTGCGTGCGTGCGTGCGTGTGTGTGTGTGTGCGCGCTTGCACACATGGTGGCTAAGAGTGCATGTGCATGTGTATGTGTATATATATGTGCATGTGCACATAATGAATTAGACTACAGTATTGCAATTGTGCCTATCTGTTCTGTACAATTTTTTTTCTCTCTGATGTTTCAACAGTTTTCATTTTGAGTTGAGCATTTGTTTACTTCGAACATTTTCCAGAAGGTTTCATTGGAAGTTGTGTTTGAGTCTTCTGCTGTCTCTCTGTGTCTGTCTTTGTCTGTCTGTCTGTCTGTCTGTCTGCCTGTCTGTCTGTCTCTCTCTCTCTCTCTCTCTCTCTCTCTCTCTCTCTCTCTCTCTCTCTCTTTCTTTCTCTCCTTCTCTCTCTCTCTTTTCTTCTTTACATTTTACTTAGTTCATGTTTGTGTGTGTGTGTGATGTATGTTGGTTGGTTTGTTTTGGGATTGTTTTTAGTTTTTTTCACGGTGTGGGAAAGGGGTACAAAACAGAAAGGATTTCCCAGTGGGCATGGTTTTGGGGGGTTGTGGTACTGGCAAAAATGGATGTCTCCCTCTTTCTCTCTCTCTGTCTCTCTCTCTCTCTTTCTTTCTATCTTTCCTGCCCCCCCCCCCCTCCCCCACTTTCTCTCTTTTCATCCCTCCCCATTTTTCTTTCTTTCTCTGTATACTGTACATCTCTCCTTTTTTTCTGTCCAGCATGTGTGTGTGTGTGTGTCTTTCCATTGCCTCAGTTTCTCCCAATCTCTCTCTGCCTCTTGCTCTTGCTGTGTGTGTGTCTGTCTGTCTGTCTATTAGTCTCTCTCTCTCTCTCTCTCTCTCTCTCTCTCTCTCTCTCTCCCTCTCTCTCCCCCCCTTCCCCCCCCCCCCCCCCCCCACACACACACTCCTCTACCTCCTCTCCCTTCTTCTCCTTCTACCCTCCACTCTCTCTTTGTGTCTTGTTACCTCCCTGTTAGTGACATCTCTCAAGAATTTTATGTGTTGACTGAAGTCTGAACCTGTGTTTGTTTGGTTTTGTTTTGTTTGGTTTTTAAACACACTGGTAGTGAAGGTGTATGTATTGAACCTTTCGAGACATGTTCTTCTTTGCTGTTGCTCGGCAACGGTAACCTTTTTCAGGCAGGTGTATGGGTGATACAGCGCTTTGAAACTGACATCTTCTTTCAACATCATCTTTTGTACGTGTTTGTGCATGTGTTATGTATATGAAGATGTGTTTGAGTGTACTTATGAATGCATGCATGTATCTCTGAGTATGTGGTTGTGACCAAAAGACAAGATTGTAGATGCATGTTTGTGTGATGGATTGCCAATTTGTGCATGAAAATGTGTGTGTGTGTGTGTGTGCGTGCGTGTGTGTGTGTGTGTGTGTGTGTGTGTGTGTGTGTGTGTGTGTGTTGTGTGTGTGTTTTAAGTTTATAGGGTATTTTTTAACTCTTGTTGATATTCTGATTCCTAGACCAGATTGGAATGTCATTGCTTCCTTTGTTCTTTTGCCAGGCTTCTGCTGTATCCAAGCACTTTGTGGCTCTCTCCACCAATAAAGTAAGTAATGTGTTGTAATGATAAAGATGTAAGGCTGGGGAGGGTGGGGGGGAGGGGGATTATCATACACTTTTGGAAACTGGTCATGGTGGGAGCCTGAACAAAGTGCCATTTTGGTTACCTGTGTTTATTTCGTTTTGGGTACCTGCCTTTACCTCACTCCTTACCAAAAGGTATAGAATTATCCTGTGTTTATTTGCTTTGGGTACCTGGCTTTACCTCACTCCTTACCAAAAGGTATAGAATTATCCTTTGTTTATTTCGTTTTGGGTACCTGCCTTTACCTCACTCCTTACCAAAAGGTATCAAATTATCCTGTGTTTATTTTGTTTTGGGTACCTGGCTTTACCTCACTCCTTACCAAAAGGTATCAAATTATCCTTTGTTTATTTCGTTTTGGGTACCTGCCTTTACCTCACTCCTTACCAAAAGGTATCAAATTATCCTGTGTTTATTTCGTTTTGAGTACCTGGCTTTACCTCACTCCTTACCAAAAGGTATAGAATTATCCTGTGTTTATTTCATTTTGAAACCCTGAGACTCAAACAGAAATAACCATCCAATGAAGTCAGTTTCAAACAGGCAGACACTGTTTTAGGTAAGGACAAGTCATATGATTAAAGACAGTTCTTGGTGAATTGCATAGCTGACACAAATATCAGTGTTCGTTGAATGGTAGGAAAGAGAGATAAAACAAACAAACAAAAAAAGGAAAAAAGAACAGTACAAGAACTCAGTGTCTGACTCTGCTTCTGTTTGTTTACAGCGACATTAGCCTTTGATGCAGATAAGACTGATATTGTGTGAGCACTGTGAGGTCAGAAAGGATGTTTTCCAGTTACGTACCAAACTCTTCATCTCCCTTTTTTTTTTGTTTTGTTTTAATATGTCTGTACCTCATGAATAGTAACATGCTCCATTTTGTAGCGATTCTTCACAGAATGCTGACCTTCCGTATGATTATGTAAATGAAAATGGGGAGTAACTGACCTTGTTAGGGTCAGACCTCATGTGCTGTGACCATGAACTTTGGACGATATTTGTTGTAAAGTTTTGAAAACAGTGTATTCATTACCTACATATTTGGTTGTTGATGTCCTTACCTTCATCTGTGCGTAAATGTAATTTGCCATCTAAAAAAAAAATCCAAAAATAATGGCTGAGAAAAAAGATTAAAAGAATATACTAAAAAAAAAGATGTGTATCTTCTTCAGATCTTTTTCAGTTATATAGACTAAAATGAAATAAACACATGTGGAATTTATCCGTATGAAATTACTTATCTTTAAGATTGAGCTTTACTTTTTCTAGCTATTCCATATATCTTTAAGATTGAGCTTTACTTTTTCTAGGTATTCCATATAGGATTTTTGTTTTTGTCTTTTGCTTTACCATGTTTTTTGTACAAATGCTCACTTGCGTGTTTAGATGTTCATACTAAGGGGTTTGGATTGCTTCCAGTGGTTGACCTCATTTCCTTTAGTTTTCATTCGATATGTGGAAGGTTTTACTGCATTCAGTGGTTGCTTTTGTTTCTCTTTTGAAATATGAGAGGTTTTGATATTGACATGTTTAGAAACAAATACAACCTCATCTGCTAGGCTGTGAACATTAAGAACACAAAAATTTTTGAAAAAGTCAGAAAATTCACGGCATTCCTGTGATTTGATGGTTGTAATGTTTGTTTCAGACAAAAGTGAAGGAGTTTGGCATTGACGAGAGGAACATGTTTGAGTTCTGGGATGTGAGTTTCTTATTTGATCAGTTCTAGAAAAAGTAATTTGGTTTTTTAAAATATTTTTGTAATGGTTCACTTTTAGAACTTTTGGCCCTTAGTATTCATTTCTGCTTTTTCAGTTCTCAGGTAAGTTGGTGGAGACGTTCGACAATGTTCCCTATTGGATAGAGATTTCTATAAAGATTTCTGTTTGTTGAACTTATTATATTTCATCCACTAATACTTGATGTCCAAAGGTGACAACCTTGACAATTACAGTTGTCTGTCAAACTCTGTGAGACCGCCCATGTCTGTTGATGGTGTTGTGTCTTTGACAATTACAGTTGTCTGTCAAACTCTGTGAGACCACCCATGTCTGTTGATGGTGCTGTGTCTTTGACAATTACAGTTGTCTGTCAAACTCTGTGAGACCACCCATGTCTGTTGATGGTGCTGTGTCTTTGACAATTACAGTTGTCTGTCAAACTCTGTGAGACCACCCATGTCTGTTGATGGTGCTGTGTCTTTGACAATTACAGTTGTCTGTCAACTCAGTGAGACTGCCCATGTCTGTTGATGGTGCTGTGTCTTTGACAATTACAGTTGTCTGTCAAACTCTGTGAGACCGCCCATGTCTGTTGATGGTGCTGTGTCTTTGACAATTACAGTTGTCTGTCAAACTCAGTGAGACTGCCCATGTCTGTTGATGGTGCTGTGTCTTTGACAATTACAGTTGTCTGTCAAACTCTGTGAGACCGCCCATGTCTGTTGATGGTGCTGTGTCTTTGACAATTACAGTTGTCTGTCAAACTCAGTGAGACTGCCCATGTCTGTTGATGGTGCTGTGTCTTTGACAATTACAGTTGTCTGTCAAACTCAGTGAGACCGCCCATGTCTGTTGATGGTGTTGTGTCTTTGACAATTACAGTTGTCTGTCAAACTCAGTGAGACCGCCCATGTCTGTTGATGGTGGTGTGTCTTTGACAATTACAGTTGTCTGTCAAACTCAGTGAGACCGCCCATGTCTGTTGATGGTGGTGTGTCTTTGACAATTACAGTTGTCTGTCAAACTCAGTGAGACCGCCCATGTCTGTTGATGGTGGTGTGTCTTTGACAATTACAGTTGTCTGTCAAACTCAGTGAGACCGCCCATGTCTGTTGATGGGGTGTGTCTTTGACAATTACAGTTGTCTGTCAAACTCAGTGAGACCGCCCATGTCTGTTGATGGTGGTGTGTCTTTGACAATTACAGTTGTCTGTCAAACTCAGTGAGACCGCCCATGTCTGTTGATGGTGTTGTGTCTTTGACAATTACAGTTGTCTGTCAAACTCAGTGAGACTGCCCATGTCTGTTGATGGTGGTGTGTCTTTCACAACTTCATGAATTTGACATCGGTCTCACAAGTTCATACATTTGACATTGGTCTCACAAGTTCATACATTTGACATTGGTTTCACAAGTTCATACATTTGACATTAGTCTCACACGTTCATACATTTGACATCGGTCTCACAAGTTCATGAATTTGAAATTGGTCTCACAAGTTCATACATTTGACATTGGTTTCACAAGTTCATGCATTTGACATTGCTCTCACAAGTTCATACATTTGACATTGGTCTCACAAGTTCATACATTTGACATTGCTCTCACAAGTTCATACATTTGACATTGGTCTCACAAGTTCATACATTTGACATTGGTCTCACAAGTTCATACATTTGACATTGATCTCACAAGGGTTTTTTTTTTGTTTTTTGTTGTTGTTTTTTTGTAATAAACATTTTATTGCATTTTTTTAAACAATAACACACACACACATGAATGAAGAAAGCAACGGGAAAAGGGCACATGAAGTGGGTAGTGGGGGAAAAGGGGAAGGGGGTATATACGAAAGGGGATATCTGAGATTATCATACTCCTGAAAGTAACATCATCATCAATAGTAATAGTAACAGCAATAACATCTCATTAATAACAACAATACCTGCAACAACACATTCATACATTTGACATCGGTCTCACAAGTTCATGAATTTGACATTGGTCTCACAAGTTCATACATTTGACATTGGTTTCACAAGTTCATACATTTGACATTGGTCTCACAAGTTCATACATTTGACATTGGTCTCACAAGTTCATACATTTGACATTGCTCTCACAAGTTCATACATTTGACAGTGGTCTCACAAGTTCATACATTTGAAATGGTCTCACAAGTTCATACATTTGACAGTGGTCTCACAAGTTCATACATTTGACAGTGGTCTCACAAGTTCATACATTTGACATCGGTCTCACGAGTTCATACATTTGACATTGGTTTCACAAGTTCATGCATTTGACATTGCTCTTACAAGTTCTTCACAAGTTCATACATTTTACAGTGGTCTCACATGTTCATACACTTGACAGTGGTCTCACAAGTTCATACATTTGATGTTGGTCTCACAAGTTCAAACATTTGATGTTGGTCTCACAAGTTCATACATTTGACATTGGTTTCACAAGTTCATACATTTGACAGTGGTCTCACAAGTTCATACATTTGACAGTGGTCTCACAAGTTCATACATTTGACATTGGTCTCACAAGTTCATGAATTTGATAGTGGTCTCACAAGTTCATACATTTGACAGTGGTCTCACAAGTTCATACATTTGACAGTCACAGATGTCTCCAGACACCATGGCCCTGGCCTGTAATTAGATGTTGTGTGACTTTCAGTGGGTTGGTGGTCGCTACTCCCTGTGGTCAGCCATTGGCATGTCCATCGCTCTTCACATCGGTCAGTTTCTCTCTCTCTCTCTCTCTCTCTCTCTCTCTCTCTCTCACTCTCACTCTCTCCCTCTCTCTGCATATGCTTTTGTTACCTGTAAAAATTGATTTTTTTCCTCTGTCCAGAAAATTGCCAGGGTTCTTTAGCTTACAGTAAGAGCCTGCTGTGCCTACAGTCTCAGTCTGTTGTCTCCTTTGAAAGAATAGCGCACATCCCACTCCTTTAACCTTTGACTTACGGGATTGTCTGTCATCAGATGAAAAAGAAGTAGAAAAACTTCCCACACTATTGCATGCCTGTCAATGCATTGTTGAATTTTGATGGGCGTAGAAATAGCTGTGTGTGGTCTTGTGAATGCAGTATGCATTAATGTTGACTTTGATAAAAATATAAAAAAAAGCAGTGTTTATGCATATAAACTGTAAACTACATTGAGTTCTGTTGTGCCGGTCCACCACACTCCACTTCACTACCAATCTGCTCCATCTGGCCTCCTGAATGTGGACGTCAAGCAGTGTATTACTCTGGTGAACAGCATGTCAACATTGTGCAGTGTATTACTCTGGTGAACAGCATGTCAACATTGTGCAGTGTATTACTCTGGTGAACAACATGTCAACATTGTGCAGGGGATATTAAGTAACGGACTGTTTTCATGAAAAGGTTGTCAGCCTTTTGCAGGGAACAAGAGGTCATGAACCCTGGGACGAAAAAAACTTGTTGACAGATAATGCTTGTGGCAAATCTGTGTTACATGGTATACAGTGAAGGTAGGAACAGAGTAATCCACAAATGTTGGTAGCACTATACACTTTCTTGTTGTGTTCAACAATGGTTTTCATGAACGCCACTGACTTTATTTGTTTTTCACCTGAAGAAAAAATTTTTTAGAGAGCCAACAGGATTATTATTACTACATGAGCCATGCTTTTTAGTTTGAAATTAGCCTCATTGTGATGAAATTACGACCAACGAAAGAGAAAGCTTTGAAAGTATTTAAGACTCAAAACAGCATGGTGTGACCTTGTTTCTTTGGCCAAAAGAGACTGTCAGGAGGCATCACAGGCAGTGTAGAATGGGCATGCTGTGTCTGTCTGGGACTGTCAGGAGGCATCACACGCAGTGTAGAATGGGCATGCTGTGTCTGTCTGGGACTGTCAGGGGGCATCACATGCAGTGTAGAATGGGCACGCTGTGTCTGTCTGGGACTGTCAGGGGGCATCACATGCAGTGTAGAATGGGCATGCTGTGTCTGTCTGGGACTGTCAGGGGGCATCACATGCAGTATAGAATGGGCATGCTGTGTCTGTCTGGGAGTGTCATGGGGCCTCACATGCAGTGTAGAATGGGCACGCTGTGTCTGTCAGGGACTGTCAGGGGGCATCACATGCAGTGTAGAATGGGCACGCTGTGTCTGTCTGGGACTGTCAGGGAGCATCACATACAGTGTAGAATGGGCATGCTGTGTCTGTCTGGAACTGTCAGGAGGCATCACACGCAGTGTAGAATGGGCATGCTGTGTCTGTCTGGGACTGTCAGGGGGCATCACATGCAGTGTAGAATGGGCACGCTGTGTCTGTCTGGACTGTCAGGGGGCATCACATGCAGTGTAGAATGGGCATGCTGTGTCTGTTTTGGACTGTCAGAGGGCAGAACATGCAGTGTAGAATGGGCATGCTGTGTCTGTTTTGGACTGTCAGGGGCATCACATGCAGTGTAGAATGGGCATGCTGTGTCTGTTTTGGACTGTCAGGGGGCATCACACACAGTGTAGAATGGGCACGCTGTGTCTGTCTGGGACTGTCAGGGGGCATCACATGCAGTGTAGAATGGGCACGCTGTGTCTGGGACTGTCAGAGGGCATCACATGCAGTGTAGAATGGGCACGCTGTGTCTGGGACTGTCAGAGGGCATCACATGCAGTGTAGAATGGGCACGCTGTGTCTGTCTGGGACTGTCAGGGGGCATCACACGCAGTGTAGAATGGGCACACTGTGTCTGTTTGGGATTGTCAGGGGGCATCACATGCAGTGTAGAATGGGCACACTGTCTCTGTCTGGGACTGTCAGGGGGCATCACATGCAGTGTAGAATAGGCACGCTATGTCTGGGACTGTCAGGGGGCATCACATGCAGTGTAGAATGGGCACACTGTGTCTGGGACTGTCAGGGGGCAGTGTAGAATGGGCATGCTGTGTCTGTTTGGGACTGTCAGGGGGCATCACATGCACTGTAGAATGGGCACGCTGTGTCTGTTTGGCAGTGTCAGGGGCCGTGTAGAATGGGCATGCTGTGTCTGTCTGGGACTATCGGGGGGCATCACACGCAGTGTAGAATGGGCACACTGTGTCTGTTTTGGACTATCAGGGGGCATCACATGCAATGTAGAATGGGCACACTGTTTGTCTGGGACTGTCAGGGGCATCACATGCAGTGTAGAATGGGCATGCTGTGTCTGTCTGGGACTGTCAGGGGGCATCACATGCAATGTAGAATGGGCACGCTGTGTCTGTTTTGGACTGTCAGGGGGCATCACATGCAGTGTAGAATGGCACACTGTGTCTGTTTCGGACTGTCAGGGGCATCACATGCAGTGTAGAATGGGCACACTGTGTCTGTTTTGGACTGTCAGGGGGCATCACACACAGTGTAGAATGGGCACGCTGTGTCTGTTTGGGACTGTCAGGGGGCATCACATGCAGTGTAGAATGGGCACACTGTGTCTGTTTGGGACTATCAGGGGGTATCACATGCAGTGTAGAATGGGCATGCTGTGTCTGTTTGGGACTGTCAGGGGGCATCACATGCAGTGTAGAATGGGCATGCTGTGTCTGACTGCGAGTGTCGGGGGCATCACATGCAGTGTAGAATGGGCACACTGTGTCTGTCTGGGACTGTCAGGGGGCAGTGTAGAATGGGCACGCTGTATCTGTTTTGGACTGTCAGGAGGCATGACATGCAGTGTAGAATGGGCACGCTGTGTCTGTTTTGGACTGTCAGGGGGCATCACATGCAGTGTAGAATGGGCACGCTGTGTATGTCTGGACTGACAGGGGGCATCACATGCAGTGTAGAATGGGCATGCTGTGTCTGTCTGGGACTGTCAGGGGGCAGAACATGCAGTGTAGAATGGGCAGGCTGTGTATGTCTGGGACTGTCAGGGGGCATCACATGCAGTGTTAGAATGGGCAACGCTGTGTCTGTTTTGGACTGTCAGGGGGCATCACATGCAGTGTAGAATGGGCACACTGTGTCTGTCTGGGACTGTCAGGGAGCATCACACGCAGTGTAGAATGGGCACGCTGTGTCTGTTTGGGACTGTCAGGAGGCATGACATGCAGTGTAGAATGGGCACGCTGTGTCTGTTTTGGACTGTCAGGGGGCATCACATGCAGTGTAGAATGGGCACGCTGTGTATGTCTGGGACTGACAGGGGGCATCACATGCAGTGTAGAATGGGCACGCTGTGTCTGTTTGGGACTGTCAGGGGGCATCACATGCAGTGTAGAGTGGGCACGCTGTGTCTGTCTGGGACTGTCCGAGGGCATCACATGCAGTGTAGAATGGGCATGCTGTGTCTGTCTGGACTGTCAGGGGGCATCACATGCAATGTAGAATGGGCACGCTGTGTCTGTTTTGGACTGTCAGGGGATATCATATGCAGTGTAGAATGGGCATGCTGTGTCTGTCTGGGACTGTCAGGGAGCATCACATGCAGTGTAGAATGGGCACACTGTGTCTGTCTGGGACTGTCAGAGGGCAGTGTAGAATGGGCATGCTGTGTCTGTTTGGGACTGTCAGGGGGCATCACATGCAGTGTAGAATGGGCACGCTGTGTCTGTTTTGGACTGTCAGGGGCATCACATGCAGTGTAGAATGGGCGCGCTGTGTCTGTCTGGGACTATCAGGGGCATCACATGCAGTGTAGAATGGGCACGCTGTGTCTGTTTTGGACTGTCAGGGGCAGAGTGTAGAATGGGCAGCTGTGTCTGTTTGGACTGTCAGGGGGCATCACATGCAGTGTAGAATGGGCACGGCTGTGGTTTCCTGTTCCTTTGTGGACTGTCAGGGGCATCACATGCAGTGTAGAATGGGCACGCTGTGTCTGTTGGATGTCTGGGGGATCACATGCAGTGTAGAATGGCACGCTGTGTCTGTTTGGACTGTCAGGGGGATAGTGTAAATGGGCACGCTGTGTCTGTTCTGGGACTGTCAGGGGCATCACATGCACAGTGTGAATGGGCACGAGCTGTGTCTGTTTGGGACTGTCAGGGGGCAGTGTAGAACGGGCACACTGTGTCTGTTTGGGGACTGTCAGAGGGCATCACACGCAGTGTAGAATGGGCACACTGTGTCCGTTTGGGATTGTCAGGGGGCAGTGTAGAATGGGCACGCTGTGTCTGTTTGGGACTGTCAGGGGCATCACATGCAGTGTAGAATGGGCACGCTGTGTCTGTTTAGGATGCATGGGTAACTGTTGCACAGTCAAGCAGTTGAGAATCTTGTACATTATGTAGAGGTCAGAGTTCATTAACTTATCAAAGTTCAGTAATTTATCAAAGGTAGTGATGTGAAAAATGTCTCTGTGAACATGAAGTAATGAATCTCTTGTTTTTTCTTTCTCTGTCTGCATGTGTGTTTGTCTGTCTGTCTTTCTCTCTCTCTCTCTCTCTCTCTCTCTCTCTCTCTCTCTCTCTCTCTCTCTCTCTCTCTCTCTCTCCTTCTCTCTCTCTCTGTCTCTGTCTTTCTCTCTTTCTATCCCCCTTACCCTTCCACCACTCCATGAAAATTTCTTCTACAAATTGTTCTGTTTGATCTTTTTTGCTTGTCATCTATTTGTTGTTGTTTTGCTTTGTTCTTTTTTTTTTCCGTTCATTTGTTGTTTTTCCCCCATGTTTTAAAAAAATGTGTGTATGAAAAATAACTGGAAAGGTTCAGAAAAAGAAAACTCAATGAAGTATTCAGTCCCAGACAGTGCCTGGCTCTTCTACAGGCATGGACAACTTTGAACAGCTGCTGAGCGGGGCGCACTTTATGGACAACCACTTCAAGTCTGCTCCCCTGGAGAAGAACGTAAGGAGGGGTGGTGCTGGTATGTGTGGAGGCAAAGAGGGAGAGAGAGAGAATGTATCGAACGTGTGTATCTGTTGGCTCGTGAATGAAGGTGTGAGGCCAATGATAAGCAGTGACTTGGTACAGTCTTCAGATGAATTCAGAAGTCCTCAAAAAACAGAAAATTCATCTGATTTAATGGATGAAAGATAAGTTTGGTGGAAAATCACCAGGGCCATCGATTTTGATGAGGGACGCTATTTTGTACTCGGAGAGAGGGAGGGAGATAGAGGGAGGGGAACAGCAGAGTTGAGTGCTAAGCGCTGCGATGACAAGTCAGGAAATTGGAGTAAACATCACAACATCTGAACAGGCACCCGATAGTAATGAAGATCTCAGGAAATGTAATTGATGTGAAGAGGGCTTATGCTACGTTCCACTGAATCGGTAAGACTCTGCTGGTATGTCTCGAATAAGTCCGTGACTTAGCAAAAGTAAACAAGAACATGTCGCGATCCTTCCACCCACATTGTGCAGCAACTTCACGCTTCAAGTTGTTCACAATCACTGTACTAAAGCCTGTGTTTTTGTTGTTGCTTTCATTGCTTGCCGAGATCTGCATGCACTGTGGTACTGGGTAGTCAGGCTTACAGTGCTGCAGAAAGCTTTGGGGCCGGTGACGGGTACAAACTTGCCTTGACACAAACTTTTTATTGCCGTACATTTTGTTGTCGCCAGATAAAACTTAAAACCAGCATCAGTTATCAGTTCACTACAGTTGATGCTGTAGTAATTCTAATGTGCACACAGTGGCGGTATTGGATCCATTTAAAAGATGTTGGATTTTATAGATTATGTGTCTTGCATGTGTGTAAGTGCACACACACACATACACACCCGGACCCATGCACACACAAGCACACGTACTTATACTCGCACTCAGTTACATACGTATTCTGACTGTCACACATGTGCGCATGCAAGCAGGCACACAAGTATGCATGCATGTATGTGCACTCAAAAAAACAGCTGTTGATACCTTGTATTCAAATAATTCGGTGGTGTATATGAGTATGTGTGTGTGTGTGTGTGTGTGTGTGCGCGCGCCTTCATTTTGTCATGTTAACAGTGGGTCAGGGGAAGAGTAGTATTGATGGTAGCACCAGGTAATGTTATTGAAATTGTCATGGAAACACTAGTTAATATTCATTGCAGCAGTCAAGGTAACACTGTGTGATGTGTACGGCAAGTCGTCATGGTAACCAGAACGTGAAGATGATGTGTACCAGCAGTCCAGGTTGTCATGGTAACCATGTGTGTGGTGTGTTGCAGCTGCCTGTCATTCTGGCTCTGCTGGGCATCTGGTATGACAACTTCTACAAGGCAGAGTCCATCGCTCTGCTGCCCTATGATCAGGTGATTGCTTCCCTTTTGGTTGGTTGGGCAGACAGGAAAGGTTTCATTGCCTCCCTTTCTTCTTTCTTTTGTCTGACAAGAAATCTGTGATTGCCTCCCCTGACATAAAATGGCGCTGGCTATGATCATTATGCTGGTGGGCTCTCCCCCCCCCCCCCCCCCCCCCCACCCCACCCCCACCCACCCAGTCAGAGGACGTTACCATAGGCGGTGTATGGGGAAAAACCATGACTAAAAATAATTCAAAATTATTTCTGTTTTGACTTCTAACCCTTGACAACCACTTTTGTTCATATTGAAGATTAAGCAGATTGTAAACAGAAGGAAGCTGATTTAGAATGTGGGTTATCAAAAGTTCCTTTTGTTTTTTGTTTTTTCCATCTCTGTCTTTTTAACTAAAGCAGCTTTAGAGGCTTATAAAAAGTGGTTAGTTTCATGGGAGCACCTTTCAGCCTCCAGTAAGATAAAAGTGGTTGCCAGCTAGCAGGAAGACATCAAAGACCAGGGGGACTGAATAAGACTGAAAGTATTACGGATCGTGTGATGCTGGCTGAAAATGTTAGAAATAAATTCAGGATGAACTAACAAAAAAAAAAACAAAAAAAAGATAAAAGTGGTTAGCTTCATGGGAGTATTACCCTCTGAGCCTCCAATAGGGGAGCTGCCTCTGGACCCCAGTAGCCCCAGACCTCTGCCCATTTCAGTTGTTAGTGTTTTACATCTCCAGGATTTATCTGTGTATCTGCATTGTTGTGTCAACACAGGAAAGTCACAAATGGGGTTAGTGGGTCACATGCATTGTCATGGTGTAGCCAGGTGCTAAAAGTGCACGTATTTCTTGGACAATCTCAGCAAACAAAATGTTTTGTTCAAGAGTTACCTCCCTTGATTGATGAATCTCAATTATTTTATGTCAGCTCTTGAAAATGAATGCCTCAGAACCTACATAGTTATATACATATGTGACTGAAGTCACAAAAATTAATGTATTAATGTATTTTATTCGTTACAACTGCTCTGGACCGAGAAGCCCATATTTTCTCTAAACTGGTATTTTGCACAGTTAATCTTGGTGCCATTTTTAATCATCCGCTGGCCAAATCTTGAAACATTTCTTGATTTCGCAAAAAGTATGAGAAAAACTGAAGAATCTGAAAACTAACATTAAAGGTAAAGTCCGTAAGCTCTCATTTCGTATATTGCATGCCTGGGATCTTTTCCTCACAAGCTTGCAACTATATGAAATGACTGACAGCACCAACCTCTCTTGAACAGTCGTCTTCTTTGTTCCACTCTTTGTCATTGTTGGAGTTTTGATCTTAATCGCCATTCTATTTAATTCAGACTTCCCGATCAAATTCTTGCGAATGACTCCGTTTCTGTGATAAATACAACTGAAAATATATAGAAATTATTATCCAGAAGTCCATTTCAAGAGAGTGTTTTTTTTTTTTATCGAAAATGGTACCAAAAGCATGTGTCGACGGCCTGGCGACGAGGAAAGCCAGTTGTGTTTTCTATAGTTTTCAAAGACAAAGTTCTTTGCCCAGACACATGCTTGGAAAATCATGTTTATATGTATGAAAAGAGTGGAAAGCCTGCTATTCATTCATTACAAAATTATTTCATGCTGTTTGATATTTCTTATCACAGTAGAGAAAAATATGACACAAACTCATTAAAAGTGGGTTCACTCTCCAACTTTAATCACCAGTAATTTTAATGCAGCAACAAATCATCAAATGTGACATGCTTCATTCTGTTCCTTGGGTTCTGAGGTTTTCGTGTCGATGGTAAGTAGGTTTGAATACTTTGAATGGACAGTGAGCTAGACAACATGAAATAGGAGACAGACAGCACAAATTTCTGTCAGTTCCTGCCTCGCGAGGCCATTTTGTCTCTGACATCGTGTCATTGGCTTTACAGTCCAGTTCACGCTATATATTTAAAGGGGCTGTGTGAGAGAGAGAGGGCAGTGTTCCCAGATAGCGTTCCTGGTGAGTGTTCCTGGTGTGAGCTCCCTGCTAGGGAAGGAAAATTAAAGGGAAGAAACTCCACTTTGTTCTATCACAATGGTAAACAAGGAATGGTGTGTGTGTGTGTGATTGTTACAGTACATGCATCGGTTCGCAGCCTACTTCCAGCAAGGGGATATGGAGAGCAACGGCAAGTACATCACACGCAGCGGGGCGCGGGTGAGTTACAGCACCGGACCCATCGTGTGGGGAGAGCCAGGAACCAATGGACAGCACGCCTTCTACCAGCTCATCCATCAGGGTGCATCTCTTTTCTTTTCTTTTTTTTTTCTGTGGGTAGCTTTGAGTGTTAAGACATGCCACTCAAGGACACTGGTGGTCATGAAAGGGGCAGCCATTTGCAGTGTGCTGCAATGGGCCTTGGAAAAAAAAAAGTTTTCTTTTAGCTCACGTCAAGTGTGACTGAGAAATAATCATGAAAGAAGACTGTTTTTTCAGTACAGTTTTTTTCTTTTAGCTCACGTCAAGTGTGACTGTGAGAAATAATCATGAAAGAAGACTGTTTTTTCAGTACAGTTACAGACAAATTTTTAAGAACAGGGTTCGTACGCTCCTTGAAACTCCTTGAATTCTGACAGCGAATCTCAAGATCTTGAAAACCTTTGAAAATCAAACCATCAGCTCCAAAAATCTTTTTAATGTGGCAAAAAGAAATTGCAGTTTGATTTTTCTGCGTTCAGGTTGATGAAAAAGAATTATTTAAAAACAAATTTTTACAAACATTTTCGTGATCCTGGATTGTCGTCTGCTATTTAACAAGGGAGATAATTTGTAACTTCGTCAATTTTGATGAAGTTACAAATTATCTCCCATGGTTAAATAGCAGACGACAATCCAGGATCAGGAAAATGTTTGTAAAAAATTGTTTTTAAATAATTTTTCATCAACCTGAACGCAGAAAAATCAAACTGCCATTTCTTTTTTCAATTTTTACGCAAGTATTGTAGCCTTGAAATAAGATAAACACTCCTTGAAAACTCCTTGAATTTTGTTCTTAGGAGTCTGTAGGAACGCTGTAAGAATGATTCTTAGTGAGTTGACCAAAAACAAGGACGAACAAATTACAAGGCAAAACGTGACACGATTCAACCTCATAGGTCTTCTTCAGGCAACATAAACAACATTCAGGACAATGAAAACAAAGAACGAGCAATCACCTACCTTCTTGTATTCGGCACAGGATGGGCGTTGAATGAAAATGAGGCCTTTGAGAAGGGGTCGAGGCTTTGTCCCCTTCGCAATGGCTTCATTTTCATTCAAACCTTTAACCCCTTCCCAACGACCTCATTTTCATTCAAAGCTTTGTCCCCTTCCCAACAGCCTCGTTTTCATTTAATACCCATCTTGCGCTGATTATGAGAAGATAACTGATTGCTTGTCTTTGGTTTTCATTGTCCTGAATGTTGTTTATCTTGTCTGAAGAAGACTTAAGAGGTCAAATCGTGTCGTGTTTTGTCTTGTAATTTGTTTGTCCTTGTTTTCAGTAGACTCGCTAAGAATTATTCTCAAAATTTGTTTCAATTTCCGCCTGCAGTCACCTCATTATGAAAGTGACAGTTATAGACAGTTTAGCCGCCACAGTGCTACTGCAGCATCAATGAGGGCTGAACAAGCCATGGATGCTGTACATGTGTGTTCAGGCCTGTTTCCAGCTTCAGTGGCAGTGTCTGAGACTGCCAAGAAGTGAGGAGTTTGGCTTTGAGGGTGGATTCTTGATTTTCAGAATGAAGGTGAATGACTACATTCATGAACTGTAAACAGTGCCAACACACAAACAAACACATCTCACAAAGCTATGTCCGCTACTAGACTTCTTTGTTTAAATTTGACTTGCAGTATTTGTGTGGTGATTTTTTTTTTCAGATAAAAAAAACCCCTGAAGTTTCATTGTAAGTTTGATTGACGCTTCATGAAAACAAGTTTTAACCTGCAGAAATTTGATATAAAAAAACTTGATAGTTAGAGGGTTAATAGTTCAAGGATTAATAGTTAGAGGGTTAATAAACAGTCAAGCTTCTCCACCCCCACCCCACTTACAAGGAACATGTAAAAGTGATGTCCTTTGTGTCTGAGTGTGTGTGTCTGTGTGTGTGTCTACTGACGTTTTTTGTTTTTTGATCCTATGCACTTCCACTATTGTCACTTTTCTGTTGCTCGTTCCAATCCCACTACGCTAGTCCTGGAGTTGACTGGCCAGTGGTAAGATGGTGTGGATGCTGAGTCATGGTGGTGGTGTTTACTGCTGCCTGGTCAGATTCAGCGTGTGCATGATGGCACAAACTGCACCCCTGACCTAAGATAGTCCTCTCTTGGTCATGAGCCATGATTTGGTTCCATTGCAACTTGCGATAGCCAGGCTTTTCAGAGATGTTTCTCTGCAGAGTTAACGTGTGTAGACTCCTTTCCTCTCAATGCTTCCAGGTCCTATGTGTGAACACACACATAACAACATCCTGCATGTTTGTTCAGTCCTGTTCACCCATCAGAGAAGAGAAGGTGGTAGTATACTGGTGGCATGAACGACACAGCAATAAGCTATGCATAATGGCGTCATTTTTAGGATTGAACAAAGAGGAAATTTGGCTACCTGAAGGTGGGAGTAGAAGCGGTTGTTTATGCAAAAATCTGACCCATGGTGAACCTTGACATTCAAGCGGAGGAGTGGAGAGAGAGATGACCGCCCCCATGGATCGGCGGACACCACAGACTTTGACTCACAGGGTCAATAGAAACGAGGTCAGCAAGAGAGCAGGGCATGAAGGGGGAGGGACTGGGAACCAGTGCTGTGTCCTTGTGTTCTGACAGTGCAGGAGGATGAAGGAGTGGCTGTGTGTGATGGTGTGCAGGCACTCGCCTCATCCCCTGCGACTTCCTGATGCCTGTCTTCACCCACAACCCTGAGCAGAACGGCCTCCATCATGAGGTGGGGAGGTGTGACCATGAGTATGGTGATGGTGATGATTATGATAGAAACAGTGATGATGAGCATGGTGATGGTGATGATGACAGTTATGATGATGATAGAAACAGTGACGATGAGCATGGTGATGGTGGTGATGACAGTTATGATGATGATAGAAACAGTGATGATGAGCATGGTGATGGTGATGATGACAGTTATGATGATGATAGAAACAGTGATGATGAGCATGGTGATAGTGGTGATGACAGTTATGATGATGATAGAAACAGTGACGATGAGCATGGTGATGATGGTGGTGATGACAGTTATGATGATGATAGAAACAGTGATGATGAGCATGGTGATGGTGATGATGACAGTTATGATGATGATAGAAACAGTGACGATGAGCATGGTGATGGTGGTGATGACAGTTATGATGATGATAGAAACAGTGACGATGAGCATGGTGATGGTGATGATGACAGTTATGATGATGATAGAAACAGTGATGATGAGCATGGTGATAGTGGTGATGACAGTTATGATGATGATAGAAACAGTGACGATGAGCATGGTGATGATGGTGGTGATGACAGTTATGATGATGATAGAAACAGTGATGATGAGCATGGTGATGGTGATGATGACAGTTATGATGATGATAGAAACAGTGACGATGAGCATGGTGATGATCGTAATGACAGTTATGATGATGATAGAAACAGTGATGATGAGCATGGTGATGATGGTGGTGATGACAGTTATGATGATGATAGAAACAGTGATGATGAGCATGGTGATGGTGGTGATGACAGTTATGATGATGATAGAAACAGTGACAATGAGCATGGTGATGATGGTGGTGATGACAGTTATGATGATGATAGAAACAGTGACGATGAGCATGGTGATGGTGATGATGACAGTTATGATGATGATAGAAACAGTGACGATTAGCATGGTGATGGTGGCGATGATGACAGTTATGATGATGATAGAAACAGTGACGATTAGCATGGTGATGATGGTGGTGATGACAGTTATGATGATAGAAACAGTGACGATGAGCATGGTGATGATGGTGATGACAGTTATGATGATGATAGAAACAGTGATGATGAGCATAGTGATGGTGATGATGACAGTTATGATGATGATAGAAACAGTGACGATGAGCATGGTGATGGTGGTGATGACAGTTATGATGATGATAGAAACAGTGATGATGAGCATAGTGATGGTGGTGATGACAGTTATGATGATGATAGAAACAGTGATGATGAGCATGATGATGGTGGTGGTGATGACAGTTATGATGATGATAGAAACAGTGATGATGAGCATGGTGATGATGGTGGTGATGACAGTTATGATGATGATAGAAACAGTGATGATGAGCATAGTGATGGTGGTGATGACAGTTGATAGAAACAATGACAATGAGCATGGTGATGGTGGTGATGACAGTTTATGTGATGATAGAAACAGTGACGATGAGCATGGTGATGATCGTAATGACAGTTATGATGATGATAGAAACAGTGATGATGAGCATGGTGATGATGGTGGTGATGACAGTTATGATGATGATAGAAACAGTGATGATGAGCATGGTGATGGTGAGGATGACAGTTATGATGATGATAGAAACAGTGACGATGAGTATGGTGATGGTGGTGATGACAGTTATATGATGATGATAGAAACAGTGATGATGAGCATGGTGATGGTGATGATGACAGTTATGATGATGATAGAAACAGTGATGATGAGCATGGTGATGGTGAGGATGACAGTTATGATGATGATAGAAACAGTGACGATGAGTATGGTGATGGTGGTGATGACAGTTATGATGATGATAGAAACAGTGATGATGAGCATGGTGATGGTGATGATGACAGTTATGATGATAGAAACAGTGACGATGAGCATGGTGATGGTGGTGATGACAGTTATGATGATGATAGAAACAGTGATGATGAGCATGGTGATGGTGATGATGACAGTTATGATGATGATAGAAACAGTGACGATGAGCATGGTGATGATGGTGGTGATGACAGTTATGATGAATGATAGAAACAGTGACGATGAGCATGAAGATGGTGGTGATGACAGTTATGATGATGATGATAGAAACAGTGATGATGAGCATGATGTTGATGATTATGATGACAGTTATGATGATAATAGAAACAGTGATGATGATCATGATGTTGATGATCATCGTGACAGGTATGATGATGATAGAAACAGTGATGATGAGCATGGTGATGGTGATGATGACAGTTATGATGATGATAGAAACAGTGACGATGAGCATGGTGATGGTGATGATGACAGTTATGATGATGATAGAAACAGTGACGATGAGCATGGTGATGGTGATGATGACAGTTATGATGATGATAGAAACAGTGACGATGAGCATGGTGATGGTGGTGATGATGACAGTTATGATGATGATTGAAACAGTGATGATGAGCATGTGATGGTGATGATGACAGTTATGATGATGATAGAAACAGTGACGATGAGCATGGTGATGGTGGTGATGACAGTTATGATGATGATAGAAACAGTGACCATGAGCATGGTGATGGTGGTGATGACAGTTACGATGATGATAGAAACAGTGATGATGAGCATGGTGATGGTGGTGATGACAGTATGATGATGATAGAAACAGTGATGATGAGCATGGTGATGGTGATGATGACAGGTATGATGATGATAGAAACCTAGTGAACGATGAATGATGCATGGTGATGGTGGTGATGACAGTTACGATGATGATAGAAACAGTGATGATGAGCATGGTGATGGTGATGATGACAGGTATGATGATGATAGAAACAGTGACGATGAGCATGGTGATGGTGGTGATGACAGTTATGATGATGAAGAAACAGTGACGATGAGCATGATGATGGTGGTGATGACAGTTTATGATGATGATAGAAACAGTGACGATGAGCATGATGATGGTGGTGATGATGACAGTTATGATGATGATAGAAACAGTGACGATGAGCATGATGATGGTGGTGATGACAGTTATGATGATGATAGAAACAGTGATGATGATCATGATGTTGATGATTATGATGACAGTTATTATGATAATAGAAACAGTGGTGATGATCATGATGTTGATAATCATCATGACAGGTATGATGATGATAGAAACAGTGATGATGAGCATGGTGATGGTGGTGGTGATGACAGTTATGATGATGATAGAAACAGTGATGATGATCATGATGTTGATGATCATGATGACAGGTATGATGATGATAGAAACAGTGATGATGGTCACGATCATATTAGATGACCGTTTTGATGAAGATGATGGTCATGAAGATAGTGGGGAGAATGATGATTTTGATGATAATGATCTGTGGGAATTATGTTGTTGTGGTGAGAATGATGATTTTGATGATAATGATCTGTGGGAATTATGTTTGTTGTGGTGGCGGTAATTGAGGTGAAGATGATTGTGATGATGGTTTGATTGATGACAATGTTGTAAATGATCCTGGCAATGAAAGTGATGATTGTTCTTGCAATGACAATGATGGCATCATGATCTTATCTTAATCATGACAGTTTCCATAGATCTTAAGGAAAAAAAAATCTGGCATGGAGAGTGAGTTATTAGATATAAAGTGTGATGATTAATACACCATGGATGTTTTAATGAATGTAGACCTGATCCATGAGGAAGCACTTTTAATTGTTGCTTTGATTTTATTTATTCCCAGATCGGTCTGTCTGTCACCCACAGTGTATTTGCGCATTGACCTTTTGACCTGTCAGTCGTCATGCTGCACTGATGCAGTGTTTTGGTGTGTGTTCTAGGTCTGTCTGTCTGTTGCTGTCAGTGTATTTGCGCATTGACCGTTTGACCTGTCGGTCATCATGCTGCACTGATGGACTGTTTAGTTGTGTGTTCTAGGTCTGTCTGTCTGTTGCTGTCAGTGTATTTGTGCATTGACCTTTTGACCTGTCTGTCGTCATGCTGCACTGATGGAGTGTTTTGTTGTGTGTTCTAGGTCTGTCTGTCTGTTGCTGTCAGTGTATTTGCGTCTTGACCTTTTGACCTGTTGGTCATCATGCTGCACTGATGGAGTGTTTTGGCATGTGGTCTAGGTCTGTCTGTCTGTTGCTGTCAGTGTATTTGCGTTTTGACCTTTTGACCCGTCGGTCGTCATGCTGCACTGACGCAGTGTTTTGGCGTGTGTTCTAGGTCTGTCTGTCTGTTGCTGTCAGTGTATTTGCGTCTTGACCTTTTGACCTGTCAGTCGCCATGCTGCACTGATGCAGTGTTTTGTTGTGTGTTCAAGGTCTGTCCTTCTGTTGCTGTCAGTGTATTTGCACATTGACCTTTTGACCTGTCGGTCGTCATGCTGCACTGATGCAGTGTTTTGGCGTGTGTTCTAGGTCTGTCTGTCTGTTGCTGTCAGTGTATTTGCGTCTTGACCTTTTGACCTGTCGGCCATCATGCTGCACTGATGGAGTGTTTTGGTGTGTGTCCCAGATCCTGCAGGCCAACTTCCTGGCCCAGACAGAGGCTCTGATGCGTGGGAAGAGCAGTGAGGTGGCCAAGGCTGAACTGGAAAAGTCAGGGATGAGCACTGAGCAGATCCAGAAGATCCTGCCCCACAAGGTGGTCACTTTTCTCTTCTCTTGTGGGTGAGGGAGGGGGGAGTGTGTGTGTTGTCTGTGTGTGTGTGGATGTGTGTTAATATGTGTGTGTGTGTGTGTGTGGTGTGTATGTGTTACTGTGCATGTCTTGTGTGCATGAACAGAATGGTTTGGGACAGATTTCCTCCACAGTTGAGTGTTTCCCACACTTGCTGAAAGACTCCCATGGGATTGACTTGGATTGCCCTCAACAGAGAGATGTCAGGTGTGCTTCAATGCACATATATGTGTTAGAAGCTATGATTAATGACCTTGAGCTTTCCTGCATTGAAGATGGCTAATCAGACAGCAGAATGCCCTGCTTTCAGGTCATGTAACCAGCTGCTTCAGGTGTGGCTGATGATGTGATGTGTCCATGTTGAACACAGCAGAATGCCCAGCTTTCATGACATGTAACCAGCTGCTTCAGGTGTGGCTGATAATGTGTCCATGTTGAACACAGCAGAATGCCCAGCTTTCAGGTCATGTAACCAGCTGCTTCAGGTGTGGCTGATGATGTGATGTGTCCATGTTGAACACAGCAGAATGCCCAGCTTTCATGACATGTAACCAGCTGCTTCAGGTGTGGCTGATAATGTGTCCATGTTGAACGCAGCAGAATGCCCAGCTTTCAGGGCATGTAACCAGCTGCTTCAGGTGTGGCTGATGATCTGATGTGTCCATGTTGAACACAGCAGAATGCCCAGCTTTCATGACATGTAACCAGCTGCTTCAGGTGTAGCTGATGATGTGTCCATGTTGAACACAGCAGAATGCCCAGCTTTCATGGCATGTAACCAGCTGCTTCAGGTGTAGCTGATGATGTGTCCATGTTGAACACAGCAGAATGCCCAGCTTTCGTGACATGTAACCAGCTGTTTCAGGTGTAGCTGATGATGTGTCCATGTTGAACACAGCAGAATGCCCAGCTTTCGTGACATGTAACCAGCTGCTTCAGGTGTAGCTGATGATGTGCCCATGTTGAACACAGCAGAATGCCCAGCTTTCAGGGCATGTAACCAGCTGCTTCAGGTGTGGCTGATGATGTGTTCATGTTGAACACAGCAGAATGTCCAGCTTTCAGGGCATGTAACCAGCTGCTTCAGGGTAGCTGATGATGTGTCCATGTTGAACACAGCAGAATGCCCAGCTTTCATGACATGTAACCAGCTGCTTCAGGAGTAGCTGATGATGTGCCCATGTTGAACACAGCAGAATGCCCAGCTTTCATGACATGTAACCAGCTGCTTCAGGTGTAGCTGATGATGTGATGTCCATGTTGAACACAGCAGAATGCCCAGCTTTCATGACATGTAACCAGCTGCTTCAGGTGTAGCTGATGATGTGATGTGTCCATGTTGAACACTGCAGAATGCCCAGCTTTCAGGCATGTAACCAGCTGCTTCAGGTGTAGCTGATGATGTGTCCATGTTGAACACAGCAGAATGCCCAGCTTTCAGGGCATGTAACCAGCTGCTTCAGGTGTAGCTGATGATGTGTCCACATGTTGAACTGGACTGAATGTGACTTTCAGCTGATCCTATAGAGTCAAATCAAAAGATTCTTTTTGTTTTGCAGGTTTTACAAACAATCAGTATTTTAATATGTGTTATCTCTGTTGTATCTCCTTTGTTAATCTGTGCTGGTGTGTGTTGATAATCAGTACACGTGTTTGAAGTCAATTGCCCCAATGATTCCATTAGTAGGCACAGATGTATGAAGTTGTTCACTGCAGTATCTCTATTCTTAGTCTGTGCTGGTGAGTGTTGACAGTCTCTACAGATGTATGAAGTTGTTCACTGCAGTATCTCCACTCTTAGTCTGTGCTGGTGTGTGTTGACAATTACTACAGATGTTTGAAGTCTGTCACTCCTGTAACTCCATTGTGACTTGGTGGAAGTAATTCACCCAGGAACTTCATTGTTAGTCTGTACAGTTGTCTGAAGGTATTTTGTACATCCTTTATAAATCTGTAAAAGTATTTGTGGCAATGAGGGAAGTAACCCCAGGGTTAATCTGTCCAGGTGTTAAAATGCAATCGCCCCAGTAATTCCATGGTTAATATGACCAGGTGCTGAAATGCAATCACCCAAATAATTCATCTGTCCAGTTGTTGAAATGCAATCGCCCCAATAATTCCATGGTTAATCTGTCCAGGTGTTGAAATGCAGTCGCCCCAATAATTCCATGGTTAATCTGTCCAGGTGTTGAAATGCAATCGCCCCAATAATTCCATGGTTAATCTGTCCAGGTGTTGAAATGCAATCACCCCAATAATTACATGGTTAATCTGTCCAGGTGTTTAAATGCAATCGCCCCAATAATTACATGGTTAATCTGTCCAGGTGTTGACATGCAATCGCCCCAGTAATTCCATGGTTAATATATCCAGGTGTTGAAATGCAATCGCCCCAATAATTCCATGGTTAATCTGACCAGGTGTGTGAAGGCAATGGCCACAGTAATTCCGCTTTTAATCTATCAAGGTGTGTGAAGGCAATCGCCCCAATCATTCCATGGTTAATCTGTCCAGGTGTTGACATGCAGTCGCCCCAATAACTCCATGGTTTATTTGTCCAGTTGTTGAAATGCAATCGCCCCAATTCCGTGCTTAATCTGTCCAGGCGTTGACATACAATTACCCCAATAATTCCATGCTTAATCTGTCCAGGTGTGTGAAGGCAATGGCCACAGTAATTCAGCTTTTAACTCACTTAGGACGGACAGTTCTGTCCCTTGTTTTTCCCTGTGGATGGGCCATTTGTTATGGTTAGTAAAAAAAATCACCAAAAATACAAAACAAGAGATAATTCAGCGAAATTTTCAGGATGTGTTATTCATAAACTGTGTTAGTAGAATACAAAAGAATAAACTTACCACTTTCATATGATTTCTTATGCTTGAGGCTGAAAAATGTCATTTTTTTCAGGTGCATCACAACACTCTTGCACAGAGTCAGTGGGTCCATGGCTTCACATTCAGCAGAAAAAGTCAGTAAATACACTAAATGAGTTGAAAAAAAGGTAGATACACTCCAGGAAACTAATTAAGATACATAAATCACATGCCTGCTATGCACAAGCTAACTTGGAATAATGCAAAAATGGGGGCGTGGCACTCAGCTGACACACGAAGGCCGGAAGTACCAGAAAAAGGAGGCACTGTCGGAAAAAAGTCAAATCTTCACGCCAGTTGCGTAAAGGAAAGCCAATGAACTCTTGCTCACTCAAATCCCCAGTCTTCCGCGGCACGCAAACACTCCGCTCACGTGGCGATGTGGCCCACCCTCACCTTCATCATCACTGAGCTCCACAGACGAGTCAGTGTCAATTTCCTCTTCTCCTTGAAATTCTTCACTGGAATCACTTTCATCAGCTTCGTCATCCTCTTCTTCAATGTCTGAACCTTCCGTTTGTAGCATTTCAATAACTTCAGGAATGGTAAAACGTTGCCGACAGGCTTGACTTTGCTCCGACACGTTCGCAGAAAAACTTGTTTGAGACGCCATGTTTCTATGCAGATTAGTAAGTCATGTGGGTTGGTCTGGTCAATCAGCCACTGACGCGAAGTGGGTGATGGTGTGCTGCGAAACCGCTGTGCAGGCGAACGAAGGATTGATGACGATACTATCTATATCTTGTTGCCGTGTACTGATCACGCTACCACCGCATGAAAAATTGGTGAAGGCCGAAACCTTAATAGCGTTTGTTCGTACTGAAACGTTGCGTCTTTGGAAAACGCTATAGCATCTGTTCATGACAGAGAGTTAATCTGTCCAGGTATGTGAAGGCAATCACCCCAATAATTCCATGCTTAATCTGTCCAGGTGTGTGAAGGCAATCACCCCAATAATTCCATGCTTAATCTGTCCAGGTGTGTGAAGGCAATGGCCACAGTAATTCCACAATTAATCTGTCAAGGTGTGTGAAGGCAATCATCTGTCCAGGTTTGTGAAGGCAATCATCTGTCCAGGTGTGTGAGGGCAATGACCACAGTAATTCCGCTTTTAATCTGTCAAGGTGTGTGAAGGCAATCTCCGTAATAATTCCATAATCACGGGAATTCCATACTCAGTATGTCCAGGTGTTGAAGGCAGTCACCCCAATGATTCCATGGTCAATCACCCCTGTAATTCCATGGTTAATCTGTCCAGGTGTTGAAGGCAGTCACCTTAATGATTCCATGGTCAATCACCCCTGTAATTCCATGGTTAATCTGTCCAGGTGTTGAAGGCAGTCACCCTAATGATTCCATGGTCAATCACCCTGTAATTCCGTGGTTAATCTATCCAGGTGTTGAAGGCAGTCATCCCAATGATTCCATGGTCAATCACCCTGTAATTCCATGGTTAATCTTTCCATGTGTTGAAGGCAGTCACCCCAATGATTCCATGGTCAATCACCCCTGTAATTCCATGGTTAATCTTTCCATGTGTTGAAGGCAGTCACCCCAATGATTCCATGGTCAATCACCTCTGTAATTCCATGGTTAATCTGTCCAGGTGTTGAAGGCAGTCACTCCAATGATTCCATGGTCAATTACCCCTGTAATTCCATGGTTAATCTGTCCAGGTGTTGAAGGCAGTCACTCCCAATGATTCCATGGTCAATTACCCTGTAATTCCATGGTGAGTTTGTCCAGGTATTTGAAGACAGCTGCACCAGTAATTCCATCGTTACTCTGTCTTGGTATCTGAACGCAACACCTCCAGTAATTCCATGATTAATCTGTCCAGGTGTTTGAGGCAATCGCCCAGCAATTCCATCGTGTTTACCAAGGTGACTCCTTTCATGCTGGGTGTCTTGATTGGTAAGTCTGTGTTTCTTCTGTTCTACCTTGTGTATATGGACATGTACACATAAATGTTCATGAAGGGACATGCTCCCATTTGCAACTACATACTTGTGTATGCTCATTGCATGTGGTTTTTTTTTTTTAAGAACTCAGAAAGCAATTTATGTCCAATTTTCAGTTCCTGATTGGTTGCTTTTCTTTACTTTGTTTCTGATTGGTTGATTTTCTCTGTCTTCTTTCTGTCATGTCTGTTTTGTCTGTTTATAGCCATGGTTATGATTCATCTCCAGAAAGTTGATGCTACTAGGTCATACATCACAAGACTACGGATCTGACTCATGCACTAAAAAAATGTCTGTCTGGAATTTGTTCGGTTTGAAAAAATTCTGAAACACAATGGCAAATGAAAAAAAATGTGATACTCTATTTGTTTGTGGTTGAAGCAAGCAAACTTTGACAGAGCTGTTGTTTTAGATCCTCACATGTTCAAGGGCAAGACAAAGATGGACAACCGCCCGACTAATAGAATAATTCCTCTCTCTATGTGCTTGTTGCCTGCACATAGCTGAATGCTGCCACTTGACAAATGAAATCATCCCTCCCTCTCTCTATTTGTTGCCTACACATAGCTGAATGGTGCCACTTGACAAATGAAATCACTCCTCTCTATCTCTGTTTGTTGCCTACACATAGCTGAATGGTGCCACTTGACAAATGAAATCACTCCTCTCTCTCTGTGTTTCTTGCCTACACATAGCTGAATGGTGCCGCTTGACAAATGAAGTCACTCCTCTCTCTCTCTGTTTCTTGCCGACACATAGCTGAATGGTGCCGCTTGACAAATGAAATCACTCCTCTCTCTCTCTCTGCTTCTTGCCGACACATAGCTGAATGGTGCCGCTTGACAAATGAAATCACTCCTCTCTCTCTCTGTTTCTTGCCGACACATAGCTGAATGGTGCCGCTTGACAAATGAAATCACTCCTCTCTCTCTGTGTTTCTTGCCTACACATAGCTGAATGGTGCCGCTTGACAAATGAAATCACTCCTCTCTCTCTGTGTTTCTTGCCGACACATAGCTGAATGCTGCCACTTGACAAATGAAATCACTCCTCTCTCTCTGTGTTTCTTGCCGACACATAGCTGAATGCTGCCACATGCACTATCATACATGTTTTACCCAGATATGCTGACATGACATTATAGTGAGATCTCATTCACACTGTCATATCTACACATACACTTACATCAGGTTAGACACACTTGCATAACATTCAGTTTATAGATACTCTTACCACCAGATATGAAGTTAAACATGTACTTGTGTACATTCAATTTAATACAGATGCACATCATTTCTTCAGCATATGAAGTCAGGCATACTCGCACATCCAGTAAACACATTTCCGTACAAATGGCCACCTTGATTTCAAAATCAATTTTATGCTGTCCAAATACCTTTTAGGAGCTTACAAAGGCTATAGAACTGTTCGCTATGCATGATGGTATGTGTACTATATCTTTCTCTTTTAGTTGTACATATGGAGAGAAATTATAGAGAGTTCCAAGTAGAAAAGTCAATCTCAGTGATTTCTAAGGCTTTCTTGGAGGGGGTGGGTGCTCAGATTTCAAGGACATTTAACGACCATACAAACTCTTATTGAATATCAGTGATCTGTATCTATAGGGATGGCAGACACTTTTTGAAGGGATGTTATTTTCATGAATAAACTGTGAGCTGAACACTTGTAGTGTTACTCGTCCCACCAAATGTATCGATTTTGATGTAATAAGCTTATCAGTTTTGATATACATGGCTTTAATAAACAATACATCCAAAGCATCTGAAATGAAAGACTCTGGTCAGGAGTGTAAGTCACTCAGCACTGTGGGCTATGACACAACAGATCTGGATAGATCTGCCACAAACACAACCATCATGAATGCAACCAACCTGCATACAACTGACTTGTAAAGGTCTGTCATGATACAACCGACTTCAACACAAGTGATTTGGATCCAAGGGTCTTTAATAGAACCAGGTTGTTCAGTGACTGCTGGCACTGTCACAGGAGCATGAGCCTATGTGTGCTGTGTTGCAGCCATGTACGAGCACAAGATCCATGTCCAGGGGGTCATCTGGGACATCAACTCCTATGACCAGTGGGGGTGAGAGTCCAGTGTGGCTGGTGGTGTGTGTGGTTAGATGTGGGAGAGTGTATTGATTGCATGTGTATGGTAGGGGGTGGAGAGTATAGGGGGAAGTATACAACATCAATTTTTGTTTGCTTTTATAGCGACTTTCGTTTTGAAGGCGCCTCTCACTGTGTAAAGATGAAGTGTTGACTACACATCATGTCTGCTAAGTTAGGGACCTGCTTGATGAGAAAAACTTGCAAAAGAGAAAGGTCAGCAGTATTTGCTTGAGGCCTGTTTGAAAACTGTGTTGTAGATTTCCTGCACATGTTGGCCCATAGGACAATGCTTTGAAGGCGGAAGGAGGTTAAAGGAATGTTGAGCATGTGGAACTGATTGCAAGATATGTGCATGCAGCAGGATTCCACGCTGGCTCGTTTGTTTCACTTCTTTGCTGATTAACCAACATGCAAATGCCTTGAGCGTTTATCCCACAGTAATGTCTGAAATCCGGAATGAAGCACTTTGCATCAGTCCCATGACAGGATAGTAGTTCATGTAAACAAAAGCTGGATAGAGGCAGCACATATAACGTAGTTGTCAAGATTCTTGGCATGGAATTTTCTTTTTTCTGTGGAAGCTTGTGCACATCAAAGTGTCAACAGTTCTGAATCATTCACTGTTTTTTGCGGTAAGGGTCTTTTGCAGTCCACTCATTGCCTAATCTTTTACCCAACAAAGATGTTTGTTACCAACTTTCCAGACACAAAAAATCAAGAATTTGATTCTTGCATTGGATTGAATACTGCACAAGTATAACACAGCCAACATACACCTGTGTTTTCTTGTCAAACATGGATGGAATGTCTTTACAAACTGTGTGCAAGTGTGAGTTTGATTGTGTGTGTGTGTGTGTGTGTGTGTGTGTTGTGTGTGTGTGTGTGTGTTTGTGCAGTGTGGAGCTGGGCAAACAGCTGGCTAAGGTCATCCAACCAGAGCTGAAAGGTCAAGGTCCAGTCAGCTCGCACGACGCCTCCACCAATGGCCTCATCAATTTCTTTAAAGATCAGCGCACCAAGGGGCAACAACTACAACAGCAGGGCCAATAAATCCTCCACACTTTTCCTCCCTGCCTTCTGGTTATAGCATTCAAACATCACTGGTTGGCAGACTGTGTAACTTCTAAGTGGAACTTTGTTTTGGGTTCATCAAGACATGAAAAAAGTGTTTGTGTCATACTTTTCTTGCTTTCTGTATGGTAGCCGCCCTGTTGGGATTTCTAGCTTGACCAGTTTGTTTGAGCGAGTCTTATTTAGATCAGCATTAAACCCAGGGACAATCAAAGAACCCAGTTCGTCTTGGAAGGTGGTCTGTGACGGAAACATCACGCCCTTTGCTCTGCACTCATGCATTTAGTGAGAGTGTGAGTGTGTTCCTGTATGTGTGTGTGTAAGGAAAAAAAATTGTTGAGAAAAGGGGATGCTTGTGGAGTGATCATAGTAATCAGCAAGTCAGAACACGTGCTGAACAGTGTCTAGAGTTGGGGTAGAAGTAGAACGTGACCTTCAGTGCCAGTGGGTCTACACCATGTGTAATGTTGTGTTAGGCATGGAATGTGGCAGTTCTTTCTGTGCAGGACCTGTCCACACGCCATGTGCAGCCTGTGTTCAGCTGTTCAACACAGCAGCTGCTGTGAACAGGTCTGGTTGACGACATTGTCCATCGTTGGTGTTCTGTGACAACTGAGGTGTTTCTAAAGGGTGAAAAGGGTCAACATAAGCTGGGTTGTACTGTGTCAGTGTTTTCACCAACACATTCACAACATTTTAAAGCTGGTTGCACTGATGTCAATTTTTCTGTGACAGACTTCCAAACATTCAGCCGGTTGTAGTGTTCAACAGCAGCTTCAGTGACACAGTCTAAACATTAGCTGGGTGTTCTGTGACAATGTGTTTTAAATGAAAATCAAACATAAGCTGGGTTGACTGTGTCATGTTTTCACCTAACACATTCAAACATAAGCCGGGTTGCTATGTGTCAATGTTTTCAGTGACACATTCAAACATAAGCTGGGTTGTAGTGTGTCAATGTTTTCACTGACACATTCAAACATAAGCTGGGTTGCACTGTGTCAATGTTTTCACTGACACATTCAAACATAAGCGGGTTGCACTGTGCCAATGTTTTCAATGACACATTCAAACATAAGCTGGGTTGTACTGTGTCAATGTTTTCACCGACACATTCAAACATAAGCTGGGTTGCACTGTGTCAATGTTTTCAGTGACACATTCAAACATAAGTCGGGTTGTAGTGTGTCAATGTTTTCAGTGACACAGTCAAACATAAGCCGGGTTGTAGTGTGTCAATGTTTTCAGTGACATTCAAACATAAGCCGGGTTGTACTGTGTCAGTAATATCAGTGACACATTTGCACAGAAATGGAGGAGTTGATAGTTGAGAATGAACGGAGAGACGTTGACATCATTTGGATTCATTCACCAGGCATGCTCAGTTTCTGACTAAATACACGTAACATTTGAAAATAATCTAAGGTACTGATAGTATGGAAATTGGGTTAGTAGTTTTGGAGTGAAGAGTGACTGAAACACAGGAGGAGTAATTCCACCTGACTGGCTTCCTTCTGTACCACACAACACGCACACACCATGCTGATACATTCATTGTTTTACACAGTAGTGACGATCTTCAGATTTGTTTCCCATTCATTATATATGTTTTTGTCTGATCCCCATTCCTTTTTTTTTTCTTTCTTTATTTTGAGATTTAATAATTACAAGAAAACCTGAGGCATTATTTCATGCAGTTGAAATGCTGGTTTGCTGACTCCAGATACAGGAGTCTGGGTTATAATTTGTTCTTGTATCAGTAGCGAACTAGGGGGCAAATTGTGAGCAGTGTGGTACTGCATGGTTGGTTGTAAACTTGGATTTTTCTTTTTCAGCAGATGCTTTCTGGATAAAACAAAGCCCTTTTTTTTTTAATCTTTTTGTTGCTGTAAGGAATATACTATTAATTCCCCTTCTTTCTGCTGCACATTTTGTTTTATTTCCTTCTTTTTTTCAAATTGACTGATGTACACCATTTTCCAAGCATATCATCCCTGTTCACCCCACTCTGTTCCTGCCTCCCCTGTCCTCCCATCCTTCCAGTATTTTGCCCAGGTGTTTTGCATTTTAACAAATCAGTACCCTTGCCCAATGCTGTAGCCCAGGTGTTTTGCATTTTAACAAATCAGTACCCTTGCCCAATGCTGTAGCCCAGGTGTTTTGTTTGCCTGAAACTGTAGATTGTCAAGGCATTCTGAACTACTTGTAAAACGATGTACCTTTTACCCTTATAATGCTGATGTAGTTTAAAAAAAAAAAAAAAAAAAAAAAGGAAAAGCTGTAACAAATAAAAGTCATAGATTTTTTAACTATACTCAATGTGTGCTTTGTGTTGGTGTACAGATGCAGTGTGTGCTTTGTGACGGTGTACAGATGCAGTGTGTGCTTTGTGTTGGTGTATAGAGGCAGTGTGTACTTCGTGTTGGTGTCTAGATGCAGGTGCGTGCATGTGTGAAGAGGAAAAGCACAGTAAAATGCTCATTTGATTTTTAAACTTTTATTTTTCACATAAGAATTTTGTTTGCTATTAACAGCACATGCACACCAATCACCCAAGGAAGAAAATAACTCTTGTCAGGCAACAGTCAACAACTGGACACTGTCCACGCAGAGATTCCCCTTCGCATTTATTCACCAACAGTGTTAAACACAATAATTCTGTAAAACTGACAAGTTTGTGTTGCAAAGGCCTTTGTGTCCACACTGAAGCTATACTTCCATATAAATCAATCTCTAGTGCTTCACCACAAGTAAATCAAATATCTCGGTGTCCGTCTGTTCTATGGGCCAATCAGAACAGGAATGGACAAGGCATATTATGTGCAAAATGAATGTGGACATTGACATTCCTCAGATCCATACTTCGATAAACTATACGCAGTCTATCTGGAGGTATTAGTGGATTGTCTTGAGGTACTGGTAAATTGTTCTGAGATACTGAAGGACTGTTTTGAGGTACTGGTGGACTGTTCTGAGGTACTGGTCAATTGTTTTGAGGTACTGGTGGATTGTTTCGAGGTACTGGTCAACTGTTTTGAGGTACTGGTGGATTGTTCTGTGTGCTGTTGAAGGCGCAGGTCAGCCGACCACCAGCAGACCGTCCTCGGGGAAGCAGTAGTCGGGCACCTCCAGGTTGAGTGGGGCAGGTCCTTTGCGGATTCTTCCCGAAGCATCGTAGTGGGAGCCGTGACAGGGGCAGTAATAGCCACCATAGTCGCCTGTGTTGGCCAGAGGCACACAGCCTGCAACAGTTTCAATCAGTGATCAAGTCAATCAATCACTAAGAAAAATTGTGGGTTAATAGAACCATACATAGAAAAATATCAGAACACAGCAATTTTGCATCATTAACACCCTGACTCCTGCTACACTGGGAGTCTATTCCACGTGAGAGATGTCACACTATATAGATATCTTCTTGTAGGAAAAAGAACAGAGGAAGTTTGCTTTTGTACTTTCTTGCTTGTTTTTCTATGAAGCAATGAGACTGACAGATTTATTGAAACTGTGATGACATGGCCTGAAACACTATGGCTGGATCATGGCAAAGTGTTGAGCCATGACCTGAAACACTATGGCTGGATCATGGCAAAGTGTCACACTATGGCCTGAAACACTATGGCTGGGTCATGGCAAATTGTGATGCCATGGCCTGAAACACTATGGTCAGATCATGGGAAGTGTTACGCCATGACCTGAAACACTATGGTCAGATCATGGCAAAGTGTCACACTATGGCCTGAACACTATGGCCTGATCATGGCAAGTGTTACGCCATGACTGAAACACTATGGCTGGATCATGGCAAATTGTGATGCCATGGCCTGAAACACTATGGTCAGATCATGGCAAAGTGTTACGCATGGCCTGAAACACTATGGCTGGATCATGGCAAAGTGTTACGCCATGGCCTGAAACACTATGGCTGGATCATGGCAAAGTGTTACGCCATGACCTGAAACACTATGGCTGGATCATGGCAAAGTGCTACGCCATGGCCTGAAACACTATGGCTGGATCATGGCAAAGTATTACACCATGACCTGAAACACTGGCTGGATCATGGCAAAGTGTTACGCCATGACCTGAAATACTGGCTGGATCATGGCAAAGTGTTACGCCATGGCCTGAAACACTATGGCCTGATCATGGCAAAGTGTTACGCCATGACCTGAAACACTATGGCTGGATCATGGCAAAGTGTTATGCCATGGCCTGAAACACTATGGCTGGATCATGGCAAATTGTGATGCCATGGCCTGAAACACTATGGTCAGATCATGGCAAAGTGTTACGCCATGACCTGAAACACTATGGCTGGATCATGGCAAAGTGTTACGCCATGGACAAACACTATGGCTGGATCATGGCAAAGTGTTACGCCATGGCCTGAAACACTATGGCTGGATCATGGCAAATTGTGATGCCATGGCCTGAAACACTAAGGTCAGATCATGGCAAAGTGTCACACTATGGCCTGAAACACTATGGTCAGATCATGGCAAAGGGTCACGCTATGACCTGAAACACTATGGCTGGATCATGGCAATGTGTCACACTATGGCCTGAAACACTATGGCTGGATCATGGCAATGTGTCACACTATGGCCTGAAACACTATGGCTGGATCATGGCAAAGTGTCGCACTATGGCCTGAAACACTATGGCTGGATCATGGCAATGTGTCACACTATGGCCTGAAACACTATGGCTGGATCATGGCAATGTGTCACACTATGGCCGGAAACACTATGGCTGGATCATGGCAATGTGTCACACTATGGCCTGAAACACTATGGCTGGATCATGGCAATGTGTAGCACCATGGCCTGAAACATTACTGAAACACCAGAAAATGTTACGGCCTTCATAAAAAGCCGGAGAGTCACAGAGAGTTAAAAAGCTCCGGCACTGGAATATATTTGGGGGGGTGGAGGGAGGGGAGAGAGAGCAGCCTGAACTGACAAGCATGTTGACAAAAACATAGCCACAGTTTATCCTCCATACATGTGTGTGTGTAAAAGCAGGGGGAGGAAACTCATCAAACTGTTCATAAAAATGGAGGTAGAGCAGGGGGGTTGACTGCAATGAGGGGGTACCCCTGAGTAACCGCTCTGACTGCTCCCAATCACCAGTAGCGATCACGGGTGTGCACGTTCTGAGAGACGCTTTCTTGTCCGGGCAAGATGACGCGTGTCGTGTCCAGCATTGAAAGTGACTACACGGCTTACCCCGACAGGAGCTGGCTCATGTGTGTGTGTGTCTGTGAGATCACCTGAACAGTGGTGAATGTGTGCACTGTCCATTGCCACGGTGCTTGCCGATGTTGTTGTTGTCAGTCATTCCCTAGATCTACTCTTCCAAGTGCCAAGATACAGCTGAATGATTGATAGTTTTTGTCGGTTTGACTGTTTTCTCAGGACATGACAAATGTTCAGTGAGTGCTGTCCACACAAACTCTACTTTCTCTCTTGCAATAAACGTAAATCCATGAAATTAAAAAGGACAAACACAGCCAGCAAATTGGTCCTGGCTGGCGACAGTCTGACACGGTGCAGAGCGGGACACCCAATGCCATGCTGTGACGTGAGGATTAAAGCGCACACGGAACACAGATTACACACTGTCCTGCTTTGGCCTGAAATTGGAATATGCGTGAACATGTGAAAATGTCCTGCAAAGGTCTGGAAAGGAAATACAACTGGAACATGGGGAAATGATCTACAATGGCCTGGACATGAAATATGACTGGGACAAAGCAGAAGACATTGTTGTGGCCTGAAAATGGAATGACTGATCAGGGAAAACTGGAAGTGTCATACATTCAACCTCTCTCTTTAATCTTCGAAAGTTATATGTATACATGTATATGGGCACATGCAAGTATGTGTTTACATGACAGAATGCATGCATGTGTGTGCAATGGTCACTAATTTCTTTCATTTTTCCTTTCCAGCTGCGTTCTCTGCCTTCAATCTTTTCACACAGCAGGAAAAAAAAAAAAATGTAACTGAGAAAACATTTTCCTGAAAAATTCCCACCATTCCTCCCCCACCCTGCCCCAAACTTAAACATGTGTTTGACACACCTACACACACATCAAGACAGATCAGATCAGGGAGGCCCACGAACCTAAGTGTGTACAGATGCCCAGCAGAACCAGCCACTCAGGGTCCTTCACACGCTCCGCGTCTGTCTCCTGATGTCTGAGGTGTGAGATGTCCACACTCTGTTCCGCCTCGATCTCCTCCGCCGTGCGATGCCGCACAAAGAGCGGTTTGCCCCGCCATTTGAACGTGACGTTTTTGCCTTCAGGGATTTCCGCCAGCTTGATCTCCACCTTGGCCATGGCCAGGACGTCAGCGGAGGCGGAGAGACTGGAGACGAACTCGGACACCACGGTCTTGGCGGCGTAGGCTGCTGACACCGTGCCCCCTGGGGACAGTCAGTCATGGCAGTCCATTGATATGACATCAGGCTCTTTGTTAGTCCATTGTTACACAGTCAGTCATATCAGTCCATTTGCATGACATCAGGCTCTTTGTTAGTCCTTTGTTACACAGTCAGTCATGGCAGTCCATCTGTATTACATCAGGCTCTTTGTTAGTCCTTTGTTACATACTTCATTAGTCCTTTGTTACAGTCAGTCATGGCAGTCCATTTATATGATATCAGGCTCTTTGTTAGTCCTTTGTTACACACTTCATTAGTCCTTTGTTACAGTCAGTCATGGCAGTCCATTGATATGACATCAGGCTCTTTGTTAGTCCTTTGTTACAGTCAGTCATGGCAGTCCATTGATATGACATCAGGCTCTTTGTTAGTCCTTTGTTACATACTTCATTAGTCCTTTGTTACACAGTCAGCCATGGCAGTCCATTGATATGACATCAGGCTCTTTGTTAGCCCTTTGTTACAGTCAGTCAGTCATGGCAGTCCATTGATATGACATCAGGCTCTTTGTTAGCCCTTTGTTACACAGTCAGTCATGGCAGTCCATTGATATGACATCAGGCTCTTTGTTAATCCTTTGTTACATACTTAATTAGTCCCTTTGTTACAGTCAGTCATGGCAGTCCCATTTATATGACATCAGGCTCTTTGTTAGTCCTTTGTTTTTTACTTCACTAGTCCTATGTTACACAGTCAGTCATGGCAGTCCATTTATAGACATCAGGCTCTTTGTTAGTCCTTTGTTACATACTTCATTAGTCCTTTGTTACACAGTCAGTCATGGCAGTTTATCATCAGACATAAGGGACTTCATTAGTCAGACATAAGGCACTTCATTAGTCAGACATAAGGCACTTCATTAGTCAGACATAAGGCACTTCATTAGTCCTTTCCAAGCAGGTAAGTAAAGGCCTGGTGACTGGTAAATATCTACCTACAGCAAGCAGGTAAGTAAAGGCCTGGGGACGGAAATATCTACCTAAGCAAGCAGTAAGTAAGCCTGGTGAGATATCTACCTACAGCAAGCAGGTAAGTAAAGGCCCAGCGACAGGCAAATATCTACCTACAGCAAGCAGGTAAGTAAAGGCCCAGCAACAGGCAAATATCTACCTACAGCAAGCAGGTAAGTAAAGGCCTGGTGACTGGTAAATATCTACCTACAGCAAGCAGGTAAGTAAAGGCCCAGCGACAGGCAAATATCTACCTACAGCAAGCAGGTAAGTAAAGGCCCAGCGACAGGCAAATATCTACCTACAGCAAGCAGGTAAGTAAAGGCCCAGTGACAGGCAAATATCTACCTACAGCAAGCAGGTAAGTAAAGGCCCAGCGACAGGCAAATATCCACCTACAGCATGCAGGTAAGTAAAGGACTGGTGACTGATAAATATCTACCTACAGCATGCAGGTAAGTAAAGGACTAGCGGTTGGTAAATATCTACTTCCAGCAAGCAGGTAAATAAAATATCTACCTCCACCAAGCAGCTAAGTAAATACCTTCCTCCAACAATCAGGTAAAAAATCTACCTCAAGCAAGCACATAAGTAAAATATCTACCTCCAACAGGCAGGTAAGCAATATCTACCTCCAGCAAGCACGTAAGTAAAATATCTACCTCCAGCAAGCAGGTAAGTGAAGGCCCAGTGATGGTAAATACCTACCTACAGTATGCAGGTAAGTAAACATCTACCTCCAATGAGCAGGTAAGTAAATATCTACCTCCAGCAAGCAGGTAAGCAATATCTACCTCCAGCAAGCAGGTATGTGAAGGCCCGGCGACTGGAGGCGGATGTCTGGGAGGAAGCATGGTTGTCCTTGGTTCCATCTCGCCTGTAGGCAGAGAAGTCTGGCACCTGTACATCTGTGTGGGCCAGCCTCACCTGTGCAGGTGCTGAAACAGAACAGGGGCATGCCTTCGTTTGACCTTTAGTTTAACCTTAAGTTTAACCTTTCATTTAACCTTTCATTTAACCTTCACCAAAAGTTGCTTTTTTGACTGCATATTCCCCATGTGGGTCTCTCCAGACCCATTCATTTCGCAGGGATTTTGTCATTAAAAAGTAGGAGTCCTGGAAGACACAAATCATCGGTAGTGGGTGAGACAAGGCAAAGCCTCCCTGAAAACAAATGGGTTCTGAGAGACCAGCATCATCAGTAGCATGCTGTCAACAAACATAACCTCCCTGAACAGAAATGGGTTCTGAGAGACCAGCATCATCAGTAGCATGCTGTCAACAAACATTACCTCCCTGAAAGAAATGGGTTCTGAGAGACCAGCATCATCAGGAACATGCGTCAAACAAATATAACCTCCCTGAAAGAAATGGGTTCTGAGAGACCAGCATCATCAGGAACATGCGTCAAACAAACATAACCTCCCTGAAAGAAATGGGTTCTGAGAGACCAGCATCATCAGGAGCACGCTGTCAACATACATAACCTCCCATGAAAAGAAATGGGTTCTGAGAGACCAGCATCATCAGGAGCATGCTGTCAAACATAACCTCCCATGAAAACTGGAGCCTGTGTAAACTACACAAATACCCATTGAGTGAATACTTGTGATGGATCGTTTCCCGTCCAATCACAAATTTTCATGCAACCGTGCTTACTGGAAGGTAGTTGTCCGGAAGCTGGTTGAAAGGTTTACCTGACTGCTGCTCACCTGCGCACTGTTAAAAGCCGGGTGAGTTGAACCGGTTAGGCAGTCTCTGCAGTGATTCCGGCAACGCAAGTATCCAGAAGGCCAAAGAGGGACTCCAGCTATTTTTGGTGGCAGTCAGGTATTTATCATTGAATGTTTATTTATTAGCAAACTGAAACCATATTCCCGGTTAGGAGTGACTGAAACTTCCTCAGCGCACTGTGAAGGTTTTGTTTTAAAAAAAAAGTATTTGTTGTGTTCTGTTATCCTATGACTTGACAGGGTAGCAAAACGAAATGCTGTCGGAAAACATAGATGAAGTGAGTGTTAAAGGAAGTGGTCTTCAGGAAAAAAAAAAGATTTTGTTTATTCTGTGACTTAACCAGTTATGAATTCATGATGAAAAAAAAAATGTTAATTATTCCAATGTGGTTTAGCTAGACTTTGCGAGAAGAGGGAGAGTTTTGATGCTATGGATAATAAGCTCCCAAAGTGTGCGACATAGACTATATATGCTGTTTTGATTTTTGATGCGGATGAGTATTTAACTCACTCTTGATATGAATATTGAATAATTGTATGTTGGTAAACAAGAGTGTTGTGGAAATCTTTCCCTTGCATATATTGAAGTAGATGAATCGTTTGAAAAAAGAAACCTTTTAAAATCTGGTGACTATATGAAATGAAATGTAGTGACATTTATAGTTTGATGAAAAGTAATCATTAATTGTGTGTAATGAATTGTATTCATGGTTTATTGAAGAGAGTCTAGGTGGAAATCTTTTCCCCAATTTGGAAAACTAGATTCTGAAAGGTTTATATGGAAATCCTTTCCTGTGTAGAGTTGTGATTCCGGAAAAAGGGAATGTTGTAGTGTTATGATTCCGGAAAGGGAATGTTGCAGTGTTATGATTCCGGAAAAGGGAATGTTGTAGTGTTGAAGAAAGAATATGCTGATGTTTGTCTCAAGTTCTAGTGGAATAGGATGTGGCTAATGAATATGAATGTAGTCGTCATTGTAATGAATAGTAGCCATGATAATCAAGGTAGTTAATCAGTTTCCCCCAGGTAGAAGTGTTCCCTGGACTGAGGGGGACTGGCTGCCATTTACTGAGGGTCAGGGCCGTAGCTGTGTCTACCCCCCCTGTTCTCCACCCTGTGTTGGTGTCGAGAGGCCGGCCTGAGTGCCAACAACCACCCTACCTGCCACTGCGCCCGGGACCGACTACCCGCTGAGCCAGTTGGGCCGGAGACGCCGCTGCTGCCAAGCCAGAGCGCCGCTCCTGAGTTTGAACCAGCGACCTGTTGGCTAGGCTGTCGCTGCGTTGTGTTCTGTGTGTGAGCCACAGCTCCTGTGTGAGACTGTCGCCGTGTCGTCGGCAGAGACGCGAGTGTGGTAGAGATTTTTGAGCCACAGCTCTGAAGTTCTTTAAGTCCTGTGTCGGACTTGATGCTGTAGTCGTCGTCTTCAACATCTTCAACGTTTTCATCGTCTGCGTTGTCTTCGTCCTCTTCATCGTCTTGTCGTCTTCATCGTCTTGTCATCTTCATCGTCTCGTCGTCGTCATCGTCTACGTCGACGTTGGAACCAGCAGCGCTAACAAATAGCCTATTACATATAGATATATTTTGTGTTGTGCGCCCTGTTTGGCGTACCTGAAGTAGTAATATATATATATATATATATATATAGTTGTGTGTGTACGCCTTGTGGTTGGCGTGCCGACCTGTTGATGTCCTTGCATTTATTTCATTATTTGTTTGTCTGATGGCTCGGGCAGCATAAAACAAAAAAAAAGGTGTTGTTCTGTTGCCTGCTGTCAATGTTCGGGTGAGTGGGTGTGTGTATGTGAATTGGAAAAGTCATGCATGCATCCATAATTTCTGTGTGAGAGTCAGACAGTCAGACACCTGCAGACACCACCCATTCCATCCGTAACATCTGGTGACCCCGTAGAACTTTTCATATTTACCTTTGAAACTGTGCTAGGGTAAGGATTTCTTTTGTAACCCCTTGTAGTGTCCCAGTTATTAAGTTAGGACACATTTACAGACTTTCCTGTTGAGTGAATTGATTATTTTGTGTTGTTGAATGACTGTTTCAGGTAAATTTGTTTTCCCGTCTCCAGCGTAACGGGGTATTTCCTTTGTATAGTTTCTGGAGATATGAGGGCCTAGTTCTCTATCTTTTGCAGGCTTTAGCTTGATTCTCTTTTGTTACCCTTCTGATTGCTTCTATTTCTTCCTTTTTACTTGGGGATTGTGTTGCTCCTATAGCATTGTTAGGATTCTTTCTCTTGAATGAATGTGTATGGTTGGCTGCCTGGGCCTTTTTTTTTTTTTAAATAACGCCCTTTTCCCCCCAAAGAAAAAAGAAGAAAACAAAAGATTGTATTGATTCATATATGCATATGTGTATTGATCACTAATTGATTTACACATATGTCTCTTCATTGTTGATTCAGTTATGCATATGTTTATTCATTGTTGATTGATTTCTGCATATGTTTATTCATTATTGCTGTTATTGATTGATGCATTTGTTTATCACTTATTGATTGTTAACTGCATTTCCCATACCCCTAAAACTTCTGTTTATTAGTTATTACTATCGTTTCGTTGGGTTTGATAATATTCAATATTTTATAAGTGTGATCGATATAAATGTTTGTGTAAAAAAATAATAATATCCCTCTTTGAACTATATTTCAGTGGACATAGTGTCTAAACTTTTTTTGATTGTATTTGGTCCACTGACTTAGTTTTTCAACATGTCCTCTGTGGATGAAGATCTCAAACTTTCACTAAATACTTACAACGTAGTAAGGCATTTGGTCTTGAAGGACAGCTTTTACTAGACTATGTTGATAAATGTATTAGGCAAGATTTAGAAAGAGAAGAGAGAATGAACGTAAAGCGAATGCAGGAAGAAGAGGAAACTAAAAAATTGGAACAAAAAGAGATAGAGGAAACTAAAAGATTTCAACAAAAAGAGATTGAAGAAACTAAAAGAATACAGTTAGAAATTTCTCGCCATGGAGTAATTTCAGGTGAGGACAGTCATAGTCAAAGTGCTAGCGTACCCAGGTCTAACGCCCCTCGTCCTACCTTTCCCAAATTACCTCCCTTTAAAGAAAGAACCAATGACATTGACACTTATCTGTTCAGGTTCAAAACCCATGCTCGCTCTCTAGCTGGTCAGAAAGTCTATGGGTCACTTATCTCTCTGCATTACTTGAAGGTTCAGCTCTCACGCTTTATCACAGTTTGGCAGAAAATAATGTGGTTTCTTATGAGCTGTTGAAAGAAAGTTTGTTGAAGAAATTTCAGTGTACTCCAGATGGTTTTCGTAAGCGTTTTCGTGAGTCAAAGCCTAGTACAGATGAACCCTTTGAAACTTTTTCAGTGGAACTTAAACGCCTTCTTGATTGTTGGATTTCGTTGTCCAAGATTGAGAAATCTTTTCAGGGTCTTCTTGATCTTATTCTGAGAGAGCAGTTTTTAGAATGTGTTTCTAAGGATTTGGCTACTTTTCTGTGTGAAAAAGATGAAAAAACATTTGATGCTATGATCAAGTCTGCTGAGTCATACAGGCGTGCCCATCCCACTAAGCTCCTTTCCAGAAAGGCTGATGTGAATATTTTGCCTCTGTTTCCCATAATACTTCTGGACAGTCATATGGACCCCCCTTCTGTGGTCAGTCAGATTGAGGTCGCAGGTATTTTGCCCCTCATCCTGTTCAGAATCCCAGCACTCCAGCTAATCGAGGCGGTGGTAACCGTTACCGTGGTCGTGGCACTCGCCTCTGTTCAGTCAATAAAGGTTCATCAGGAAATACATTTTCCCAGTCTCCCAGTGTTGTCTGTTTTCTTTGTAAAAAGACAGGGCATGTGGCTTCCAAATGTTCATGGAAGTCAGGTAAAAACCCATGCAAGATTTGTGCTGTTAGTCATCCGGATAAGTGCCCCTTTGTGACTGACAGTTCAACTGTCATCGACAAGTCAGCTGACAAACATTCTACTGCTGCTTGTTCGATTATTCGCTCCCCATTCGCTTGTTTAGCTGCAGGTGAATTCACAGGGAAGTTGAACTTGGAATCTGGTTCTGTCAATGGCACTCTCAGTTCTGTATTGCGTGACACTGGTGCTACCATCTGTGGTGTTCGCAAGAGACTAGTTTCCGATAGCCAGATGCTAGGTATTACAGTGAGCTGTGTTTCTTTTGGAGGACGTGTGGATGAATTCCCACTAGCTACAGTTCCTGTCAGTTGTCCCTACTTTGAGGGTGATCTAACCTGCTGTGTCCTAGACAGTCCCGTCGCAGATCTCATCATAGGTAATGTTCCTTGTGTCTGTGAAGGCAGTGCTTCCAGTGATGTGAGTGATGAACCCTTCTCTTTAGCTGCCGTTACCAGGGCTAGAGCTAAACACGTGGTAGGGAAGAAACCTCTGTGTCAGATCCCTGATGATTTGAATATTTCTCGTTCTGATCTGATTCAGAAACAAAAGGAGGATGAGTTGTTGAAGACATGTTTCCAGTTAGCATCTTCTGGTGAAGTGAAGAAGTCAGGTACAGCTACCTTCTATTACTATTTGTCAGACGGTGTTCTGTACAGGCATTTAAAGAAAAATGACATTCCTTTGATCAGGTAGTTGTTCCCTCTGACCTCCGACCTACAGTGCTATCTGTAGCACACGATCTTATTCTGTCAGGTCATTGTGGTTCTCGTCAAACTCTGGCAAGAGTCCTCAACAAGTTCTTTTGGCCTGGTGTTACTGTAGATGTGGCCAAGTATGTTGTTTCATGTGACGTTTGTCAGAAGACAGTACCTGAGGGAAAAGTTGTCCAGTACCCCTTTCTACTGTTCCATTCATTGGTACTCCATTTGACCGTGTGGCTGTTGACCTTGTGGGTCCGCTGTCTCCTGTGGCCCTTGCGGCGGCTGGGCTATAGCAATTATCTATCTTACTTCGGACAAGGTCATAGATCTATTCTTACCATGGTTGATATAGCCACCCGTTACCCAGAGGCTGTTCCCTTGAAGGATATCTCTTCTGTCAGTGTAGCAGAAGCACTATTGGGAGTCTTTTCTCATCTAGGATTCCCAAAGGGATTCTTTCGGATCAAGGCACCCAGTTTAATTCTGACCTCATGAAACAGTTCCATGTGCTATGTGGTACCAAGGGCATTCGCACATCGCCATACCATCCTCAGGCAAATGGTCATGTTGAGCGTTTCCATGGCACTCTGAAATCGATGCTGAAGAAAACTGTGCATTCTTACCCAAAGGCATGGCATCGATACCTACCTGCACTGCTTTTTGCATGCAGAGAGTTGCCTTCAGAAAGTACAGGTTTTTCCCCATTTCAGTTGTTGTTTGGTCGACAAGTTCGTGGCCCTATCGCTGTATTGCAGGAATCTTGGACCCAGTCTGATGGTCATGATGCTGAAGCAAAACCCCTCTATGCCTACTTGTTCGAGCTAAAAAATGTCATTGCTGACTCATGCAAGTTGGCTATGGATCATTCTGTCGATTCCTCTGCGAAGGGAAAAAAGTATTTTGATCGTAAGGCGAGAGAACGTCGTTTCCAGGTTGATGACAAAGTTCTTGTTCTCCTCCCTATGGATTCAAACAAGTTACTAGCTAGTTGGTCAGGACCATCCCCAATTACCAAGGTCTTGCATCCTGACTACAAAGTTCTAGTCAAAGGAAAAGAAAAGGTTTTTCATGCCAATATGTTAAAGAGGTACATTCTCCGTTCTACTGTATCTGTGTCTCAGAACATCCCACAGTTACCTCACAGGGAAAGTCAGTACCATGGAAAGTCAGTACCTCTCAGTTCTGGCAAGAAAGATGTTTCTTTCAAGAGTTCTCCAGGAAGTGTTCCTTGTTCGAACCCCGCTCCAAATTCTCGTGATCCTGTAGTCATGTACACAGTCGGTGTTGTTCAAGACTGCGATGACGCACTACCAATACACACTTTACCTGTTCCCATGGCATCTTCTATGCCAGATGAAGATATCGATTCAGTACAGTTTGATAGTACTTTGTCTGACAGCAATGCTAAGGAGTTACGAAGAGTCTTTGAGGATTTTCAGGATATTCTGACTCCGAAACCAGGCTCTTTTCAGGCAACGTGCTATTAGAGATTCCTCTAACAACAGATGTTCCAGTTAGAAAAAGGTGTTATGACATCCCCTTCTCTGCTAGAGAGGTTGAGAGAGAAGCTGGCATCATGTTGGAACTCAGTATCATTGAACCTTCAAACAGTCCCTATGCCTCCCCTGTTGTACTAGTCAGGAAAAAAGTTGGTACATGTCGCTTCTGCATCGATTTCCGTTCTCCGAATAAGATTACCGTCTTCGATGCTGAGCATATTCCTGATGTGGAAAGTTTGTTTGCGAGATTATCTGATGCACAGTTCTTTACAAAGATAGATCTTGCAAAGGGATATTGGCAGATAGCTGTTAAGCCCGAGGACCGTCCAAAGACGGCTTTTACAACGCATATGGGTCTTTTTCAGTTTGTAAGGATGCCCTTTGGTCTTGTGTCAGCACCTGCTGTTTTCGCACGCATGATGCACATGCTAGCTTTGGATCAGTTCTCAGCTGTCAGTTTCTTTGATGATATTCTGGTTCATAGTGTTTCCTTGGATGCACATATTCGTCATGTGAAAGGTGTTCTTTCGTGTCTGAGGTCTTTCAACCTCACAGCTCTCCCTTGAAAATCGAGGCATTTCCATTCTCTGGAATTTCTTGGACATATCGTTGGAGGTGGTACTATGCGTCCGGAACAGAAAAACATAGATAAGATTCTGAGAATTCCCACCCCTACTACCAGAAAGCAAGTCAGATCTTTGCTAGGTTTGCTTAGCTTTTACAGGAGATATGTTCCCAGTTTTTCCACTTTGAGTGCTCCACTCTCTGATTTAATCAAGGATGTTGGTCGAGCTGGAAGATCTATTTCTTGGACCCCTGAATGTGCAGTAGCGTTACAGAAGATTCAGAGTATTTTGTCGTCAGCACCTTATTACTGTTACCTCAGTTAGGTAAGCCCTTTGTTCTTAGAACTGATGCTAGTTCTGTTGGGCTAGGTGCTGTACTACTGCAAGAGGATGATGATGTACTTCACCCAGTTGTGTTTGGGAGTCGAAAGTTGTTGGATCGTGAAAAATCATACAGTACCATCGAACGAGAGTGTTTAGCCATTGTCTGGGCTGTTCAGAAGTTCGTTCGATACCTTTGGGGAGTCAGGTTTATCATACAAACAGATCATTGACCTCTGACGTACCTTCGAACGTCAAATTTTAAGAATTCCCAGATTATGCATTGGGCATTGTCTCTGCAGGAATTCTCGTTCGAAGTGGAACCAGTTCCAGGATCATCGAGCGTTTTTGTTGATCTTCTTTCACGTTCTTTTGAGAACCAGTCTGTTCCTTAGACATTGGTTTGTGTACATCCCAGTTTTGATGTCTTTTTCATGTATATTTTTCTGGAATTTTGTGACCTGTAGTTGTTTACTTCCTCTTAGTAAAAACAATTCGGACATTGTTTTTTTTTTGAGGAGGGGGAGTATTGTGACAGATCGTTTCCCGTCCAGTCACAAATTTTCATGCAACCGTGCTCACCGGAAGGTAGTTGTCCGGAAGCCGGTTGAAAAGTTTACCTGACTGCTGCTCACCTGCGCACTGTTAAAAGCCGGGTGAGTTGAACCGGTTAGGCAGTATCTGCAGTGATTCCGGCAACACAAGTATCCAGAAGGCCGAAGAGGGACTCCAGCTATTTTTGGTGGCAGTCAGGTATTTATCATTGAATGTTTATTTATTAGCAAACTGAAACCATATTCCCGGTTAGGAGTGACTGAAACTTCCTCAGCGCACTGTGAAGGTTTTGTTTAAAAAAAAAGTATTTGTTGTGGTCTGTTATCCTATGACTTGACAGGGTAGCAAAACGAAATGCTGTCGGAAAACATAGATGAAGCGAGTGTTAAAGGAAGTGGTCTTCAGAAGAAAAAAAAAGATTTTGTTTATTCTGTGACTTAACCAGTTATGAATTCATGATGAAAAAAAAAATGTTAATTATTCCAATGTGGTTTTGCTAGACTTTGCGAGAAGAGGGAGAGTTTTGATGCTATGGATAATAAGCTCCCAAAGTGTGCGACATAGACTATATATGCTGTTTTGATTTTTGATGTAGATGAGTATTTAACTCACTCTTGATATGAATATTGAATAACTGTATGTTGGTAAACAAGAGTGTTGTGGAAATCTTTCCCTTGCATATATTGAAGTAGATGAATCGTTTGAAAAAAAGAAACCTTTTAAAATCTGGTGATTATATGAAATGAAATGTAGTGACATTTATAGTTTGATGAAAAGTAATCATTAATTGTGTGTAATGAATTGTATTCATGGTTTATTGAAGAGAGTCTAGATGGAAATCTTTTCCCCAATTTGGAAAACTAGATTCTGAAAGGTTCATATGGAAATCCTTTCCTGTGTAGAGTTGTGATTCCGGAAAAAGGGAATGTTGTAGTGTTATGATTCCGGAAAGGGAATGTTGTAGTGTTATGATTCTGGAAAAGGGAATGTTGTAGTGTTGAAGAAAGAATATGCTGATGTTTGTCTCAAGTTCTAGTGGAATAGGATGTGACTAATGAATATGAATGTAGTCGTGACTGTAATGAATAGTAGCCATGATAATCAAGGTAGTTAATCAGTTTCCCCAGGTAGAAGTGTTCCCTGGACTGAGGGGGACTGGCTGCCATTTACTGAGGGTCAGGGCCGTAGCTGTGTCTACCCCCCCCCCCCCCCCCCCCCCCCCCCCCCCCCTCCATTCTCCACCCTGTGTCGGTGTTGAGAGGCCGGCCTGAGTGCCGACAACCACCCTACCTGCCACTGCGCCCGGGACCGACTACCCGCTGAGCCAGTTGGGCTGGAGACGCCGCTGCTGCCAAGCCAGAGCGCCGCTCCTGAGTTTGAACCAGCGACCTGTTGGCTAGGCCGTCGCTGCGTTGTGTTCTGTGTGTGAGCCACAGCTCCTGTGTGAGACTGTCACCGTGTCGTCGGCAGAGACGTGAGTGTGGTAGAGATTTTTGAGCCACAGCTCTGAAGTTCTTTAAGTCCTGTGTCGGACATGACGCTGTAGTCGTCGTCTTCAACATCTTCAACGATTTCGTCATCTGCATCGTCTTCGTCCTCTTCATCGTCTCGTTGTCGTCATCGTCTCGTTGTCGTCATCGTTGACGTTGGAACCAGCAGCGCTAACAAATAGCGTTATTACGTATAGATATATTTTGTATCGTGCACCCTGTTTGGCGTACCGGAAGTAGTAATATATATATATATATAGTTCTGTGTGTACGCCTTGTGGTTGGCGTGCCGACCTATTGATGTCCTTGCATTTATTACATTATATGTTTGTCTGATGGCTCGGGCAGCATAAAACAAAAAAAAAAGGTATTGTTCTGTTGCCTGGCTGTCAATGTTCGGGTGAGTGGGTGTGTGTATGTGAATTGGAAAAGTCGTGCATGCATCCATAATTTCTGTGTGAGAGTCTGACAGTCAGACACCTGCAGACACCACCCATTCCATCCGTAACAATACTAGTCCACCAATTCTGGATAATAAAACTGAATATTCATAAATCAATGCAGATAACTGTCGACTATGTAGTGACACATGGTTTCTGCGCACATAAGCCAGCTCAACGGAAGTGCACCTCACGTGAGAAGTGTTCAATGACACTCGGGTAAACAAGCAGACGAACTCCAGCAGTACGACACTAGGCCTTGAAGAGAGCGAACCTGCTAACTTGTTAGTTTAGGGAGTTCGACACTCGGGCTTGAAGGGAGCGGACTGGCTAGGACTAACTTATAGTTGGTGAAGGAGCTTCCTCGTGCTGACAGTTACACTAGTGACAGACCAGTGCCTGGGCCTCCAGTTAATAGGAGACAGTTTAGCCCTAGCACTGCGACAGAACAGCCGTAGACAGTTACAACAGCTAGGATGGCTTTGACAGTACTACTGCTGGGCCTGGAGACTGACTGACTGAAAGACAGTGACTGTGACAGACTCCACTTGGAAGTTCATGCCAGTGAAGGGCTTGGGGAAAGAATCCTGACGAAACCCCCAAGCCAGAGTCTGGACTGACCAGGTAAGGTAGAGTGCATGTGTAGTGTGCAAGTGCTTAGTATATAAATGAACTTCTCTAGAGTGTATGGAAAACACTTCAACTAAATTTATCAGTGTCACTGTTGAGGCAGTGCTGATCTTCCCTCATATCACTGCACTCTACAATGACAAGACAATAAAAAAACAAAATTTTAAACTCAATTTTATTCCATTTAGTTTCTTTTTTTCCTTCGGTTGAGTGCTCACAATCACTTCAATTCAAATTTAGCATGTAACTGGTTAGTTCCTCAAGAACAAGTAAAAAAAAAAAATTCTTAAGCTGCTAGTATGGTGCTAGTGAAAAGCCTAGTGTGTGTAGTGGGAGACACGCTACACTAACAGTAATCAGCTTAAGTCTGTCAACAATTAAAGCGTCCGTGTGTCACTCGGGTTGTCCACTCACTGAACATTGATATTTGTGACCGTGTTATGTAACTTGAACTTAGCCGTTATCATTTCTGCCCAGAGTTATCCTTCCCCGCACATGTGTGTGGTGTTAAAAATATTTTGATAATTTTTTTTTTTTTTTTAACACTTCGGTGTATAAACACCGTGGTGACCATATGTAGTCAATACAAACAAGAAGGCAACACATTCCTACAATCCACTCCCACCCCAAAGACCATGGCGAAAGGTCAGTGCACTTACTGGTGGACTCAGCAGCGGAGGTGCGCTTGGTCAGCGCAGAGCTGGACTGCACTAATCGATGACCTGCCGCCGATTTTCCTCCCACTGACCGTGTCATCCCCATCAGCTGACTTGCAGCCAGTGCCATCGTCGACTTTGGTACAGACATCATCCTGACTCGAAAGTCTGCTTAAAGAGGTCAGCACTCGAAACCACCGGCTACGCAATTAGGTCTAGCAGACGAAGGTCAGTTACCGAACAGTTGTCGTAATTGTGATTCAAAGGCGACAGGTTTTATTGAAAGCTTTCTTACACCAAATTATAAAAGAACAGTGTACATGTAGCATTTTACAGTCCACGTAAATCCTGTTTTGTTGAAATTTTGATCCAGTTGAAAGTTCGTGCATTGTTTAAGATCGAGCGACATTGCTCTGCAGATATGCATCATGGGAGTGTGGTATATTCAAAATGTCGAGTGGAGAGGAATTCGAAGTGAGTTGTATTTTGTACATTTTTGTAATCTGTCACTGTATTTGCATCTTCTTATATGGTCAGTTAACTGGATGATATATTGTGTCAAGTACTGGGCTGCATTTTGGAACACCCACCTGCTGTATTTCAACATGTATCGGTTTGAATTGCGAAGCCCTCGTGCAGGCTCGGCGGCGAGTCATTGTCCGAGGAAGTACGTCGTGCAGTCGCGGCAACGCGCGGAAGTCAATGGCGAACAAGTGGCATCCCGGAGACGCGTGTTGAGTCGTTACCAAGTCGACGTGCCGTCGCGAAATTATACAATTACAAACAAGATTAGAATCAGCGTATCCAGAATAATCAATATATACAGAAAAAGTTAATAGATTTTTAAGGTCGAATCATGTAAGAAATCGTATTGTCAGTACCACAGTCACAGCGCTCGTTCACAGGGTAGGAGACCATGCGAAAGAGCCGAGGAGTTCTTTTGGAAGGTGTTTTAATTGTTTGTTTGTTTGTTTTTACGGATTCTCAGCACAGAATCACTTTCAGTTAAGAGAACAGGCAAACTTATGCAAACTTTTACGTTTGCCGTAATAACTTTAGATCAGGGATAAGTCAGAGGAACGTCAGTTAAAACTGAAAGATTCAAAACCGTTACTTGCTATTAGGTGGCTGACTCTGTAAGACTAGTGTAATTGATGACAGTGTTGCTCACTTGGTGACAACTACTCTGGGAACAAGTTACAGAACACACAATAGCAATCTGGTGTAAAAAAAATATAGAGAGAGAGAGAGAGAGAGAGAGAGAGAATGGTACTGAGGATCAGCGCAATCTTAAAAACAGTGCTCAACCACAGTGGGAGCGACATTTGTTATATTAAAAGCAAGTTAAAATCAAGCTTCTAAAAACATCTACAAATTTGTTTCACGCTGTGCGGTCGTCAGGATGTGATGAGCTTGTGTTGCCAGTGCCACGTATATATATAGCTAGCTGGTTTGCTGTTGTTTTTTTCCCGTGCTACATGTGTTTCTCAGGTGTTGGTTTTTTTCGCTGATAGGAACTTCCATCTGTGTCTGCAATTGTTAACCATTTCTGTTCTAACATTTAGAGTTGCCAACTGTGGTTTACATAGTATAATGTATTTCTCGGTTAGGCATAGATTGCATTTTTTTGAAATGTTGTTGTATGATGCTGCTCTTTTTAAAATTTTCCAAGATATGTTGTAGTCTGTCTTTTTCTTTAAGTTTCCAAATGTATTTACTCAATTCTGTTTGGTTTTTGTATCTTTCTTTGTTGAATGATTGTTTATGGTTTGCATATCTAGTTTTGAATTGGTTTTCCGTGATACCTACATATGTTTCTTTTGCGTTCTCTGATGTTACAGTGGCTTGGTACACAATGTTGTTATAAAGGCATTTGTTGCTTAGGGGGCACTGTTCTTTTTTGGTACAGTTACAAGATACAAGTTACACGCCTGTTTATGTAAACATCAAAAGCAATCACCCACCCTCCATACTGAAAACAATACCCAAAAGCATAAATAAAAGACTATCCAATTTGTCATGTAACGAAACAGTATTCAACAACGCTACAGCTGAATACCAAGAGGCGTTACATACAAGTGGCTACAATTACAAATTAAGATACGATCCAGACAATGATACAAAAAGATGCAGAAAGAACAGGAAAAGGAATATCATATGGTACAATCCCCCATATGATGCAAGAGTTAAAACAAATGTAGGGAAAGAATTCTTTAAAATCTTGACATCATCTTTCCCAAAAGACCATAAATTATTCAAGATATTCAACAAAAACAACATCAAATTATCATATTCATGTATGCCGAACCTTAAAAATGCCATCGATTCAGCAAACAAAATGAAAAGCAGCACAGAAAAAAAGGAGGGTAACGAAAGGAAATCTTGTAACTGTACCAAAAAAGAACAGTGCCCCCTAAGCAACAAATGCCTTTATAACAACATTGTGTACCAAGCCACTGTAACATCAGAGAACGCAAAAGAAACATATGTAGGTATCACGGAAAACCAATTCAAAACTAGATATGCAAACCATAAACAATCATTCAACAAAGAAAGATACAAAAACCAAACAGAATTGAGTAAATACATTTGGAAACTTAAAGAAAAAGACATAGACTACAACATATCTTGGAAAATTTTAAAAAGAGCAGCATCATACAACAACATTTCAAAAAAATGCAATCTATGCCTAACCGAGAAATACATTATACTATGTAAACCACAGTTGGCAACTCTAAATGTTAGAACAGAAATGGTTAACAATTGCAGACACAGATGGAAGTTCCTATCAGCGAAAAAAACCAACACCTGAGAAACACATGTAGCACGGGAAAAAAACAACAGCAAACCAGCTAGCTATATATATATGTGGCACTGGCAACACAAGCTCATCACATCCTGACGACCGCACAGCGTGAAACAAATTTGTAGATGTTTTTAGAAGCTTGATTTTAACTTGCTTTTAATATAACAATATATATATATATATATATATATATACTGTTCAAAAAAAGTTAAGGACCAACATTGAGAATGCACAAAACCTTTTTAAAATTCACAAAAATTCAATTGTACCGCCTTTGTGGTCCAAACAAATTGAACCACACGCACAAATTGATTGTGAATGCGGCAACTGCAATTTTGTGGCACACATTTCTCACGCGCCTTGAAAAACACGTGTCGCGACTTGTCATTTTTGGAACAAATTGGGGTGAATTTTTTATGTTTGGGATCCGAGGAGCATGTGCTGAATCAAAATCATGTGAAGCACGAGCTAAATCAGGCTGTAGGTCATAAAGTATGCTCAACCAAATGTCTTTAAAAGCCACTTTACTGGCGAAAAATGCAATGCAACAGCATGCCTCCACGTCGAAGACTGAACGAGCTGGATCGAGGAAGAGCAATAGGATGGCTCCAAGAAGGAGTTGCAGTCCGGGAAGTGGCACGGAGACTTGGGGTATCACACTCTGTTGTTATCAGACTCAGACAACGCTTTCAAGACACAGGAAGAGTGCAAGAATGGCCACGTTCTGGTCGACCCAGAATAACAACACCACGAGAGGATCGATACATTGAAAGGCAGGCCACACAAGAAAGAACAGCAAGTGCAAACAACATCAGACGTCGCCTTAGAGATGCCACCAACACTGTTGTCAGTGATCAGACCATACGAAACCGCCTACACGCCGCTAACCTCCGTGCTTGACGACCAGCCATAAGACCTCGTTTGACTGATGCTCACAGAGCAGCATGCCGAGTATGGTGTACGCAGCACGTGAGATGGACACATGAACAGTGGGCTAACGTGATGTTTACAGACGAGTCGCGGTTCTGCCTGGATCCCACCGATAGATGGAACAGGGTCTGGAGACGCCGTGGGGAGCGTTTTGCAGAAGAAGCTGTCCTGGAAAGGAACCGCTATGGTGGGGGATCCGTTATGATTTGGGGCGGCATAAGCACACACTACAGAACGGTTCTCTACAATGTGGCAGGGAACTTGAATGGTGTTCACTACCAAACAGATTTTGCAACCCCTGGGCCGCCAGCCTCAGAACTGGACTCAGGCAGTCTTTCAAGACATAATGCACGGACCCATCGACCAGAGCAGTAAACACCTTCTCCAAGCTGCTGTGTCAACAGAATGCAGTGGCCGCAAACAGCGACTGAACCGCATCGAACATCTTGGCATGAGGCGCCGAAACCGCACAGCGTCGTCTCCTCCTTTAACTGGATCACTGTTTGAGTCACCTCCAGCAGGATGGCTGCTGTCCCCAGCCTTCGACATACGGGTGACTCCATGCGACAACGCGCCTTGAAGCCTGCAATAACAGGGGACAACTGTATTGACCATGACATGAACAACACTCCCCCTGTAACTTTCAAATTTGGGGGTGGGTGTTGTACTGCGTCGATCCAGTTGTTGATCTCGGACTCTCATTGTCTTTACACACTTTTCACTATTGAATAATTCATGTTCACTTAGAGATGAACACTCCCAATTTCTTTTTATAAGTCAGTGAAATGTGGCCCAACTTTTAACAGTATATTTCACAAATGCTTGCTTCAGAAGCATATAATACTAATGATGATCGAATTAGTCCCGCCTTTTGAATAAATGAATGGTGTCAAAAGTTAGTAAATAATCAATAATGCTAAGCACTTTCTTCATTACATTCTTTTTTTTATCCTTTATGTTTAAAATGATGTTTGGCATAGTCAGATACTACAACTACATAATTTTCATTGTATGAATTCATAGTTACCATCTACCCTCTTTTATATTGACTTTTTTAGACCTACTGTGTGATAGTCACGTTCATGATTTCATGAGGCGGACTTCAAATGTCATCAAACTTTGCGTTCCCAGGATCTGTCTGGTCCATCCTTCATAATGTACACAACACCCCTGAATGAGATATTAACGCCATTCGTTCATCATGAAAGTTCGCCATGACACTCAGCTTGAACATTCTGACGCGCTAGAAAACTGTGACAGTTTTGTCAAATCTTTAAGGCTGTGTCTCTGATATCAAACAGTGGATGTCTACTAATGAGCTGAAATTAAATGATGATAAAACAGAAGCTATCCGGTTTACAAAACGCTCTCAAGCTCAAGACCCCCATCTTCATCCGTCAATAGTTCTAGGCTCCACTGACATCGCATTTATGCCATTTGTTCGCGACCTTGGCTTCTATCTTGACTCTGATCTCACCCTGAAACACCACATAGCTAAAACCTGCTAAGCATCCATTCTTGAACTACGTCGCATCAGCTCTATCAGACCTTTCCTTACAGAACAGGCCACGAAGACGCTGGCGTCTTCCTGCATTCTGTCAAGACTAGAATATTGTTACTCTCTTCTCCTTGGTGTACCCGTAGCCTTTCTCCAGCCACTACAACTTGTTCACAATTCAGCCGCTCGCCTTATCTTCAAGGTGCCAAAACAGCAGCATACTTCGGATCTCTTGAAAATACACTGGCTCGGAATCGAGCACAGAATTCAGTGTAAGTCGGATTGTCTATGTTATAAGGTTATCACAGGTGAAGCACCTACCTATCTCTCTGATCGCTTCGAAATATATATTCGCACACGTCCCCTCCGTTCTTCCTCTGATGACCGAATTTTTTAATTCCCTCATAAAATATAACCGAAAGCAGCACGGTTCACTGCCTTTCCATCTACGTCATGCCCCTTCCTTCCTGACTTTCTAGTCTGCACTTGAAAGTCTGTACTGCATCTGTTCAAACGCCATTTGCAGAATACCACCTGAAATATTTTTAAATTACTACATGTCACTTGCACATTTTGCTTGTGTAAAAGCGAGCGGTTCACCATGTTATGTAGTGTGTTTATGTATGCGACATTATATTCCAGTGTGTGTCTGTGCACGCGCGTGTGCTGTGTGCGTGCGTGCGTGTGTATGTATGTGTATGGCTCGTGAACGCAGAATTGTATGTGTGTGTGTGTCCTGCTTATATTTTTAGATGTTGAATTGTTAAAACTTGTAAAGTGCCCTGTAGCCTACATTGTTAGAATGGGCACTATAGAAATTGTCCTCATTATTATTATTATTATTATTCCCTAGCGCTGTTCGTCACCACTTTTTAAAAAAATCCTGTTCTTGTGTACAGTCTAGGGGATGCAGCTGCCCTAAATATTTAAAACAGGGTTTTAGCCATTGGAGAGAGTAAGTTTGCATGCACTAGCGATGACCTTGGTGACCCCAGAGTAGTCTAAACAAAGAGACTCTTGTGACACTGAGAATTTCTGCAAAAGGCACGTGTGGCATTTTCTGCTCACCAACATGTCGGACAGAAGAAGAAATGTGGCATTACATGAGGTGTTTGAATTGGTTCAGCAAAGTGGTTCAGAGGATGAGGAGGGTAAAGATGTACAAGTTCATCGAAAAGTATCAGAGCTTGATATATTTGCCTCTGTGTATTTAACAATGTTATTGGTTGTATCGCCTAAAGCCAAAACTGAATAGTGTGTACAGTGTGCAGTGATTTCTAAATTTCATTTTTTGTTGTTTTTTTTTCATTGCATTACACATATTGGATACCTCAAGCTTTTTCTGCATCTGTTCCAGTTGAGAGTAAAATTTTATGCCCCTTTTCTTCCTCATTTGCTGTTGTCATACTAACCAAACAAATGTAAACAAGATTGTGTTCTCCTACATTTTAGTTATGTTGTTTACATAACTGTAGCTCTGCTATTTTACCTAAAATACATTTAAGTGTATGCTTATTGCAAGTTCAGGTTTTACCCTTTCCGTTGATAACAATTGGTTGACAAGTTTATATTAGGGGACGTAAAATAAAATCAAGAAGTGTGAAAATCACAGGTCTGCAATGGTTATAAGCACATGCCGCCACGCCTGTTGCAAAAGAATTAATCAGGGTGAACCAATTCAGCTACCCAGTCTTCTTAGCTGAGTACAGATACAGTTTGGCGATGGCTTTCATAATGTAATACTATATAGTTCAACAGGCAACCAAACATTTTGCTGTTTGTGTTAAATGTTTCTCTACACATGAAGCTGATACATTTAGAAAAATCTCCCAGGCTCCACAGACACTGCTGTCTGTGGATGCACAGTAGCCTCAAATGGCTTTCATCAAGGACCGTACTGTGGTCCCCTGAGACCTCAGTTGTGTCGTCACAATTTTGTCATTTTGCCACTGATATCTTCACTCCCGAATAATAATAAATATGGAAACATCTTGAGAGAAAAAAAACCGTTGCTGTAGTATATTCTAGTGTAATATAGTATCAAAATGTCTATAGAATCTTTGAAAAAAAAATAGTAAAGTTTAAAAACATAAAGCATAGGTGGGGAGAAGGGTTAGATGGTTCTTCAAAGAAATGGACCTTGGGCGTGGATATCTGCTGGAAGGAAATGATTCAGTCATTTGACAAAATAAGGAGCGCAAGAACAGCACTGCCTAACCAAGATTTCCTGATAATATGTTGAAGTCTACCCTGTTTGAGTTCAGTTTAGATGTTCACTAACCGTTTGAAAACTGACAAGTAGAAGATGGAGCAGTATCTTTTAATGGTTATTGAAAATGTGGGACTAGTGAAGCTTTTGATGTAGTTGCCCAGCTGGTGATGTAAGAAATTCTAACTTCTCCAACCCTGTTAATAATCAAGTCATCCTGGATAATGATATGTAGACACTACATTACAAACTACTGTGTTGTTGACAGATAGTGTGCCTTTGCTGTTGACACACGTTGGTAGGTCATTTATGACTAAACTTTGTAAGGCAAACAAAAGTAGTCCAAGGGTGCTGCCCTTCGGGATTCTGTTCACTGCATCAGTTTCAGAGAATATTCTGAGTCCTCTGGAACCATCCATTTTTCACTGTTTAAAGAACTGTCCAACTTAGACTGACCACGAATTCAGAGGCCATTTAGATTCAGATGAAAAAAGCATAAACTTTCAAGTGATGCCAAATAAAATGCTTTATTAAGATTTAAGTGTGTGACATTAACTGTTCCTGTTCCATCATCCCAGACACAAGTAATGACCTGTATGTATCCTAGGATTAACTTATCCACAGTCTTTGTTCTGAAGCCATGCTGACATTTCTGTAAAGACCGTTGTCTGTCATATGGGAGACATGACATCTCTGTAAGTGTAAAACTGAGACTCAAGAGAACGGCTTGTTATATGGGAGACATAACATCTCTGTAAGTGTAAGACTAAGAGACTCAAGATAATGGCTTGTCATATATATGGGAGACATGACATCTCTGTAAGTGTAAGACTAAGAGACTTAAGATAATGGTTTGTTATATGGGAGACATGACATCTCTGTAAGTGCAAGACTAAGAGACTTAAGATAATGGCTTGCAGAGCAAGTCAGACTGACCAGTCTGCTGTTCCTAGCATCTGATCTTGTTCCTAGCATCTGATCTTGTTCCCTGTTTAAAGAGAACAGTGAATCAGCTGCCGGTCATTCCAGTCACAGCCATCTCAGAGGAGTTGATTACTCCGGTATTCTGATACTTCTACTTGCCACTGAGGGTTTGTCAGGCAACGCAACTGCCATCAGGCTGGATTACATTTGATCTTCCTGGTTTTGTTCAGTCTGCTCATGTTTATTTCTTATCTCTGCTCCCACTTTATCTTGATTTTTTTTTTTTTTTTTTCATTTTTAAGTTGGCAAATCTTGTGCAAATTGAGGGAGAATTACTGCCCCTTTTCCTGCAGCTTGACCGACTTATAAGAAGTACGCACTACCCACAAGGGAACGGAAAGCTCATCATTGTGTAAAGGTTTTTAAAGGACTACTGTCCAGCTCTTGTCTTTTGGCTGGATAAAGCTATTTTTGTCGACCAAATTCACACCTGTCAGAAAATTTAATGTTTATCAAAATGATTTAGTTAATATGTCAACTCTTAAATGAATAGATCATTGTGGGCACATGTGGTATTAAGATTCTTGGAAAGGCTTCACTATTCATGGATGTTGGGTGTGACAGGTTGAGGAAATCCTCGAGCAGCGCAAGAGGAAGGGGGTGGTGGAGTTCCTGGTGCGTTGGAGAGGGTTCAACGACCTGTATGACTCCTGGGAACCCGCCTCTGGCCTGGCTGACTGCACCAGGGCTCTGAAGGCCTGGGCCGCCAAGGTAGGGCAGAATGGCATCGCTGTAGTTTGTTACACAGGTGTGTGTGTTACTGTGGCCGCCAAGGTAGGGGAGAATGGCATCGCTGTGTTGTGTTACACAGGTGTAGTTACTGTGGCCACGAAGGTAGGGCAGAATGGCATCGCTGTGTTGTGTTACACAGGTGTGTTACTGTGGCCACCAAGGTAGGGGAGAATGGCATCACTGTGGTTTGTTACACAGGTGTGTTACTGTGGCCGCCAAGGTAGGGCAGAATGGCATCGCTGTGGTTTGTTACACAGGTGTGTTACTGTGGCCGCCAAGGTAGGGGAGAACGGCATCGCTGTGTTTCGTTACACAGGTGTAGTTACTGTAGCTGCCAAGGTAGGGCAGAATGGCATTGCTGTGTTTTGTTACACAGGTGTGTTACTGTGGCCACCAAGGTAGGGCAGAATGGCATTGCTGTGTTATGTTACACAGGTGTGTTACAGTGGCCACCAAGGTAGGGCAGAATGGCATCGCTGTGTTTTGTTACACAGGTGTGTTACTGTGGCCACCAAGGTAGGGCAGAATGGCATCGCTGTGTTATGTTATACAGGTGTGTTACTGTGGCTACCAAGGTAGGGCAGAATGGCATCGCTGTGTATTGTTACACAGGTGTAGTTACTGGGAGATGCTGACTACATTATTACATTATCTGCTGTTTTTTTTTTTTTTTTTTTTTTTTTTTTTTTTTTTTTAGCATGGGGAAGAATAGGCAAGTACTGAGTACTGTCATGAAACATTCACTGATTCAGGCTGATGTTCTCTCTCTCTTTCTGTCCGTCTTTTTCTCTGTCTCTGTCTCTCTCTTCCTCTCTCTCTCCTCTCTCTCTCTCTCTCTCTCTCTCTTTCTCTCTCTCTCTGGATAACTATAGTGCATGAAAGCGCGTCAAGCGTCTGTATAACTATAGTATAAGAGACACATTCTTATTGAGCACAAATTCAAGCCATGTTGCAGAAATTACTCTTCTTTTGATAACTTTTTTTCCTTTAAGATAGAGGTGGGGCCTCTTTTTCTTTTTTATGAGTGAGCAAAATGATTTTGTTGTACACCAGTTCAAATAAAACTGGAAAATGAAAGAAAACATACACACAGATATACCCCGCTTCCATACACATGCCATATCCAACTCTTACAACCCACCCTATATTTTTTTTTTTTTCTTGTTGTGTGGCGTGTGTGTGTGTTGTAGACGATTTACGAAGTTCCCTCTCAAGTAATGCTCATGTTCTCTCTCTCTCTCTCTCTCTCTCTCTCTCTCTCTTCTCTCTCTCTCACTCACACACACACACACACACACACACACTGTCACAGGCACAAACATACATAAACACAGACTGTCACAAACACATACACATGTACATGCATGCACGCTCGCTCACTAGTTGACATCAACAGTGTGTCACACATACACTCCCACATCCATGCGCACATGCACTTATGGTGACACATGCCACATTTTGATAGAAACACTGAAAACGGATATATATGCATAAAATGAGGGATGTAATGTATGCACGCACATACACACTCAATGTCATAAAAGCACACACAAACACACAGAGAGTAAATTGCTTATTCACCATCATATACACAAGCAGTGACAAATTGTGACCGATATATACACCCATGTGCGCATGCATGCGCGCACGTGGGCACGCGCACACACATGCCTACAGACACATGCGCAAACCCATTGACACATAGAATGACACAATCACACTCACACACACACACACAATTGTCATACACACACACTGACACATAGAATGACACAAATCACACACACACACACACACACACAACAATTATAATACTTTCACACACACATTTTTAATAGGTGCACGCATGCGCACACACTTGCACACTGTCATGGACGCGCGCGCACACAGATAAACAGTCACAGTGATAAACAGGCTGCATACGTACAGTGTCCACAATGTGTAAAATACAGTCCAAACAACCTGATGATGCTAAAACTAATGATTGGTGTGTTGTATGTAAGGGTTGTGATGAATTGACTTAAAGTGTGTCTCATGCCTTGGATTTTCGTCCCCTCATGTACTGCTAGTGGACATGGGTCCCTCGAGGATACAGTAAAACCTGAAGTTCTGTTACTGTATTGTTAGTCACGGGGGAGAGACGGACGGACAGGGAAGTTGAAGGGGATGCTCTGTGGGAGAATGCGGACCTAGTGAATGTCAGCCTTAGAAATAAATTAAGCAATTTACTTTTGGTTCAGTGGACTTTAGTGCTTTAGAAATAAATTAAGCAATTTACTTTTGGTTCAGTGGACTTTAGTGCTCATATACTTCTCAAAACTCACCTGTTTCCTAGGTAACTTCGTCTTCCCTGTGACCCGACGTTTGCAATGTGTGATGCGAGTGTCTGCTTTGTGTGCGTTCGTGTCTGTGTGAGTGTGTGTTTGCGTGTATGCATGCTTGTGAGTTTGTGTCCTTGCTTTGGATTTTGATGCCTTTTTCTCATGTATGATTGTTATATATTGTGTGATTTGATGTCTGTTGTGATATTGTAAACGCCTAGGGCATTCAATTGATTAGGCGTCATAAATGTTCATAATAATAATAATATACTTATAAGGAGAGGACTTTAATGTCACTCAGAAACAAAAATCACTAGACATTTATGCACACATGCTCAAGCAGCTCACACACACACTCACACACACACACACACACACACACACACACACACACACACACACACACAAGGTGAACATTACCTTACCTTACACACAAGGTGAACATTACCTTACCTTACACACAAGGTGAGGTAAGTTAATGCTGGTTATAGCCCAGCCGACTCACAAACACAAAACACACATTCTTGCACACATGCACACAGAAACATACACATGCACACATTCTTAATTGGTCATAGTGTTTGTTTTGGGTTTGTTTATAACTCTCCTTTTCTATGTTTATAAAAATGAAACATTGTTTCCTTCTATATTGATTGCTTGAAAAGGAGAAAAGTGGGGAATTAAGGGGATGAGGGGGGAATCCTTTGTGAAGATCTAAGTTCCTGTTCTATCGGTTAACCCTTTCAATTTTAAGCAGACAAGACGATCAAGGTCAAAATCCAGAAGCCGAAGCAGAGGGCGTTCTTCAAAGTCAAGGTCACGAAGCACCAGCCGAGGACGCGCAAGCAAAAAAGACACGACACCAAAGCGCTCGAGGTCACGATCATCAGCAGGAAGAGCACCAAAAGCAGCAGCAAGAGCAGCACAGAGGTCACGGTGACCTGGACAGAGAGTTCGGCAGGGCAGCAGAAGAAGCAGAAGCTACAGTCAGGTGCAGAGGCAGCAGAGCAGAAGAGCTCCAGCAAACAGGAAACCATCATGGAAAAGACCTCCACCACCAAAGAGGGCAAACTGGTGGAGCAGAAGACAGAAGTGGTCAAGGTAGGATGTGTGTTCCGTGACATGTCGACGATGTTGTTCTGCTGTGATCAATAGGAAGAGGTCAAGGTAGGGTGTGTGTTCCGTGACATGTCGACGATGTTGTTCTGCTGTGATCGATAGGAAGAGGTCAAGGTAGGGTGTGTGTTCCGTGACATGTCGACGATGTTGTTCTGCTGTGATCGATAGGAAGAGGTCAAGGTAGGGTGTGTGTTCCGTGACATGTCGACGATGTTGTTCTGCTGTGATTGATAGGAAGAGGTCAAGGTAGGGTGTGTGTTCTGTGACATGTCGACAATGTTGTTCTGCTGTGATCAATAGGAAGAGGTCAAGGTAGGGTGTGTGTATATATAGTGACATGTGACGATGTTGTTCTGCTGTGATCGATAGGAAGAGGTCAAGGTAGGGTGTGTGTATATACGGTGACATGTCGACGATGTTGTTCTGCTGTGATCAATAGGAAGAGGTCAAGGTAGGGTGTGTGTATATACGGTGACATGTCGACGATGTTGTTCTGCTGTGATCGATAGGAAGAGGTCAAGGTAGGGTGTGTGTATATACGGTGACATGTCGACAATGTTGTTCTGCTGTGATCGATAGGAAGAGGTCAAGGTAGGGTGTGTGTTCTGTGACATGTCGACAATGTTGTTCTGCTGTGATCGATAGGAAGAGGTCAAGGTAGGGTGTGTGTTCTGTGACATGTCGACAATGTTGTTCTGCTGTGATCGATAGGAAGTGGTCAAGTTAGGGTGTGTGTATATACGGTGACATGTCGACAATGTTGTTCTGCTGTGATCGATAGGAAGGGGTCAAGGTAGGGTGTGTGTATATATGGTGACATGTCGACAATGTTGTTCTGCTGTGATCGATAGGAAGAGGTCAAGGTAGGGTGTGTGTGTATATACGGTGACATGTCGACAATGTTGTTCTGCTGTGATTGATAGGAAGTGGTCAAGGTAGGGTGTGTGTATATACGGTGACATGTCGACAATGTTTTCTGCTGTGATTGATAGGAAGTGGTCAAGGTAGGGTGTGTGTATATACGGTGACATGTCGACAATGTTGTTCTGCTGTGATCGATAGGAAGTGGTCAAGTTAGGGTGTGTGTATATACGGTGACATGTCGACAATGTTGTTCTGCTGTGATCGATAGGAAGTGGTCAAGTTAGGGTGTGTGTATATACGGTGACATGTCGACAATGTTGTTCTGCTGTGATTGATAGGAAGTGGTCAAGGTAGGGTGTGTATATACGGTGACATGTCGACAATGTTGTTCTGCTGTGATCGATAGGAAGAGGTCAAGGTAGGGTGTGTGTTCTGTGACATGTCGACAATGTTGTTCTGCTGTGATCGATAGGAAGAGGTCAAGGTAGGGTGTGTGTATGTACAGTGACATGTTGACGATGTTATCATGCTGTGATCAATAGCAAGAATATTTCTTTTTGGCTTATGCCAGCAACTTCATGTAGTAGAAGATAGATATTTTCTTTGTGAGAAGTCAGGGAATGGGATAGAATGTATTATGTGCCCAGTCAAAAGGCCAAATTCCCGTTGCTATCCTGTGGGTTTGTTTTGGGTTTGTTTATCTTTTGCTGTCCCATCTTCTGTGCCACCTCAGTGGCAGTGCACCCACACTGCTCATTCCGACACCCCGTCCACAGCCATGGCCCGTCCCAGCACACCGCAACCCCACCCCCAGCAGTCTAGAGGGAGCAGTCAGTGTCAAGTCAAGAGACAACCTACCGGAGGAGACACTGCACCGCTGCCAAGTCACTTCAGTGGTGTTCAGTGGCACCTGTTCTGATCCAACATTTACAGGACACCACCTACTATGCCTCCTACTGATGACAATAATTGCTTAGTGGTGGAACCAGCATGAGTGACCTCCCCCTCCAGAGGGTGTGTGGCTCGTGTGTTGGAAGCAAAGGCAGAAGGTTGTGTGGCACCTGTGTTGGGACAGCAGGAGGTTGTGTGGCTCCTGTGTTGGGACAGCAGGAGGTTGTGTGGCTCCTGTGTTGGGACAGCAGAAGGCAGGAGGTTGTGTGGTCCTGTGTTGGGACAGCAGGAGGGTTGTGTGGGCCCTGTGTTTGGGACAGCAGAAGGCAGGAGTTGTGTGGCTCCTGTGTTGGGACAGCAGGAGGTTGTGGGTCCTGTGTTGGGACAGCAGAAGGCAGGAGGTTGTGTGGCCCTGTGTTGGGACACAGAAGCAGAGGTTGTGTGGCTCCTGTGTTGGGACAGCAGAAGGCAGGAGGTTGTGTGGCTCCTGTGTTGGCAGCAAGCAGGAGGTTGTGTGGTCCTGTGTTGGGACAGCAGAAGGCAGGAGGTTGTGTGGCTCCTGTGTTGGGACAGCAAGGCAGAGGTTGTGTGGGTCCTGTGTTGGGACAGCAGAAGGCAGGAGGTGTGTGGTCCTGTGTTGGAAGCAGGAGTGTGGGGCCTTGTGGACAGCAGAAGCAGGAGTTGTGTGGTCCTGTGTTGGGACAGCAGGAGGTTGTGTGGGCCTGTGTTGGGACAGCAGAAGGCAGGAGGTGTGTGGTCCTGTGTTGGGACAGCAGGAGGTTTGTGTGGCCTGTGTTGGGACAGCAGAAGGCAGGAGGTTGTGTGTCTGTGTTCGATCTTGTCCGTTTGGGACAGCAGAAGGCAGGAGGTTGTGTGGTCCTGTGTTGGGACAGCAAGGAGGGTGTGGGGTCTGTGTGGGACAGCAGGAGTTGTGGGGTCTGTTGGGACAGCAGAAGCAGGAGTTGTGGGCCCTATGTGGGACAGCAGAGGCAGGAGTTGTGTCGCTCCTGGTGGGACAGAGGAGTGTGTGGTCTGGGAGAGCGAGGTGTGTGGGTCTGTCTTGGACAGCAGAAGGCAGGAGGTTGTGTGGGTCCTGTCTTGGGACAGCAGGAGGTTATGTGGCACCTGTGTTGGGACAGCAGAAGTCAGGAAGTTGTGTGGGTCCTGTGTTGGGACAGCAGAAGGCAGGAGGTTGTGTGGGTCCTGTGTTGGGACAGCAGAAGGCAGGAGGTTGTGTGGGTCCTGTGTTGGGACAGCAGAAGGCAGGAGGTTGTGTGGGTCCTGTGTTGGGACAGCAGAAGGCAGGAGGTTGTGTGGGTCCTGTGTTGGGACAGCAGAAGGTAGGAGGTTGTGTGGGTCCTGTGTTGGGACAGCAGAAGGCAGGAGGGTGTGTGGGTCCTTGTTGGGACAGCAGAAGGCAGGAGGTTGTGTGGGTCCTGTGTTGGGACAGCAGAAGGTAGGAGGTTGTGGGGCTCCTGTGTTGGGACAGCAGAAGGCAGGAAGTTGTGTGGGTCCTGTGTTGGGACAGCAGAAGGCAGGAAGTTGTGTGGGTCCTGTGTTGGGACAGCAGAAGGCAGGAGGTTGTGGTCACATCTCAAAGAAAGGCACCCCCTCCTGGGTGGTGAGAAGGGTGGCTTCACCCTGCATCTGAAATTTATAGTGGGTATTTCCACCCTCATTTTCAAAGTTGGGTATTTTCACCCTCATCTTCAAATATGTTAAAGATTGATATCTTCAGATGTTCATATCAGTAAAGAACTCTGAAGAAGTTATCCAGTGGCCCACAGAAATGAGATGTTTACATTTACACTTTATGCCTAAGAACGTATTTTAAGCTATAGATTAGACAAGAGAGACCAAACAAAAATTAGACATTATGATTGGCAATGATAATTGGTCTGTTTTTAACGATGTTTTACCTATTATTATTTATGCACATATTTATCACAGGTGTATGTCAGGATGATAACAAATGATTATTGCAGTTGTGAAAAATAAAAGTATTTCAGTTTATTTACCAGCATGAGAATATACCTTTGGAAGCTTGGTTTTCAGAGATAGACGAGTTCCTAGATTTCATTGGCTTGACCATTCAGAAATGTGGTTTGAATTTGTGAGGTTATTAATATAACAGTATAGATGGTTGTGGAAATTTGTGATTGTTGTGCAAGTTGTCAGTTTCTCAAAAGTGGAGGTGCTTGTTAGAATCTTGGAGAGTGAATCCACTTTTAAGTTTTGATTTCAGGGGGAGAAATCCTGGCACAAAACCAGATTCTTGGGAGTCAGCTTAAGTTTTAATCGGTGGAGTGTGTTTGAGAGGTGGATAGTAAGTGCCCGGCATATGTATGGCTGGAATAATGTGTGGAGCAAGATGGTGACTGTTGAGGACCTATGTATGACTAGAATAATGTGTGGAAGAAGAGGGTGACTGTTGAGGACCTATGTGTGACTGGGATAGTGTGTGGAAGAAGGGGGTGACTGTTGAGGACCTATGTATGACTGGGATAATGTGTGGAAGAAGAGGGCGACTGTTGAGGACCTATGTATGACTGGGATAATGTGTGGAGCAAGAGGGCGACTGTTGAGGACCTATGTATGACTGGGATAATGTGTGGAGCAAGAGGGTGACTGTTGAGGACCTATGTATGACTGGGATAATGTGTGGAGCAAGAGGGTGACTGTTGAGGACCTATGTATGACTGGGATAATGTGTGGAGCAAGAGGGTGACTGTTGAGGACCTATGTATGACTGGGATAATGTGTGGAGCAAGAGGGTGACTGTTGAGGACCTATGTATGACTGGGATAATGTGTGGAGCAAGAGGGTGACTGTTGAGGACCTATGTATGACAGGGATAATGTGTGGAGCAAGAAGGTGACTGTTGAGGACCTATGTATGACTGGGATAATGTGTGGAGCAAGAGGGTGACTGTTGAGGACCTGTGTATGAGTGGAATCAGTTGAGGACCTATGTATGACTGGGAGAGGGGTGTGGAGCAAGAGGGTGACTGTTGAGAAATAAGATGGTGGAAGACATCCTGCTGTGATTCCTTCATAGGTGGGTGAAGAATTACCTTTTCTCCATGTATTTCCAGCATTTCAAGGGGTGTCTGGGAGTGTAGGTAGAATTTCTCTGTATCCCATGTATTTCCAGCGCTTCAAGGGGTATCCGGGAGTGTAGGTAGAATTTCTCTGTATCCCATGTATGATCATTTACATCATTAGATTCAGTTGCATGCACATGAAACACACACACACACACACACACACACTCACACACACACACACACACACACACACACACACACACACACATTTTTGACTGAAACCAGGTTATCCCTTCGACCAAAGACATTGTGTTTACATCTGCATCCGTTTTTCAGCAAGATTACACCAAAACCTGGTGGAAAATTGGAGAGTTGCCCAAGGGTGAATCCATTAAATGTAGGTGCAGGCCTTTGTCAGACAATGGTTCCAGGATCCGTTCAGATAGATGTGTTGAAGAGAAAGAAGTGCATCATTTTTTTTAATCTTTGTGCATTATGGGGAATACTGTGTGCATGTCCATAATAGACACACATGCACACCCTCATGTATGGAAACTACTAGTAATATGCATTAACATATGCATGCGTTGGAATGTGTAAATGTTTTGTTCTGTGTTTGTTTTACACCTTTAAGCTTTATTCCTTCGATTCAGACAACCATGGAGACAATGAAGTCAGCACCAAGCATCAAATCAGAAAGCAGCGGCATGACAACACGGTCGCGGCTGGCAGTGCGTCAGGTGCAGAATGACCAGAAGCCCGTTTCCAAGGCAGAGGAGAGCAAGCGTGGGGAGAAGGGGACATGGCTGTGGTGGTTTGCCGACCACGCTGTGCTTGTGCTCTTCATCATCGTCTCCCTCATCGCTCTCTCCTTCACCATTGAGAGGTCAGCTTTTGATAATAAAGAGCAGACTTCAAGCCTTGAATGAATTGTGGGTCAGCTTTTGTCACCAGTGCCGAGATGGCCTATTGAAGAAATGGTCTGGAATATGCCTGAATATATTTTGACAAACAGGATTCCAACAATCAATGATAGTGGGTGGGGGAGATTTGTTTAAGGCGATAGATATTTTATTTTTTCCTTTGTTGTATTCGCTTACTTTTTGTTTGTTTTTTTAACAAAAGAAAACGTAACATCCTCTTTCAAATAAATGAGCCTCATTTCTCATGTTTAAGTTGATGACAAATTAGTGAATTATGTCAGTGTCTGTGTGCAGCATTTCTGGAGTGAGGGACAAACTGGTTCCAGATTTGGGTACCCTTCGTCAGCGGCTGGGTGAGAGTTACGACCACTTCACCCAAGCAGTGAGCGCCACCTGCAGCTATGTGGTGGACAGCATCATGCGGGGCTTTGCTTTCATCAAAGGCGCCATTTTCTTCACCGAAGACGCCCCTGCCCCTGCACAGCCCCAAGCCACATCCACTCCAAAGTCATCTTCTTAAATGCAGGATGTGTTCACTCCCTTTACAGCGCAGGAGTTCAAAGAAGTAATAGAGTGGGCTCTGTCTTGTTTGTCTGCACTTGGGTGGAAGAAGAAGAACCGTTGGGAGTGTCAAAAGGCGCTGGAAATAGTATTGCTGTCCGCAGTACAGAGGTGTCTTCAACCTGTTTCCATCAGCTTTGGATTGGCTGATGCTGGTTTGGGAGGGATGTGGGAAGAAAGAAGAGAATGAAGTAGGGAATTACCTTTTTTTCTCAACTTTTGACTTTGAACCATTTTAAAGTCTGTCTGAAAAGACACTTTTAAACAAAAACCTGTCAATTAGATTTGAGCAGATGTTTCTTATTTATTGTGCTGCGGTGTAAATCCTCTGACAATCTTTTGCTTAATTCACTGACCCACCTTTTTTATTTTTCTTAAATCATGCATATTGCATTTCAGTACCTGGAGTTCTCCTCTGCTACATTTTGGGCTGGATGTTTTCGTTATATTTCTGGCGCCTTTACTCTCCTATTTCATACATCGTTAAGGTAGATGGGGATATGTTCGTGGCAAGGTTTCGTCCTCTTGGCATTTGTCTGCTTTCTTGGTGTTGAGGCTGACCCATGCGACAGTGACCAGAACAACGGTTTGTTTTGATTGGCAGGCAATCCATTGGGCCATTGTGGCTCCTCTGTGTCAGCTTGGCCGTAATAACATAAGAGTTGATTTGATATACATAAACTGGAGACAACCACAAAGAAGGGGGACGCAAGGAATCTGAAAGACACTGCCATGTCAATAACCAGTACTTTGTGCCCTGCATCCCACATTGGTGTGGAAATGTGTGTGCGCCAATACGGGAATGTGGTGAACAGTGCATTGCTTACTTTACTCATCTGCAATGCAACTAACTGTAAGGCTGTTTTAAATACACATGAAAGAATGAATTTTATTCAGCATCTGTTAACATTTGTGAAATCAGATGGGGGAGGGGAGGGGAAGAGCAAGTGGGCGGGCGGTGGAGGGGAAAGAAAAAAAGGTGGTGGTGAGGAGTTGAGTGGAAAAGGTAGTGGAAGCTGGTGTGTTGGATAATAGCAAGATTCAGATCAGAGAAAAATGACAATGTTTCCATCTGTTACAAGTCTTTCCTCTCTGGATCATGTTTTGTGAGAGTTCTGTTTCATGCATGTAGATACAAAATGGATTTTTATAATGGGTATGACAATGTCAAGGATATTAGGTATTCTCCTATTCGAAATCTGTTGGGTTATTTCCACAGGGAAATTCCTGGCTTAAAGGTCAACACTTTTGACAGCTTCAGCCTTATTCCATGTTGTTAGTTCTGGGTAGGTGTGAACCCCAGAGGTGTGGACCATGTTAACACAGGAACAGACATCGACAGTTCTTCTTGCATGCATGATGAACTATCCACCCTGTATCCCTTCTTTCGTTTACTATAGAGTGCAATTCTTTTTCTTGTGTACATGTTAAGGAGTTACCTGGTTCACTTCAGTGTACTCTATGTGCCATGGTGCAGTGCTTACATTGCCTGCTGGAGTCAGCTGTACTGAAACAGGCCAGCGCTTTAGCTTTGTTATCCAGTTGTCTGCATAGTTGATGTTGTTTGCATGTCTGCACGTTTCAGTTTCCACAGTCTGATTGCACGCCTTCAGTAAATGCCACTTTTAGTGAATATAGCATGTTTTGTGATGGCTTTATGTTAATGGTAAAGTCAGTCTATTTTCTCTGTTTTTAACCGATGGAACAGCCTCTTTCAGCCTAAAAAGCCAACCAGACTCTTGTGTCAAAAGTTTCAACGTTGTCCTGCTTTTTTCATGCTGCAATACAGATTGACCTCTCTGAAGGAAAGCTGTCATTTTTCAGAACAGAAACAAGTGATGGCAACTAGACAAAGGTAAATGGATCAAACAAAACAGGTAGCCTGGTTAGAGAAGTTGGTGAAGTCAGGTGCTGCAAAGGTAATAGCCTACCCACTGCTAACATTCAGTCAAATGACATTTGGATCAATATGCTGTACCAATAGCCATTATTTATGTCAGTATTTCTGGTATGACCAGTAAAAGTGAACCCCAACAAACTGTCAAGAAGAGCTAAGAAGTTTCTTTACTCGAAGGCTTCATTTGTACAGGTCTGCTTGTGTGAGACATTGGACTGCCTTTCCTTCAATAATGGAGGAAAGAGAAGACAACCTTATAATCTAGTGCCCCCCCCCCCCCCCCCCCCCCCCCCCCCCCCTGTGAACACAATATTGACAAACGAATGTTAAAAGAACATTGAGTTAGGTCAGGGTAATGCTTCAACTTCCCACAGTTGGAAGTCTTCAGTTTTCTTGTTGCAGTTTCCTTCTCTAATGCATGGATATACCACCCTATGAAAGGGCTACACCTGTTGGAAATGAAGGCATTAGAATATACCACCTTATGGCAAGAGGACTGCCACTTCCCCACACTAAAACCCTCTCCCCGTATCTCCCTGTCACTGATGCATGTGTGTAAGGGGTCCATGTTTCCTGTTCTCTCTCACTCAGGTTATGCTGGTTGTTTTCAGCTACTCCTTAAAATGAATTTGATATTGAATGTTTATTTCTTTTCCATTTGTTTTCTAACCTTCATAAGGATTTTGCCTGTGCTTGTTGGTCTGTTCATTTGTCAGCAGGATATGCAAGAAAACTTCTGAGGGAAGATGGCTCTGGGATGACCCCATGAAATTTAGGGGTGGATCTGTATCAAAACGGTGAAATGTATTGTATTTTTAATCTGCCTCACAAGATGAATGTAACACAAAGTTTCTACAGAGATGTTGTAATGACTGATCTGAAATGGCATTCGTCATTTTTCATAGTTCATCTCTCCGTGTTTGTCATGTAAACATTGTGTTCAGCCACAGTGGACGTCTGTGCTTCAATCAGTGGTCTTCTGGTTTTACATTATTTGTGTGAGGTGGATTTGTCGTATTTTTGTTGATTTTAAAAATTAATTTAATCTTTTCTTCAACACATCAGTATTATAAATAAATGTTTATTTCATGTCAAACATATTCAAAGACCTACTTTCATTTCATCAAATTCTTACAGATCATGTGAAGATAAGGTTTCTTGGCAAGATGTCTTCTATTAGCAGTAGTGAACTGTTGCATGTAGCAGAAATTATTGGCAGCAAAATCCAGCACTCTTCACTTTCTTCATAACTTTATGTGTGTTTCAGGTTAATCTGTGAAAATGTTAACATGGCTTTGAGACATACATTTCAGCAAAACAAATGTGTATAATTGGCACTTTGGCATCTACATTCCTGACAATTACACAATGAATCATGTTGACATTTGGCACAATTGCATACATTATTCAGAAGCAGTCTTTTTGTGTGTATGTTGCAAAACTCACATGAAGGACATTTTGTGTAATGATCAATGATACAGCAATAAAATTTGCTTCACTTGTGTGTTGGTCATAGTGTTTTGTACACAATGCAATTTTGGAGCCTGTATTTTAAACATATTAACTTTTTATGTGCCTGCATTTGAAACTAATAAACTTTTTATGTATCTGTAAAGTTCCAAAAGTTTATGTTTTTTTTTTCCTGCAGTTTTTAGTGGTAGAAATATTTCAGCAAGAGATCTGTGTGACATGTGTCCATTCATCCTGAAGTAAACCCATTTTCTCACAAACGCAAGGCAACGAATTCTCCCAGACTTGAGATCACGATATACTTTTCATAGCAGTTTCTCTTCTGCATTGGGCACAAAGTCCAGCTTGGCCTGGTAAGTCCTGTCAAACCAAGATAAGTTGGTGGTTGGGGCTCAGCAACAGGCACATAAACGACAGCAGTCTTGCTGTGTAACTGTCACATAGCTCCCTTGCTTTGAAAAAATCACACCCTTACGTGGATGTTGGGGAATCCCTCAGAACGAATGTGTCCTTGCTGTCCTATAATCCTGTGTTGATAGCCTCCTCTTCTATGTTACTGTCTTATTCTTTTTAATTCTCTATTTACTGTTCATTGCCTCCTTGCCATTTCTAATTCTCTATATTTCTTTACTGTTTCATTTCCCTGCCATTTGTAATTCTCTGTATTTCTTTACTGTTCATCATTTCCCTGCCATTTGTAATTCTCTGTATTTCTTTACTGTTCATGGTTTCCCTGCCATTTGTAATTCTCTATATTTCTTTACTGTTCATGGTTTCCCTGCCATTTGTAATTCTCTATATTTCTTTACTGTTCATGGTTTCCCTGCCATTTGTAATTCTCTATATTTCTTTACTGTTCATGGTTTCCCTGCCATTTGTAATTCTCTATATTTCTTTACTGTTCATCGTTTCCCTGCCATTTGTAATTCTCTATATTTCTTTACTGTTCATCATTTCCCTGCCATTTGTAATTCTCTATATTTCTTTACTGTTCATCGTTTCCCTGCTATTTGTAATTCTCTATATTTCTTTACTGTTCATTGCTCTATATTTCTTTACTGTTCATTGCTCTATATTTCTTTACTGTTCATTTCCCTGCCATTTGTAATTCTCTATATTTCTTTACTGTTCATTGCCTCCTTGCCATTTGTAATTCTCTATATTTCTTTACTGTTCATCGTTTCCCTGCCATTTGTAATTCTCTATATTTCTTTACTGTTCATTGCTCTATATTTCTTTACTGTTCATCATTTCCCTGCCATTTGTAATTCTCTATATTTCTTTACTGTTCATCGTTTCCCTGCCATTTGTAATTCTCTATATTTCTTTACTGCTCATCGTTTCCCTGCCATTTGTAATTCTCTGTATTTTTTTTACTGTTCATTGCCTCCTTGCCATTTGTAATTCTCTATATTTCTTTACTGTTCATCGTTTCCCTGCCATTTGTAATTCTCTATATTTCTTTACTGTTCATGGTTTCCCTGCCATTTGTAATTCTCTGTATTTCTTTACTGTTCATCATTTCCATGCCATTTGTAATTCTCTATATTTCTTTACTGTTCATCGTTTACCTGCCATTTGTAATTCTCTATATTTCTTTACTGTTCATCGTTTCCCTGCCATTTGAAATTCTCTGTATTTCTTTACTGTTCATTTCCATGCCATTTGTAATTCTCTATTTCTTTACTGTTCATCATTTCCCTGTCATTTGTAATTCTCTGTATTTCTTTACTGTTCATTTCCCTGCCATTTGTAATTCTCTATATTTCTTTACTGTTCATGGTTTCCCTGCTATTTGTAATTCTCTATATGTCTTTACTGTTCATCATTTCCCTGCCATTTGTAATTCTCTATATTTCTTTACTCTTCATTTCCCTGCCATTTGTAATTCTCTATATTTCTTTACTGTTCATCGTTTCCCTGCCATTTGTAATTCTCTATATTTCTTTACTGTTCATCATTTCCCTGCCATTTGTAATTCTCTATATTTCTTTACTGTTCATCGTTTCCCTGCCATTTGTAATTCTCTATATTTCTTTACTGTTCATCATTTCCCTGCCATTTGTAATTCTCTGTATTTCTTTACTGTTCATGGTTTCCCTGCCATTTGTAATTCTCTATATTTCTTTACTGTTCATCGTTTCCCTGCCATTTGTAATTCTCTGTATTTCTTTACTGTTCATCGTTTCCCTGCCATTTGTAATTCTCTATATTTCTTTACTGTTCATTTCCCTGCCATTTGTAATTCTCTGTATTTCTTTAGTGTTCATCGTTTCCTTGCCATTCCAAACCATTCACTTTGTTAAAAAAATAAGGAGTCTGCACGATTCCTCACAACTGACAACATGCCAGCATTTTTAATGTAGATGCTGTGAACGCTGTATAGATTGGATTCAAGCTGCCATTCTGCAGTTTCCATTTTGCTCTGTGTGTGTGTGTGGTATTGCCACGCGTGTTGTGACATTTTACTTCTTCGTTTTTAAACCAGAGAGAAAAATCAGGCAGGACAACCAAAATTGACTCTCCTGGTGTCAGTGGTTTAGCTACCAGCTGTATAAACTGCTGTGTACATTTTGTACACAGCCGAGCACTGTACAAGTTTGAAAGGGCTCTACAAGGTTGGCTGGCCTGTAATGATTAAAAAATGGAGCAGTGCTGTGATCATGTTCAGTAATCTCACAGTGACAATAATTCTTCTGAATCGCCGTGAAACATACAGTATTAACACTGACAGATGAATGTACAGAGATGCTGTCTCCATGTCTTATTCTGGGCAATTTTGTCAAACAAGACATAGGGCTTTGTAAAACATGCAGTATTAATACCGACAGATGGAATATACAGAGATGCTGTCTCCTTGTCTTACTCTGGGCAATTTTGTCAAACAGGACATAGGGCGTAAAACATATAGTAATAACACCTACTGATGAATGTCTCCATGTCTCGTTCTAGGCAAGCATGTCAAACACAACACAGCACAGATCACATGAGGCAAGTTTGACTGTGTTTAATAATAATAATAATGTATGGATTTTATATAGCGCAATTCTTGGGATCAACTCATTGCGCTCAGTTTAATGTGTGTTCCTGCTTTATGCATAAAAATAAGCAACAATCTAATTCATAGTCGCAGCTGAGCTCTTGTTCCTCCAGAATTACAGAGGATAAACGTAGTTACACTCCAGCAAAATGTTAGAAGTGAATGTGGTTTAAGGCTGGAGGGAACGAGGCCATTCTGATCAGTCCAGTGCATGAATCGTGGCCCCCTTTGAAATCCTACAGCCATTTCCGGCCACACTTGTCGCACTTCAAAGCATTTATCAGACGTCTTTACAACATGTTTCCAATTCAGTCGAGCCTATCTATGACCTATGTAAGACATGTCATGTCATTCTTTCCCCACACTACTCTTCAGGCTAATCATCATGTCATTCTTTCCCCACACTACTCTTCAGGCTAATCTGTTCCTGTGAAACGCCCCTTTCTGGGTCATTCTGATGCCTCAGCCCTATGAAACGGTCTCTCCCCACTTCATCAGACCACATCATTACAAATCGCACACCCAGGAGACCTAATTTGATCTTGCACCACACATCCTCTCAGGGACTGTTGGCACACCTCCCCGACTCAAGCCTTCCACTCTATCAAAGAACCCCCCCCCCCCCCCCCCCCTTGTAAATTAAGTGAAGCCCTGGGAACATAAACAAACATACTGGAGGAAAACATAGAACAGAGATGCTGATGCTGGTCAAAGCGTACTCTAGTTCAGACTTGCAGACACATCTTAAAAAGTTTCAGTGCTTCATCCGCTAAGCATGAACGAATCACAAAACATGATGTGTTTCAACCTCTTCAGGTAAGATAAACAACACTCGAGACAACAAAAATGAAGAACCAGCAATCACTTAGCTCGTCAAATTGGATTCAATGCCCATCTTGTGCCAAATTTGACAAGATAAATGATTGCTCATTCTTCATTTTCATTGTCCTGAGAGCTGGTGATCTTGCTTGAAGAAGACCTATGAGGTCGAAACGCATTGTGTTTAGTCTTGTGATTCGTTTGTTCATGTTTGGCGGATGTAAAACTTTTAAGTTGTGTTCAGATTTCCACCTGCAGTCGCCTCATTTGGCAGCTTGCAGACCCCTGTCATGTTGGATCAGAAATGTCGGCCACATCCAAACCACTGGTCCACGCAGTAAGCGCTGAAGACGGACAGCATGGTTCCAATTTTCCTACAGGGATCACAGCACCCTGATCTGTATGTTGAGAGCTGGCATGGGCCAAACACTCCCACACAGGCAGGCCTGTGAAGGGATTTACCTGCAAGCGATAGCCACAGTGGCCCAAGGGCTGAGGATCACCACCACCACCATCATCAGGACTAAGGATGACCATCATGTAAGGGAAACGCCCATAGCAGGCAGCTGGACTTCACCTGCGTGGGTTATTACAAATCCAAAGCCCATAGAAGTCCTGGAATTTGGAGAACTCCCTTTCAAGGACTAAAAACAAACAAAAAAGTCCTGACAATGAAGATTTCACAAAATTGTACACAGAATTAGAAATACACACAAAGTTCGGGTTTATTTCATGATCTGCCAAAAGTGTCCCTGTCCCTATCATCTGATACTAATCAGATTCTCCTAATGTGACTGAACCCAACCATAGTATGCATAAAGGTTTGTATTTTCTTAAAAAGTGCTTGAAAAGTCCTTGAATTTAGAGAGAGTAAGCATGCCCAAGGCTCTTCCTACCAAGCAGAGAATGCCGCCATTTTCTGTGTCTAAAAAAAAAATGATGGCAAAACATAAATTTGAAAGGATTCTTTGTTGATGTCTGGCCCTTTAAGATCACATTCATCTTGTTCACATCAGATATTAAGTGGATTTTGTATGGAAAGTAGCTCGATTAGAAACTTGACCTTTCAACCCTTTTACATCTCTATCTCTTTCTTTTATCAAAATTGACATATATGTTGCACTATGTGGTTCATCTACTCATGTAAGCTTCCTCGCAACCAGTCAGAGTGTTCTCCTTGGTAATGCTTACGCGATATTATTTTAACTGTTTCTGCTAAGTTTGGTGTCAAATAACCATGTCGGCTATCCAGAGCAGTTGATCTACTCGACACCTGGCAAAGTCTGAAGTATTTTTAAAGTTCACAACAGCCTGATGGTATGTTCAGTGAAAATACGCATCAAGCCACAGCTCTATCCACTGGATGCCCAGAACCTTCGCTGGTTCCCAGAGTACAATACCACACATCACAGGTTCCCAGTGTACAATACCACACATCACAGGTTCCCAGTGTACAATACCACACATCACAGGTTCCCAGAGTACAATACCACACATCACAGGTTCCCAGTGTACAATACCACACATCACAGGTTCTCCAGTTTCAAAGTCAGTCAGGGTGACCCCCGTTTTTTCCCCATTTTTCTGCATCATATTTCATTTTGGGGAAGTCACTCTTGATTCTTGCTGAAAATCAAGAAACTGATAGATGCTGTCATACTACGCAATCAGAGGAAACTATAACAGACATCAAAGTTTCTGCTTCATTACCGTGACGGAAAAAAAAGAGCCTTGAACTTTCTCAAAACATCTGCATGGTGAAGACAGGTATGTTGAAACCTATGCATCATTATTCTACTGTGTATATGTCATCAACAGCCCTGCTGTACATTCCCATTCGGTACAGTGCACAAGGCATCCCACCCCTGATCCTTGAGCAGTAATATGTCATGAGCAGTGACATGAGGTCCATACTGTACAGTTCCCACACGTTTACATCTGCTGAACAAACGCCACACAAACTATGGCTATGGTCATGTACTGACAACAGAACTGGAATGGCTTCAACCAAAATACGCACTGCTGACTCTTTCACTTGACCTTGGTGAGTTTATCATTTAAATGGATCAGATGATCAGGCACATACATACCATATAGCTTACTCTCTGGCTAATAGACGACTGGACACACCCCAACCATTTACTGCATTCCTAGGATGATCAACAATGGCACATCTACAACACATGGGTTATCCAAGGGTAATCGATCAGGCACACCCATATGTTGATACCACACTTCATTCCCAGAGTAATCTATAATCAGGCCCACCCATACAATAGGGGTTTGTTCCCTGGGTACTGGAATAAGACAAACCCAAATCATGATGCATTTCCCATAATATGATGAACACACCATTATCACACGGTTCATTCCTGGGATGATCAATGACGCCACATCTATACCACATGGTTCATTCTCAGGGTAATGGAATTAGACTAACCCATGCTACATGGTTCATTCCCCATAATCAACCAACTGGACAAACCTATGTAACAGGGTTCATTACCAGGATAATCAATGATTGGGTACATCCCTCCTATTAATTTTCCATCCAACAAGGGCATGGAACAACCATTCAAACTGGTAATGACATGACACTGCATATGTGGCCGATAAATGGTGGGCCCCTAACACCAGTGTCTTCTGTCATCCATGCTAGTGATTACACAAAAATGATACTATACAGTTTCTCAACTGCTGCTTGCATAGTTCGTTTTTTGTTTTTTTTTAAAGAAACCACTGTGGTACTAGTTTTTGACCAGTACTGCTGTGAACTAATGAAAGATGGAGCACTGGACTTGATACTCTTTTCTTAACTGGACGAACACTGACACAGCTGGTGGACTTTTAAGCTTAAATCTCATCCAATGCAACATTCTGCAGAACATCTTTCAACTCCGCCAACTCTTTCACAGCAAGTTAACCCACTTCCATGTGAGGCAAGTTTTTCACAGTCCAGCTTCTAAGCTGAAAGCCCTAAGACCTTTTCAGGCTCCTGATCTAGGTCTTTTCAAGTGTGCTGGCCAGTCTGAAGTTCCAGTCATTAACCCCGAGTCTGTTGTGACAGACTGACAGATTTTCCCATCTGCATGCCGACAGATTTCTGACCTGAGGCAGAAACGGACATACACTATTTTCTTTTGCTCAGTTTTCAATCCATTTCAGCTAAACCCATAAAGTGTCTTATCGCCATCAAAGATAGACAAAATCTGAGCTGTTTACACTTAAATCATAATCTTTTCAACTGCAGTCCTCCCCTACATCTGAATTGCACACATCTGCCAATTTGCAATTGTTGCACTCACTTTTCTCACTCTGATGTCACTAGCTGACCCAACATCTTCATCCCAGCTGTCTGTACTGTGCAGTTCTTGCAAACTTTACACACCAGCTGCACCAACATCTTCATCCCAGCTGTCTGTATTGTGCAGTTCTTGCAAAATTTACACACTAGCTGCACCAACATCTTCATCCCAGCTGTCTGTATTGTGCAGTTCTTGCAAAATTTACACACTAGCTGACCCTACATCTTCATCCCAGCTGTCTGTATTGGCAGTTCTTGCAAAATTTACACACTAGCTGCACCAACATCTTCATCCCAGCTGTCTGCATTGTGCAGTTCTTGCAAAATTTACACACTAGCTGACCCTATATCTTCATCCCAGCTGTCTGTATTGTGCAGTTCTTGCAAAATTTACACACTAGCTGACCCTACATCTTCATCCCAGCTGTCCGTATTGTGCAGTTCTTGCAAACTTTACACAACCTGATCAAGATGAAACAGCACTGAGCAAGAATCTGATGTACCATGACAGCAAATTTTGTACTTCAAAGGCCAACTCGAGTTCAAAAAACAACACGGTCCTATCTGACATATCATGTGCCCATGGCAAATGTCACAGCTTCCCACAATTACTGGAAAAAGAGCTTCAAAGGAATGCAACACTTGACTGGGCTGGGTTAGCCAGTATGCAGGATGAAAGAGACAGAGTGTTTGCTCAGCACTGCATGACTATCCTGCAAGACAGAGTGTTTGCTCAGCACTGCATGACTGGGCTGGGTTAGCCAGTATGCAGGATGAAAGAGACAGAGTGTTTGCTCAGCACTGCATGACTATCCTGCAAGAGAGAGTGTTTGCTCAGCACTGCATGACTATCCTGCAAGAGAGAGTGTTTGCTCAGCACTGCATGACTGGGCTGTGTTAGCCAGAATGCAGGATGAAAGAGACAGAGTGTTTGCTCAGCACTGCATGACTGTCCTGCAAGAGAGAGTGTTTGCTCAGCACTGCATGACTATCCTGCAAGAGACAGAGTGTTTGCTCAGCACTGCATGACTGTCCTGCAAGAGAGAGTGTTTGCTCAGCACTGCATGACCGGGCTGTGTTAGCCAGTATGCTGGATGAAAGAGACAGAGTGTTTGCTCAGCACTGCATGACTGGGCTGGGTTAGCCAGTATGCTGGATGAAAGAGACAGAGTGTTTGCTCAGCACTGCATGACCGGGCTGGGTTAGCCAGTATGCTGGATGAAAGAGACAGAGTGTTTGCTCAGCACTGCATGACTGGGCTGGGTTAGCCAGTATGCAGGATGAAAGAGACAGAGTGCTCAGCACTGCATGACTGGGCTGGGTTAGCCAGTATGCAGGATGAAAGAGACAGAGTGTTTGCTCAGCACTGCATGACTGTCCTGCAAGAGACAGAGTGTTTGCTCAGCACTGCATGACTGGGCTGGGTTAGCCAGTATGCAGGATGAAAGAGACAGAGTGTTTGCTCAGCACTGCATGACTGTCCTGCAAGAGAGAGTGTTTGCTCAGCACTGCATGACTATCCTGCAAGAGAGAGTGTTTGCTCAGCACTGCATGACTATCCTGCAAGAGAGAGTGTTTGCTCAGCACTGCATGACTGGGCTGGGTTAGCCAGTATGCAGGATGAAAGAGACAGAGAGTTTGCTCAGCACTGCATGACTGTCCTGCAAGAGACAGAGTGTTTGCTCAGCACTGCATGACTATCCTGCAAGAGACAGAGTGTTTGCTCAGCACTGCATGACTATCCTGCACACAGAGTGTTTGCTCAGCACTGCATGACTGTCCTGCAAGAGACAGAGTGTTTGCTCAGCACTGCATGACTGTCCTGCAAGAGACAGAGTGTTTGCTCAGCACTGCATGACCGGGCTGTGTTAGCCAGTATGCAGGATGAAAGAGACAGAGTGTTTGCTCAGCACTGCATGACTATCCTGCAAGAGACAGAGTGTTTGCTCAGCACTGCATGACCGGGCTGGGTTAGCCAGTATGCAGGATGAAAGAGACAGAGTGTTTGCTCAGCACTACTTTATGTTGGCACAGCACAGCAACATATACTGAGTGCATGCATGTGTACACAACACCTTAGGCTTGAGCTTGAATATACTGTCAGTGACCTGCTTTTTAATGAATGGTTAAGAATATATTGTCACTGATCTGCTTTTTGATGGATGGTTAAGAATATATTGTCAGTGACCTGCTTTTTAATGAATGGTTAAGAATATATTGTCAGTGACCTGCTTTTTAATGAATGGTTAGGTGTTTATTATTAGGATCAGAAATTAATTTCCTAATAAACGATGCCAATAATTCAACTTTCAAACAAAATGAGAGCAACACTATCTCTTGAAAGTCAAAATTTGCTAGTAAAAACGACATTGCCCTGTAAATGGTTATCATTTTCTATGTAAAGGAGTGCTGTGTAAATGTGTCCCATACACTGATAAAATGCAATCAAATAATTTTCCTTTCATCAGAGAGACAAACATTTTTATTCCAACCTCAAAGTAAAACAGTAAACAAGTTGGGTATTTTTTGCTCCCATAAGAAAACCTAACACAGAGTAACTTTTATTCAAGACTGGCACAGCCAAGTAAAAGTTTTTATTTGATTATTTGAAGCAAGTAGGTCACAGAAAAAAAAAGAAAAAAAGCCATGTTTGTTGAGGTGTGAGTCATAGTCTGCACATATTTGAACTTTACAGATTTTTTTATAGCACTGAAGTGAAACATCAAAATCCTAAAAAATTTTCTAACAAAAATTCAAAATGAATGAAATTATAAGCGAGTTTGAATTTAATTGCCAGCAACATTGTAATGACGCTGAAACCATCCCCTACATGACTCTGCCATTTACATCTTGATGTTTTTCATTCTATATTGAGCCGATATCTATCACCATGATCAATGAGATGCAGCCTCTTAAAACACTTTTAACTACAGCGACTTTTTCACCCAGTCACTGCATCATTCTTCCCTGCAGCTCCAGGTTCACATATTTCCCCCTAATTCAACATACGATCTTTCATGCAATACTTTCAAGAGAAGAGACTTTTCAACCAGTGGCTGCCTCATTCTTTCCCACAGCTCAAGATTTGGACATTTTCCCCAATTCACAGATGAGCTCACATACACAATTTCACAGACAGACCTTTCCAAATGGTCGCTGCCTCCTTCTTTCCTATAGCTCCAGATTTAGACATTTTCCGCTGCTTTAACATTCTTGTAGTAAAGTAAATATGAAATGAGGCAAGGAACAGTAAACAATAAGCAAGTAGGGTAACTCTTGCTCTCACAAGAAAACATAACTCCAAAGGAATGCTGCTTACGACACCGAATCGCCTAGCAGACACGACAGCACAGAGCACACCACTTGGGGATGTTTGCTTGTTTGTTCTGTGTGCTCTTGTCTGCTTGGCAATTCGGTGTCATAAGCAGCATTCCTTTGGAGTTATGTTTTCTTGTGGGAGCAAGAGTTACCCTACTTGTTGATTCTTGTAGCTGTTTTCACATCAAAGTATATGATCATCTATAAAATCTGGATGAACCTACAAGTACAATATAAAGAGCTCCTAATATCAAATAAAAGTAAAACTGCCCTTACACTGTTCCCTTTCAGTAGACAGATCAGATTCCTCACATGGTCAGTCGCACACACTCAGCAGAAGCTGAAGGAAGAGAATCAGACATTATGGTTAAAGCTGAAACGTTAACATGAATTGCATAGTTCAGTGTCTGGCTGCAGCTGACAGACATGGAAAGTGGAGTGCAGATCACACTCAACATCCCTCTCTCTCAGCAATGGACATAGTTCCTAACAATCATACTCTCAAACATTGATAAATCATGTCATCAGAAAGCACTGACAAAATGATGTGCAACCTGCATTTTTTATTTTAAAAATATAAAACAGCTGTAACCCTCACGATCATGATCAGACACAACAACACATGGAAAGACTGCCACCTGCGACCTGCATCACAATCGCAAATGCGCAACCGTAGAAATCATCTGCCATCCACATACAGTACCTTGTTACCACGCTAGAGATCTGTATAAGTGATGAGACAATTCATGGGGGGAAAAAAAACATGACTGTCTCGGATAGTAACAGGACTGTGACTGGACAGCTATGCAAAAGGGACAGAAAAAATTCCCAATTATGAACAGAACAAACTAAAGAACTACTTTGTGCCTGTAATTTAAGAAAATGGTACATTTGCTGTTCATCCATTGAATCGACGAGGACCACTTCAGTCATCTATGAGCTGAGGGGACAGGAGGAGGGGGGGGGGGGGGGGGGGGGGGGGGGAGATTTGTGCATATGCAGAACAAACTCGAGAACTGCTTTGTGCCTGCAATCTAAGAAAATGGTAGATATATTAGACTGGTCCAAGATGTTTATTGAAGGACGTGGGAGGTTGATGGAAGCCACTAGTCTGGACAACTGTCTGACCAACTGGGGGAACACTAATCCCCGTGGCAAGGGACAACCTTCAGAAGGAAAATTCTCAAACAAGAAATCCTCATGCTGAAGTCCTGGGACATGACGAGCAGAAGACACCAGACAGGAAGAGCAGAAGATGGCAGACAGGAAGACCAGAAGATGGCAGACAGGAAGAGAGAAGATGGCAGACAGGAAGAGCAGAAGATGGCAGACAGGAAGAGCAGAAGACACCAGACAGGAAGAGCAGAAGACACCAGACAGGAAGACCAGAAGATGGCAGACAGGAACAGCAGAAGACACCAGACAGGAAGACCAGAAGATGGCAGACAGGAAGACCAGAAGATGGTAGACACGAAGAATAGAAGATGGCAGACATGAAGAGCAGATGGCAGACAGGAAGACCAGAAGATGGCAGACAGGAAGACCAGAAGATGGGAGGCAGGAAGGCAGAAGACACCAGACAGGAAGGGCAGAAGGTGGCAGACAGGAAGACCAGATGGCAGGAAGTACGGAAGATGGCTGACAGGAAGGCAGAAGACACCAGACAGGAAGAGGAGAAGATGGCAGACAGGAAGATGGCAGGCAGGAAGAGGAGAAGATGGCAGACAGGAAAACCAGAAGATGGGAGGCAGGAAGGCAGAAGACACCAGACAGGAAGAGGAGAAGATGGCAGACAGGAAGATGGCAGGCAGGAAGAGGAGAAGATGGCAGACAGGAAGACCAGAAGATGGGAGGCAGGAAGGCAGAAGACACCAGACAGGAAGAGGAGAAGATGGCAGACAGGAAGATGGCAGGCAGGAAGAGGAAAAGACACCAGACACAGGGTTCCCACTTCTTCACAGGAAAAAAATTCAAGGGTTTTTCAAGGGTTTCTAAAGGGGATATTTTAATTTTTAAGGGGCAAATTTAGCCGTACAATTGAAAAAAAGAAGAGTGAATAATAACCTTACACATGTAATCCAGCCACGATGATAAGGTGATTACACTTCTGTAGTAGTCTTTTCCACCCTCAATATCATATACAAAAAATAAATGAAGTCTTTATACAGAAATTGAGAAATCAGAAAAAGAAAACTTTCAATCTGCTTTCCGGACCAGTATCTGACATGGATGTCCAGCTGCTTCTGTTTCAAGTCCTTATTCAATGATTCATCAAAAAGCATGACATTATATTCATTAATTCTCTACTGGCAGCTGCAGCTGAGGCCCCCTCTCTGGCACATTTCAGGAGGGAGCTCAGCAAACTTTACTTTTAAAATACAGCCACTGTATGTGTTATTGTGTGGAAGTGTGTGTGTGAATGGTTGGCGGGCCTGGACTAGCCTAATGCTTGTTCTGGGGTAGGATAGGGAGCGGGGTAACCCCTCCTGAAAAGGTGAACGTGGGTAGCCTTCCTGCAGCTCCACACTAAACTGTTTTTTTGGGTTTTTTGGTTTCAAAATGGAGTGACTGATGGCACGAGAACGAAGCAAACTTTAGAAAGAGAGGCGGTTAGTTACCACCAAGGACATTGACAAACAAAGCACAGGACAAGACACAATGCATTTCGACCTCTTGGGTCTTCTTCAGGAAAAAAAAACCAAAAAAAAACAAACAAAAAACCAGATCACATTTAACATTTAGGACAGTACAAACAAAGAATGAAGAGTGACTTATCTGTCCATGTGGTAGGAAGAATGGCCACCAGATGGAAACGACAGAGGGGATTATGGGAGAGGAAAAGTAGGGGTGCGTGGGGGGAGTGAAACGATGGGGTTGTGCAGCTGGTTTAGTGGGGTGGTGTGATATATTTGTGATGGTTGTGGTTAAGGTGAATTGATAATAATGCTAAGTGGGGGGGGGGGGGGGAATAGAAAGGATAGTAATGATAATAATGTTAGTGGTAGTAATTATAATAAATAAGTAGATGAATAAAATGAAAGTAACTGTAATAAAAAAAAAATTATGTGAATAAAATAGATAAATGATTTTGTTTTGTTTTGTGTGTGTGTGTGTGTAGGCTAGCTGATAGGTAAGTTAGTGGGGAGGGGTGTAGTATGAATGCTGTCTTTTAAACAAAAAAGTAGGATTTTTTTTTGTTTGTTTTTGTTTTTTTTGTGTTAAACAAATGCGCACACACGAGTCACTTAAAGTCTATGGAGACGACGTGATGATTGATTTGAAGATTCCGTCCGTGATTTCACTCTTTTTTCAGTTCTGACAGAAAAAAGGAGCAATGCCAAAAGTTGCAACATATCTATTTTTGGTTTCCCCACACCGATAGTTCGTCGCAATCGAGGAATATGGAAACATTGCTGCAAACAGTTTCGTGTTGTCTTCAGCAGATCGGAAACTGTGATGATTGTTGATGGCATGAATCGTCCACAACACTTCATCTTTCAACACATCTGTCCCACTTGCTGTTATTGTGGATTGGCTGACGATTCTTACTGAGGAAAGGGTCTGACCCGATGTTGATGAATTTGATGACTGCCGAACGAAGTCTGTAAGACTAACAACCGGCCTACTAGCTTTTTCCAATTCCACGTATTTTTTCCTCTTTCCGTGACTTGCTACCGCCAATTCGCCCATTGCCCGAACATCAACGGTCTTTTTGCACACTTTACAGAAAAACGCATGTTTGTTGTCTCTGCAATCGGTGATCCAGCTTCGATATTCTTCGTTCTGTAACCACAATGGATCAAATGCACAATTTCCCTTTGGCATGATGACAGACGCAACAGTTTTGGACTTCGCTGAAGATGAGGGAGCATGGCGCTCTTTGTCGGAAGTCGAACTGCACATGCGCAAACGATAACTGACTATTGAATTGCTTCCCTTTGCTTGAAAAGCAGACGACACACAAAACGATTCGAGAGGCGAAAATCGATGTCCGAAGTCTTGTTCGCGTTTGTTCTCCAATTCGTCTTCAAATGTTATGGTCAGTTTTGGTCCGAAAACGATTTTTAAGGGGATTTCAAGGGATGGTAGGGATATCTGCAGTTTTCAAGGGCCTTTTTGACCCAGTTCAAATTTAAAGGGTTTTCAAGGGTCTTCAAGGGGCGTACGAACCCTGCAGACAGGAAGAGCAGAAGATGGCAGACAGGAAGAGGAGAAGACACCAGACAGGAAGAGCAGAAGATGGCAGACAGGAACAGCAGAAGACACCAGACAGGAACAGCAGAAGATGGCAGACAGGAACAGTAGAAGACACCAGACAGGAACAGCAGAAGATGGCAGACAGGAACAGCAGAAGATGGCAGACAGGAACAGCAGAAGACACCAGACAGGAACAGCAGAAGATGGCAGACAGGAACAGCAGATGGCAGACAGGAAGACCAGAAGATGGCAGACAGGAAGACCAGAAGATGGCAGACAGGAAGAGCAGAAGATGGCAGACAGGAAGACCAGAAGATGGCAGAAAGGAAGACCAGAAGACACCAGACAGGAAGGCAGAAGATGGCAGACAGGAAGACCTGAAGACACCAGACAGGAAGGCAGAAGATGGCAGAAAGGAAGAGGAGATGGCAGACAGTTACAGCAGAAGACACCAGACAGGAAGAGCAGAAGATGGCACACAGGAAAACCAGAAGACACCAGACAGGAAGGCAGAAGATGGCAGACATGTCTTCAGAAGGGGAACAAGGCTGTGGACACCAGGATGAGACAGACAGCCAGCTGAACAGTTGATCATAACTGGAAGAACAATGTGATGAACAGCATTCCTGACTTCTTCAGGAATTTCTCCTTTTTCAACCATTATTCCATACACACCAAATTCTGTGTAAAAGATCCTGATTTTAAACGACTTTTGTTCATTTTGTGAGGCGTTGTGAATTCTTTTCCTGAAAGGTTAAATTTTGCCAAACATGAAAGATTAAATTTTGCCAAATGTCAAAATGTTGTTTTGCCGATAGCATCAACCACTGGCACTGGCAGTTTGTTTGTGAGCCATCTATCAGCTGCATTCCCTGTGCATCCCTTGTCTCACCAATTGTCAACTGCTGAAGGTTGGCAGCTACTAGAACAGAACAAACACAATCAAGGAATATATTCCTCTACAATAAAACTGTGACTACAAACTGTGGCACATAAATCAGAGCTATGGACAGGTAGGCCTGTCTCTACAGAACAACTACTGGCAACCTGAACAAAGCTGTATTTTACTTCATAGTAGCCCAATACATTACACAGTCCCCCTACCTTGTGGCAATAGCACTTGCCTCTCATGCAAAAATGCTGTTTTGCTCAACTCACTAACCTGTTAATCAAACTAATGATTTCAGGTCTTGAAAAGCTGTATGGAAAACACTGGTGCAGGCTCTTGACGTTTTAACCAACCTGACATGTTAAAACAAATATGTCCAGCTATGAGCTTTCCTTCATTTTTTTTGTAAATGTTCTTACTAGAATGATAGATTTTCAACCAACGTGGAAGCTTGTGAAAGTTTTCTTCTTTTTATGTTATTGAAAAAAATACTGAATAGATAAATAAATAAACAGATAAAGCAAATCAACTAATTAAAAAAAAAAAATTTAATCATCACTCCGATTCTCTTTTATCCTGAAACACTGATTTTAAAAAAATCTCCACATGATCATGATTTTTTTTTTTCTTTTCAACTGATACAAAATGGAGAATCACCTGCAACTTGTTTGACTCAGCCTGGCTGAATGCAGCAACAATACTTTATTTTTCATGACACTGCTTGGAAAGGCCTCGGCAAAGCCCACAACATTAACATATTATTCCATTTCACACTTTTTGTCTGTGTGTTGTTAACACAGAAATATTTGCGTATCAACAAGCTAACCATACAAAACACTTTCACTAGGATATGCAGTAAAGCAGTCTGTACAGTTTTAAATCAACTGTTTCAAACGCTGCAATCTTTCTAACGTAGGCACTAGCAAATCACACCATGTATAATCATTAATTACTGATTTCGATCTATAAATATACACTTGTCGGTGATACTTCCATTATGATATTTTAAAAAGTTAATGTGGTAGAATGTACATTTTGTTTTTATCTGAAGGTGACATTACTATGATCTATTTTTTCATAAGTGTACCAAAAAAATTGCAATGCTAATGTACAAAACAACTTGTAAATATGTTTGCTATAAGCCACTTTCTTCACTGATATGAAACATTTATCCGCTCAACCTTTCCAAAATCAAGGTCACATTCTTTGATTACAGAGTGCTCCATTTCTTCGTCAGATCAATGTCACATTCTTTGATTGCAGACTGTTCTATTTCTTGTCATCATAAAAACTACAAACTAAGCAAGCAAGCAATGTGAACATTTTGCTGGCTGTCAACTCTCACAGTGACAGCAATACACTGTACCAGTCTCTCGTCATGCCTCAACACAGTCATGTCCATGCCTGCCAGCACACATGTACATGTTCAAGTCATACTGTGTGTGCGTTCAGTTGTGTGTGTGCACTGATGCATGTCTATGTCCAGACAGTACATGTCAAATCATCTGAATGGCACACGGCTCCTTGAGGCCCCGCAAAGAAACCAATGAAGCTTATAATTCTCTTCACACCACTCAAGTTCAAGCATCTCTGATGACAAAACACATCTCTTACACATAAAATCTAAACAAAGCCTGACGCAATTAGCATCAATCTGGAACCCAAACACACAAACTGCAAAAAAGCACGCTCACATGCACATACACATACACACACACATGCACATACACACACACACACACATGCACATACACACACACACACACACACACACACACACACACATGCACATACACACACACACACACACACACACACACACACACATCATATAGCCTCCCACTCCACAGTTAGAAAGACGGGTGATGACCACACTGTCCAGGAACACCTGCAGGCTGTCCGTGCATTCCTCACTGTGGAGCTGATCCCCCAACCTCCTGCTCAGCCTGTTCTCCACCATCGGGTGAACAGTGAGCTGTGGCACCGTCCACTCAACGCAGCAACAACATTCACGCTCCCTTCATACACCAGTCACTTCCCACGCACACACACCGGGTTTGCTGATCCCACGCGCCTCACACACACATTCACACATGCAGCACTAGTCTAATGCACTGTAGCCACACACACATACACACACACGCACATGCAGCTGTACACACACACACACACACACACACACACACACACACAAACACACACACGCGCGTGCGCAGCTGTGCACACACACACATAAACACACACACACACACACGCGCGCGCGCGTGCACGCAGCTGTGCACACACACACACACACACACACACACACACACACACACACACACACGCGCGCGCGCGCACACACACAGCTGTGCAACACACACGCAAACACACACGCAAACACACACACACACACACACACACACACACACACACACACACACACACAGCAATCCAGGAGGCAAGCACAGGTCATCACTTGGCTTGTCAAAGATCACAGTCTGAGGCTGAAGAACTGGACGCCAGTGGACCCTGATCACAGCACAGGGGAAGCAATAGACGTTGTGAGGGAGGCAAACGTTACTTCTGGCCAAAGCTTTCCACCTCCTGGTCGACAACATCCGCCTAACAGGAGGACACGAGGCAAAGAGGAATTGGGAGTGGGGTGGAGGGGGAAAGTATGGGGAGGGGGGAGGGGGGGACAGAGCATTACTCACAGCCGAAGAGTTCTGTGCGCCTCCACAAAGAATGTTCACATCGAGGAAGATGAAAAGTTCTTCCTGGTTGAAGCCTTGCCCCTCCTCAATGATGATGTCGACCAAAGAGAAGGGATGAGAGACTTGTCCCCAGAAGCAGCCTACCGTCTCCAGGGCACGTCAGCATTCAGCACAGCGTGGGCCAGGGCCTCACTCCTGGCCAAAGCCCTCCGTCTCCTCAATGGCCATGTTGAGTTTCTCCACCAGCTGCTCGTAGGATCGGTAGGGGGGCAGGTCCAGGCGGTTGAAGCAGGTGTGGCTGCGAGGAAGCCAGGTCTCCTTGCCTACTTTCTCTATGCAGAACCTCTGGGGTCCGTTGCTCCCTGTTTGGACATGGCAGGACAACATGGGTCCACATGACACGGCAATGACACACACTGCACTGCAAGGATGTACAATGAACCGTGAACGTGAAAGTGTACTAACAAAATAGAAAAAAAAAAGTACACAGAATTTTTTTTTAAATGTAAAGATATCAATCAATTTGACAAATATACACCTTTTTTGTTTGTTTGTTGTTCCTTTGTTTCATGTCTTATGTTTTATCTCTTCATCATGCCTACATGAAGCGATGACAACAAAATTTATGAAAAAAAAATAAAACAATTCAATGGACCTGAAGAGTTGTCACTACGAATGCACATACATGTTTTATGCTGAACAGATTCACAGTGATGCTACAGTTTGTTCCTGTCAACACACCTGCACAGCTGTTAGTGTGGAATAAGCCACAAAGTGTCACTGTCATACAAGGGTGCCAGTGGGGAAAAGAGACCCTGATCCTACAAACTGGATTGTGGCCATCCCTCCAATCCCAAAACTGAATTGTGGGCTGACCAAGTCATCCTGAACATCATCACAAAAACAAAATACAGCAAAATCCAAGGGGTAAACAGGCCTGGTTCCCATTTCCAGCAGTTCTGCACATGGTTTTCATCAATTCATTGGAAGATATCACCAACATGTCTTCATCAAGTTTCTTTTTTAATGTCCTGTCTCCGAGGCATTACTGTACATGCTGCAGACCCATGAAATGACAGGAAGTCACTTTGCAAAACTTTTTGTCAACTTCCCGACAAAAGAGCTTCTGGTAATCATGACAGTGTTTTTAACACTTTCCTCTTTGACTAAATCACACAGAAAGCCACGTTTTCTTGTCAGGACACCTATTTTCTTTTCAATCTGACCCTAAAAAACACGCACACACACATAAGGATTGAACATTTAACAGAAGACTCTTTAGCACAAATGTTTAGGAATAAAAAAAAAAACTGTATAAGTCTTTCTGATCCTGAAAATACCCACACACTCAACATTCTGAAAATGCCCCTTGACAATTTCACCAGAGAAGAAATAAGAAAATTACAATTTTTCTGTTCCTGATATCCATTCATTGCACCTGTGCTCATGGATCTATAAAGCTGTTACTGTCCAAGGACCTACAAACCTGTGACAGTCAAATGATCTATAGTGATGTTATGGCAAAGAAACTATATAGATATTCTTGTCAAGGGACCTATCAAGATGTTACTGTCACAAGATTTAGGGTTGTAACTGTCAAAAGAAATGTAAGAGGTTACTATCAACTGACCTACAGATGTTACTGTCAAAGGATATATGGAGGTGTAGTGTCAAAGGATCCATATAGGCATTACTGTTGAAGAATCAGAAGCCCTATGGAGGTGCAATTGTTGACAGACCTTCAGGAGTGTTACTGTCAAAGGATCTATGGAGGTGTTAGTGTCAAAGGATCTGTAGAGATGTTACTGTCAAAGGACCTATGGAGGTGTTAGTGTCAAAGGATCTGTACAGGCGTTACAGTTGAAGGACTAGAAGCCCTATGGAGATGTGATTGTTGACAGACCTACAGGGGTGTTACTGTCAAAGATCTATAGAGGTGTTAGTGTCAAAAGATCCACAGAGATGTTACTGTCAAAGGTTCTATGGAGGTGTTAGAGTCAAAGGGTCCGTAGAAGCATTACTATCGAAGGACCAGAAGCCCTATGGAGATGCGATTCTTGACATACCTACAGGGGTATTACTGTCAAAGGATCTACACTAAGAGTTACTGTCAGGGCACTATAGAGATGTCAGTGTCCAGAGACCTGCAAAGTGCTACTATTAAAGGATTTGTAGATGTGTTACTGTCAAAGGATCTACACTAAGAGTTACTGTCAGGGCAGTATAGAGATGTCAGTGTCCAGAGACCTGCAAAGTGCTACTATTAAAGGATCTGTAGATGTGTTACTGTCAAAGGATCCACACTAAGAGTTACTATCAGGGCAGTATAGAGATGTTAGTGTCCAGAGACCTGCAAAGTGCTACTATTAAAGGATCTGTAGATGTGTTACTGTCAAAGGATCCACAAATGTGTTACTGTTGCAAAATGCTACTATTAAAGGATCTGTAGATGTGTTACTGTCAAAGGATCCACAAATGTGTTACTGTTGCAAAATGCTACTATTAAAGGATCTGTAGATGTGTTACTGTCAAAGGATCCACAAATGTGTTACTGTCAAAGGATTTACAATAAAAGTTACCATCAGGGGGCCTACTGAGATGTGAATGTCAAAGGGACCTGCAAACATGTTACTGTCAAAGGATCTGTAGACATGTTACTGTCGAAGGATCTATTCAGGCATTACTGTCGAAGAACTTCAGGAGATATTATGGAGTCAAAGGATGCATAGATGTGTTACTGTCCAAGAAGAGGTATGTAACTGTCAGAGGATCTGTTGGAGGAACTTACAGGTCCTCTGACCAACAGGAGTGTTGCTGTCAAAGACCCTACAGATGCAGGATCTACAGGGATGTTACCGTCAGTCATCTGTGAAGTTATTGTCCAAGGATCTTTGAAATGTTACTGTCTAAGGATCTACAGAGCAGGGGTTACTGTCAAAGGACCTGTAAGTTAAGTCTGCACTGACCCATTAACTCGGCAAAGCCTCCCACAGGCAGACGACATGTCCCCGTCACAAACTGCAACAGTCGTGTCCGCTTCTCATTGTCGATCTCCCGCACAAACTGAAACAGACCATCGTCGTCATCACCATTAATATCAACCGCATTCACACCATTCCTATACTAAACTGAAACTGACCACCATCATCGTTAACATTGACCGCATTCACACCATTCCTATACTGAAACAGATCATCGTCATCATCGTTAACATTGAACGCTTTCACACCATCCCTATACTGAAACAGATCATCGTCATCATCGTTAACATTGAACGCTTTCACACCATCCCTATACTGAAACAGATCATCGTCATCATCGTTGTCATCGACCACTTTCACACCATCCCTATACTGAAACAGATCATCGTCATCATCGTTAACATCGACCACTTTCACACCATCCCTATACTGAAACAGATCATCGTCATCATCGTTGTCATCGACCACTTTCACACCATCCCTATACTGAAACAGATCATCGTCATCATCGTTAACATCGACCACTTTCACACCATCCCTATACTGAAACTTAAATAGACCATCATCATCGTTAACATCAACCGCTTTCACACCATCCCTGTACTGAAACTTAAATAGACCATCATCATCGTTAACATCAACCGCTTTCACACCATCCCTGTACTGAAACTTAAATAGACCATCATCATCGTTAACATCAACCACTTTCACACCATCCCTGTACTGCCTGGTCCTGTGATCAATGAAAACAGGTCGTAGTCATTATCATCAACTTCATCTTCATTGCCAGCATCTCTACATTGCTGTGACTCCATTTTAAGTAGCTGTAAGTCATTATCATCAACTTCATCTTCATTGCCAGCATCTCTACATTGCTGTGACTCCATTTTAAGTAGCTGTAAGTCATTATCATCAACTTCATCTTCATTGCCAGCATCTCTACATTGCTGTGACTCCATTTTAAGTAGCTGTAAGCGTTCATTTCTTTCTTTGACTTTTGAGAGCAATGATGGAATAGGAAAGTGGAAACAGAGGATGAAACGTCGCCTCTTAAAAAGCTTTTCAACGACTGTGTTCACAACGGAGAACACCACCAGTTGCCACTGCTTTCAGTGAAAGATGTAATATTTACACTTACACATCCACTTTTTCATCCCATCTCTCCTTCTCGTCTACCCCCTTCTCCCAACCCGTCCTTTTGAAATCCTTGCTCAGCCTTTTTCAAGGTGACTAAAAACTTGCAGGCCTGCACTTTTCTCGCTAATTAAATATTTTCGTCCATCGTTTCTGTTTGTCTTTTGTTTCTTGTCTTGCATGAAAAGAACAATAGGTGAGGTTACTTCTTTTAGTGCTTGTAACCTTCATTAGGCTGCTCAGTATTTCAACATTCACTTTCATCCTTCATTCCAAAACAAGATACTGCCATGTCAGTGTGTGTGTGTATATTATATATATATATATATATATATATATATATCATATAGACAGTATTAAAACGTCCTTAAAAAATCTGAAAGGGCTCAACCCCTTGGGAGCAACATTTGTTAAAAAATATTTTTAAAAATGGAGTGCTAAAATCATATATATATATATATATAATGCTGAACAATTAAGTAGTGGGGGAAAAACAAGTGCAGGCTAACAATTCTTCAGTCATTATAGTAATGACTTGGCAAAGATTTGAAATTTTAGAAGAGAAAAAAAAATTGAAGATGAAGAAAATGGGGGAAAATATATCATAAATATGAGAAACCCTTCACTAGCTGCCTGAGAGAACCATCATAATCCCTCTCGAAAGCAGATGTATTGTACTGCCTGCTCCTAGGCCTTTCGTCCGCTGGATCGGACTCATCAGGGAGACACGGCTGATTGTGTCTGCGCTCCTGGTGTCAAATAGAGACACACCACAGTCCATAATTCTGTGGTGTTATCACCACCAAGGGTTCAAAAAAGAATCCAACAGCACCCCCAAAGCAGCCAGCAAAGGACAGTAAATGGAATAAAACGAAAGTGTGGAGAGGAAAAAAGTTGCTGAAAAACTAAAAACATTATGCAAATAGTATAAAATGTATGGGACAATCTTTGAGCCTATGCCTGAGGATCCATTCAAGGATGCAAGGAGATCAAAAGATATGGAACAGTCTGAGTGGTCAGCTCTGCTGTTCAATAACTCAAGCAAGTGTATATAGACATATATATATATATATATATGTCTATATACACTTGTGGACTTCTTTTCATGCCACAATCCCACAGCCTGTGTGTGTATGGTTCATTGAGCATGCAGATATGTCTGCCCATGTCTGAGCAAAGAAGCGTACCTTCCAGAACCAGACGACCTGTTTGGTGTTGCGCTGGTAATGTCTGTAGATGGTGTTCTTCTCCCAGTCGTCAACATCCACTTCCTGCATGCCGCACAGCATCAACTGAAAACACCGCCAGTCATCATCACTAGGTACAAGCGGTGCAGTACCGTGGGGCAAACTGTCCTCCATTTCCCTCTCATCAAAGTACTGCAGATGCTCCAACCCCATTCACCATCCCCCACCCCACCCTTACTGTGTGGCAAACAGTCCTCCATTTCCCTCTCATCAAAGTACTGCAGATGCCCCCCACCCATTCACCCCTGACACACACCCTACTGTGGGTCAAACAGTACTTCCAGTTCCCTCTCATCAAAGTACTGCAGATGTTCCAACCCCATTCACCCTGACACCCCCCTACTGTGGGGCAAACTACTTCCAGTTCCCTCTAATCGAAGTACTGCAGATGTTCCACCCCCCATTCACCCCTGACACCCCCCCCCCCCCCAAACAGTACCTCCAGTTTCGTCTCATCAAAGTAAATGCAGATATTCTATCCCCATTCACCCCAACCCACCCCCCCCCCCCCCCCGCCCCCCCCCCCCCTCAATACTGTGTGGAAAAGTTACCTCCAGCTCCTTCTCGTCAAAGTACTGCAAATGTTCCATCCCCATTCATCACCCCCCCCCCTCCCCACTGTGGGCAAACAGTACCTCCAGTTCCCTTTCATCAAAGTACTGCAGATGTTCCAACACCATTCACACCCTCCCCTCCCCCCTCCCCCCCTACTGTGGGGCAAACAGTACCTCCAGTTCCCTCTCATCAAAGTACTGCAGATGTTCCAACACCATTCACCCCCTCCCCTCCCCCCTCCCTCCCCTACTGTGGGGCAAACAGTACCTCCAGTTCCCTCTCATCAAAGTACTGCAGATGTTCCAACACCATTCACCCTCACCCCCCCCCCCCCCCCCCCCCCCCCCCCACCTTGTGGGGCAAACAGTCCTCCAGTTCCCTCCATCAAAGTACTGCAAATGTTCCACCTTCATTCACCCCCATTCACCCTCCCCCCCCCCCCCCTACTGTGGGGCAAACAGTCCCTCCAGTTCCCTCTCATCAAAGTACTGCAGATGTTCCAACACCACTCACCCCCCCCAAGGGGGCCAATCCCGTACTGTGTGGAAAACAGTTACCTCCAGTTCCCTCTCATCAAAGTACTGCAGCCACTGCAGAGGCACCACCTCGTTGAAGCCCTCCAGGAACGCCTTGGTCTGGTCCTCCACGCCTCGTGTGAACCGCCACTGGGTCATCAGGCTGAAAGGGAAACAACCAGGTATAGCAGAAACTAGCCTCGCTTGAAATGTGACCACTGCAGTTACAACCTAACTAATATCACAAAAACTAAGTGAATAAAAGAAAGAAGATAACTGTAGCAGATGCAGTGACTCGGTCCAATAAACTAGTCATTTATATGCATAACCAACACAAACAACTGTATCTCTTGACGCAGTAGCTGTCAGAAAGAAAGCTGAGCATAGGTACGTAAAGCTGTCAACCCCCTTTCATCACTTCAGAGTAAAACTGGGGAACCTTGAAGGTACAAATCAGTTTGTCCTTACAATTCTTCCCTGTAGTAACAAATGCCTGATGCAAAATAAAGTACAGGAACTGAGGAAGTTGACAGCTATGATTAATTTATGAAAAGGACATGTTAATAGATTTCTGAAAGGTTATGTCACTAACCACTTTTTTCTGTAAAAAAAGATATGTTTTCCCTTGAACTGCTATTGGTGTACTGTTCAACAAAAATGAGCATATTTTTTGACAAAGAGCGAGTACAAAATTCCCTATCTCTGTAACAAAAAACAACAACAAAAAAGAGACGGGTGAGGGCCATTTGTTTCCTTTTCACCTGCCATCACACTGCAGAAGCGTTTTCCCAGTAGTAACCACCAAGTTTTGCATAAACTGTGGCAAATTAGGTTTTTTCTAACAATACAAATTCTTTACAAACATGATTCATCTGCACAAGCTCATGCTCTCTCGCCGATTTAAAAAAAAAAAAAATTTATTGTTTCAGGGCATGCTGTTGAACAGACACACCTGACATGATATATATGCAGAAGTTGACAAAATGGTTGCTCTTTGGTCGAAGCCTCCAAGATGGTTACACTGCACAAGTGCAATTACCACTCAAGAACTTTGCCTGCAGAATATTTTTCTAATATTTTAGTTTGTTTATCATATTCATCATATTTTTGCCAAATGTGTACAAATACAGCAAAATCTCTATGGGTAAACTGGTCTTGAAAGAAGAAAAATCAATAACAAACTTCATGGTATCATACCCTCTCACAGGTGACTGATCTCCACACATGTCACAGGCAGGAAGTTGGGCACATTTCTAAAACTTTGATTTGATAGCATTTATAAACTATGCAAGCGACCACTGATCTCCGATCTCATGTGGCCACATTCACGGGAGTTTCACTGTCACAAAATAAATTCTATTGACGATAAATACATGCAAAAATCCGGCTGATAGCAGTGGAAATAAAGGGAGAGTGTCTCACTTGAGGTACTCTTCCTTGTTGTCGTCAGTGACGCAGATGTCGCCACCCCCAGGCTTCAGGTCGTGCTGCTCCACTTTACCCAGCACTTCAAAGTCAGCACAGAAGAACAGCTCCAGGCCACACTCCTCGATGTTGTTGTCTCTGCCAGCACCACACGCACGCACACATGCACCCACACACACACGGACACACACACACACACACACATTCTTTAGGCATCATTCACTTCTTATATTCTCATCACATCAGTCATGAAATAGCAGCATAAATTTCAAAGTATGCTCATTTTGTCCTCATAAGAAAAAAAAAAAAAGACATTCAAGCGCTAACTGATTTCACATGCCCTGAACCCAGAGAAAAAAGAATGGTTTGATCCTCCACATGTAGATCCCTTCCTCACCCAGCAATGACTGCTGGATTTCCTCCACATGTAGACCCCTTCCTCACCCAGCAATGACTGCTGGATTTCCTCCACATGTAGACCCCTTCCTCACCCAGCAATGACTGCTGGATTTCCTCAACACGTAGAGCCCTTCCTCACCCAGCAATGACTGCTGGATTTCCTCCACACGTAGAGCCCTTCCTCGCCCAGCAATGACTGCTGGATTTCCTCCACACGTATTCCCCTTCCTCACCCAGTAATGACTGCTGGATTTCCTCCACACGTAGAGCCCTTCCTCACCAAGCAATGACTGCTGGATTTCCTCCACATGTAGAGCCCTTCCTCACCCAGCAATGACTGCTGGATTCGCCCAGCAACGACTGCTGGATTTCCTCCACACGTAGGCCCCTTCCTGGCCCAGCAACGACTGCTGGATTTCCTCCACACGTAGGCCCCTTCCTGGCCCAGCGACGACTGCTGGATTTCCTCCACACGTAGGCCCCTTCCTGGCCCAGCGACGACTGCTGGATTTCCTCCACACGTAGACCCCTTCCTGGCCCAGCGACGACTGCTGGATTTCCTCCACACGTAGAACCCTTCCTGGCCCAGCGACGACTGCTGGATTTCCTCCACACGTAGGCCCCTTCCTCACCCAGCAACGACTGCTGGATTTCCTCCACATGTAGACCCCTTCCTTACCCAGCAATGACTGCTGGATTTCCTCCACATGGCCTTCCCTTCCTCATCCAGTAAAGACTGCTGGATTTCCTCCACATGTAGAGCCCATCCTCACCCAGTAATGACTGCTGGATTTCCTGCACATGTAGAGCCCTTCCTCACCCAGCAATGACTGCTGGATTTCCTCCACATGGCCTTCCCTTCCTCACCCAGTAATGACTGCTGGATTTCCTCCACATGTAATGCCCTTCCTCACCCAGTAATGACTACTGGATTTCACTAAAAGATTTTGCTATTTTCAGCACCATCCAATCCCTCCTTCCACCCTTCCTACCCCTCTGCTGCAGGCATGCAAGGGGAAGATTCTCCATCCCTGAAACTCAGATGTGGCCGTCTGAACATTCTGAAAATTATTATGAAAAAAAGACAAGATCCTGAAACCAGTTTCAAGCAAGAAAAGCCTCAGAATGTTCTGAGGCATCAGGTGTCAAATGAACAAAAGGGGTCGATTCTGAGAACGAGAAGTAAGGGAATGGGAGGAATCCCTGCCACACTGAACCTTTATTGGAACCAAAATTTACAGTAATGTTAAACACAAGTATTTCTAATGAAAGAAGTATCTTACAGGCAGGTGCACATAGGTGAGGGCGGGGGCATGTAGGGGTAAAGCAGCTAAATTCAACCACGGCCAAAACAAAGTGATATCGAAGGAATGAAAAGAGCTTTTATAATTTCTTATGGAAATTATCTGCTTAGATTTTAACATTTGAAGAACTAAGTCAGGGCCTCCTAATAAGACATATTACTAATGATTTTGCTTAAGGTTTTCATTCATTTGAAGATATTCTTTTGTTGCTGTTTTTTTCATCTTTTTCTTTCTCCTACCCATTAACAAAATCACTGGCACTGTCCATACTAGCAGACTTGTGGATTGACGAGAAATCACTTTTGGAAACTTCTCTACCTTTGCAACTAAACAGCTTTTCATGATCAGGACAATGTTCTCAAAATTAAGCACTAAAATTTATAAATGGAGAAAGTAACAACCCATTTCTTTTTAAGACATTCATTTGTTTCCTATGATGCTATACTATTCTATTTACATCATAACAAAAAAAAAAGCCTGTCTTGTTCAAATTCCTACAAACCACACAGTACTGAACACCATTTCCTGATCCATAAGGTACTCAAACACACTCTCCTCAATCCAGAGACGACCAATCTACCTTCCCTCTTCCACCTCCTCTCCCCCCCTCCTCCAACCCCCTTTCCACCCCTCGATGCTCCTCCTCCACTCCCTTCCACCTCCCTCAGGGTGCAGGTGTACTCACTTGACCCACTGCAGGGACTGGTAGTACTCGGGGTCAATGGTCTTTCCTTTTGGTTCACTTTGTATGGTACCATCACTTCTTGTTCAACATGCGTTGGTAGTGAAAGACAAGGTGAAGCGCTGTCGATGACTTGCGTGTGTAGTGTGTGGGTGTGTCTCGTCAGTTCCTGTTGTGTCTGTGTGTGTGCTGGTGTGTGATGTGTCGTGTGTGTGTGTGTGTGAACGTTGCCTGGTACGTGCCTGTGGGATCACCATTCCTCATCAGTTCTTGTGTGTGTTCTGTGTGTGTGTCTTGTGTGTGTGTCTGTGTGTGTGTTGTGTGTCTGTGTGTGCGTGGTGTGCTGTCGATGAACTTGCCGTGGTACAGTGCCTGTGGTAGTGATCCACCATCCCTCATACAGTTCTCTGTGTGTGTGTGTCTGTGTGTGTGTCTGTGTGTGTCTGTGTATGTATGTGTGTGTGTGTGTGTGTGTGTGTGTGTGTGGTGAGTGAGTGTGTGTGTGTGTGTCAGGTGTGCGTGCTGTCAATGAACTTGCCGTGGTACAGCGCCTGTGGGTCGTGATCCACCACCCCCTCATCAGTTCTCTGTGTGTGTGTGTGTGTGTGTGTGTGTGTGTGTGTGTGTGTGTGTGTGTGAGTGTGTGTGTTGTGTGTATGTGTGTGTGTGTGTGTGTGTGTGTGTGTGCTGTCGATGAACTTGCCATGGTACAGTGCTTGTGGGTAGTGATCCACCACCCCCTCATCAGTTCTGTGTGTGTGTCTGTTGTGTGTGTGTGTGTGTGTGTGTGTCTGTGTGTGTGTATGTGTGTCTGTGTGTGTGTGTGTGTGTGCTGTCGATGAACTTGCTGTGGTACAGTGCTTGTGGGTAGTGATCCACCACCCCCTCATCAGTTCTCTGTGTGTGTGTGTGTGTGTGTGTGTGTGCTGTCAATGAACTTGCCGTGGTACAGTGCCTGTGGGTAGTGATCCACCACCCCCTCATCAGTTCTGTGTGTGTGTGCGTGTGTGTGTGTGTGTGCGTGTGTGTGTGTGAGTGTGAGTGTGTGTGTGAATGTGTGTGTGTTGTTTGTGTGTGTGTGTGTGTGTGTGTGTGTGTGTGTGTGTGTGTGTGTGTGTGTGTGTGCTGTCGATGAACTTGCCGTGGTACAGTGCCTGTGGGTAGTGATCCACCACCCCCTCATCAGTTCTGTGTGTGTGTGTGTATGTGTGTGTGTGTGTGTGTGTGTGTGTGTGTGGTGTGTGTGTGTGTGTGTGTGTGCTGTCGATGAACTTGCCGTGGTACAGTACCTGTGGGTAGTGATCCACCATCCCCTCATCAGTTCTGCGTGTGTGTGTGTGTGTGTGTGTGTGCATGTGTGTGTGTGTGTGTGTGCTTGTGTGCATGTGTGTGTGCTGTCGATGAACCTGCTGTAGTACAGTGCCTATGGGCAGTGATACACCATCCCCTCATCAGTTCTCTGTGTGTGTGTGTGTGTGTGTGTGTGTGTGTGTGTGTGTGTGTGTGTGTGTGTGTTTTGTGTGTGTGTGTGTGTGTGTGTTTGTGTACTGCTTGTGCGAGTGTGTGTGTGTGTGTGTGTGTGTGTGTGTGTGTGTGTGTGTGTGTGTGTGTGTGTGTGTATGTGTGTGTGCGCACGCGCACGTGTGTGTGTGTCTGTGTTTGTGTGCGTGTGTGTGTGTTGTGTGTCTGTGCATATAAATTGTGTGTATTTGTGTATGGAGGGGGGGACATGTGTATGTGTGTGTGTAGGGAGGGTATGCATGTGTGTGTGTGTTGTGCGAAACTTTCCGTATAAATTTCTAATCCAGCGATTGCAGAAGTCAGAATTTTCCCCAGAGTTCCATTTTAATTTCAATGACTTTAGCATCACATTCCTTCCCCTTCCACAACTTCAGTTTTTGACAGATGCCATGGTCGTTCCAAACCAGAAGTAAGAGTTCTACGAATTTATAAAGTGGTGCCTTTTTATGAGCACTTATCCACCATTATGAGCACCTATCCACCATTATGAGTACCTTTCCAACCTTATCAGCACCTATCCACTATTATGAGCACCTGTCCACCATTATGAGCACCTACCTACTACTATGAGCACCTATCCACCATCATGAGCACTATCCGCCATTATGAGTACCTTTCCAACCTTATCAGCACCTATCCACTATTATGAGCACCTGTCCACCATTATGAGCACCTACCTACTATTATGAGCACCTATCCACCATTATGAGCACCTATCCAACCTTATCAGCACCTATCCACCATCAGAGCACCTATCCACCATCATGAGCACCTATCCATGCACCTATTATGAGCACCTATCCACCAAGATGAGCACCTATCCACCAAGATGAGCACATATCCACCATTATGAGCACCTATCCACCATTATGAGCACCTATCCGCCATTATGAGCACCTATCCACATTATGAGCACCTATCCACATTATGAGCACCTATCCACCATTATGAGCACCTATCCGCCATTATGAGCACCTATCCACTATTATGAGCACCTATCCACCATTATGAGCACCTATCCACTATTATGAGCACCTATCCACATTATGAGCACCTATCCACATTATGAGCACCTATCCGCCATTATGAGCACCTATCCACTATTATGAGCACCTATCCACATTATGAGCACCTATCCGCCATTATGACACCTATCCACTATTATGAGACCAATCCACCATTATGAGCACCTATCCACATTATGAGCACCTATCCGCCATTATGAGCACCTATCCACATTATGAGCACCTATCCCCATTATGAGCACCTATCCACTATATGAGTACCTATCCACCATCATGAGCACCTTTCCAGCCTTATGAGCATCTATCCACCTTATGAGCACCTATCCATCTTATCAACACCTATCCAACCTTATCAGCACCTATCCAACATTATGAGCACCTATCCAACCTTATGAGCACCTATCCAACATTATGAGCACCTATCCAACATTATGTGCACCTATCCACCATTATGAGCACCTATCCACCATCATGAGCACCTATCCACCATCACGAGCACCTATCCACTATTATGAGCACCTATCCACCATCATGAGCACCTATCCAACCTTATGAGCACCTATCCACCATTATGAGCACCTTTCCAACCTTATGAGCACCTATCCGACCTTATGAGCACCTATCCACCATAATGAGCACCTATCCACCATAATGAGCACCTATCCACCTTACAAGCGCCTATCCAACCTTATGAGCATCTATCCACCATAATGAGCACCTATCCAACATTATGAGCACCTATCCACCATTAAGAGCACCTATCCAACCTTATGAGCACCTATCCAACATTATGAGCACCTATCCAACATTATGCGCACCTTTCCAACCTTATGAGCACCTATCCAACATTATGAGCACCTATCCACCATTATGAGCACCTATCCACCATTATGAGCACCTTTCCACCATTATGAGCACCCATCCAACCTTATGAGCACCTATCCACCATTATGAGCACCTATCCACCATTATGAGCACCTATCCAACATTAAGAGCACCTATCCAATCTCTAATGTCCCTAATCAATAAACATTTCCATGGTGGACGATCAACAGAGTTGTGCTGACCCAACATGTAGCCAGTTATTCCCATCAGAAAAGACTTTACATACAGCCACTTTCTATCTCCATGTAGCCAGTTATTCCCATCAGAAAAGACTTTACATACAGCCACTTTCTATCTCCATGTAGCCAGTTATTCCCATCAGAAAAGACTTTACATACAGCCACTTTCTATCTCCATGTAGCCAGTTATTCCCATCAGAAGACTTTACATACAGCCACTTGCTATCTGGAAGATAGCAAGAAATCTTGTTTCACCAGCTACATGTACGCAATATTCATTTATTTTGAAAACTTTCAAAACCACACTTGGAATAACTTGTGCAAAATGTTGTTGACTCAGGCAACTAGATGAAAACAAGGGGCCACCGATAAGAATAAGGCATTAGTTACCATGGCGATGAAGCGGCCAATGAAGCGGAAGTAGAGGAGGTGGTCTGGGTTGATGCTGGAAGCGGGATTGATCTGCAGACAGTAGTTGCTGTTGCTGGCGTACTCAAACAGACAGTACATGGGGTTCAGCACATCGTGGGACAGGTGGAAGAACCACTCCCTGAAACACACAGGTAACCGTCGGACAGGTGAGAACCACTCCCTGAAACACACAGGTAACCATCAGACAGGTGGAAGAACCACTCCCTGAAACACACAAGTAACCGTCAGACAGGTGGAAGAACCACTCCCTGAAACACACAGGTAACCGTCAGACAGGTGGAAGGACCACTCCCTGAAACACACAAGTAACCGTCAGACAGGTGGAAGGAACCACTCCCTGAAACACTGAACTGACCACCTCTACAGCCAGAACTGACCACCTCTACAGCCAGAACTGACCACCTCACCAGTCAGAACTGACCACCTCTACAGCCAGAACTGACCACCTCACCAGTCAGAACTGACCACCTCTACAGTCAGAACTGACCACCTCTACAGTCAGAAGGGACAACACTGAAACAGGCATTCACACTCAAAACAAAATCTCTCTGTACTTACAGCTGGACAGGCTTGTGAAAAAAGCACAGGCTTCAGCCATAATCACCAGATCCTGGGGCCACCCATTCATTCAGATGTGCATCAAAACACATGGATCACCCACCCCCCCTTACCCTCCCCTGCACCCCACTCCTCCTTCTCCTCCCAAAATGGTGCGAGTACCACAACAAGCAAATAAAGAAAAATTTCCTTTTTCATTCCAAAAGCAAATAAAGAAAGATTTCCTTTTTCATTCCTAAAGCATATAATTTTGGATCCTGGAGTTCTGAGAGCCAGTCAGTTCAAGAGAGAAAACATTTTTCCCAAGAGAAGTGAGAGCAGGTACACATTCAGGAAAGTTACACCTCTTACTCCTCCTCACTTTTACAAGACAAGGGGAAAACATGAAATGTCAACGTATGTGTCACTAGAAAGCTTTAATATTCATGACTTCATTGAAAGTTATCCTGTCGTAAACAGAAATTTCACATTTCATATGTTCCGTGGAAAATGTCTCTTGCTGTTCGGGCCATCCTGATTCGCACCAGCATGAACAGAGTTGTCCTGCTTCAACATTCCATACTACCACCAAGTTTGTGTATAATCCAGTTTGTACCTTTTTCATATTATCTTGCTGACAGGCAAGCCTACAAACCAACAGACGTAAGTGAAAATAAACTTCCTTGACAGAGGTGAAGTCAAACCATGTACAGCCAAGACAAACAAAACCAAACAATACAAAGCAAGTAGTTTTCAAGGAAAGCACACACAGTGACTTGTCATTAACGTCCATTGAAACTGATGTGTTCACTCAAAAATTATACATGTATATATATAACACACACCAAACTTTCACATATGCTCTTTCGAACAGACAAGCACAAATCAGATTTTCAAAGACTGGACCAAACCCCATCATACCAGAGGAACCCAGCTATACACACCAAACCAGGACATACCAGACAAACCCAGCCATACCAGACAAACCCAGCCTATACCAGACAAACCCAGCCATACCAGACAAACCCAGTCCAACCAGAGAGAATTTGAGATTACCTGGCAACACCACCATAGTCCAGCCCTTCCTCCCCTTTAAAGATGATGTATAACCTGCGCCGCAGGTCAAAGGGCTGCAAGCGCATGATCTGCAACACCATCACAGGGAACTTCTTCAACTAAAAAGCCATCAGACAACACCACCGACACAGAGCACAGCCACAGGAAGATTCTGTTGATGTATACTTTTGGGGGGAATGAAATGCACCTGACTCCAGTAAAAAGACATAGAGAAATACTGCACAGGACAGTCATGCTAGCAGCTGGAACATGGACTTTCCACACATTCTTCAACATCTACTAGCTCCCATGTCACTCCTTCATACACAGGACAGACACACATGTATTTTGCTTACGTGCTGTCATTTAAGAAAGGCAAGGGTATGCAGTAAGTAGCTTAGTATTTCTGTCATCCATTGAATACAGCTCCATTGAGGGAAGTACAGAAAGATTTTTTTTTTGTTAAAGTGGTTTGTGCATCAAAGCAGCTAACAACAACAAAAAAAAATTCAATATCACCATCACCTGCACAAAACAGTCTTTACAGAGGTTCCCTGATACAGCAAGCAAGTCTAAGAATATTTCTCACCTGAGCAACTCTTGTTTTCTGATTTGAACTGTATTCACAGCTTTGATATGGCATGTGTGGTCATCTAAACTAGAGCTAAGCGAAACTAAGCTAGAGACAACATGAAATGAAGTGAATGAAATCACCTGTGCGAAGGAGTCTTCAAAGAGGTTTTCTCGTGACACATTGATCTTGACATGGCCTGGCAAGGCATTGGAATGGCACAGATAACGGAACTGTCCAAGTTTCCACCGGAAGCTTCGTTCGTACTGTATCGGAACACCATACGCTCCTTTGGGTCTGTCAACACACCACACTGTGTTCATACTGAATCAACACTCTACACTCTGTTCATACTGTATCAACACACTACACTGTGTTCTTACTGTACCAACACACTACACTTTGTTCATACTGTACCAACACACTACACTTTGTTCATACTGTATCAACACACTACACTGTGTTCTTACTGTACCAACACACTACACTTTGTTCATACTGAATCAACACACTACACTTTGTTCATACTGAATCAACATACTACACTGTGTTCTTACTGTACCAACACACTACACTTTGTTCATACTGTATCGGAACACCATACGCTCCTTTAGGCCTGTCAACACACTACACTTTTTTCATACTGAATCAACACACTACACTTTGTTCATACTGTACCAACACACTACACTTTGTTCATACTGTATCAACACACTACACTGTGTTCTTACTGTACCAACACACTACACTTTGTTCATACTGTATCGGAACACCATACGCTCCTTTAGGCCTGTCAACACACTACACTTTTTTCATACTGAATCAACACACTACACTTTGTTCATACTGAATCAACATACTACACTTTGTTCATACTGAATCAACACACTACTAGCTGAGCCTTCAACGCCAATTTGGCCCAGCTCTAGACAAGGAAGAAGAAGAAGACTACACTTTGTTCATACTGAACCAACACACTACATTTTGTTCATACTGAATCAACACACTACACTTTGTTCATACTGAATCAACACACTACACTTTGTTCATACTGAATCAACACACTACACTTTGTTCATACTGAAACAACACACTACATTTTGTTCATACTGAATCAACACACTACATTTTGTTCATACTGAAACAACACACTACACTTTGTTCATACTGAAGCAACACACTACACTTTGTTCATACTGAATCAACATACTACACTTTGTTCATACTGAACCAACACACTATACAATGTCTTAGGCCTGTCAACACACTGTACATTTTCATACTGAAGCAACACACTACACTTTGTTCATACTGAATCAACACCCTATACAATGTCCCCCGGTCCCCCCCACCCACCCCCCATCTCCTTCCTCTCTGTCATGCAGGCTGTCCACTGACCCTTTGGAGGACCCTCCCCGCGGATCCTGAAAGGTGGTGGTGCGCGTGTTATGGTCCACAAAGTAGCGCACCCCTTCCTGCGTGTAGCGCATCTCCCAGCCCTCTGGTAACGGGTCTTCCTGCATGATTCTACACAGACAAGACACGTGTCATCTCCCAGCCCTCTGGTAACGGGTCTTCCTGCATGATTCTACAGACAAGACACGTGTCATCTCCCAGCCCTCTGGTAACAGGTCTTCCTGCATGATTCTACACAGACACAACACGTGTCATCTCCCAGCCCTCTGGTAACGGGTCTTCCTGCATGATTCTACAGACAAGACGTGTCATCTCCCAGCCCTCTGGTAACAGGTCTTCCTGCATGATTCTACACAGACAAGACACGTGTCATCTCCCAGCCCTCTGGTAACAGGTCTTCCTGCATGATTCTACACAGACAAGACACGTGTCATCTCCCAGCCCTCTGGTAACGGGTCTTCCTGCATGATTCTACAGACAAGACACGTGTCATCTCCCAGCCCTCTGGTAACGGGTCTTCCTGCATGATTCTACAGACAAGACACATGTCATCTCCCAGCCCTCTGGTAACGGGTCTTCCTGCATGATTCTACACAGACAAGACACGTGTCATCTCCCAGCCCTCTGGTAACGGGTCTTCCTGCATGATTCTACAGACAAGACACATGTCATCTCCCAGCCCTCTGGTAACGGGTCTTCCTGCATGATTCTACACAGACACAACACGTGTCATCTCCCAGCCCTCTGGTAACAGGTCTTCCTGCATGATTCTACAGACAAGACACGTGTCATCTCCCAGCCCTCTGGTAACGGGTCTTCCTGCATGATTCTACACAGACAAGACACGTGTCATCTCCCAGCCCTCTGGTAACGGGTCTTCCTGCATGATTCTACACAGACAAGACACGTGTCATCTCCCAGCCCTCTGGTAACAGGTCTTCCTGCATGATTCTACACAGACAAGACATGTGTCGTCCATCATATAACCACTCTGATAGACCAGATTTTCTACAAATCATAGACACAACATCATAATAACCACTCTGACAAGACCAGATTTTCTACACACCACAGACACAACACGTGTCGTCCATCATATAACCATATCGACAGTCAAGATTTTCTATACACCAAAAACAAGACACGTGTCGTCCATCATATAACCACACTGACAGACATGTTGGAACTACAACTGGTACGAACTTTAACCTTACAGTTCCAGACCCTGCAAAACAGAAATTTACCCCAAAGTAACACGTTGGGTTCTCCCTCTTAGGGAGGTGATTTGAAACCATCATTCTTTCCCAAAAGCCTAACACTGGTAAATAAGTCAATTTATTCCTTTACCCCCTTCGGACACACCCTCAGGAAGCCAGCGTTCAGCACCACACGCCAAGCCCTGACCTGGAACCCGCAGGGAAAAAGGAAGAGAGGCCGGCCTCGCAACAGCTGGAGGCGAGACACTGAGGCGGAGCTGAAACAACAAGGGACCAACTGGACTGGAATGACCAGAACAGCTCAGAACAGAGTGCGATGGCAAAGGGTTGTCGATGGCCTATGCACCACCGGGAGCGATGGGCATGAATGATGAATGAATGAATGATTCCTTTACCCCTAAACTTCTTTTCAATTCTGCAACCGCTACACATATTTCTTTCTGTGTTGTTGACCTATTATCTGACCACTGTAACACTTACAGGTACCCAATTTCTGTAAATCCAGAATGTACCTACAACCATTACAAAGATACCAGCTACCCACATGGTGGTCTGGTCACACACTACCGCTTCAGTTCGGATCAAGTGCGAACACAGCTATACAGTCAGTCCACAAGGCTTTCATAGATTCATCAACACCTGGCCCTTTTAACTGCCTAAATGAATTCAATGGATAGTCCCTAATTACTACATATCAAATTCCCATGAGCTAAAAAATATATTTAAACATCTTGGGCTAGAATCAAAGCACTTTCATCACTGCAGACATCCGCAAAGTCTTTCCTCATGCTCAAAGCTTCCCAAACAGCCCACTGACTAACTGCATGTCAGCGTGTGGAAAAGGTGAGAGGAGGGTGAGCAGGGCAGAGGAGGAAGATCAGCCTACCCTTGTGTCCTAGGGTCCTCCCACTGGGTGGTTCGGTTCTTGTGGTTGACAAAGTACACCCGCCCATTGGGGTCTGCTCGCTTCTCTGAAAAAAAAGCCACTCTTGCACTGAGACTGATGTCATCAACCTAACCTAAGCAGCTGCACAAGACACATGCCTACATAACACAGTCACACTTGCACACATACATGCATTCAAATTCACACATACACACACACATGCACAAAAACGCACTCAGTCTTATACATATTCACTTATGATAACCATCGGCATATGCCCTGAAGATCCACCAATAAATATATACACAAATAATGTACACACATTCTTACAGCCCCCCCCCTCTCTCTCTCTCTTTCTCTCACACACACACACACACACACACACACACACACACACACACACACACACACACAGAGCACCTCACCCCATCCATCAGGCAGGGGTCCCAGGGGGTCGTTGTCAGTGGAGGGCTGGGCGGTCTGAGGGAAGAGGAACCTCTGGTTCATGGCGTCCATGGTGCGGTTGTTGCGCCACTGCTGCCAGTTGTTCCAGTTGGTCAGCGTCTCTGTGTTGGGCCGCTGCCATGTGGTGGTGCGCGTGTTGTGGTCCACATAGTACACGCGTCCTTGCTGGTCCACTCGTCTCTCCCATCTGTACGACAGCCACGACAGTCTACACACCGTGTCATGCTCGTTGACATCATACATGGGTGTATGTGGGTTCCCAAACCTGACAGCATAACACTGAATGCATACTGAACAGTTACCCCTAACACTGCTACCAGTGTATGTTTCCATAAAAGTGATGCATTTTTGGCAAAGCGTGTATATGTATCCCACACTTTGGGAAGTGGACGATGTCACTGTCAGTGCTCTACATTGCACTGACAGTAATTTCGTTTTCGTTTTTTTTTTGGTTCTGCCGGCACAATTTTCTTTCAAACCTGGTTCTCAATACAACTTCATTCTCTCACACCATCTTTTTCCTTTCAAACCTGGTTCTCAATACAACTTCATTCTCTCACACCATCTTTTTCCTTTCAAACCTGGTTCTCAATACAACTTCATACTCTCACACCATCTTTTTCCTTTCAAACCTGGTTCTCAATACAACTTCATACTCTCACACCATCTTTTTCCTTTCAAACCTGGCTCTCAATACAACTTCATTCTCTCACACCATCTTTTTCCTTTCAAACCTGGTTCTCAATACAACTTCATTCTCTCACACCATCTTTTTCCTTTCAAACCTGGCTCTCAATACAACTTCATACTCTCACACCATCTTTTTCCTTTCAAACCTGGTTCTCAATACAACTTCATTCTCTCACACCATCTTTTTCCTTTCAAACCTGGTTCTCAATACAACTTCATACTCTCACACCATCTTTTTCCTCTTACTAACTTGTCCAAACAAATATCTTCTCCTTAATTGTTGTAGAACATCGCCATATTATCAGATCTGCAAGAAAACAAAATTGGGAGAGCACTGAGCTGACCATGCCTCCATACCCAGTTAACCCGTAGAGTGCCTTTTAGCCGTCAGCTGACGCCGCATTAAAAATGCTTTCCCAGTGCCTATGGGCCGTCCACTGACGTCATGCATTTTTCTTGAATTTTCATTCGTTACTATTTCTATCAACGGACTTAAATAGAGTGTGCGTAGTAAGCCTTATATGTCTGTAGTATTAAAATGATATGTAAATGACCACACGTGAGGGGAAAGCCCATTTATTCTCATCACTGACTGGATGACCAGCCAGCACTTCGTCTCGCTTGCAAAGATGGCGGCACAACCTTCGACAAGCGCAGCGACCAAATCAACTTATTTACACAGCTGAGCAGGCTCTGCTAATGATTTTTGACAAAGACAATAATCTTTTATTCAACGACTCACTCGAGCATGAAGGTGAGATGATGATAGTGATGGAATTGCCGACCGTATTCGTCAGTTATTGTGTCGTACTGTGTGACCTCAGTGTGTGTTCAGCTGACTGGTTTGCCAGCGTCGAACGAGCTCGCCTAGTGTGTACTCTGCACTGCGTGCCAGTGGTCAGTGACGTGATAGTCAGCGCAAGAGGGGAGCGCGGCCTGCTCGCGGCGTGGCACGGGGCAGAGGGAAAGGTAGGGGAAGAGGAGCAGTGAAAGAGAGGGTTGAAGTCCAGCAAGGGGGCGTGGTGGGGAGAGGGGGGCGTGGTCGTGGACTGACCTGTCTGCATAGAGTGTGAGCGTCTTGATAGACTTCTAAACTGTTTTACTTTCATTTACAGGTGTAGTGTGACAATACAAACTTTATTTTCAACTTTTTTGCTTTGTGTTCTTGTTTGGATGTGAAGATGTAGTGGTAAATACATATGCTTTTGATCGTGCAAAAAAATCTATCCAAATCTAATTGCCTAAATACTTTTTTATTATCAAAATTAAAACAAAAGAAGCCCAGATTCAAAATCTTCATTCAATTTCCTTCAAAAATCATATATATTTTATTGTTATATCTTTTGTAGTTTCTGAGCTAGAATTTTTTGTTAATTATTACCCCCAAATCATTAGATTTCCCTGGCACTGGGAAAGCCTTTGTTTGTAACATTTTCAAGCAGCGAACGGGTTAAGCCAACAGAGTGAACACCACTAGTGAGTTTATTTCAAGAACCAAGCTCAAACACAAACAAGTCTTCTCCTCTTCCTTAGCAAAGGAACATACTCCCTTTGTTCTCTGAAGTGAGCTCTTCGTTTCTTAGGCCATCATGGATCCTCACACACGGCCTTTTGTTTCTTAGGCCCTCATGGATCCTCACACACAGCCTTTTGTTTCTTAGGCCCTCATGGATCCTCACACGCGGCCTTTTGTTTCTTAGGCCCTCATGGATCTTCACACACGGCCTTTTGTTTCTTAGGCCCTCATGGATCTTCACACACGGCCTTTTGTTTCTTAGGCCCTCATGGATCTTCACACACGGCCTTTTGTTTCTTAAGCCCTCATGAATCCTCACAAGTGGCCTTTTGTTTCTTAGGCCCTCATGGATCTTCACACACGGCCTTTTGTTTCTTAACTCTTTCATTCCTACTTTTCTATGAACCATTACTTCCTCTTGTTCCTAGATTCTTATAATACGGGTATTCCCTTCATTCCTGGATTTACAGAGAAAAACAAAGAAGTGTAAAGTAAGAACTGCCACGTATGCAGTAGCAAACCGGCCAGAATAAGCGGCGACCACTTTCTCACTCTGTAGAGGCCGTCTGGCATCCATTCCATTCATAAACACTGCCACGCGAGCGACCCGGTCATGACGTGTATCGATGACGCGACTCGCGCGAAGTTCAAAGCGCTTACTGCGAGAACCGATTTTCCGGGCTGCAGGAAGGAAAGGAGGGATTTTGTGCTGCCCGGTTTTTCCGGGCTGCAGGAAGGAATGGTAAGATTTCTGCAAACCGGAAAACTGGGTTGCAGGGATGAAACAGTTAAGCCCTCATGAATCCTCACAAGTGGCCCTTTTGTTTCTTAGGCCCTCATGGATCTTCACACATGGCCTTTTGTTTCTTAAGCCCTCATGAATCCTCACAAGTGGCCTTTTGTTATTATTGGCCACTCATCATGGATTCACGCCTCAACTCACTGCGGCCTTTTGTTTCTTAAGCCCTCATGGAATCCTCACAAGGGCCTTTTGTTTCTTAGGCCCTCATGGATCCTCACTCGCAGCCTTTTGTTTCTTAAGCCCTCATGAATCCTCACAAGTGGCCTTTTGTTTCTTAGGCCCTCATGGATCCTCACACGCAGCCTTTTGTTTCTTATGCCATCATGGATCCTCACACGCCGGCCTTTTTGTTCTTATGCCATCATGGATCCTCACACGCGGCCTTTTGTTTCTTATGCCATCATGGATCCTCACACGCGGCCTTTTGTTTCTTATGCCATCATGGATCGTCACAAGTGGCCTTTTGTTTCTTATGCGATCATGGATCGTCACACGCAGCCTTTTGTTTCTTAGGCCCACAGAGATCCTCACACACAGCCTTTCACATTCACAGTTGCTTCAGACAAGAAGTTTCTTTCTCGCTTCCTTCACTACGGAGAATTTCATCTGATAGTGTCCGCAAGTTGCGCATTAATCTTGCCTCTCTCTAGAATTTAGCTCTGCTATTGTACACAATGGCACCTCCTCTTCTTCCTCCATGACCTCTGCTATGGTTGTGGACTCATGTGTCTGCCCCACATGTCACACATGGTGCCTTCATTCCAAAATTCAAGACATCTGCATCTCCTTCACAAAATGTTCTCTGTTCGAACTCCACAACTCATACGAGTACTGGTCCAATGTGACATGTGTTCTTTCCAAAATTTTCATATCGGTGAAAACCTCCAGGATGGTCTTCCAGTTTGGGTGAGAGAGTGGCCCATCTCTCCCAATAACACTGTGGACGAATGTGGTATTTGTGACGACATACATGAGATATGTGATGATGATGACTTTAGATATTCCGATTCTTCAGTTCTGAATTCAGAATCTCTCTTGCAAGAACTTCAGTTTCAAATGCTTGTTCTGTTGTCCAAGACTCCCTCCCCTTCTTATTTTGACCCTACTTCTCCTCAATGGAGTGCATGTGAAGTTGTCTTTTTTTTCTCCAAAGATACCATGTCCAACTCTTACTTCATATGGGCATCAAAAAAGTACTGCAAATTTTTCCGATGCACACACAGGAATGTTGTTGTTGTTGTCGTCGTACCCAAAGTACTTGAACACTACGGTACAAATGCATCAGCTATGGATGAGAACATTACGTGTGTGACCGTTTTTGTGCCTCATGGGCAGCCACACTCTGACTTCAACTAGGGACTTTGGAGACTGATAATGTTATGCTAGCAGCTTGTCACAACGGAAGACAATCCCTACATAACTAAGCAGATCGCAACAACATTTTGATGTAGCCTGGTGTTCTAGCCTTTGTCAATTGAGCACACAGGAATGAGTCATGCCATTGTCTGGTCTCCTTCAGACACTAACCCCATGGTCATTTCAGACGACCTTCTTTGCTGCACCCCAGAGACCTGTAGCTTGCAAGTTTTCTTTCAATCCCCTACTCTATGCCCTGATTTTCAGTGCCAAAGGGCTGCCATCTAAAAACTTATGTGCTTGACTAGTTCTCTGTGCATTTCCTGGAATGAAGAAAATGTACATGCAGTCTGCATGGTAAATAACATTACGTAAATTTGGTCCTACTGCCACACGTGGTCTTGGGAGTCAAAAATTAGCAACCAACATGCAAATTTGGTCCTACTGCCACAGGTGGTGTTCAGTGTAAAAAAACTAGCAACCAACATGCAAATTTTGCAAGAATTCTGTTGTTTCATGGAGTGAAAACTGCAATAACTTGACTTGTTCGAAAGTTTCAGAGAAGTGGATGTGAAAAGAAAAAAAATCCTGCCATTTCCCTCAAACAAACAAGCTATAGACACCGAGATCCAGCCCTCAGAGTACCCACATGCACAACCAACACAACCAATATAACACAAGTACTGGTACTGCTTCATGTTCATCATATGGCATTGCAATGATCAAAAATGCTTATCAACAGCTTTAAAATAGATAAAAAGCACAAAAAAAAAACAGTGGCAGAGGAGTGGTTAAAGTTTCATAAAAAAAAAAAAAAGTGCACAAGCAGATGTTCATGCGGTAGTAAATCAAGAATGAAAAGCAAGTCTGGCATGAGAAGAGGACGACAACAGAAACAGACCATTCCAATGAAAGAAGTTCCAGAAGGTGGACACTGATTTTATTCAGAAACATTCCCTGCCAACCAGCCCCCTTCCCCCAGCCCCCTACCAGACATAATACCACGTACCCTGAGGGAGAGGCTGTGGTCGTTCCCAAGTGGTGGTCCGTGTATTGTGATCAACGAAGTACACCCTGCCCTGAGCATCCTTGCGCATCTCCCACCTGATGTATACACACACACGCACACACACACACACACACACATACATACATTCATGCATGCAAGTAAACACACACACACGCACACACACAAGCACACACACAAATACACACCATCAAATATATCAGAACACACAGCAACACCCTCAAATGCATGCAAACAAGCACACACACACACACATTTAACCATATCTGCACGCATTTATGAAACATTGAAAAGATCTGAAAGAATACTTGTGATTACCAGTTACTTGCACACATGCAACCATCTGTCTTGAAGAGTTATATTAAAAAACTGCTCTTGCAGGAGTTCATGGTTACACTTCGTCAGATATTCCTCTGAAGACTTTTTAAGAGCACAGATCAAAAGTGCATGAAAAAAAGCCACAGTTTGTCTGCCTATGGGTGGGATGTGTGTGTGTGTGTGTGTGTGTGTGTGTGTGTGTGTGTGTGTGTGTGGTGTGTGTGGTGTGTGAGTCAAGATCTACAAGACAGATGATCATAAAGATCTGACCGTAATTATATATGGGAAGAACAGATAGGAAGATGAAATGCCTGTCACATAAGTGAATCACAGCCAGCCATTTCGTTTTTCATTAGTAGAACCACACGTGATACAACACACATTTACAAAAACTAAGCTGATAATTATATGTATTATCTAATGCAGAGCATAAACACACAACATGCACAGTCTGAACTCTGAGCACTATTTTGACCAGTACATACGATTTACAAGCAAGCATAATACGCAAACATAGGTACACACACACACACACACACACACACAAACACACACACATACACACACATACCCATGAGGCAGGGGATGTTCAGGGTCGGCAGGAGAAGCAGTGCTGCCGTCGCCAGAAGCGTGAGGAGGGGGCCCTCCAGGTGAGGCTGACAACAGAGACAGTGCATCTGTAACATCCTCAGGCCACCTCTCATCTCTTTCTTTTCTTTACCCCATTGACCTTCCCTAGATAAATAAGACATTCACAAGGGAGACTCTGTCACACGGACCTAGTTGATCAAGGACAACTACACTGTTACGATTTAAGCCAGGTCGGTTGTCTCTCTTACCCTCCTTCTATCCCACCCATCTCCCCCCCCCCCCCGCCAACTATCTTTCTCTCTACCCCTCCAAAGTAACTAATAATAGGTTCCATATCTTCATGCATGTGTTCTAAAAAAATATGTTTCCAATGGTTAATCATATCATATTTACCAGACACACTACTTACAGACAATGCATTTGTTAACAGGATGTTCTTCCTGAATAAAAAATGCCATCAACATATAGCGCACAACAGTTATGTATAACAATGTTTTCTTTTTTTTTCCCTCTCATTGTAGGCATAGCCATTTTGTGTGTCAGTGTCTTTCAGAAACTGCAGAGCCCACATGCAGCATAATGTGACCGTCTCTTCTCCCCACCACCCACACTTTAACACATGAAGTCTAGTCCACATCTCAAGAACAAGAACGAAAACAAGAACAATATTTATTCCTTTCGCCCCTTTTGGGGAATGGAGGAAGGGCGAGTTTAAAGCAATAACAGGAAAAGGAAAACAAACAAGTCAAAATAAAACATAAATTGCTAGTCGATGCTGATATAGACCAACAATTTACAACACTTGTGATATATACTTTGACAACAGAATAATTTGTTTTCGATTAGTAGAAGACATCATTTGACAAAAATTAAAGACAGATTTGGGGGAGGGAAATCTTTTGGCAAATATGTGTTGCGCAAAGTAACGTATGATGAACATTCCATGACAAAATGAAATTCATCATCTATTGCTGATATATAACATTTATTACATAACCTTTCTTCTTTTGGAATAGCAAATCGACGACCTACTTCAACTGGTAATTTATGATTAGAACATCTGAATTTGATAAGAGGGTAAATATAAATATCTGGTATGCTAGAAATATATTTCTCCTCCTGAACCCTTTCGCTGCCTGGGAATTAAGCTTAAAGTTAAATCCTATTTGCCAGGATTAAAAAAAACAAAAAACGGGCATATATTTTACAAAAATTCTACTGCCTTTCTCATGACGAAAACGAGATTACCAACTATCAATAGAATCTAGAGACCTTCACCTCTCTGAAAATATCCTCTGTTTTGTAAGCAGTACAGATATTAAACAAGGAAAATTCCGGACTTGCCCATGACGAGTATACTCGTCGGCCATGGCACGTTCTTGCCGTTGAGTTATTTTGTCCAGCTAGGCATGGAACGGGTTAAAATCAGATTTTCAACATTTGCAGCAAAAACATTTACTGCTAGTTTCAATGTCATGTTGCCACGTTTGACGAAAACTGCATTGCAAACTATTTTTGACATTCCTACATAATGTATTGATATCTCTAAAAGACTGACTGCTCCAAACACAGTTAAAACCAGACTGCAAGAGTATGTTTTTAATGCACGTTAACCAGGGAAACACAGTTACTGCGCTACTGTGCAAATGTAACATGAAAGAATACAACCTAACCAACATTTTTCAACAGGAGATTGAACCAAACTAGCCCAAAATCAAATCATTTGGACGTAGACAGTAACTGATAAAGGGTAACATCCTGTTTCACCATAAATTATGTTTCTCATTGTACTTCTTTTTAAGCGAAATATTTATTTTAAAAATTTAAGCTGAAATTTATCAATAATATTCAAATTTTCGTATCCCCATATTTCACAACCATATAATAATACTGGAACAATCATTTTATCAAATAAATCTAAAATAACATGAACAGGTAAATCGTTTGTTCTTGCCTTTTGTATCAATTTAAACATGGCTAATGACACTTTAGCAAAAGTGTTTTTCTTATATTTAGCAAAAGAACCCATTCGATTACAATCTACCCCTAAATATTTGAAGCTGGTGACAACATCAACTTTTTCATTTCCATAATGAAATGTGTCCTGTTTATTCATTCAGCCTTGCACTGCTAAATATCATTATTTTAGTTTTGGCAGCATCAACTGTTAGCTTCCACTTATTACAATATAATAGCAAGGAATCAAGTGCTTTTTGCAATCCCACTTATGTCTCTGAAAATACAATTGTGTCATCTGCGTATAACAAGACAAAAAGTTTGACATAATTCGTTATGTCAATACCCAAAGAAAGCCTAATTTCTAATGGTGAAAACTCATAGTCTTTCAGATAGCCTTCAAGTTCATTCGAATACAAAGCAAGTAATACAGGTGAAAGATTCTCACTTAAACACACACACACACACACACACACACACACACACACACAGAGGACACATTCCCCTTCCCCATGGCATCAAGTCTCGTGGACATTTCACACACACACACACACACACACACACACACACACACACACCCACACAAAGCACATTCTGAACCACCACACATACACAGCTGAAGTCTGAACGACATTAACACACAGAAAGAAACCACATTCTATTCCTCTCACACACATAGATAAAATCTCATTGGTAGACAAGTGATATTCACACACACACCACAATCTGACCAATATACACATACACACAGATCGGAAAACGTAACAAACGCACCAACCCCCACACACGCACACATGCGTGCATAGAGCAAAATGCCACTTCATTTCCATCAAACCCGTCACTACCCCCTGCCAAAACTGCCCTCTTCTCTTGTGCGCCTTTTCTTTCCCAGGCAGCAGGAAACCACCACCAAGGGAGACCACCCTCACACACGACAAGCTGGCAACTCATGACTCACCAGCTCCCTCTGTGCTGGTGCTGTTGGGCGCGGGCTGGGAGGGACTCCCTGCAGGGCCGCCTGACGGTGTGCTGACCTGGGTGGGTGTGGAGGGGTTGGGAGGGGCGGGCCGGACGGGCACTGCCTGACGCTGGGTGGGGTTGGCCGTGGCTCCGGAGGCCTGACCAGCAGCGGCGGTGCCGCCTCTTGGACTGCGCCCCGCTCCTCTAACCTCTGACCCTGCAGGGGATGTAGAGGAGGAGGGTGATGTGGTGGGAGCGCCATTAGGTAAAGAGGATCGGGGGCCTGTGAAATGACGAGGATAGGGTCGTTTTCATGATTTGGGTATGTTGAGGTCTCAAGGGAGCATGGTATGGTAGATATAAAGCATGTACTACCATAGTCAGTGTCGTGAGCCAAATGCCTGCGTCAGGTACATCTAATACAAACAGTATATGAACAGCGGATGCAGCACTGGTACTCGTTCATGACACATGTGCATGTTACCTTCATGTTTCTCTTACAAAATAAAGTGAGATAAAAGGCATATAACTAAAGCAAACGGTCACAAGGAAAGACCTTTTCTTTTTTTTCTCATTCTAGTTCATTTCAGAAAACTACAGCCTTATCAATCAAGTTACAAACTAGTGTCTGACAATGCACCAGCATCAATAATGTTGGCTTCTCTGAAAGGACTCAGGGTGTCGGCAATGTTGAAGAGATCATGACCATTATGCAATGTCAGTCCCAGTCTTCACCTCCCACATGTACCACATTCCCTCACCCACCTCCAGACCTGTTTACCCCAAATTTGTGTACCTGTAATATCTCGGACAAAAACCTGTAATTTGAAAAAAAAAAAAACCCGTAATCTTCATAATCGCAATACTTTCGCAACTTTTGAAGATTTGGAAGAGCTGGCCGTTGGTGCGTAAGACTGCTTCGTCGCCATCTTTGACATGGTAGCAGGTGAAGGCATGCTGGGAAATGTCTTTTCACTGCTTTTGATCGAAACAGTTGCAGACGAAACTTCGCGTTTAACAATTTTCTTTCTTTGATTTTTTCCCATAATCTGGGGGGAGGGGGCCATAATTCCCGTAATTTCGATTTTCTTCTGTAAAAATTACGGCACAATCATAAAGGTAAACAGGTCTGCACCTCACCATTCTCACCCCTCTTTTCACCAACAACCACCTGCACATTTATCTGCACACATACCATTGGTCGTTTTCTTTGGAAAGCGCCTCATGTTGACCTCCAGTCCATTCAGAATGATGGTGACCTCCCCATGTTTGCCTTTCTCCCCCTTCAGGTCCAACGTCTTCTTAACATTGTCCACTGCCAGGAGATACAGCACAAAAGACATGGTAAGGAAACCATGGTAGGCTATACAATACACTGTACTGCAGTATCTTTTCACTGCCTTCAGTAGGTGACCAATAACAACACAGAAGACATAGTAAAGAAAACACTGCAAAATAACATGTAATGTAATAGTAGTCAAGAAAACACACTGTACAATACTATGTAATGCAACATCAGTACAGAAAACATGTAGTGCAACATTAGTTAAAAAAAAAAAAACACTAATACCATGTAGTGCACCATCTTCTTGCTGTCCTAAGCCAGGAGACCAAGAATGGCAACAACACAGTACAGAGAGCACACAGCACAATACATACAATACTAAGTAAAATCTTTTCAAAGCTTTCAGTTAGGAGACCAAACACAGCAAACAGTCAAAATACACACAGAAAACCAAAGCCAATGTTCAAAGTAACATTTTTTCAATGCAAAATGGAAACAGACCAGTACAATGCAACAGCTATGCTATTTTTCAGACATAAAAAATGACAGACATAAAAAGGAACAAACAATACACTCCAAATCATAATCAGCACAAAAATGATAATGCACTGAACAGAAGTGGAACAGTGAGGACAGTTTGACAAAGAGCAGAGGAGGGGAGAGAGTGGAAGACAGGAAGAAGCAAGGTAGATCTCGCAAACCAAAATATGTGTGTGTATGTGTGTGTGTGTGTGTGTGTGTTGTGTGTGTGTGTGTGTGTGTGTGTGTGCGTGTGTCTTTGTCTGTGTGTGTGTGTGTGTGTGTGTGTGTGTGTGTGTGTGTGTGTGTGTGTGTGTGTGAGTGCAAGACAGAGACAGACAGACAGAGAGGGAGAGAGACACACAGAAAAGGGAGAGGGGTGGATTTAGATTTTTTAAAAAAAAAAAGGGGGGGGGAGGGGGGGGGGAGGGAAAAAAGAGGATCAGAGAGACTGGGCAAGTGTATTAGAAGAGAGAAGGACAGAAGGAAAATAATGTGTCTTAAAATGCATAAGGACAATTAGTACCTTAAACAAGCAAGCAAGCTGAGTTGTAAATGTAATCTTATGCCACGAGCAACTCACAGCAAACTGTATCTGTGTGGCAGAAAGGGGGAGAGCTGGATACACAGAGAAAGGAAATTTAATTGTATAAGAAAGGGGAGGGGAAGGACGGGTCACTTGTTTATAGCGGCCAACACAAGTCTGACCCAAGAGTAGGTGTCCCCACCAAGCACTGTGAGGTGAGGGGAAAGTACTTTTGAGAATAAAAAAAACTCTAGTCAGATGCAGCTGATCTGGAAACAGCTGCAAAACTCAACCTAAAAATAGAAGAAAGAAAGAAATGAAGGGGATACAAAGGGGTATACCAAAGCCGAAAAGGGGAGGGGAGGGAAAAGGGAAGGAAAGAGAAGAAGGGGGAAAAGAAAGAGACACAGAGGGAGAGAGAAGATGAGGGTGAAAGAGAAAGAGACACAGAGGGAGAGAGAAGATGGGGTGAAAGAGAAAGAGACAGACAGAGGAAGAGAAAGATGAAAGGAAACAGAAAGAGATCTATATCACTTAAGAAAATCATCTTTTAAAAAACATTCATAAACCGAAAAACACATCACAATACCTGGATAGCGAGCACACATATTCAAAGCATTAGACACATGGAAAGACCTGGCTAACTAACACTGGAGCGGAGACTTAACACCACCCATTTCACTAATCCACAGTGCATCCTCCTCCACATACATCCCCTTCTTACATCATCATCCCCCTCCCCCTGCCCTCCCAACATGCAGGCCCAGAGTGACACTTACACTTTCCATTGTGCTTCTCCAGGAGAGAATACAAAATTAGCGTGACCTGCCCCAGCAGACTGTTGGTACGAATGCTGTTGAAACTCAGCACACGCAGCTCCACCTTTGAGTACGGCGTCACCAACCTGCAAACACACACACAGACACATACACACACACACAAACACATGGGCACAGAGCGATAAAGTCTGTGATCTCCAGTAGGCAATGGTACCTACACTAACATTACAGACCTGCTCAGAAGAGTTTTTAGGTGGCTTGTAACATATAATTAACCACCTCAGCAGCCCATGTAGCCGTTGTTTGCAGCACAAACAACCAGACCAGACACAAGGTGTAATCAGACGTGAGTGAGGTGTCTAATGACCAGCTGAAACATGTGACCTAATTACAGGTTCTAGGAAAAAGCTGGTGTGTGTAGTTTGTCTACTTAAAAACAAGGACAGGAGAGAAAGAAATACTAACAGGGCACAGAAAACAGAAAGATGGATGTACCTGTACAAATTTACCTTACAAATTGTGAATCTGTTGCTGTTTAACATCCATAGCACTACACTAAATGCATTTCATATGCAACCACATTAACATGCATGTATGTGTGTGTGTCTACACAGAAGCAAATATCCTACTAAAAGCACAAAGTTTTTTTCCTCTTCAACGTTAGGCTAGGGCAGATACAGACTCCCCACTTACACAGTGAAGTGCTCTTCCCATTTTGGTGAAGTGGTCTTCTTCACCACCTCAGTTTTGCGCGGTGGTTGGCCATCCACGACCAGCTCAAGATAAGGGTCAGGTTTGGAGGAGAAGAGTCCACCCACATTTGTTAGCTTGGCCGACTGGACTACAACCAAAAAATTAAAATACAGATTCCTGTGTTCTATTGCACTGATGACCAAATAAGCAATTAGTTTACTGCAACAGAAGAAGACATACATGACATCACAAGCAATCACTCACAATCAAAACTAAAAACAAAAATATAAGCACAAGCAATAACAACAGGAAATAGATGAGGACACATATCAATTCACAACCCCTGAATCACAAAACAAAAGATGATGCACATCAAAAACCATCACAAACAGGTTGTGCATTCTTAATACCAGACTTAAGAGTAGAGAAATCATTTTATATCGGAATTAACAAATCGATATTTACAGCAGAATTAACAGCGATACTCCTGGCTTTAAATTATCTTTTAAACTTTCCAAAAACAATATTTCAAATTCTGTTCTGTGTTGATTCTAAATCAGCTCTTCAGGCATTAAAAGTTTCTCAATTGCACACAAGACCTGAAATGGTCATAGAGATAAATTGTGTGATACACATGTTGATTGCAAGAGGAACCCATGTAGTTTTTTGTTGGATTCCTTCACATTGTTCTTTTCATTATAATGAAAAAGTAGACAGGGCAGCTAAACGTGGAGCCAAAAATAGTTTTGGTTCAGAACTGTTTGATTTCCCCTTATCAGTACATGAACAGTGTAACTTAGTTAAGTCGCATATCTGGAAAGCTTTCGAATATAGTATGGTAGGTCACGTTTATAAAGAACAGTTTGATATTAAAAGAATCAAAGAGAATTTTAATCTTAATAGAAAATTACTCTCATTAATGCACAGGTGGAAACTTAATGCATTTAAAACAAAATATGTAAAAAACGTAGTTTGCGTATGTGGAAACAAAATTACTCCAATTCATATTGTTTCATGCAATGATATGAAAAAAATCATTCCAGTATTGAAGCAAAATACTGTGCAGGCCATTTTTCAGTCACCAGCTTTAACGTACGAATTCTTTGTACACTTAGAGCGCACCCCTATTGGAAAATACTTATAATATTTTTATTAACTTTATTTGCGGGGGATAAGAAAGGAAGGGGGGTGGGGTGGATAAAATGGGGGGGGGGGGGAGCAAAGGATTTTGTTTGTTTATTCTTTTTTCTTTTTTTTTTCCTTTTTTTTCTTTAGTACTGTCATCCGTTTTGACTTTAACTGATAAGTTAGTTGTTGGTTATAAGTATTTTGTTTCATGTTAATCTTCACTTATGACTTGTGTAAAGATATTCACACACTTACACATCCACAACTCTCTCACTCACACACACAGGCACACATACTCACACACACACGCACACACACACACACGCACACGCGCACACACTCACACGCACACACACATTCGCGTGCACGTGCACCCATACATATACACATACACATATTATGTGCACGCTTGCAATTACTTCCGTACACATTCACTTTTTTTTTTTTTTTTTTGGTCTAATATCACGAATAGTGGATAGACGTTAAATGAAGGACACACACACACACCATCACAAATCATCAACAATTAACAACAGAACAGATTTCACATTTTAAGATATTACAATACTTGACAAGACAATAACCTTACAAACAATCATTCCTTCACAATAAAATAAACTGAAAGGCATATAACACCACAAGCAGTTACCAACAATGTAACAATACAGAATGCACATCATGTCACAAACGATCACTCACTACACAAAACAATGAACAAATAAGGGAATACATTACTTAACAAACTATTGAGAAAGTGTTGTCAAACATGTTTTGCAGCATGGACATAGCATTTCCTTTCCATCACATCACAATCATGTACACTTTTCAAAATACAGGAAACAAATTAAAATGGGGAGTCCTTACCACACTCCACGTCTACTATGTATGTTCCATGTTAAACTCTTACAAGCTATAACCTAGTTGCTAGCTCTAACAAAACTGTTCTGGCTCTCTTGTAATTGATGAGGCGACGTTTCCACTTCCTCTTGTCCTAAGGCAAAACTGTACACAACACCACCACTAGGTTACTGCTCTGTTTCAACTCACTGTCCTGCGACAGACTAAGATTGCAAGAGTCTCAAGTGGTACAACGAATGATGCCACACACATTACGTACAATGTTATATAAACAAAGGAAATGCATCAGGACTATTTCAGTCTCTTGATGTTCCCCAGTTTCAATACCACAGCCAATGCCACCACCACCACAATCACCACCCCACGTGCCCCCAAGTTTTCTTCATTCTATTTGAGTGTGAAACCCAGGATGCAACACACAAAAATGAACAAACACACACACATAATGAGGGCGGGTACAAACCTGTGATCTCTAGCTGTGAGAGGGTAGGGGTGGAGGTGGCCCCACCGGCTGCTTCTCCCATGGTCTGTACAGCTCACACTGCAACCTGCATGCCCTGCAGTCCAACCACCAAACTGTCAGCCTCAACACTCAAAAACTTGGTCATTCCAGGACAATTTCAGGCTGTCTTCCAATCTGTCCTTGGTATGTATCATGTTCTAGCCTAATAGGAATAAACTATATAATGAAACTGTGCACTTGAGTACATGATCCCCAAGTTTTCAGCAAAGCTGTGGATTAGCAGTGCACATTGAATAGTTGGTCCTACAGATCCCTTCTTTGGGCTTATTTTCACACCAATGTCTTGTCTACTCAAAACGCTAAATATCTAGATCCTTTTTTAAAAATCCTTTACATCCATGCTTGTGATGAGTGTGTCAAAGTTGACAGTATCAGCAAGTTCAATGTGGACTGTCACTGGACGGATGTGTGGCACATTCCATGGGAAGGGAAGGGAAGGGTAGGGTTGAAGGGTAGGGGTGCTAACCAATTCTGGCTTTGTGAAAAAAGCAATTATTGTTGTCAGCAGGGGCTTTGTAAGTGACTGCTGGATCAAAACGAGCACCGTCTGACAGTGACTCAGCAACATCATCTCCTCTAACGAGTTGGCTCATGCGGATTTGATGACCTGATTGTTCACCATGGACCGCTGTATTCTGTTCGGGCTGTGACAGAACTAACTGATTGTGGCTGTGAATAACAAGACGCTGGAATGGGCTGCGTGTCATACCATTAGAGGACATGAAAGATTGAACAGCTAACAGGCGCGCACACACACATGTGCACACGCACATACACACACACACTCTCACAAACTAACAGTTAGTGGAAATTCAGGAAAGTACAGAAAAAAAACATCATAAATATTAACCTTAAGTAGCCATGTCTGCAAAGAGTGGTGAACGGCTTTCTTTCCTTTACAGCCTCGTCAGCCAAGACCAGCAGGTGAGCAGAACATACAAAATGCAAGCATGCGTGCATCCGTGTGGCAGTGTGTGCGTATGTCTGTGTGGTGGATATGCATTCTTGCACGTTGACTTATGTGTATACATTTTGTGTGTGTGTGTGTGTGTGTGTGTGTGTGTGTGTGTGTGTGTGTGTGTGTGTGTGTTTTGTGCATGCACGCCTTGTGCGTGTGTGTATATGTATGTGTGTGTGTGTGTGTGTGTGTGTGTGTGTGTGTATCTGTGTGTGTGTGTCTGTGTGGGTCTGTTTGCGTGCATGCGCGCAATGTGTGTGAATGTGCGTGTGTGTGTGTGTTTGTAAGTGTAACTGACATATTTGACCGCTGACCAATGTAACGAATTAGCACTATAGCAGACAAGACAGTGCTTTGTGTACATATGTCTGCAGTACCTGTGTTGAATAGTGTGCAATAACATGCTTTTTTTATGGGAATTGTCAACAAGGCCCAAACAGTCCTTTACTGGTCAACTGACCCTGCTCTCCACCTGTCTCTCACTGGACAGGCATGACCAGAGATCCTTTCAAGACAATCCAGGGCTTTCTGCACATCAATGAAAATGCTCACCACGTGCCCTTGGGTCAGGAACATCATGATCCAATCCAAAAATTCTGGCCATTAGTCGACCATCTTCAAAGAAAATTTCAGGTCTACAAGCTCAACAGATCTACATCACTGAGGCAATATGCCTTTCCAAAGGATGCTTCCACTTCAAAATCTATATGAAAGACTGTAAATGGGATTTCTAATTCTGAACTAACTCAAAGTCATTCACACTACGTATGCAGGTTTGAGATATCTGCGGTGACAAATGTCTTGGCAGGAAGCCCTATGACATGGTGACCAGACTCATCAGCCCCATGGTGAACAAAGGTTATCATCTATACATTGATCACTATTACCGTGATCCCAAGATCTGTTCATCACTGGCAACACAGGGCACCTTAGTCTGCTGAACTGTGCGAAAGAACAGGGTGGGTATGCTTCCTGACCTTGGCAACCAGCTAAAGGAGAAAGGCAAGACTGACTTCCGTCATCGGGCTCAGGTGGTGGGTACCTAATGGAAAGACAAAAAGGATGTCTTCACTCTGTCCACCCTCCACAGGCAACAGCTGGAGGAGTCCAATGCTGATTTGAGGAAAAGATGCCCCAAGTCAGCCACTGAATACATCAAACACATGACCGGCGTTTACCACTGTGATTAACTGGTGGCCTATTTCCTCATGCACAGGGAGACCCTGAAATGGTGGAAAAGGCCTTTTTCCCACCTTCTCACCCATGCACTATTCAGACCATGATCATCCTGAAGAAACACAAGAAAAGCCATGGGTGAAAGAAGATGCCTTTGGATGGAGTGGTAAGATCCCTTCTGATCAACCTTCCCATAGTCAGAGATCTGAACACACAAATGGTAGTCCCGGACTACTTTTGACCAGAACATCTGGTCAGCATTTCCCTGCTCTGCCACCTCCCTCTTGAAGGAATGATGAACCACACAAAAACTGTGTAAATGTGTTATGCCAACAAGTGGTGTTCCCCGTAACCAGCTAAAGAAAATCGTCAAGAGAAGCAAAAATTGGTGTCCTGAGTGTGGGAAGGGATTGTGTGCTGCACATTGCTTCTTTGAATTCCAAACAACGAAGACTTATGCTGCTGTGTGATCAGCATGTACAGCCAGTGTTTAATAGCCTCTGTTTATAAACATTTGCAATTTCCAAATACAAGCAAATCCTGCTTCAACTAACAATTGGCAACATCCAGTGTACATAACCGATTCAACCTTTTTGTTTACAAATTATACAACATGTATGAATTTCAACAACAACAAAAAATTTCTGAGTGAAGAGACATAAAAGAAATTCAAAATTAGGCTTTATAACAGATAAGGTTAAGTTTTGAAAGAAAGAATATTCCACTTTCACCATAATATCAAGTTAGACACTGCACTTCTCTTCAACTGGTTTATTCAAATGCTTTCTGTTTAAGAATTAAACTTTAGTTCATATTTCACAACTACCTAATATAACTGCAACATGTTCTGATTGATATTTATCACCAAAGCTGTCTATTTTAATTATGGAGAATATTTCATACTCTGATTCAGTGTAAATGGCTGATGCTGCCCATAACACTGTCTATTTTAATTATGGAGAATATTTCATACTCTCAATTCAGTGTAAATGGCTGATGCTGCCCATAACACTACATTCTTATCAATCATATCCATTGCTATGGTTGCTACACCCAATTTATTTCACTTAGTTTCAGTTATACTTAATTTATCTTACAAGACCTGAGCATGTGACTGAAAAAAATAATCATTTATGTGGCACTCATCATAGCAGTATAATACAGTTTTAATCAGATTTATTTTTCTTCCAGTGTAGTAAATGATCTGCCGCTCAGACATCTATCACCTGCCTCAATATCTTCTATCTCAGCCACTGACGCTGATGCTGAAATCTTACTGGAAGCTGTTCTGATAAAAGAATTTGATTCATGAAAGGGCTTACTAAAATTTATGAAAATTTAGCATGCAATTCAAGAATGGAATTAGCACATATCAAAGGCTTATTTGAACATATCAATAAGCTCTTAATTTCATTAACTTCATGCGCGCGCATGTGTGTGTGTGTGTGTGTGTGTGTGTGTGTGTGTGTGTGTGTGTGTGTGTTTGTGTGTGCTTGCTGTGTAAACAATCAACTGAATATTAGTTTCTCTTGTCACATGAGCAGAATATGGGACAGAATTCAACAGGCCTCAATAGCACACACACACACACCCCACACACATTCCTCAGCTTATATCAGTTATCAAGTTCTAAGTATGTTTTGGGCTGTCTTCGTAATTATGTAAAATAACATATGCGGAAATTGTTCCTTACATTTTTGTCACATCCCTCGCGAACATAATTCTATTTACACATTTATTTACTGAATCCAAGTCTGACAGTTCCTCATAGCATGCTGGACGGTCAAGAAGGGTGCTATTAACAAATGAAAACTCATGCGACCTAGCCTATTTTACGGGATCCCAAACCGATCCACTGCGTCTATCACTATGGTGTTGTTTGCCACTTCACTCACTCTGTCAGGTGTGAATGTACGAGTGTTGTCCGATCATTTTTCGATTTCGCCATAGAATAATTACGTCTACTTACGTTGTCGAGACTGAGAAGAGCCTCGGTTTACACAAAATGCTCTACTGCTCGCTACAGTTCAACTGACTTCATACGAAGGAAAAATCTGTTAACAACTACGGGAGATCCTCAACATTAATGCAAAAAATTTTCGATTGCGGATGTCACATCCGTGTTGACCACCATTACATGTCATGTGACCAATGATATAAAAATAAGTGTTTATCATTTAAATATAAATCACACTCGTTTAAACAACGACGATTGTTTCTTTATTAAGATATGTACACGAATATCAGCCTTAAAGTATTTTTAAGGGATTCTGTTAAAATGGAAAAATGCTTGCCCACGTGACCTGGGTGTTTCCCACCAAAGTTAGAGCTTCCGGTCTAAAGATTCAAAAGAAAACTAAAGTCTTCTTCTTCCGTTGATGACCATCGATCGAAAACCGATCATTTTTGTCATACACGGGTTGAGCAGCGCTACGAGAAAGAGAGAACTGAATTTGAAGTTGGACAGTACGGAGGGTGTGCGTGTGTGTGTGGGAGGGGGGGGGGGGGGGGGGCTGCAGGAGTGGATTGTCCGGTTTAGTAGTAGTAGTAGTACTACTACTACTACTATACTAAACCGGACAATCCACTCCGGATTGTCCGGTTTGGGTCCGATAGTCCGACACTTCACGATTCCGACGTTTCGATAGTTCGACAAATCACGATTCCGACGTTTCGACAATCGGACAATTTTGTCGGACCAACGAAACTTGTTTTGTAATGTTTTATTTTGTGCCAATAGTTCGACACATCACGATTTCGACGTTTCGATAGTCCCTAACCCTAACCCTAGTCCCTAACCCTAACGGGAATTATAAAACTGGGTTGTGTGTCGGATTATCAAAACGAGTTGGAATTGTCGGAATCGTGGGATGTCGGACTATCGCTACTTTTTCTTACAGTGTCGGATTATCGAAACATCTGAACGCAGGGTGTCGGACTACCGATGTGTCGGACTATCGAAACGTCGGACTACCGGGCCCAGCCCGATTGTCCCAGCTATCAGGCGGAAGTATGGGCTGGGGTGGGGCCTTGGGGGAGAGAAGCTGCTTCTTCTTCTTCTTCTTCTTCTTCTTCCGTGTACACCCACGGTCAACATTTTGACCATTTTTGGCGTTTTTCGGGAGTGCGCAGAAGAAAAATAAATAAGTAAAAAAAAAAAAAAAAAAACGGGGGAGGGGTGGGTGGGGGAGGACTGTTTAGGCCTCCACCTAATGAAGTGCGGATACCGCAACTGTCTTCAACACAACACCAGGCTTCGATGGCCGAACTGTGCGAAAAGGCTGGGCAGGGGTGGGGTCGGGTTTTTTCCTTCTTTTTTTCTTTTTTTTTTTTTTTTTTTTTGGGGGGGGGGGGTAAGATAAGATAAGATAATGTTGCTTATAGCCCAGCCGACCGCAAAGGGCCACATCAGGGCTGTCACCACGTTAAAATCAACTCACAAGTCATTTGAAAGAAAAAAAAAAAAACTTTCATACATCTGTTTAAATGACATCTTCTAAAACGCACCAGAAACTTCGTTAAAAATCTTTCTTCCGTAAAATCTTAAATCAGATGAAAAATGTTAATCTCTCTCAAAAACTCAAAGATCACATCTGGCGGGACATCTCTGAACAGGATTTTCATGGACTCGGCTGTAAAATGTTTGTGTCTCACATCGTGCAAGTCCCAACACTCTAAAAGAATATGTTTCATTGTGAGTGGCACATGACATGGAACGCACCACGGAGCTTCTTCACTCTTTAAAAGGTATGAATGGGTAAAATACGAATGGCCGGTGTGCAGCCGGCACCGAACTGTTTCTTCTTTACGACCACCAGACGTAGATGGGAGGAACTCTTTAAGGTTTGGACGGATCTGAAAGAGTTTGTTATCCGTCTGTGTATTCCAAACCTCCTGCCAGAGGTCTCTCACATAATCGTTAATTTTGGGTTTCAGATCTGAGGAAGGAATATAGATGTTGGACAATTTCTCTCTTGTGGCATTCTTGGCTAAACGATCAACCATTTCGTTACCTCCGATGCCAACATGACCAGGAACCCAAGCTAGAATAATATTGTAACCATCCACTTTCAACTTGCTAAAAAGTTCAAAGAAATGTAAAAGTTCTGGATGCTGAAGGTTGCGGCCAGCTATGGCCTCCAAAGCTGACAGCGAATCCGACAGAACCAGAAAGTCCCTCTTCATAGATTGTGAAATTATTTTCAATGCCAGAACCAGAGCAGTAAGTTCAGCAGAATAGACAGAAGCATCTGGAGGTATATGTTTTAACAGTATCTGAGAAGGAGCACCAGGGCAACAGGCTGCACAGGCTACTCCATCCTCAGACTTGAAACCGTCAGTGAAAATTTTCTGACAGGATGGAAATTTTGAACAGAGGTCAGCATACAATGCCTTGTATACCTGAGAGCTGGTAGACTCTTTACGAAAAGCTGCAAGATCAAACCGAATCTCTGGTGTGAAAAAGGTCCACGGAGGCTGATCCGGAAACTTGGAAAAATCGGACTCAACTCCTAGGTCTAGACCTGCATTCCGCGCGTGAGGCTGCATACGAACACCAAACGGCGGAATACAGTTAGGGTTGTTTTCGAATTTGCTTTGAAACTGGGGGTCAAAGACACAGTCATAGGCAGGATTCTGTGGTTCTGAGAACAGTCTGATATAGTAATTTAGAGACATTTTCCAGCCTGCGGTTGGACAGTGAGGGTTCACCTGCCTCTGCATACAGGCTGTACACAGGGGTGGTGCGGAATGTTCCAAGACAGAGACGAAGCCCTTGATGGTGGATAGGGTCCAAGAGTTTCAGATAAGAGGGTCTTGCAGAGCCGTACACAGCACAACCATAGTCCAGTTTGGAGCGGACCAGGGCTCTGTAGAGACACAGCAAAGTTTTCTTATCAGCGCCCCAGTCAGTGTGTGCTACGACCCGCAGAATATTCAGAGCTTTCTGGCAAGAAGTTTTGAGATCTTTAATGTGGCTGAGAAAGTTGAGTTTTTGGTCGAAAATAACTCCTAGGAATTTGGGTTCTTTTACAGCTGGAATGTGGACTTGTCCAGACGAATTTCAGGATCAGCAAAAAATTGACGAAAATTGTGAAAATGGATTGACTGAGTTTTGGTACGTGAGAAGGTAAACCCGTTTTCCTCGGCCCACTGTTGGATCTTGTTGACACAAAGTTGGAGTCGACGCTGTACGCTGGCGTAAGAAGCTCCAACTGCGTACAGCGCAAAATCGTCAACGAACAGAGAGGACTCAGAACCCTGGCTTACCGATTTGACAATGTCGTTAATTTTAATGCTGAAAAGGGCAGGAGAAAGGATGCTCCCCTGAGGTACACCCAACTCCTGCCCATGGATGTCAGAGAGTGTGGTGCCAACACGCACCTGGAACTGTCGATCAGCCAGAAAGTTTTGGATAAACAGAGGCAGGTGACCACGAAAACCAAGTTTGTGCAGGTCCATAAGGATTCCTGATTTCCATGTGGTGTCATACGCTTTTTCGAGGTCGAAAAAGATAGCGACCACATGCTGTTTATTGACAAAGGCATTGCGGATGGTGGTTTCCAGACGGATTAGATGGTCAACTGTCGAATGGTATTTCCGGAACCCGCACTGTTCACTGGCCAAAAGGCCATCGGTTTCCAGCTTCCACATCAGACGGGAGTTGACCATCTTCTCCATCAACTTACAGAGGCAGCTAGTCAGAGCTATTGGACGATAGTTGGAAGGGTTGGTAAGGTCCTTTCCAGGCTTTGGAATTGGAATGATCAGGGCTTTCCGCCAGGTGGGCGGAAAGTACCCTGTGGTCCAGATATGGTTGTATACTTTAAGAAGAGTCTGGAGACAGCTTTCTGGAAAATGTTTCAAAACCTGATAATGAATATCATCCAGACCAGGGGCAGAATCAGTGCAGGTTTGCAAAGCTGTTTTCAGTTCATTGATTGAAAAAGGAAGATTGTAGGCTTCAGAGTTATCTGATGTGAAATTGTATGAAGATTTCTCTCTGAGTTGTTTGTTTCTTAAAAAGGCTACAGATTTATTTGAAGATGAGGAGTTCTGTTGGATGGTGGAGGCCAACAGATTGGCAACAGCTTGTTTGTCAGTGATCAGAGCATCGGCAAGTTTCAGGTGATGAATGGAGGGGTTGGTGTTCTTCCCTTTGATTTTTCTAATGATGTTCCAAACTTTTTTCTTTGAAGTTTTAGATGTCAGCCCGGAGCAGAAGTGTCTCCAAGACTGACGTTTACCGATTTTGAAAGTGTGTCTCGATTTGGCCCGGAGTTTCTGATGGGCTCGAGCGTTGGGACCTGAAGGTCGTTGGTATACCCGACACTGAGCCCGTTTGCGAACTTTTGAAATTTGTTGGCAGTCTGAATTAAACCAGGGTGTTTTTGGCATTTGGAGTTTGTCGGAAGACAGTGGAATACAGGTTTTAGCACAGTTTATCACAGTATTGGTCAGAGATTCTGCTGGGTCTGGACTCTGAAGAAAATCAGTGTCCTGGAATTCTTTTGAAATATTGGTTACAAAAAGATTCCAGTTTGCCTTCTTATAATTAAGATGTTGTGAGACAGAGACGTTTTCAGTTAATAGGGGTTTTAAAAGAACAGGGAAATGGTCACTTCCGTGCAGATCGTCATGGACAGACCACTCATAGTCCAGGACCAGCGAGGGGTCACAAATCGACAAATCTAAACACGAAAGTGAACCTGTGGAAGAGTGGAGGTAAGTTGGAGCTCCATCGTTCAGACAACACAAATCAAAGTCTGAAAGGACATCCTCGAGAAGCAGACCTCTGGATGACGAACTGACACTACCCCAAAGAGGATTGTGACCATTAAAGTCACCCAACAGCAAAAAAGGTCGAGGAAGTTCTCCGATCAGACTGACAAGGTCCTGACGACAAACTGGGATAGAAGGTGGCAGATACAGTGAGCAGATTGTAACAGTCTTGTGGAGAGTGACTCTCGCAGCTACAGCCTGAAGGGAGGTAGTCAGAGCGACAGGACTAAACAGCAAAGTTTTATGTAAAAGAAGGGCAACACCGCCCGACAGTCCCAATGTGGATGGTTGTGCAGGTTTTGAAAGAATATTAAAGCCAGAAAGAGTGAAGGTCTTCTGGCTTTGAATTTTAGTTTCCTGAAGAGCCACGACGGAAGGTTTTATAGTTTGACACAGAAGTTGCAGCTCCTCAAAATTTGAATTTAGGCCACGGATATTCCAATGGATTAGTTTACTACTGTCCATGGTGCAGAGGATGAATAGGAGAGAAATCAGGTCATCTCCTCGTCACCGTCTGCGTTCAGTGGAGCAAATTTATTAGAAAGTTTCACTGGACTATGTTGGTCTTCAGACCTGCTGGCAGACTTGCCCACAGGTGAAGAAGGTCTGGATTTTGGAGATGGTGGAGGTTTCTTCCTCATCTCCACCATCTCCACACTTGGTTGAACTCCCTTGCCCGCACGGGCACTGCTCGAGGAAGTTCGAGGCGGGAGGGTTGGCTTTTTCATCTGCCCAGCAGCAGATGGAGTAGACTGCTGGGCAGTCTGAGGGGTGGCAGAGTTTTTGCCTCCACCAGGGGCACCCACTTTGGGTTGGGAGGTGGTGGACTTGCTTCCACCAGAGCTTAATGGTCTTTCTTGAAATGTCTTGGTGAAAGTAAAATCGTCAGCTGGCAGCAGACTGAACGGGTGGAAACTTTCTTTATAGCGGAAGCATAAGAAGACACTGTTGACGTCTGACTGCCAACAACCTGTTTGCGTGCCTCAAAAAACGAAATTTTCTTTTCAGTCTTCACTCTTTGGATAGTGGACTCCTGAACCCAAACAGGGCAGTTGCGTGAAGAGGAGGGGTGGTCACCACCGCAGTTTACACAATGAGCCGGGTCTTTACACGGCCCATCATGGGTTGCCTTGCGACAAACACCACACACCTCCTGCCCAGAACAGCGGTCTCTGACATGTCCAAACTTCTGGCATTTGAAACACCTCAATGGGGATGGGACATACAGTTGGACACGTACATTTAAGTACCCGACTTTAATGACCGGAGGCAGCACAGGGTTGCAGAATGTCAGAAAGAGGGTGTTGGTGGGCACTCTTTCTGCACCTTTTTTAACTGTCACCCTATGCACCTCTGTCACACCTTGGGACGCAAGTTCTGTCTTGATCTCCGCTTCCGAGACACCTTTCAAATCCGGGCACCGAATAATCCCTTTGGTCGAATTTAACTGCTTATGGGGGGTCACCCGGATCTCTCTGTCCACGAGTTTTGTTGCCCTCAGCAGCTGCTCCGATTGCCTCTCTGTTCTGCACTGGACGAGGAAAGTGCCATTCCGTAGCCTTTTCACTGACTGAGGGTCACCTGCTAGACCCTGAAAGCCTTTCTGAATAGCAAAAGGACTCAGAGCAGAAATAGGCTTTTCCTGCTCTGTCCCTTCAACCACAAGCCAGGAAGCCCAAAAACCTGTCCTCTGTCTCGTCTCCATATCCGAGTCACTGTCGGAATCCATATGACTAGAAATGGGGTCCACTGCCTTCCTCTTCTTTATGGGGGGTGTGATTTTTGATAAAGCCATGATTTATGTTTAGAAATTTCGTCTCTCCCTTACCCACCCACCATGGAGTCCAACTAAGGGGCCAGGGCCAAGAACTCATTGTCTTGACCCCTTCCAGGCTTCAGGAGAGATATACGACAAACAGAAGCCTACTGACCCTATCCCCCCTGATCATGCCCAACTCCCAGGAACAGAGAGCTGAGCACTGCAGGGGTTACCTTGGCCAGTCGGAGAACTGCCTGTCTTGACCCAGCCCCACGAAGGGGAAGCCGATTAATACACCCGGGCCAGAGTGTACCTCCTGTCTAGGAGAGGTCCGAGCCAAAGTGATGTGTTGAGGGCGTTGGCCCTCTCAATCACCAGGATCTCATCCCCCTCCGTCACAGGTCGCACCGCACGGCAAACGCGGCGGATCTTAAGAAGACCACAGAGAGAAAAAGAGTGTGGAAAAGAAGGCTTGAAAGGGAGACGAAGAAAGAAAAGAACCGTTAAGAAAGGCAGAAGACAGAATAGGAAAAAGGTGGGTTACTATTTGTCTGGGCCCTCACTCCTAACCTTTCTGACATGGGAGACCCTACCAGGGGCATCAATTCCTACCACGTAATGCTTGGCCAGTCAGCAGCTTGGCTATACAGGCCTAGAAGCATTGACAACAACTAACCATCTAGTCGAGTATTGATGCCCCCGTCAGCAAAGCCTAAAAGATCACTGGACCACGCAAGCCCTCCGACCACGGCAAGGTTGCAACCCCCGGAGGGGGGGGGGAGAGGTGGGCACGGGAGAGGGGGTGGTGTAGATGAGTTGGGCAAGGCTTGATACCCTCCTATTGAAGGTGTCAAGCGTGGGGGACAGGGCAACTTTTGAAAGGAGTTTATTCCAGTCCCTGTTGATCCTTGGGAAGAAGCTGCTTGTCCTGTATTCTTTGGTACTGCAGATGATGTTGGTTCCGCGGTTTCGTTGTTGATACCGTTTCCTCTTTGAGATTGGGACAGCTGACATGAGCTTGGCCATGCAATACCTTGTAAAACATGAAGAGTCTAGCATTGCGGTGACGAGTAGCCAAAGAGGGCCAGCCGAGCTGCTGCAACATGCTCCCAACACTGGAGGTGTTGCGGTAGCGGTGTAGGATGAAGTGTGCTGCCCTGTGTTGGACTGTCTAAATGTTATCAATGTGGCAGCGTTGATGCGGGTCCCAGACAGACAAGGCATATTCAACCAGAGGGCGGACTAAGGCTTTATAAGCGAGCTCCTTTGTTTTAGATGAACATATTTTTAGGTTCCGCCTGAGAAAGCCGTTGATCTTATTGGCTTTACCACAGATGCTGTTGATGTGCTCCCCCCAGCTAAGTCATTCTGGATAGTCGCACCTAGGTATTTCACAAAGTTGACTGTTTGCAGGACTTGGCCATGCAGGGTGTAGACGCCACTTGGGTTCTTCTTTCGAGAAATGGGTAGATAACTGCACTCGTCTGGGTGGAGGACCATATCCCATTCATCTTCTCATTCTTCCAGCTTGTTTAGTTCCGCCTGGAGTGCATCTCGGTCTTGTGGGCAACTGTCGATAAGACGGTGGACTGCTGTGTCTTTAAACGTCTGTGTAACTTGAAGTAGCTCCATCTACCACCACTGCTCGTTGTCTGCTTGCCAAGAATGACTTGATCCACGCGTTAATGTTACCGTGTATGCCATAGTGGTCAAGCTTGTGGGTTAATAAGCTGTGGTTGACCCGGTCGAACCCTTCATGAAGTCCATGATGACCACATCTGTTGGTATACCTTTCGTCATGGCTGCTGAGACTTCTTCAACAAACTCCAGAAGCTGTGTCTCACATGAGCGTTTCTTGCAAACACCATGTTGACGTGGAGTCAGAATGTTCTTTAGTCGTGTCATTTCGTTTTATTATGTAACCTTTCTCTTCGTTTCTTCTTTGTTGTTTTTAACCAGTTTTTATTTTTCTTGTTATCGATGTTAATGAAAACCAGTTATCCATGTTGCTAGTCATCCTTTGCCTCTAGGCACAGGCACGACAGGATAAAGCATTTGTTTACCTGTTACTCTTAGAAATAAATACCAACTTCATCATCATTGTCACAATTATGATAGTCATCATCTCTCCAACATTTTTAACTTGCACATGTAAACAAGTGAGACTATACGTAGTAATTAAGTTTGTGAGTGTGTGTGTGGCATTTTCTCTGCAAGCACTATCAAATTTGGGTGAAACGGGAAAAAAAAGTTAATGAAAAGCAGGAAGGCGGGGTCCAGGGGTGGGGGGGGGGGGGGGGGGGGGGCGCCTTATGCCCCCTGGCGTGGTCAAAGGGCGAACCGCTTGTCGTGGTTCAGGGGGCGATGTCCCCTGAAGCGGAAGGGTTTTTACACCTTTTATAAATAAGATATGGGCATTTGGATACACCTTACCTCCTTTTTACCATGCTATCCACAAGACCAGCATTAAAACTGACATTTTCTATACCTGCAGTGAAAACGCCCAATACTGAAAACTGGCTGCAGAGGTTCCAAGGGACAGAAATGAACATAAATCTGCGGCCAGGGAGTTGACGAATCTATCAGGGGTTTGTGCCAGTTTGTTACCAAATGAAAAGCGTAGCCCCACCCCAATGTGTTTTGTGAAGCCACTTCTATGTCTCTATTTCAGTATAAATTTGGGATGTAAAGGGGGATGTTATCCACCAACAGTTTTGCGATGGGCTTCTCCTCCTGTCCTCTGACGCTGAAAGGATTTTCGTCCAAAAGAGACAAATGTACTCATCTGAAAAGAAATCTCCCTAGCAGTAATGTTTTTCTGTGTTGTTGGTGTTGCCTTTGATAAATATGCCATAGCTTCTGCTGCTATACAGATATCATACATAGTGAGAAGGGATTCGTACGGCAGCAAAGCATACACGCTCACGTACACTGAATCTACTGACGGAGGCCGTACCAGCCACCGCCATTTTGTCCCTCGCACCAAGCAAGTTCAGTGGCCTTGACTTTCCTCCACACTATGATTTGATGTAAAAAGATTTGTGTCTGCCACTAAAGCAAGCAGCGAAACTTTGTAATGAATTTGAAGCATTCACATTTGTATACATGCAAACTATTTGTTTTCCTGTGCTGTCAGTGCACCCAGACTGATAATGTTACGCCAGGAGCTTGTCACAACTGAAGGCAATCCCTGTATAACTATGCAGAGCATAACAACATTATGTAGCCTTGGTGTTCTGGCCTATGTCAATTGGCCTGACACAGCCTTAAGCCAAGGCGGGACCGTTACTTCATATTATTAATCAACATCACTTCATATTATTAATCAAAGCTGTCTTTTACATATCCAGGCACTACTTCTCTACCCTTATCTCCAGTATTATCAGTTTAATGCCTAACCTAAACAGCATTAGTGTTATGTATTCTAATTCATACACAGGGAACATACAATTGGAGGTAAAAACAAAACAAGTAACGAGTAAAATAGGTTTGCTTTAGAGACAGAGTGAGTTTCAGTTTCATCAAGGAGGCGTCACTGCGTGCGGACTAGTCCATACACGCTACACCACATCCGCTAAGTTCTGAGACCATACTATGCATGATTTTAAGCTGATGGATAAATGAATTAACAAGTAAGTTAAGAGAATTGAAGAAGAGGGTCTCGTGGCTAAGACTTAGCAGATGTCTGACCTACGCATTAGCCCAATGCGCTGGTCAGACCTTGAGTGCCTTAAGCGTGTTTTTTTTTTTTTTTTTTTTTTTTGGGGGGGGGGGGGGGGGGCGCATGTGTGTGTGTGTGTGTGCGCGAGTGTCTGTGTGTGCGTGTGTGCATATGTGTGTGTGTGTGTGTGTGTGTGTGTGTGTGTGTGTGTGTGTGTGCACGCGCCTGCATGTATGTGCGCGTGTGTGTGCATGTGTGTGTGTGTAATTTGTGGGTTTGTGTGAGCACGTATACGTATCTGCGTATATATGTGTACATATATCTGTGTATATGTGTCTGTCTTTGTATGTGAGTGTGTACCCATGTGTGTGCATGTATGTGCGCACGCGTCTGGGTGTGGACTTGCACATGCACTTATGTGTATATATGTTGTGCATAGGAGAGTGAGAAAAAGAATTAGAGACCAGGACAGCCTGTGACAGGAGGAGAGAATGGGGTGGGAGAAGAGGAATGGGGTGGGAGGAGCAGAGGGGTGGGTGGAGAAGCAGGAAGAATGGGACAGAAAAGATACAGTCATGGAACTACTGCAACAGAATTCTTACTTCTGGTCACAGCGCATTTTCATTTTTACTTTTTTAAGTAAACCTCTGTTGTGAAACGTTTTCCTTTTCAAAATGAAGTATCTCTACAGATATCATATCCGAAAGTGCTATAATCCTCTAGTTGTGTGTCTATGTAATAGCATATGTTTACTGATATGTGTAGCTGTGGGGAGCACTGTTGTGTATAGGCCTTCTGGAAAATGTGTATGTTGGAAAATGTTTACATTAGAAAATGTGTGCATGGTATAAACACTGAAAGCATTTATGGGATCTGCATGTATAAATCTACCTACTTCTTGATGGATAATGTGATCATGATAAAGAAATCAAAAGAAAAAAAAACAGTGCAAGCCAACAGCCAAATCAGTGTCCACAAGGATGAATATGTTAGAGTGAGTGAACGTTAACATATGGGGACAGAGGAAAGCATCCCAAGGTGAGCACTGAAGAGTCTGGCCATCACAGTTGAAATGGCCATCACTGTAGAACCATTCAGTGGTCGCAGTAGTCCCATCTTGGCATGCACACTTACAGTCGCAGCCATCACAGTTGAAATGGCCATCACTGTAGAACCATTCAGTGGTCGCAGTAGTCCCATCTTGGCATGCACACTTACAGTCGCAGCCATCACAGTTGAAATGGCCATCACTGTAGAACCATTCAGTGGTCGCAGTAGTCCCATCTTGGCATGCACACTTACAGTCGCAGCCATCACAGTTGAAATGGCCATCACTGTAGAACCATTCAGTGGTCGCAGTAGTCCCATCTTGGCATGCACACTTACAGTCGCAGCCATCACAGTTGAAATGGCCATCACTGTAGAACCATTCAGTGGTCGCAGTAGTCCCATCTTGGCATGCACACTTACAGTCGCAGCCATCACAGTTGAAATGGCCATCACTGTAGAACCATTCAGTGGTCGCAGTAGTCCCATCTTGGCATGCACACTTACAGTCGCAGCCATCACAGTTGAAATGGCCATCACTGTAGAACCATTCAGTGGTCGCAGTAGTCCCATCTTGGCATGCACACTTACAGTCGCAGCCATCACAGTTGAAATGGCCATCACTGTAGAACCATTCAGTGGTCGCAGTAGTCCCATCTTGGCATGCACACTTACAGTCGCAGCCATCACAGTTGAAATGGCCATCACTGTAGAACCATTCAGTGGTCGCAGTAGTCCCATCTTGGCATGCACACTTACAGTCGCAGCCATCACAGTTGAAATGGCCATCACTGTAGAACCATTCAGTGGTCGCAGTAGTCCCATCTTGGCATGCACACTTACAGTCGCAGCCATCACAGTTGAAATGGCCATCACTGTAGAACCATTCAGTGGTCGCAGTAGTCCCATCTTGGCATGCACACTTACAGTCGCAGCCATCACAGTTGAAATGGCCATCACTGTAGAACCATTCAGTGGTCGCTGTAGTCCCATCTTGGCATGCACACTTACAGTCGCAGCCATCACAGTTGAAATGGCTATCACTGTAGAACCATTCAGTGGTCGCAGTAGTCCCATCTTGGCATGCACACTTACAGTCGCAGCCATCACAGTTGAAATGGCCATCACTGTAGAACCATTCAGTGGTCGCAGTAGTCCCATCTTGGCATGCACACTTACAGTCGCAGCCATCACAGTTGAAATGGCCATCACTGTAGAACCATTCAGTGGTTGCAGTAGTCCCATCTTGGCATGCATACTTACAGTCGCAGCCATCACAGTTGAAATGGCATCACTGTAGAACCATTCAGTGGTCGCAGTAGTCCTATCTTGGCAGGCACACTTACAGTCCCAGTGATCACATCTTGCACAAACTAGGATGAGCCAGTCAAACGGAGAAGACCAGAGGCAGGACGGAATGGGCGAGGGTGTCCCTGGTGGTGGGAAACACACTTACAGTCGCAGCAGCTTCTCCAGCATCACTCCTCCGCAAATCCCTCCTCTCATGAGCTGTAACAGGCGGCAGGCATTGGGATCTCACTGTTGGCAGGCATGGGGATCTGACTGTCTGTCGGCAGGCATAGGGATCACACTGTCAGCAGGCATGCGGATCTCACTGTTGGCAGGCGTGGGAGTTGAATCCCCCATCAACGGATGAAATAAAACAAGCCTGTTGGGGTTGGGAAGAAAACAATGACCCATGGAATCGCACACCAGTACCGGGACAGCGGAGATGTCCAGGTGGGTGGGCTTACGGCGGTACAGCATCATGTCTGGGGGCACAGGCTGCCATGCCCATCTGAGAACTGTTTCATCGGGCAGAGTCTTCCAAGAATTGACAGATGAGACCCAGGGATGGCTGGAACCTGATATCCCTCTCTCTGGCCTCACAATGACCTGTGCCGTCTGGCCTGGCTGGTGGCCCAATCTCTCCACACCATCTGGGACCCTATCTTCTTTCTCTGAAAATCAAAACCAGTCGGACAATTCCAACAAGTGCTTCAGAATGACCTTTTCAAAATCATGTCCATTTTTTAAATTTTTTTTTAGATAAAACATGTACTAAACTACCACCCTAATTTTCAAGAGTTCCAGATGACATCAAGAACATTGGGAACTGTTTTACAAAAATTGCTGACCCTCACCCCACCCCCCATCCCCCCACCCCCTGCAAGTCTCCAAGATTGTCTCACTCCTCTGCAGGCTTATAGTGCAAGAAGTACGCTGACTTACCCAACACGGTTTCTGTAAAGCTTTCACTGCAGTCCACAGCCATGTCATCCAAGGATCTGTGTTTGCAACATCCTTGACATTTGGCAGCCATGTTGTCCAAGGATGGCTTGCAATTTGGCTTACAATATCCCAGGGATTCAGCAGCCATGTTGTCCAAGGATCCACACTGGCTATATCCTAGGGATTTAAACGAAGTAGACATGGTGAACGCATCACAAACAGGACTGAGCAAACTCAGCCAGGAGTAAACAGGTGGCTGATGCTGACCATGTAGATCCAAAGCATCCACGTCATGTCCCATCTGTCTGACAGGAGTGAGCTGACCATGTAGATCCAAGGCATCCACGTCATGTCCCATCTGTCTGGTGGGAGTGAGCTGACCATGTAGATCCGAGGCATCCACGTCATGTCCCATCTGTCTGGTGGGAGTGAGCTGACCATGTAGATCCGAGGCATCCACGTCATGTCCCATCTGTCTGGTGGGAGTGAGTTGACCATGTAGATCCGAGGCATCCACGTCATGTCCCATCTGTCTGGTGGGAGTGAGATGACCATGTAGATCCGAGGCATCCACGTCATGTCCCATCTGTCTGGTGGGAGTGAGCTGACCATGTAGATCCGAGGCATCCATGTCATGTCCCTTCTGTCTGGTGGGAGTGAGCTGACCATGTAGACCCAAGGCATCACGTCATGTCCCATCTGTCTGGTGGGATAAGATAAGATAATGTTGCTTATAGCCCAGCCGACCGCAAAGGGCCACATCAGGGCTGTCACCACGTTAAAATCAACTCACAAGTCATTTAAAAAAAAAAAAAAAAAAAAACTTTCACACATCTCTTTAAATGACATCTAGAAACGCATCAGAAACTTCGTTAAAAATCTTTCTTCCGTAAAATCTTAAATCAGATGAAAAATGTTAATCTCTCTCAAAAACTCAAAGATCACATCATGCAGGACATCTCTGAACAGGATTTTCATGGACTCGGCTGTAAAATGTTTGTGTCTCACATCGTGCAAGTCCCAACACTCTAAAAGAATATGTTTCATTGTGAGTGGCACATGACATGGAACGCACCACGGAGCTTCTTCACTCTTTAAAAGATATGAATGGGTAAAATACGAATGGCTGGTGTGCAGCTGGCACAGAACTGTTTCTTCTTTACGACCACCAGACGTAGATGAGAGGAACTCCTTAAGGTTTGGACGGATCTGAAAGAGTTTGTTATCCGTCTGCGTATTCCAATCCTCCTGCCAGAGGTCTCTCACATACTCATTAATTTTGGGTTTCAGATCTGAGCAGGGGATATATATGTTGGACAACTTCTCTGTTGTGGCATTCTTGGCTAAACAATCAACCACTTCGTTCCCTCCAATGCCAACATGACCAGGAACCCAAGCCAGATTAATGTTGTAACCATCTGCTTTCAACTTAGTAAAAAGTTCAAAGAAGTGTAAAAGTTCTGGATGCTGAAGGTTGCGGCCAGCTATGGCCTCCAAAGCTGACAGTGAATCTGACAAACCAGAAAGTCCCTCTTCTTAGATTGTGAGATTATCTTCAATGCCAGAACCAGAGCAGCAAGTTCAGCAGAATAGACAGAAGCATCTGGAGGTATATGTTCTAACAGTATCTGAGAAGGAGCACCAGGGCAATAGGCTGCACAGGCCACTCCATCCTCAGACTTGGAACCGTCAGTGAAAATTTTCTGATAAGATGGGAGTTTTGAACAGAGGTCAGCATACAATGCCTTGTATGCCAGAGAGCTGGTAGACTCTTTACGAAAAACTGCAAGATCAAAATGAATCTCTGGTGTGAAAAAGGTCCACGGAGGCTGATCCGGAAACTTGGAAAAATCGGACTCAACTCCTAGGTCTAGACCTGCATTCCGCACGTGAGGCTGCATACGAACACCAAACGGCGGAATACAGTTAGGGTTGTTTTCGAATTTGCTTTGAAACTGGGGGTCAAAGACACAGTCATAAGCAGGATTCTCCGGTTCCGAGAACAGTCTGATATAGTAATTCAGAGACATTTTCAGCCTGCGGTTGGACATTGAGGGTTTATCTGCCTCTGTTCACCTGCCTGTCTACGACCCGCAGAATATTCAGAGCTTTCTGGCAAGAAGTTTTGAGATCTTTAATGTGGCTAAGAAAGTTGAGTTTTTGGTCGAAAATAACTCCTAGGAATTTGGCTTCTTTTACAGCTGGAATGGTGGACTTGTCCAGACGAATTTCAGGATCAGCAAAAAATTGACGAAAATTGTGAAAATGGATTGACTGAGTTTTGGTATGTGAGAAGGTAAACCCGTTTCCCTTGGCCTACTGTTGGATCTTGTTGACACAACGTTGGAGTCGATGCTGTACGCTGGCGTAAGAAGCTCCAACTGCATACAGCGTGAAGTCGTCAACGAACAGAGAGGACTCAGAGCCCTGGCATACTGATTTCACAATGTCATTGATTTTAATGCTGAAAAGGGCAGGAGAAAGGATGCTCCCTTGAGGTACACCTAACTCCTGCCCATGGATGTCAGAGAGTGTGGTGCCAACACGCACCTGGAACTGTCGATCAGCCAGAAAGTTTTGAATAAACAGAGGCAGGTGACCACGAAAACCAAGTCTGTGCAGGTCCATAAGGATTCCTGATTTCCACGTGGTGTCATACGCTTTTTCTAGGTCAAAAAAGATAGCGACCACATGCTGCTTATTGACAAAGGCGTTGTGGATGGTGGTTTCCAGACGGATTAAATGGTCAACTGTCGAATGGTACTTCCGGAACTCGCACTTTCACTGGCCAAAAGACCATCGGTTTCCAGCTTCCACATCAGACGGGAGTTGACCATCTTTTCCATCAACTTACGAGGCAGCTAGCCAGAGCTATTGGACGATAGTTTGAAGGGTTGGTAAGGTCCTTTCCAGGCTTAGGTATTGGAATGATCAGGGCTTTCCGCCAGGAGGGCGGAAAGTACCCTGTGGTCCAGACATGGTTGTATACTTTAAGAAGGTCTGGAGACAGCTTTCTGGAAAATGTTTCAAAACCTGATAATGAATATCATCCAGACCAGGGGCAGAATCAGTGCAGGTTTGCGAAGCTGTTTTCAGTTCATTGATTGAAAAAGGAAGATTGTAGGCTTCAGAGTTGTCTGATGTGAAATTGTATGAGATTAAGATTAAGATTAAAATTATAGTCCCGTCAACAGCAGAGGCTATCTCAGGACTGTCACCACGTTTCAAACTACCACGTATATATGTTAAAACAAAGGATTAAAAGTGTAAACCACACAAATTGTTTGTTAAAAGAAATTAAAACCAAATAATTTTGTGTAGTTTATAATATCATTTTTATTTTGTAGTCTAAGGGAGAACATTTCAGTTATTTCTTTTTAATCTGAAAAAGAGCAAGACTAGTTTTGGGGCCTCCAGATACGTTTCAGTAAAAAAAAATAATAATAAAAATTAAAAAAAATAAAATAAAAAATAAAATATTTTTGGAGGCATAGTTTCGGATTTCTTTTTAAATTTTGAAAGAACATTTTTGCAAGTAAAATTTTATTCAGGATAAAGTGTAAATAATATAATAAGCAAATAATAATAATATTGTTCTGAAGAAAAAAAAATATTGAAGATCTGATTGAAGTGGAAGTTATGTGATAAAAGTGTGCGAAAATAAAGAGGTTTTGGCGTCTTTTTCAGTCTTCAACATGGCGGTATGGCCGTTTGGAAGAAGGTGTCAGGTTTAAATCCCTGTTTTGTTAGTAATCCCCCACAAGGTTAGTTTTCAAATGATTGTAATTATGTCCACAAATGTTTAGTTGATTATGGTGGATAATATTGTGGCGTAGTTTTTTTGTTTTTTTTTTAGATTGGTATATTGAAGTTTTTAGTGTAGAATATTAAATTGGATAAAAGTGCGCATGTGTGAAATATTTGGTTTGTTAATTGCTTGTTATTTGGGTGAAAGATTGGATTAATTTGATGGAAATGTTTTTGTTTTGGATGGTGTAGTGAAAGAGGATTGTAGGAAAAAATATAGTGATTGTGGAGAGAGTTATTTGTTTTTTGAAATTTGAAAAGGGAGCTACCCAGCCTTTTGATTCACGGCGCATGTCAGCATTTGTTTTAAAGATGGCCGCTATGTTTACTTAGTGGGTTATTTTCGGACTCAAATAACTTTGCAGTCTTATTGAGTGGAGGAAGGTGTATAGTGGAGTTTTGGTTGTATTTGAGTATAATGATTTTGAAGTTAGTTGATGCTTGTGTATTGACAAAAATGATTTATGAATTTTGAGCTGGAGTAGTGGTCATCGGAAAGTAGTGATGGGGAAGAGTGATTAGTAAGATGTGAGAATAGCCAAAAGGAGTCGGGACAGAGTTGTGAGATTTTAGCACAAGTTTATTTTATCCATACCGTATGTGATAAAATTATTTGTGGTTAGTAGTGTGGTCATTGTAGTCAGTAGTGGATGGCTGGCTATGATGTGGTCAATTATAGGCTTTTTACTAAAGGCCTGTAGGATTATTGTGTAGCTTTCTGAAATTATCTAGTCGGGTAATTTGGATCACAGGGAGCGTGACAATATATCTAAATTTAGTAGGGAGGATGGCTAAGTATTAGGTGTTGCTTAGAGCCTAGAGTAACTCATTGGAATCTTGAGGAAGATTCTGTGGTGCAGATTCTCCATAATGTCTTTAGTATGATTATTCTTCATAATCATGTGTTGTATTGTGTGGTTTCAGGGTTACTTTTCTTGTCTCCCTGCTGTTCTGGAGTTTTTGGTGCAGGCCAATAGTTCTTTGATCTAGGGTGTGGGTTTCAAGTGTTTTATAAACATTTAGTTTGATCTTACAAAAGTCTCATAAACAAGTGTTTTGTTGACATTTAGTTTGATCTTACAAAAGTTTCATTTATAAACAAGTATTTTGTCAACATTTAGTTTAATTTTCAAAAGTGTTTATAACAGTATTTCTGAACTATTGTTTGGAAAAAAACAGTAGTATAAAGTTTGTTTTCTTAGAAGAGTTAGTAGTGAATTTTTCTTGTGAATTTTTCCGAAAGATTCGGGGTTCATTGTTGTGCGGGAACGAGGGTAGGTGTTTCATACACCTGGGTCAAAAGAATTGTTGAGTGAAAGGGTGTTTATTATTCGGATACCCATGTTCTGACTAGTGAAAGAAAAAAGAAAAGACAGAGTCAAAGATTTTCAAATAAACAGAGAGCTTGAAATTTGGGTTTTTTTGTTGTCCTTTCGTTAGATCTCTCGTGATCTTCTAACTTTACTGCCCTGTAGTTAGTGAGTCCCTACACTTACACTTACACACATTCCAAACACGCTTAAGTTTAAGAAAAAAATCTCAAACCTTTACATTCTTGTACTGCATACAAAAATAAACATAAAAGTAACTTGTTAGGGAAGGTTTACAAAAGCAAAACCTTGCCCAACGCATTAAAAAAAGATTAAAAGAACCAATCCTAGGATTAAAAACCAACACGTTGAAATCACTAACTGTAATCTGCAAAAATCAATACTGGGTATAGAAAATCTAACAACACCAAATTCACACACGATGAAATAAATTCACTTCTTTTAGGAAGTTAAAAATATTGTCAGGGGGAACATCACGAAAAAGAATCTTCATATTATCTGCAGTGTAATGTTTCCTTCTAATGTCGTATAAATCCCAGCAGTCTAAAAGAATATGTTGGACAGATATCTGACTATCACAGGCAACACAGAAAGGCGGGTCTTCTCCCTTCAATAAAAACGAATGAGTAAAATAGGCATGACCCGTCCTCAATCTACACAATACCGTTTCTCCCTTTCGACCGCCAGCAGCCATGGGAAGATGTTCCTTTAAATCTGGACGTATTTGATGAAGCTTATTGTTTTCTTGGAGGCTCCACTCCTCCTCCCATAAAGAATTGACATACGAATCTATTTTGCCTTTTAAATCTGAAGATGGTACAAGCAGTTTAGAAGGACGAAGACGGACAGCCTCTTTAGAAAGTCGATCCACCTCTTCGTTGCCTCTGATCCCCACATGACCTGGCACCCAGGCCAACAAAATCTCAAAACCCCTTGAAACTAATGAAGAAAACGTGGTAAAAAACTTGATAAGAGCCGGATGTTTTATGTTTTTTGCTCCTATAGCCTCTAAAGCCGAAAGAGAATCTGTGCAAATAAGGAATTTCCTAGACTGGGACTGCCTGATCAACTCCAAAGCCAAAAGTAGTGCAGTAAGTTCCGCAGTGTAAATAGTGCTTTCAGAGGGAATGTGTTTGGACATTTTTTCTCCCGAAGCTGGAACATATGCAGAGGACCCTACACCAACATCAGACTTTGAACCATCAGTAAAAATAACAACATGTTCTTTAAGGTTAGAACACATGTCTAAAAATAATTGTTTATAAATTAAGGAACTCGTGTTCTGTTTGCGCTGCATGGTTAAATCAAACCTAATTTCTGGCGACGAAAACGTCCAAGGAGGTTGTTGAGGAAACTTGGAAACGTCAGAGATGACCCCAACATCAATATCTGCCTCCTCCAGAAAAGGAAGGATGCGAATACCGAAAGGGGGAATACTGGATGGACTTCCTTCATATTTCTCTGGGAAATGAGGATTCATAACACAGTCGTAGGCAGGGTTGTTTGGTTCTGAAAAAAGCTGTGTGTAGTAATTCAAAGCTAATTTTACTCTTCTATGATAGAGGGAACACTCCCTGCCTCAGCATATAGGCTATGAACAGGTGTAGTACGAAAAGCGCCAAGGCAGAGGCGAAGACCCTGATGGTGAACTTGGTCTAGGACTTTTAGATACGAGGTTCTAGCGGCGCCGTAAATGATGCTGCCGTAGTCCAACTTGGATCGAACTAACGCCCTGTAAAGATGGAGAAGTGTGCGTTTGTCTGCACCCCAATCCGTATGAGCCACTACACGGAGGATATTCATGGCTTTGAGGCACGATGTTTTCAACTTCTGAATATGGGCTTTAAAATTCAATTTTTGGTCAAAGGTAACACCCAGAAATTTGGCTTCTGTGACAGCAGGAATTTTTGCCTTATCTATGAAAATTTCTGGTGGCGGGAAAAGTTGTCTGAAATTGTGAAAGTGGATGCACTCTGTTTTAAGTGATGAAAACTTGAACCCATTTTCGATCGACGGGGTCATCCCGATAGATCCCCGCACCGATAGATCCCCGCACCGAACCGATAGATCCCCGCATCGGTAGAGGGTAGGGTTAGGGTTAGGGATCTATTGGTGTCGGGAGCTATCGAGGTGCACCCTTTTCGACTGCCCACTGTTGGACTTTATAGACACACAACTGGAGTTGGCGCTGTACACCAGCAAATGTCTTTCCAGATGCATAAAGGGCAAAATCATCAACAAAAAGAGAGCAGTCTGAACCTTGGTTGACAGAGTTTACAATTTCATTTATTTTTATACTAAACAGGGCTGGGGAAAGGATACTACCCTGTGGAACACCCATTTCCTGCTCATGAATTTTTGACAATGTTGTCCCCACACGGACCTGGAAGGACCTGTCTGCCAAAAACTGTTCTATGAACACTGGGAGATTGCCACGGAAACCCATCCGATGGAGGTCTGCCAGGATTCTGTACTTCCACGTCGTGTCATAGGCCTTCTCTATGTCGAAAAAGATGGCAACAACATGCTTTTTATCTAAAAAAAAAGAGTTTCGAATAGTGGTTTCCAATCTGATTAAATGGTCCATAGTAGAGTGATGCTTTCTAAAACCACACTGTTCCATGGCTAAAAGCCCATCAGTTTCCAATTTCCACATGAGCCTACCATTTACCATTTTTTCCATCACTTTACAAACACAACTTGTTAAGGCTACTGGACGATAGTTGGTTGGGTTTGAATGATCCTTCCCTGGCTTCGGAATGGGAACAATTACGGCCCTTTTCCATGAAGCTGGGAAAGACCCGGACGTCCAAACGTGGTTATAAACTTGAAGCAGAATGTTAAGACCTGAGTCAGGAAGGTGTTTTAAGAGTTGATAATGTATTTCATCAAGACCAGGAGTAGAATCATGACACGCCTGCAAGGCAGACTTCAGTTCATTTAGATTAAAGGGCAAGTTGTAGTCTTCTTGATTGGGTGAGGAAAAGTCAAGCTTCTTTTTTTCTGCTTGCGTTTTGATCTTTAAAAACGCGGTGGATTTTTGACTAGAGGAAGAGTTGGTTTCTATGGTGGAAGCTAGCAAGTTAGCCACAGCTTGTTTGTCAGTGATGAGTGTATCATCAAGTTTTAAATGGTGGATTGAAGGGCAGCTGTTCTTGCCCCTAATTTTTTTAACAACTCTCCAGATTTTTTTCTTGGATATGTTTGATGTGAGGGAAGAGCAGAAATTCTCCAAGACACTCGTCTACTTCCTCTACAAACAAACCTCGCCTTTGTTTTTTTCCTCTGATAAGATTGAACATTCGGGGCCACAGGATGCTGAAAGACTAAACGTTGGGCCCTCTTGCGAAAGTTGCAAGCATTCTTACAATCCTGGTTGAACCATGGTGTACCAGGTAATTGTGGACCTGGTTTTGTGAGTGGGATGGTATCTCTCGCACATGATAACAAAACATAAGTAAAGGACTCCGCTGGATCTTCTGATCGGAAGATGATTTCAGCATCTAGCTTATCAGTTATGGCTGAACGAAAGAAATCCCAATTAGCCCTTTTAAAGCAAAAATACTGAGGAAAGGAAACAGGTTCCTTCAAAACTGGAGAAAGTATTACAGGGAAATCGTGAACTACCAATCATAGTCTAGAACCAATGAAGGATCACACACTGACAAATCCAAACACGAAAGAGTACCATTTGAAGAATGCATGTATGTTGGTGATTTGTCATTTAGACAACACAAGTCCAGTTCGTTAAAGATCTCTTCCAGCATGAGACCCTGAGGTGAGGAATGTGAGCTACCCCAAAGGGGGGAGTGCCCGTTGAAGTCTGCCAAAATAAAAAAAAAGGACGTGGAAGCTGATCTATTAGATCAATGACTTGTTGCTTAGATATTGTACCAGAAGGAGGAAATAAATTGAACAGAGAGTTATTGTTTTATTGAAAGTAATCCTGGCCCAACAGCTTGTAATGGGGTATTTAAGTTAACTTGGCTGAATAACAAAGATCTGTGAATAAGAAGGGAAACACCCCCAGTGACCCCATGGCCAGTATCTGTAGGTAAAGCAGGAAAACCTACTGAACTAAAGCCTGCCAATGAAAAATGTTTTCCTGGTCTCAACAATGTTTCCTGCAGCGCAACAACACCAGGTTTGAGGTCAGAACACAACCGCTGGAGTTCCTCATATTGGGCATTAATGCCTCTTATATTCCACTGAATAAGGGCCATGACAATAAAAAAGAAAAGAAAATTACTCCATCTCATTGTCCTCATCACCTTCTATCTCCAAAGGAGAAAAGCGATTGGAAGAAGGCGATGGAGATACCACCTTCTTGGCTGACGAAGGACGATACTTATTTCCACCCCCAGATGGACGAGGTGGAAGAGGAGGCTTCATCAGAGGTCGACTTCTGGAGTGTTCCCCAGACAAAGAGGCTACCTGTGCAGCCTTCCCAGAGGGTCTGGGATTGGAGGAAGGGGTCTCAGACCCTCGAGGAGTCCGGTGGGAGGTGGATATTGAGCCTCCACCCAAGGCACTGTTTGGAGTTTGCTTTCTTTTTCCACTTTCTTTCTGTACATGTTGAGGCTCCTGTTGCGTCTGCCGATCATGATGCTGACAGCCGGCCCGAGGTTGAACAGTCTCAGTCTGAACACCAACACTGACCATGCTCCCCTTGGCGACATCAGCATATGACTTGCTGAGGGAGGACCGTCTATTCTGCACAAGTTTCCTTGCCTCAAAGAACGAAATTCGATTCCCTGTGCGTACCTTCTGGATCTCAGACTCGGTGCGCCAGACTGGACAGTCCTTTGAAAAAGCAGGATGGTTGCCTTTACAATTTATGCAACAGGGCGGACAATCACACGACCTTCATGCACTTGTTTTGAGCACTTGCCACACGCCTCCTGTTGTGTACACCTGTCCTTAATGTGTCCATACTTTTGGCATTTGAAGCATCGCAAAGGGGAAGGAATGTACATAGAGACGGGAACCCTCAAATATCCGACCTTCACACACACAGGGAGAGTTGTTGTACAGAAAGTTAGAAAAAAGGTATCTGTTGGCACACGGTCTTGGTCTTTTCGTGCTAGAACCCGCTGAACGTGGGTCACACCCTGGGAAGCCAGTTCCTTCTTTATTTCTAACTCTGAAACGCCTCTCAAATCACGGCACCTGATGACGCCCTTGCTTGAATTCAAAGTTTTGTGAGGTGTCACTCTGATTGGCCTGTCAATCAACGTCGTCGACTTGAGAAGCAACTCAGAATGCTTTTGTTTTGCACATTCTATCAAAAAGGAACCGTTTCGTAGCCGTTTCATGGATTTGGGTACGCCGGAGAGTCCTTCTACTCCTCTCGAAATAGCAAAAGGATTCAATCCATTCACCCCACAGAGAGGGCGAGCTTCGTCTACACCCTCCATCACCAACCAACAAGGCCAAAAACCAGATGCTGTCCTTATTTCATCATCAGAGTCTGAATCCAAGTTTGAGTCCGAGGAACAATTTCTTTTTCGTTTTTGTTGGGAGTGAGCCATAGTTTTGAGTTTTTAAAGTTCATCCCTGCCTACCCACCCACCATGGAGTCCAACAAGGGGCCAGGGTCAAGGGGAAAACCAACTCTTGACCCCATCCGGGTTTCAGCAGGGATATACACCAGATAGAACATAACTAACCTATTCCGCCAAGATCATGACACACCGCCGGGGACAGACGGTGAACACTTACAAGGTTTCCAAGGCCAGCCAAGAACTACCCAGTTTGACCCAACCTCACGTAGAGGCAGCCGATTGACATACACGGGCCAATGTATGCCACCCGTCTTAGAGGAGGTCCGAGCCAAAGTGATGTGTTGAGAACAGTAGGCTCTCTCAATCACCAGGATCTCATTCCCCCCCAATTACAGGATGCACCGCACGGCAAACACGGTGGGTCTGAAGAAGACCGCAGAGAGAAGGAGAAGTGTTCCAAAGAAGGCTTGTAAAAAAGATTAAAGTACAGAGTAAAGAGCCAGGTAGGCAGAAACTAGACGAAACAGAGGCTGCAGTTTCTGTGGGGAGACTTTATGGGGGAAAAAGAGATAGTAAAAGACACAGTAGGCAGAAAACCAGGAAAGATAAGTAAGAAAAAGGGGTGGGCTCAGGTTAGTCGAGAAACACCCCTGCCACGAGAAGGCCGGCCCATGGGGGCGAAATTGTATGAAGATTTCTCTCTGATTTGTTTGCTTCTTAAAAAGGCTGCAGATTTATTTGAAGATGAGGAGTTCTGTTGGATGGTGGAGGCCAACAGATTGGCAACAGCTTGTTTGTCAGTGATCAGAGCATCGGCAAGTTTTGTCTGGTGGGAGCGAGGTCAGGACACAGGTGGGTGTGCCGACGGAACCGAGGCGGCAGCATCCTTGGGGGCGTCTTCCGCTTTGACGGTTTGACAGTGGTTCTCTGTGGTGGCGCCATCTGAGAACTGCCCGATGAGGTGCGGGAACTGCTGGAAACCTCTCCTCCACTTCCTGATGTCGTCCTCTCCTGCACCGTCTTGCCTGGGTGGGGGTTGAGGCTCTTCACACCAATGGGAAGGATCTCTCCTTTCTCTGAACATTAAAATGCAGATGGACAATTTTCCAACAAATGCTTCAGAAAAACCTATGAACAATCAATGTGCCTTCCCCCCCCCCCCCCCCCCCCCCCCCTAACATGTACCAAACTACCACATGAATTCTTTTGTATGCGAGATGAAATTGGGGGTACCGTCTCATGAAAACTGCAGATCCTCATCTCCCTGACCCCTCTTCCTCCCTCCCCCCTCCAAACCTGAAAGTGCAAATTTCGCAAAACGATGTACACTGGATGCAATTTGATGTGCACGAGTGTGTGTGCCTTTGATGTTTATGACTATTATGGTCACTAACTTACACTCTGAACATCTAACCTTAAACGGCAACTCGCTGACATCTTGGTTACTCCAGTCGCTGCCAATGAATCTGAACCCATCTCAAACAGACCTCAACTATCCAAACTGAATGTCTGAGTCATTCTTGATTCAGCCACGGATGGTCCTTTTTTCCTTCTTCTCTTTTTTCTTTTTTTTCTTTTCCTTACACCCATTAGAGGATGAAACAAACCCTGTTTGGTTGGCTTTGAAGCTCGCTGCAAATAACACCTGCAGAAGCTAAAGCTACCAGCACAAAACATGTCTTACCTCTCAACCCTTCCTAACCAACCAGCATTGAAATGAAACCTAGAAGTCAACCTCAGTTGAAGGCAAGGTAGCTAAGGGGAAAAGACAGATGCGCTGATGTGGATAAATAGGGAGTACACAGTTAATGCTGGAGCGGGCCTGTGAGGTTTTCTTACCTGTACCATGCTAACAACCTCTATGTGCACACTAACCAAAATACAGTTCCAGGCACACACATAGGTCTGAATGTGTGTGTGTGTGTGTGTGTGTGTGTGTGTGTGTGTGTGTGTGTGTGTGTGTGTGTGTGTGTGAGACACAAGGTGAGTGAGTGAGAGAGAGAGAGAGAGAGAGTGTGTGTGTGTGTGTGTGTGTGTGTGTGTGTGTGTGTGTGTGTGTGTGTGTGTGTGTGAGAGAGAGAGAGACAGGGTGAATGATAGAGAGAGAGAGAGAGAGAGAGAGTGTGTGTGTGTGTGTGTGTGTGTGTGTGTGTGTGTGTGTGTGTGTGTGTGTGACACAGAGTGAGTGAGAGAGTGAGTTTGTGTGTGTGTGACACAGAGTGAGTGAGAGAGAGTTTGTATATGTGTGTGTGTGAGTGTGTGTGTGTGTGGTGTGTGTGTGTGTGTGTGTGTGTGTGTGTGTGTGTGTGTGTGTGTGTGTGACACAGAGTGAGTGAGAGAGTGAGTTTGTGTGTGTGTGACACAGAGTGAGTGAGAGAGAGTTTGTATGTTTGTGTGTGTGACTGCGAGTGTGAGTGTGTGTGTGTGTGTGTGTGTGTGTGTGTGTGTGTGTGTGTGTGTGTGTGTGTGTGTGTGTGTGTGACACAGAGTGAGTGAGAGAGTGAGTTTGTGTGTGTGTGACACAGAGTGAGTGAGAGAGAGTTTGTATGTGTGTGTGTGTGACTGCGAGTGTGAGTGTGTGTGTGTGTGTGTGTGTGTGTGTGTGTGTGTGTGTGTGTGTGTGTGTGTGTGTGTGTGTGTGTGCATGTGCGCGCGCGTGTGTGTGTGTGTGTGTGTGTGTGTGTGTGTGTGTGTGTGTGTGTGTGGTGTGTGTGACACAGAGTGAGAGTGAGAGAGAGAGTGTGTGTGTGTGTGTGTGTGTGTGTGTGTGTGTGTGTGTGTGTGTGTGTGTGTGTGTGTGTGACACAGAGTGTCAGAGAGAGAGAGTGTGTGTGTATGCGTGTGTGACACGGAGCAAGAGAGAGACAGAGAGAGAGAGAGAGAGAGAGAGAGAGAGACAGACAGACAGACAGACAGACAGACAGACAGACAGAAGAGAGAGAGAGAGAGAGAGAGAGTGTGTGTGTGTGTGTGTGTGTGTGTGTGTGTGTGTGTGTGTGTGTGTGTGTGTGTGTGTGTGCTTGATTGTACCCGCTGTTTGTTCTATTTGGTTGTTAGTATTCTTTGCTCCAGATTTTTCTTTTTCTTTCTATCCTTCTTTCTTTCTTTTCTTTCTTTTTCCTTCCCCATCATCCTAGGGCCCTCCTCACATGCCACTTACTTTCAGTTTCACCAATGACAAGCCAGGTCCTTTCGTAAGGTCATGAGTTCGCAGGAAGCTATAGGAATGTCAGGTCATTACGAGGTCACTCACCAGAGCAAACACTGTATTGCAGTGCTGGGTCTAATTATTTACATGGAGTTACAGCTGTAGTGAATGTGATGCTGCCAGCAATGGCAGTGCTGCTGGGTCTGATTATTTACATGGAGTTACACCTGTAGTGAATGTGATGCTGCCAGCAATGGCAGTGCTGCTGGGTCTGATTATTTACATGGAGTTACACCTGTAGTGAATGTGATGCTGCCAGCTATGGCAGTGCTGGGGCTAATTATTTACATGGAGTTACACCTGTAGTGAACGTGATGCTGCCAGCTATGGCAGTGCTGGGTCTAATTATTTACATGGAGTTACACCTGTAGTGAACGTGATGCTGCCAGCAATGGCAGTGCTGCTGGGGCTAATTATTTACAATGAGTTACACCTGTAGTGAATGTGATGCTACCAGCAAAGGCAGTGCTGCTGGGTCTAATTATTTACATGGAGTTACACCTGTAATGAATGTGATGCTGCCAGCTATGGCAGTGCTGCTGGGGCTAATCATTTACATGGAGTTACACCTGTAGTGAATGTGATGCTGCCAGCTATGGCAGTGCTGCTGGGTCTAATCATTTACATGGAGTTACACCTGTAGTGAATGTGATGCTGCCAGCAATGGCAGTGCTGCTGGGGCTAATTATTTACATGGAGTTACACCTGTAGTGAATGTGATGCTGCCAGCTATGGCAGTGCTGCTGGGTCTAATTATTTACATGGAGTTACACCTGTAGTGAATGTGATGCTGCCAGCAATGGCAGTGCTGCTGGGTCTAATTATTTACATGGAGTTACACCTGTAGTGAATGTGA
>CM065730.1:70065371-70245371 GCA_033310375.1 Conus canariensis
TATCTAGTCAGTGCAAGCAGCCAGCTGTTAGCAGCATTGATGACAGCATTGATAAAGATGGTACTTATCTAGTCAGCGCAAGCAGCCAGCTGTTAGCAGCATTGATGACAGCGTTGATAAAGATGGTACTTACCAAGTCAGTGCCTTCTCAGACATGTGACCCACCTCTGCTCATAGTTTCAGAAGGAAAAACCACAGACTCGGAATGTGCACATGCGTGTGGTGTGGTGTGGTGTGTGGGTGTGGTGTGGTGTGTGTGTGTGTGTGTGTGTGCGCGCGCGCGCGCGCATGTAGTGCATGTTGTGTGTGTGTGTGTGTGTGTGTGTGTGTGTGTGTGTGTGTGTGCGCGCGCGCACAAGCATGTGTGCCCACGCACAAACAAGTTTGTTTAACATATATTCATGCCAGTCTCTCCCAAGCACGACTGCTTGTGGCTTGAAATATTCTGTCAAGGCTGTGCAAAGTTTGTCAAAATGCATTTCTCCTTCTTGTGGTGTAATAGCATCACCGGCGTAGGTAAGCATCAAAGCCTTTTTTCCAAAGACGATTATGGATGCTGTATGCAACGAAGAAGTTTTGTTCAAGTCTAGCCATTCCTGCCACCTGATTGCTTTACCTTCTGGTGTGCAATCAAAAGCAGGACATGTCTATAATGATGCTACCATGCTAGTTAGTTAGTGTTTATAGGGTCCAGCGGACTACTAGGAGCCAAATCAGGACCTCAGCTATCATATCTGCTGAGTCTCTAGATACAAATACCCACACTAGTATTAACACATCGCTTAAAATTTATGAGGACAAAAGCACAATTATCTGTTCAACTCCAACGACAACTAATATACATCACTAAAACACTATAATTTATAAAATAAGTTTACCTCTTTCAAAAAGGAAAAAATAAGATCTACTGAAATCTCACGAAAAAGAACTGATAAATCACTGGTGGAAAAGAACTTCTCTGATACACAACAAATCAGCGCATTCTGTCAAAAAATGATTAACACTGAACAAGCTGTCACATGCAACGCACCATGTTGGGGTCTTCCCTTCTGAGTATCCAACTGTGCGTTATATAGCTGTGCCCAATATGTAACCGTGACAAAACTGATTCCTCTTTACGGTTACGTACCACCGATTGGAAAGGATTGGTTAAATCTGGGCAAATTTTAAACAATTTATTATGAACTTAATTAGACCATTCACTCTGCCACAATTCACGACAATACAAACTAGATTTATGACGTAGATCTGAGTGAGGAACAAACTGCACAGGCCTCCTGGAAAGACTTGCACCGGGAGCTCGTTTGGCTGCTTTGTCCACCACTGAGTTACCATAGACTCCCATGTGGCTGGGGACCCACAAGAAAACTATATGCTTTCCCGAAGAGATAAGCTGAGTATGAAGATCATGAATATCAGCCAAAACTGGATATGAAACTTCTCTTGTCAATAAAGCCGACAGTGCCGACAATGAATCCGATAAAATAAGGAAATCGTTCTGATCTGACCTGGACACCGCACTGAGGGCCAGATTTAAAGCCTTCAGTTCAGCAGTATAAACAGACGACCAATCCCGCAATCTTAACAAAGTAGGCTCCTGAAAATTGTTACCACACACAATGGCAGCTGCAGCCCTCTCACCTTTTTTAGAACCATCTGTAAAAATCTTGGTAAAATCTTTATAAAGTTCACATTGCCCAAGATAAAGTTGTTTATATGCAGCACTCGAGGTGACCTCCTTTCGAAATTGAGTTAAATATAAATTAATCTCTGGATTGGCGACTTTCCTGGGAGGTATATCAGTCTGTAATGGACCGTCATCAACAGCATCAAGGTCAATACCAACTGCCCCGAAGTGGGGCAAAATACGAATACCCAGTGGAGGAATCTCATTTGGCTTTAAGTCATATTTGGCTCTAAAAGGCGGGTTCATGACAATATCATAGGCAGGGTTTTCTGGATTAGCCCTCAGTTTCAGATAGTAATTCATGGAAAGACACAATCTCCTTAGCTCCAGAGGGGGTTCACCAGATTCAACATACAAACTCTCTTTTGGAGATGTGCGAAGTGCTCCCAGAGCAATCCGCAGTCCTTGATGATGAATTGGATCAAGAGCTTTGAGGTAAGACTTTCGTGCAGAACCATATACCACACAACCATAATCTAGCTTTGGTCTCACCAAAGCCCGATACAATCGCAACAAAGTTCGCTTGTCTGCACCCCAATCAGTGTGACTAATAACCTTCAAAACATTCAAACCTGACTGGCAAGATTGTTTAATGTACTTAATGTGAGGCAAAAAAGAAAGCTTACTATCAAAAATAACCCCCAAAAATTTCACTTGTTTGGAAACTTTAATTACCTGACCATTGAGACTGATAGCTGGTTCTAAGACCTGAGATCTTTTCCTATGAAAATGAATACACTCTGTCTTAGTAGCTGAAAACTTAAATCCATTTTCAGTGAGTCAAAGAACCAGAAGGAGAACAAAAGGTCGGTAAGCCTGAATTCAGAAGACAGAGATCATGATCCGATATAAAATCTTCAAGAACTTTCCCTTGGGAATTGGTGCAGTTACTTCCCCACTGTGGAGAATGGCCATTCAAGTCACCCAATAAAAGATATGGGCGAGGGAGCTGAGAAATTAAACCATCCAACTGACTCTTCGAAATCACAAAAGATGGAGACAGATACAAACAGCATATCGTAACGGCCTTGTTTAACAAGATACGAGCTGCCACTGCCTCCAGATCCGTCTGGAGTGGAATTTCTTTTTGTAGTACCGAATTATGAATATAAAGAGAAACGCCTCTCCTTAAAAAGTCTGCAGAAGCTGGCTTGAGTAAGCAGAAGAAACCAGGAATCTCATGCTTCTTACTTGCAGTTAAAAGGGTTTCCTGAAGAGCAATTACCGAAGATCTATACTCTGTCAATAATAGTTCAAGATCCCGACAATTTGCTTGAACTCCCCTTATGTTCCACTGGAGTATGTCCATGTTAGGTAGTTAAAAGAATATCTATCAGCCCTCTTCTCCAGAAACTTAACTGTCCACCAAAGAACTAAAACGGTTCTTCAAGACAAGATCAGAAGCCGATGCTCCTGATAAATTTCTAAGTTGTTTGTTCAATGTTGCCATGCTTGGAATTTGCTCTTACTGGACTGAAACCTGCTGCACCAAATACCTGACTTCGAGATTTTCCCCTAAGAGGGTCTGGAGTCCGAAAAGGACGCTCCTCACTGCGTGCCTGTCTCCTACTGCTGTTATTGGCCTGTGAGCGAGGGGGCGTCTCTTTCCTCCGATCCTTCACCCCTGACCTCTGATCCACAGCACTCTGTACGACTGAAACACCTCTTCCCTCACCAGCAGGGACTGAAGCCTGTTGTACACTGCTGGTCGGAACACTATTGCATTTCTGAGACAAAACCTCAACTGATTGTTCAAGTATAGTAAGCCGATCCAAAACCGATGACAATTCTGTCAATTTCTTCTCCAGAGCAGTGAATGGAGCTGCTCAGAGATCATCACCCGATGACCGGTTCGCAGAATCGTTGACCACCTTCTGTGCATAAGTAGAAGCCGAAGGGGTCCTGGCCTCCACTAACCTTCTACCCTCAAGAAAGGAACATTTCCTCTCAATCTTTACTTTTTGAATCTCGCATTCCTTTTTCCACACTGGACAACTTTTTGAATTTGCTGGATGATCACCCTCACAATTGACACAGTATACAGCAGCACTTATACAAGATTCATCATGCTTCTTCTGTCCACAGTCACGACAAATCTCCTGACCCCACAAGCTCGGCTGGAATGCCCAAAGCGTTGGCACTTGAAACACTGCAAAGGAGATGGTACAAAAGGCGTAACTTTCACTCGGACATAACCCACTTTGACAAACTCTGGGGGAGATGGCATAGCAAAAGTCAAGAATAGCGTGTTGGTTTCGATGAAATCACTTCCTTTAGAGATTTTAACTCTATGGACCTGCAGAACACCCTGGCTTTCCATCTCAGTCCGAATTTCTGATTCAGCAACTCCAGCCAAGTCAACACATCTGATTACCCCTTTCGAGTAGTTGAGAAAGGGGTGAATGGAAACCTTAACTATGATCTGCATGAGTTGAGAACCATCCCTTTTCAGTAGCAACCGAGACGCCGCTTCCATAGCACAGTTAACAAGGTAACTACCAGATCTGAGTCTCTTAATCATTTTAAATCCTGTGGACGAAACTCCCTCAAACCACTTACAAACAGCGAACGGAGAAATCCGAGCAATGGATTCTTTCGGATCTTTTGCTTCCACTAAAAGGAAGCTTGGCCATGTGTTTTGGATACCCTTTCTCTTTGCCACTTCTCTTATCTCGTTATCTGAATCTGAATCTCTACTCATAATCTCGTCCATAAGCATGCCATGTCCATCATCATTTCTTCTCTTTTTGTTTGGGGGTAGTTGTTTAGTGGTCATATTGAAAGGAAAAAACTTCACCTCCCCTACTCCCCACCCGCCATCGAGTGCCCACAAGGCGATGCCCCTAAGCGATCCTCCAGCAAAGGGAAACACTAGGGTTATAGCGAAGGTATACACCACGTGGCACGCGCTCCACCCCATCCACCAAGCTCATGACCAACTGCCGAGAACAGACAGGAGGCCACTCATCTGGCTTCCAGGGCAAGCAACGTGGCACACATTTTGACCCATGCCATGCCCACACTGTGGAGGCGACCGGTTGACAGCATTGGGCCCCATGCTGCCCCCCGTCTAGGGGAAGTCCGGGCCAAAGTAGCGTGTTGAGGGGCGCGGATCCTACTCCGGGTCCCTCTCAACCACCAGGACACCATTCTCCCCCGACACGGGTCGCACAGCACGGTCAACACGGTGGACCAAGAGGCCACAGAGAAAACAGAGAAAGTGCTACAGAAGACTTGTGAAAAAAGGAAAAGAATAGGATAAAGATCCATAAAGGTGGAAGATAGACAAAACAGAAAACTGCAAATTAATAAGGAGAATGTTGAAAGAGAAATGCAGGTGAAAGAACCATGGGTAGGCAGAAAAAACACAAAAAACAGAGAAAAAGAAAGCCCACCTAAAACAAAGTCCCACCCTCAAGGGGCACAAGAGGGTGACCCTGAGAACTAAAAATAAGACACCCCACGCAGGTCCCCCAGGGCAGACCCCGGTGGGGGGAACCATGCTAGTTGATCAATCGAATCAACAGAATTTTGTGAGAATACTTGCATTTCTGGCATCAATCCTATCCTCATTGCAAATGTTGTGTTTTGCTTTAGGCCATAAACAACATTTCTCTATGGAAATGAAAATAGAGTCATGTGAAACGGTAACTTCGATAACTCTAATTTTAGTTGCCACACTATACATTTTCCCCCTTTTTGCAATATGTAAAACTATATATATGCTATAATACACAACCAACTATGCATTTCACATTTTTGTTTTTAATGATTTAGGACACTGCTTGTGTACTGATGAAGTTTTTTGTCAATGTAACTGATTAAACATATCGCTGTTGAAAAACAATGTACTATTAACTAGGTGAACATTCTTTCTTTGATGACTGGATTCTGGTGAACAACAACAGATTTATTTCAGAGGTTGTCCATCTTGATCTGGTGGGTAAAAGTGACCATGATGTCTTATCATTTCAATTAAATTTAGATAAGCATAAAGCTACAGATCAAGTAGAATTTATTTATTTAGAAATGGAACCAGGGAGACTACTCAAAATTAAGAAGTATAATGATCAAACAAGACTGGAAGGTTATATCAGATATGGAGACGGAAGAAACCTGGCAGTACATAAAGGATACTATACATGAAAGAATGGAAAAATATATCCCCAAAATAAGGGAAAAATAAAATGCTAGGAAAACATACACTGGGCCCAATCTGGGTGAATCTGGGACCAGGCTGCTTCCAATTCAGTGGTCGGATGACCATCCCCAACCCGGCGGGGGTCCCCGGGTGGTGGATAGGGAAACGGCCCTCAGATATGGGGGTTAGCTGCAATATAAATCAGGCTTGCCTGGCAGAATAAGCAGTCCCGGACCAACTGGCGATGTTCCTACCAGGACGGGGTGGGTCAACAGGTGGCACTGTTGTCCTCACTGAAATACCCAATGTGTCCTAAAACGGGCTCATCATGCGGTCAAGAGGCGCATTATAACCTCTAGCCCCGGGGTGGGACCCTCGGAGAAACAATCCCCCCTGTGTTCACAGGGCAGGACGTACGGGCCATGAGCTAAGGGTGAGGCACCCCGAAAGAAAACTCCAGCTGAAGACGGAGGTATCGGGCCACTGGCGCAACTTAAACCATGATACCACGCATCCACGTTTTTATGATGATGCAGTCCACAGAATCTCGATGTGGCGCTCGACCTTCGAAGACCCGGCAGGGAGGTCAGGTGCCAGGCCCTATGCCTCAAAGGGGCCCACCCCAAGCAGTCAGTGGTCAGACAAGGAAATTCTGCATGTCCATGCGACAAAGGAGACCTCATCCTCCTGCTGGTGCCAAGCAAATAGTATCACCCAGAATGCTCAACATCCTCCAGTGGAATGCAGAAGGGGTGCATAAGAAGAAATTTGGCCTGGCAGAAAGGATGAACCAAGAAATATTGACATCGCATGTGTCCAAGAGACACATTTGACTGTAAACCATCGCTTTCAAGTGAGGGGTTACGAGACCATCAGGTTGGACCGTAAGGAAAGAAACAAAGGAGAGGTGCTTGTCTTGGTGCGGAATTCCATCGCCGCACAAGAACTCAAGATCAACACCAATCAACAGGCAGAGATCTAATGGGTTGATATAGTCCTTAAAGAACACAACATCAGGATCTACAATGTCTATTGCACTCAAGATCGTGATCTTTCCCTCACATACATGAACATCCCAGACAACTGCATGGTGGTGGGATATTTCAACAGTCACTCAGAGAGATGGGGCTATGACGAGACAGACAAGAGGCGAAGAAGTTGAGGATTGGGAGATCGACACACATCTTCATCTCATCAACCAAGAAGATAACCCACCTTCTACTCTAGACGCTGGATGACCACATCAACACCAGATCTAGCGTTCACCACCAACGACCTGTTCGTCAGGACCACAAGAACAGTCCTCAACCAGCTTGGAGGAAGTGACCACAAGCCCATCAAACTCTCTGTCAACCTCAACTTGCAGGCTCCTCAAGCAAAGTGTTTTCCCAGCTGGAATTATAAAAAGGCGGACTGGACTCTCTTCGAGACCCTCACAGATACATACACAAAGCCAACCAACATCAGGCAGAAGGATTCAAACAAGATGGTTCAAGACTTCACAAAGGCCGTCTTGAAAGCTGCAACAGAATCCATCCCAAGAGCAGCACGCAAAGACTACAAGCCCTACTGGATAGAGGAACTCCAAAATCTGGAAGATGCTGTTACGGAAGCCAGGGACCGAGCAGAAAAGCAGCCATCACTGGAAAACAACATAGCGCTGAAGGAAGTAACTGGCAGATACAAGCTGTCCTGCGCACAAGCTGCAAGACAATGCTGGCAAGAGAAAACTGAAAGCCTAAATCTCGACAAGGATGGCAGCAAGCTGTGGAAACTGGATAGAACCCTCAGTAATGAAACAACAAGTCACACCACAATAACAATACAAGAGAATGGAAATTACCTCTCTGGAAAGAAAGCGGCAGACCACTTCATAGACGTCTATGAAAACATCAGCAATCTGAAAGTCCCTCCTGAACATAGAGCTGCAGTGCACAGGGCCCAAGGTGAACTTCACGAGAAAGAGCCCCCTAGAGGAAGTCATTACCACAGCTTTCACAGAGAAAGAGCTGGAGGAAGCGTTGCACAGCCTCAACCTGAAGAAGTCACCTTGACCAGACGGAATCACAAATGAAATGATTCTGCATCTTGGGATGAAGAGCAAGGCAGTCCTTCCAACAATCTTTAACTCTAGCTGGAAGACAGGATCAGTACCACAGTGTTGGAGGGAAGCAGACATGATTCCCATTCACAAAAAGGGAAAGGACAAGTCGAAGGCTTACAGCTACAGACCCATCAGCCTTACAAGCTGCTTAGGAAAGCTGATGGAGAGACTTGTCAACACACGGCTTGTCTGGCACCTTGAGGAGCATCAGCTGCTGAGCCCTGAACAGGCAGGCTTCCGCCAACACAGATCAACAGAAGACCAGATTACATTCATCACTCAAAGCATAGAGGACGCTTTCCAAGAAAAGAAGAACACGCTTGCTAACATGGAAAAGGCGTTCAATAAAGTCTGGAAGGACGGACTCATGCTCAAACTACGGCGATGTGGTGAGTCTGGGAGGATGTACACCTGGATCAGCCAGTACCTACACAACCGCCAAGCCCGAGTCAAGATTCAGGGCCAAAAGAGCAAGAAGAAGGTGCTGAGATAGGGAGTACCACAAGGAGGAGTCCTTTCACCGACGCTGTTCCTCATCTCTATGGATGACATCGTCAGAGAACTGCCAAGAGGGGTCAGAGGAGCAATCTAGCAGATGACCTGGTACTAGGGTGCTCCGGAGTACACCACTACAGCACAGGTGTGCCTCCAGACTGCGCTCAACAAGATCAGTGACTGGACCAAGGAATGGCTTGTCTCTGTCAACTCAAAGCAAAAAACCTACAGTCTTCAGCCTATCCAGCAAGAAGCAAGAGGCGAAGCTGACACTGAACAACCAAAGGCTTGCAGAGGAACCCACACCTATCTACCTGGGAGCGATCTTTGACTGCAGGCTCACTTGGAAACAGCAGATCACCAGATGATGTAGCAGGGCCAAGCTGAGACTGGCAATCATAAAGAAACTTGCAGAGACAGACTGGGGGGCCGACGAACCTATCCTGAAGAGATTCTATATGGGGAGAGTCCGACCTGCAGTTAAGTAAGGGACATCAGCATGGGCATCAGCTGCAAAGTCTAACCTCGACCATCTCAACAAGATACAGAACCAAGCTCAGCGTGTCATAACTGGCGCCATGAGATCCATCCCAATCCTGAAGATGGAGGAGACCACTGGGCTACAGTCACTAGAGGACAGAAGGGACACAAAGATCCTCATCCAGGCAGCAAAATTCAAATGCCTTGTAAAACCATCCAGTGAACAACAGAATGAGCAGACCCACCAAGAGCTGGCTGAAAAGAGGCAGCTTCATCCACCAGTCAACGCCTTGAAAGACAAACCCCAGTCTTGATGGAACACGAAGCAAAGCCTATCCCGGCAAATGTCACCCACCCATCTCGGAAGAGGCAGGTGTTCCTACAGTCATCACCAGCATTCCCGGAGTGGAGAAGAGAGGAACACAGTCAGATACCCAAAGGAAAGCCCTGGCCATGGAGTAAATCTGCAACCAGTACCCCCAGGAAGACTGGACCCATGTCTTCACAGATGGCTCCGCCACAGAAGCAACGAGGGATGGTGGAGCTGGAATCTTCTTCCAATACAAAGACAGAGATGAAGAAATTGCAATCCCAACAGGAAAATACTCCAACTTCCAAGCTGAGCGAGAAGCTCTCTGTGAGGCAGCCACAACTGTCTCGCAGAACACCACAAGAACAACAGGGCAGGTGGTGGTGTTCTCAGACGCTCTCTCCATGCTCCAAGCCCTCAAGAACTCCCGCTGCAAAGAACAGAACCATCTTACTTCAGCCCTTGTTGCCCTAAGTGCCAGAGTGGAGAAAGTGGTGATACAATGGGTACCAGCACACTGTGGCATCAAAGGCAACGAAAAAGCGGACATTCTGGCAAAAGACGGTGCACAGAAGGAGCAGGCCAACAACCTGGTGTCATATGATGAAATCAAGACAATCATCAAGGCGCAGCAAAGAATAAAGTGGTGCCTCCAGCACCCCAAATGCAACCCAGAAGACAAATACCATTTGCTGGGACGACGGGAACAGGTCAAGATCTTCCGCCTGAGGACTGGACACAATCACCTGCTCCACCACATGCACACAAAATTGGCACTGAACAGAGTGGAGAGTGACAACTGACCACATCCTTCAAGACTGTACAACGCATGCAGCATCCAGAAGGAAGTACTGGCCAACACCGACAGCAATGGAAGCCAAGTTGTACAACACCCTGGAGGAGCTGTGGTGGACGGCAGCCTTCATCGAGGACACTGGGCTGCTCAACTAACGGGAGGCGAACGAGGATGAAGAAATCTGGATGAATAAAAAAAAAGCTATGAAAAGCATTAAAAAGAAGTACAATTTATTTAAAAGATTCATATCTAAGTCCTAAATCAGGAGTGAACTATATGAATTACATCCGTGAAAGAAAGAAATGTACAAAATTGTTAAAGGTAACTAGAAGGGAATATGAAAAAAAAATTGCAAAAGATAGTAAAGATAATCCTAAAGTGTTTTGGAAGTATGTTCAAAATAGGTTAAACATCAACACAAATATAGGTGCTCTAAAGAAGCCAGATGGCTCCTTAGCTGTAAATAATCAAGAAAAAGCAGAAACTCTAAATGATTTCTTTGCTAGTGTTTTTACACATGAAGATGTAACAAATATACCCATACTGGCTGAATGTGCATACTCAAATGGTGTATCCTTGTCAGATGTAAGAGATACCCCAAAAGCAGTGAAAGACAAATTAGTTAATTTAAACCCAAATAAAGCACAGGGACCTTACCGTATTCCTCCAAAAGTATTGAAAGAGCTAGGTGAAGAACTATCAGTCCCGCTATGTTCTCTGTTTAACAAGACATTAGAATCAGGTACTCTACCCCAAGACTGGAAGACAGCTGAAGTAACAGCCTTGTTTAAAATGGGGTCAAAGCAGATCCAGGAAACTATAGATCGGTTAGCCTGACTTGTGTGATATGTAAAGTATTAGAAAGCATAATCAGAGATTCAGTTGTAACTCACTTTATGGATAATGATTTGTATGCAAAGTGCCAACATGGATTCCGTAAAAAGCGATCTTGTGTAACACAATTACTTGAAGTAATAGAAGGTATGACAAAATTACTAGATGATGGTCATAATACTGATGTTATACATTTAGACTTTAAGAAGGCTTTTGATACTTTGCCCCATGAAAGGTCACTAGTAAACTTGTCTGCTTATGGTATATCTGGCAAACTATTAAATTGGATACATGGTTTTTTGAAAGATCGAGTACAGCATGTAAGAATATCTGGATCTGGATCTGGATTAATACGTTGCTAAAACATCCATTTACTGGCATAGGCGCGACGGTGGGGTCAGCTCGATGATATTATCAGCTTCTGCTTTTGCCAGAGCCGACTTGAAACTGTCCACTGACTTTTGGTGGACAATGTTATCGTCAAGGTGGTTCCATTCAGTTATTGTTTTTGAGAAATAAGAATGACGGTACTGATCGGTGTGTTTCAGGAACGCAGCAGCACCTACCGTTGTTTTGTATATAGTTCTTCATTGGGTTTTGTGTCAGGTACGTACTGTTGTCTTTGGCGAAGCGGATGCATCGTCCTGGTTTCTGCGGTGTGATGAAGTCATTCGTGGTGATCGCTGGCACCAGACCCTCAACCACCTTGTAAAAGAATCCTTGACGTAGTTGGAGCTTCGGTTCTTGGAGTAGGTGGGGAACTTTAGATCAAACAAATCAAAGGTTTTAAGTGGTATACCTCAGGGGAGTATCCTGGGCCCAATACTATTCACAGTGTTTATAAATGACCTGCCAATATCATTAACTAGCTCCTGTAAAATATTTGCAGATGATACAAAATTATGTGATAACACATCTCAATTCTCAGATCTACAAATAATATTTATAAACTCCAAGATTGGTCAGATGTATGGAATCTATATTTCAATATTTCTAAATGTGATGTACTACATATTGGCAAAACCAACCAAGAACACACATACTATACGAGACAAAATGAGGGATTAAAGCAAATTGAAAGAGGAAAAGGATTTGGGAGTAATTTTTGATAGTATGTTGTCTTTCGATCTACACATTGGTGAAATAAGCAAATCAAATGTTGGGAGTTATCCGGAAAAGCTTTTCCTACTTAAATAAGGATATATTTCTAAAACTTTATAAATCTTTTGTTAGGCCCCATTTGGAATATGCAAATTATGCAATATAGTGTCCATCCTTGAAAAGACAGACAGCACAAATAGAAAGGGTACAAAGACGTGCCACAAAACCATTAAAAGAATGCAAAGAAAAGTCTTATGCAGAACAATTGCAACATCTAAATTTACACTCCCTAAAAGGCAGAAGGACAAGAGGTGACCTTATTCAAACTTATAAAATATTTAATAGAATTGATATTAGTGTTGAAGCTCTCTTTTCTGTTTCATAAAGTAATATCACAAGAAAGACGGAAGGAAAGATATTCATACAGCACTGTCGTACTAACAAAAGAAAATTGTCCTTACACCGAGTAGCCCCTTTGTGGAATAAACTCCCTACTGACGTGAAATTTGCACAAGATACTGACAAATTCAAGAATTTCTGCATGAAATTCAAAGAATATTTTATTGACTTTGATGACTGAATGCCTGATTAAGCTCTCTGTAACTTCAAGTGTAAATGTAATGAATGCGCAAAAAACACCTATACTTTGAAATACTTTTCAAAGAGTGGATGTTTACAGGTTTCGAGCGATGACGTCACGTTTCTACCGAAGCGAACGGAAATCTCCCTGTTGGGAAGCCATTTTTTCGATGACGGCCAGCAGCAAAAGAGAACGTCAAGTACATCGACAAGTTAGATGGGAAGTGTAGATCTCGCTATCGCCAAAAATAGGTGTGGTTGAATGGATTTGATCCGTACGATTCCAGGGGAAAAGAGTGGTCAAATGAATTCAATCTTATACCACCACTGAAGTTCCTTGGACTCGTGAGTTACCTTGTCTGTGGTGTATGCGCATACACCTTGCAGCAGTTCGAGTGCTACAAAAGCCTTGATGCACATATGCAGTTTACTGAAGGTTGGGTGCAGGAATTTAAAGTCTACAACCTCCCCCCCCCTCCCCCCCAATCTGTGAACACTTGGTTGTCAAAGCAAAGGTAGATTTTACAAAGAGTCTTCTCTGTCAACTCTGTGTTAAAATGTGTCAGTGACTGCAACATTTGAATGCAATAATTCACTAGATGTACAAGAGTTGGAGAATCTTCTCTTCAGTTCAAAGGCATAGGTTTTTATGTTTCAATTTTGTAATTTATTTAAAGTGTGTGTGTGTGTGTGTGTGTGTGTGTGTGTGTGTGTGTGTGTGTGTGTGTGTGTTACAGCAGCAAAGAAACATAGGGGGAAAAATCATGATTCAGTCATTCAGGTTATCAGTTATTTGTTTGAAGCAGCATTCGTGTGAAATGCTTGATAAGGGGATGCATGAATTAAATGTATTAATACTGGTCAACATGGATTTGGTGACAGTGAAGATCTAGCCCACAAACAACAAACATCCACTGATTATGCACCAAATCAATGCATGACACATCCACTAGGTTATGCTGTGTAGATGTAGGGCTGTGATAGTGCTCATACATTGTTTATTTCATTGTCAAAGGCAAAGAAGATAAAGTTTATAAACAAATTTGATTTAGCTTTGATTTTTTCGCAGCATGTTCTGCATTTGTGTGTGTGCGTGTTTTTTTCTCTTTTTCGTGTGCATGTCTGATGTGTCTTGCATCTTTTCATGTTTTTTTCATTATGTAGATCAAGCTGATAACTAACAATATCTTGCACCTTTGTTAAAGAGTTTAAAAAGATGAATCTACATCATGAAGATGTATATTTTCTTATTAACATTGCATCAACATTCAGCAGTTAAAGTATAATTTCTCTTCCAGACTGATGAACTACTTCCTCTTCCTCTGTGTTCACAGGGGACTTTTCGCTTCCTTGGCTGGCACACTACCTTAAAGGCCACAAAGCCACTAACACTGAGCAAGAAAAAAAAAAAGAAAGAAAGAAAGAAAAGTTAAAGACCTCTGTAACAGAGTTAACTCTAAATGTTGGAGTCTAAGTGTGATACACATTTAACATTCACAATGACCATAGATATTTCCTCTACTACTTTTTCATTTGCAGTCATCTTGTCACTTGAAATTTGCCTTTTTTGGTTCTGCAAAGAATGTTCATCATAATACCATTTGCATTATGTAGTATTGGTATGTGCATTCAAGTGTAATGGTTAATGCAGTTTCCCCTGTAGTTTTCAGAAAACTGTGTGTGAAAATTTATTGTCTCTCTTGATGCGTGTAACAGCAAAATCATGTATTGTCATTTACAGCTTTCTAATGTTTTCAGGAAATTTTTTCTCTTGTAAACCAGTCTTTGTTGATAATGGTGATGCTTTTTTCTACTGCACTGTTCATGCATACAACTCATACATATATGAGAAACACTGCCAGGAAAAAAATGTTCTTATATCACAATCTATTTTGTTGTTGTTTTTCAACTTTCGCAGTGATCATTTTGTTTGAAGTGTGTAACAGCAAAATCATTTGTCATGTTGCATTGTACAGTACAGCTGTGTTACTTTGCAGTATAATTTTCCTCTTTTAAATCAGTCATTGTTATTGTGGGAATTCTTTTTAATTGTACTGCTCATGCATGTGTACATAACTCAGCATGTGTGCACTGCTGGAAAACAAGTGCTCTTGAATCACATCACACAAACATAGTAGAATATTAACAGTGCGCATAATAGCAGAACTTCATAATCAATTTGTTTTGAAACTCAGAGGAACACAAAGCCACACAGATCATAAATGTAAAGTTTTTTTTGTTTGTTTTACAAACTCTGCACTTGTAAAAATATACTGGCAAACTCTGCACTTGTAAAATAATACTGGAGGAAGACAGACAATTTATCATGGAAAACCCACTGACACAGTTTTTGTGCCCAAATATGATCACTAATATATGCCAATGACAGGGAGGAAAATGTCATCTTAAAAAACATTTCAATTTTAACAGTCTTCTGCTTCATCTTTGTGCCCTCATAGGGAACAGATACAAGTTGAAGATATACGTGGAGACAAAGATCATCTTAAAATAATATTTCTATTTTACCAGTCTTCTGCTTCATCTTTGTACCCTCAAAGGGAACAGACAGAAACTGAAGATATAACTGGAGAAAAAAAATCATCTTGAAAAGTTGTGCTATGGTCAGATGGCCAAATATCACTTATACTAATTATAGCAAACCTGTTTTTTTTTTTACCTTAAGACCCAAGAGGTTGAAATGCATTGTGTCTTGTCCTGTACTTTGTTTGTCTATGTTCTTGGTGGTAACTAACGCACTCTTTCTAAATCTTGTTTTTTAGTCAAGCTGTCATGTGTGTGTGAATTTGGTGTTTCAGATTGTTTAGGAAAATACTTGGATACATTGTTTTATTCAAATTATGATGCTACAAGTGTCCTTTCAATGCTAGCTTTTTGTGTACATAATGTGTGCATGCTAGTGATTGCTTTGACTTTTCATGTATTTCAATCCAAAATGGAGAGAAAAAAGCAGGGGAAAAATATTTTGAATGAAAGCAGCTTCTGTACATTTTCTGAGTTGTTTTCCATGGTTGTGTGTCAGTTTGTGTTCCAAGCAGTGTGTGTGTGTGTGTGTGTGTGTGTGTGTGTGTGTGTGTGTGTGTGTGTGGTATTTAAACTGCAGAAGATTACAGATCAGCTAATTATTACTTTATTAAATCTGGAAATTGTGGAGTCAGTTCTACCCCACTCTTTTCAAAGATTTACTTTCAGGAAATACTCACACTGAACTTTTTTAATATGTAAAATGATCAGTTTCAAAAGTTTTCCTGCCTCATAACTTTCCTTTACCACTTTCACTGACAGTATAATTATGAGGATTCTCATGTTAGTCATTCAGATTTGATCTCCCAATGTTTGTTACACTTATGACAATGTTGGCTAAAGGAAGAACCATACTGACAAGCAGAATCAGTGAATGCGAGTCTCCCATAGTAAAGAACTTGGACTTGAACACACACACACTCACTCACTCACACACATACACGCACACACACGCACGCATGCACACACACACACACACACACACACACACACACACCACACACACACACATTCATTTTGGGCATTTTTAAACTCTGTGCCCCTTCCATCCACATAAAATCTCAATGCATGTTGCATACATAACCGAGGGTATCTAATTACATCCATGAAAATGTTTGGAACAGACTCAAGCGCCTTCATCACTGTGCTCAAACGCGATGTCCGTACGCCTGATCGCGGCAATCGACGCTCTTCTCCGTGTTGTCAGTCCTTCCATTAATTTTCCGCAACAGCATTTTACCTTCAGAATTAAACAAAATTGCAATCCATGTTCTCGTTTTGCACCCTAGTATGTGTGAGAAGTGCTATGACAGCCGATAACACAACAGCGTTTCACTGTGTTTTATCACTCGCTGTCTTACTTCCTGCGCCCCAATATGACGGGCGATCCCATAAATCATTGCATTTGACGTCAACGGCTCGAAACCTATAGGCTGCAAGGCCTAGGCTACTGAACGCCAGTCCCTAAAAAAAATTAATACTACTACTAGTAGTAGTAGTAGTAGTACTACACTAGTTTCAGCTCGTTAACATCCGACCCATTTTGAACACCAGTGACAATAATTTTGTCCGTCTCTTTTTCCTTTGTTGTATGTAGGCTATTCATGTCTCCCCAGCTCTACTAAGATAATATTCCCTGTAAAGATTAAAAAGAATATTCCCTGATCATAAATATTCTGTGATATAAATTTCATCACAATACATGCATACTTCATACAAGCAAAAAACTCACACACACACACACACACACACACACACACACACACACACAAAGAGTAGAGTGAACCACACTTTTTTTTTTTTACTTGATACTTGATACTTGATGGGTGTTTGAGGCCTTTTTACAAGGCCTGTTCACCACTCCTGTTCAAAACTAGACTTGCGTGCGTGGCATGGCAAAAGCAATCTAGTTGTAACAGCTGGGGTCAAATTTGTTTGGCACTTTCCCAATGGGCATCCAGTCTTCTTTTAAAAGCATTAATGCTCGGGCTGTCACCACATTATCTGGAAGATAATCAAGAAAAAGCAGAAACTCTAAAATGATTTCTAGATACAGTCCTTCGAATGAGACAATAAACCGAGGTTCCGTGTGTGAACGCACGCACAACATCTTGCACACACGTAAAATCTCATCACCAACTTTCAGAAGAGAAGGCCAGTTTGGCCGTTGGTATGGATGACAGGGTATGACGTTTTACCGGAAACCCCCGGAAATACCCGGAAACCCTTGAAATACTGAAAGCCCCCTATAGACCAATATAGGAACAGGTTAGTAGTAGTTAGTTGCTAATAAATTGATGTAGTTCTTCGTTTCTTACAAGCCGGGAGACTCCCCTCGACCATGCTATCATGTTGAGGCCGATTTGACAAGTCTAGATTATGTCATTTTTAACCCCGCAGATGGCGTACGTGCATGTTATCAGCAGATGGCACCACAGCACCAACGGTCCACAGAGCTGTCTGTATATTAGCCAATTGTCACATATTTGCCAATTAGTCTAGAACTTTTCTCCAGTTTGATTGAAGACCAAGAAAATTGCAAATGCGTTGTTATATTCTTTTTTTTTTTTTTTTTTTTTTCTTTGGAGATCAGAATTTTCAACTGTTTCCTACCAAGAGGAAGAGCAGTTGACGGGAATCTTTTTTCTTTACTTTGTATTGCTAATTTCTATTATTAATGGACATAAGTTACGCATGCATTAATATGAGCTCGCTCTCTCTCTCTCTCTCTCTCTCTCTCTCTCTCTCTAAGAGTGTTCATCGTCGTCGGTGTGTCTTGACTGTCTTCCTTTCTGTTCACTTTGACTTTCTGTCGGCGGAGGTCTTCATTCTTCAGTACGGCGTTTTCTTCAGTAACAAGTTGAACCTATAGTGGTGTGGGTTCGTGTCTTGGAAGGTCGAGTTCTCTCTTGTTTCCATCAAAGGCAAGGGATGTTCTGTGTTGTGGCTGCGCTCGCGTCAGCACCATGTACATTGGTTTTCTTCGGCTTCATGGTTGCCGTTTCGCTCACTTCCACTTTTCGTTGTTATATTCTTTGTTTAATAGGGGTTTCCTGTATTCCTGGGGTTTTCGGTGGTCGCACTCATACACACGCATACACATAAGCGCACAAATGCACACACACACGCACATGCGCACACTATATAGGTAAACACAAAACACGCAAAAATCATTGTTATAAATATTCTTTGTTTAATAGAGGTTTCCGGTATTTCTGGGGTTTCCGGGGGGTTCCTGTAAAACGTCATAGCGTGGATGACACGTTACACAGAGCATGCACCTTCCCCGAAGTTGAGTATGGTTGCCTTAATGGCGGGATAAAAAAACGGTCATACACACAAAAGTGTCAGAATCTTCAACTCAATGAAGGTGGACACTCAAAGAAAGAAAGAAGACTAGCCATTTCTTCACAATAGAACGACAAAAAAAATAAAAAATAAAATAAGGAGCAAAGTCCATGTGGTATGAACCACATTGTCACAAAGAAATATCTAGAACCATCTGATGTGAGGGAAGTTTTTCTTCGTTTCTTTTTTTGTTGTTGTTTTCTTTTCCTTTTTCAACGTTTTTAACCTCTACAAGATGACTTCACTGTTTAAAACTAGCGTTATTAAAAATAAAAAAAAACGACAAAAAAAAAAAAAAAAAAAACGACACACAAAAAAAAAACCCAGAAAGGGTGGAACACAAGAAACTCAGTTCAAACTGAATTCACCTTACCTTACTAACGAGGTTCAGTTCAGTCAGCCCAACGTCGTCCAAGAAAAGTGTGAGGTGGAAAAAGTGAAAGTGGAGTTTTATGTCCTCACAGCTCAAGCTTCTAGGGACAAGTTCTTTCACAGCAGTCTTGAGGTGGAAAAAATGCATGCACCCATCCAAGTACTGACCAGGCCCGACGTTGCTTAACTTCGGTGATCGGACGAGAACCGGTGCTTTCAATGTGGTATGGCCGTTGGCATGTGCACGCAAGGCTGGGGTCTGTTGTCGTTCTCCAATTTCCCCGGCGAGGTGACAGGAAGCGGAAGTTGACATTAGAATAAAAGTTACTTTCATGCATACAGTTCATTAAGATTTTTCCCCACAATGCAGCAGTTTGGGTTAAACTTTTAAACTGTTTAAAACAATATTAAAGGAATAAAGGGGCAGTTCATTATTGTCATATCAGTATAATTTACATAGTGTACATTTTCAAGGGAGAATGAAGGTGCGCATGCGTGGCAAGTGACATGTCGTTAGGAATTCGTCTGTGGCAAAACATAAAATTAAGGAAATTCGTGACTGGCACTGGCGAATAGTGGTGAATAGGCAAGCAGTTTGAAACTCCCAGCACACGATTTACGCCCTGTAGTGTAAATCTAGGAAGTTTGAAGAAGATTGACAGTAAAATTAGTGTTGGCCATTTTTGTTTGTTTCTGGCGACCATTTCCGGAAAGATTTTAAGATTGTACAACATCCATCGATTTGGACCTTGGTGATGTGCTATCAGTCTATGGTGGTTTGCCTTCCATTTAATACCCCTTACAGTTCTACCAAGTAGCGGTGAGTGATTTTTTGCTTCTTGTATTCTGTACGATATGAGCAAACTGGCAGCTGGTGGTGGTGGAGGTGGTGGTAGGAGAGGATCAGTGACTGGAAATGACACTTGTGATAAATGCAACAAGAAAACCTGTAAAAAAAAGACAGAGCAGTTCGATGCGAGCTATGTGGTCAATGGTACCATGCTACATGCGTTGGAATAGATGAGGCACTGTGTAGCGTCCTAACCGTTCAACGAAGCCGGAAGCCGACACCAGAGGTGGCCTACAAACTCCATGGCCAGCAGCTGGAACATGTCTCTTCCACCAGGTACCTTGGGATCACCATTCAGAGTGATGGACGTTGGGACCAGCACATCACCAGCATCGTCAATAAGTCAAACCGCACACTGGGTTTTCTCCGACGAAACCTAAAAATCGGCTCCAAGCGCATCAAACAAACAGCATACAAAGCTCTGATCCGCCCAGTACTCGAATACTCAGCCTGTGTCTGGGATCCCTACGATAAGAATGACTGTGACTCTCTGGAGAAGGTCCAGCGACGTGCAGCCCGCTTTGTCCTCAATCGCCACAGGAACACTTCCAGTGTGGAACAGATGCTGCATGAGTTGAAATGCCCCCCCCCCCTCCCCCCCCCACCCTGGTACAGCGCCGACGTACAGCACGACTCTGCATGATGTACAAAATCATCAACAAACTGGTGTACGTGTGCTGTAACCAACTGGCCCCCGCTGTGACCCGTTCCAGAAGATGCCACAGCAAACAGCTGAAGAGGATCCCCGCCAAAAATGACTACCGTAATATGGTTTTCTTCCCCCGTACAGTCAGGGACTGGAACAGCCTGCCAGCAGACGCCGTCCTGTCCCCTCCCCCAGCCTTGGCACCTTTTCTTCAAAGGTGTCAAGTCCACAATAGACCGTCAACCCCTCCGTCAACACCCCCCCCCCCCCCCCCCCCCCGTTTTTTTTTTTTTTTTTTTTTAAACAATAATTTATTTATTTTTCTTCTGCGCACTCCCGAAAAACGCCAATAATGGTCAAAATGTTGACCGTGGGTGTATACGGAAGAAGAAGAATCACAAAAGACAGCAACAAACCTTTGGCAACAATCCATTTCTGTTGCCCCAAACCATGCAACAGCCTTGCAAGTAAATTTCTACTGAATATGGCGAAGCTTGAAAATAAGGTGGACAACTTAAAGGAGGAAGTAGATAAAATAAATGAAAAGATGAACAAGGTGGAAGTGGGCGACCTCCCACAAGGAATGAGAGATGCTGTCAAGAAAATAGCAGGACCACAAAGTGAGGACAAGGTGGAGAACGAGGTGCTCATGTATGAGATAGCAAATGAAGCATCCAAAAAAGATGGCTGAGTTTCGCGACCATACCAGAAGGGCTACCAACCTGGTTGTATTCAGACTTGAAGAAGACACATCCAAGGGGAAAGATCATGGTCAAACTAAAGATGAGGAATTAGTGCACAAGTTACTTGGAGAGATCAAGGGAATGCACCAACCAACAGAGATTCGTCGCTTGGGAAAACTCTTCAGTAGTAAAGAGAAGGATGAGGCGACACAAAAGGAGAAGGATGCTGGTGGTACCAAGAAGGTAAGGCCTCTTCGACTGACTTTTGTTTCTGAAAACGCTCGTGATGAAACACTGAAACCATTTCACAAGGCGAAGAAGCAGGTACAGGAACAGTCGGAAGAAAAGGATCCCAGGATTATTAGCAAAATCACGTTGAGAAAAGACTTGACCCCAAAGGAGAGAGAGGAGGAAGAGGCCCTTTACCAAGAGCTTAAACAAAAGAGAGAGGAGTCAAAAAACTCGGGGGACGACAATGCTCACTGGATTCGATGAGACGGCCAGGTTGTGAATATCGGGAAATACCCCGATCTGGACCCAAGGCGAAACCCAGTGAAAAACTGATAAACAGTAGACAGAGGAAAACTGTACATGTATAGTTTTAAACAGAAGGATTCTTCATCTTCAAAATTTTCAGCTAGTCAATCTGAATTAAGAGATCTCACATGTATGTACTGTAACGTGGATGCAGTGACTACAAAGAAAGCTGAGATTCGTGCAGTGGTCGAGATGCACCAGCCAGCAATCATAGGCATTACAGAACTGAGGCCCAAAAAGTCAAGATATGATCTTCAAGAGTGTGAACTCAACATTGAAGGCTATGAATTGTTTCATACTTTCGAGCAAGATGGACGGGGGATATGTCTGTTGGTTTTGAAAGACTTGAAACCAGTGGTTTGTGATCGTGTAGACACTAGCACATTTAAGGAGGCATTGTTTGTTGACTGTACCACAGCAGGCAACTCATCTCTACTTGTGGGACTTATCTATAGAAGCCCAGGCAGCAGTCATGAGAACACAAAGGAACTAAGTGCACTCCTAAGTAAAGCCACAGAGGCAGCTACTCAAGACCTACTTCTCATTGGTGACTAACTTTCCCAGCATTGATTGGAAGCAAGAATCTAGTGAAGTAGGCCCAGGTCAACCAGCAACACTCTTTTTGAAAGCTACCCAGGATGCATTCCTTGTGCAACATCAAAAAGAACCTACACGATACAGAGAAGGTGAAAAATCAAATGTGTTGGACTTGGTCTTTTCAAACCATGAGGAATTGGTCGAGGAGATTATAGTGGCACCTGGAATGGGGAAAAGTGATCACTTTACTCTCCTCATCAAACTGGATCACTTCAAAGCCAAGCCACCAGAGCTGAAACGGTTCAACTTTCCAAAGGCAGACTTTGATAGACTCAGAGCTGATCTACAGGAGACAGACTGGGATAGTGAGCTGGATGATTTAAGCGTAGACGACATGTGGACACTCATTAAGAGCAAGATTGATGATGCTGTTCAGCAATCAGTACCGCTCAAATCAGTTGGTCGAGCTCACACACAAAAATGGATGGATCACAAAACGTTGGAGTGAGTGAGAGAGAAACATAGACTTTTCAGACGATGGCAGCAAACACGAGAAGAAGGTGACTACACAGCATACCGTAAGGCAGGGAACAAAGCCAGCAGAGAATGCAGGAAGGCAAAGAGAAGATTTGAAGCCACAGTGGCCACTGAAGCTAAGAAGAATCCCAAAGTATTCTGGTCATATGTTAAGAGTAAAACGACGGCGCGATCGGGGATAGGAGACCTGAAAAAGGAAGATGGCAGTAAAACAACTTCAGATCAAGAAAAAGCAGAGTTGCTGAATAATTTCTTCCACAGCGTTTTCACTCATGAAGATGATGGCCCCCTCCCCGACCCTCCAACTGCTGAGTATAGCACGACCTTGGAGGACTTTGAGATTTCGGAAGAGAAAGTACTGAGACTGCTTCAGACCCTAAAGACATACAAGGCTACAGGACCAGACGGCATCAACCCCCTCGTTCTGTCTAAGGCTGCTGACATATTGGCCCACCCAGTTACGCTACTCTTCTGCAAGTCTCTTGAGGATGGACAAGTACCACAGGATTGGAGAAAAGCAACTGTTTCGCCTATCTTCAAAAAGGGAAGCCGCCTACAACCATGTAACTACAGGCCGGTTAGCCTCACATGCATACTCTGTAAGGTGATGGAAAAACTCATCAGAGAAAAGGTCATCATGCACTTGGTCGAAAATCAACTCATCAGCAAGCAGCAGCACGGATTCGTGCATGTGAGATCCTGCGTTACGCAGCTATTAGATGTTATGGATGCCTGGACAGAGATTCTCGATGCAGGAGGCAGTGTCGACATCATATACATGGACTTCATGAAGGCATTTGACTCCGCGCCCCACCGACGCCTCCTGATGAAGCTTGCAGCGTACGGCATCCAAGGCAAGGTCCTCGACTGGATCCAGGCATTTTTGACAGACAGGCAGCAGAGTGTAGTCGTGAATGGAGCAAAATCACAACTAGCGCCAGTGACGAGCGGGATTCCACAGGGAAGTGTTGTTGGCCCAATGTTATTTGTCGTCTACATTAACGACCTGCCGAATATCTGCGCCAGTGAAGTGAAACTGTTTGCAGATGACACAAAGTTGTACACCCGCAGTGACATCCCAGGAGCCACGACTGCCTTGCAAGCTGACCTCGACAAGCTCCAGCAGTGGTCGCAGGATTGGCTACTTCGTTTTCACCCACAAAAATGCAGCGTCCTGAAACTTGGTAGCAAAAGGTCAGAGGTGGTATACACCATGCAAGATGGAACACAGGGCCACAATAGTGTTGGAGGAGCATGAACATGAGAAAGACCTTGGCGTCTACGTCGACAATAAATTATGCTTCAAGGAACATGTAGCAAAAAGTACTGCAAAAGCCAACAGAATTGTCGGCATCATTCGGCGCACTTTTGACTTCCTCAGCAATGACCGCTTTGTAAAACTGTATAAGAGCCTTGTGCGTCCTATCCTGGAATACGGCCACTCTGTGTGACAGCCGCATCACAAAACCCTCGGCAGTGAAGTGGAGGACGTGCAACGACGAGCAACCAAGCTGTTGGCATCACTGAGAGACAAGCCTTACCCTGAGAGGCTAGCGACCCTGGGACTACCTACTCTTGAGCATCGCAGAAACAGAGGTGATATGATTGATCTCTACAAATACATACACGGGATTTATGATTCTGATCGGCCGAAGTTTGAGATCATCAGTGACCGTGCAACAAGGGGAAACAGTCTCAGGATCAACAAACAACACTGTAGGCTGGATGTTCGCAGCGGAACATTCTCTCAGAGGGTGATCAACATGTGGAATGAACTCCCGGAGTCTGTGGTCAGAGCACCATCCATGAATACCTTCAAAAGCAGACTCGACACCCATTGGAAAGATCTGGCGAGTTTTCACACTCCAACCTGCTAGTCCTAAACTTTGATAATATTATTTTAACCTTTGCCACATGTGTCAGTGCCACTAGAAATGCATGTTTTGAAATTGGAATGATGAACTGGCCCATTAGGGCCTCAAACATCTACAACATCAAGGTCAAGGTGACGATTCTTAGAGGACATTTAGGGGAGACGATTCTGAGAGGACATTTAGGGGAGACGATTCTGAGAGGACAGATGAAATGGCCGTCTGCTAGCCTATATCGTGCGTATGGGAGCAAAGATAGAATACCATGCCGCCTAACGAAGGGTTTTGACTTGTTTGATCTTCTTCCGGCAAGACAAATAACATTCAAGCCAATAAAAACGAAGGGACAGTATCTTTTCTCTTTGAACTGGGTGCGCAAAGGTTACGGAATGGAATCGAGGCTGTAAGGGAGGCAAGACGTGTGAATGTAATAACGTTAATGATAATGGCAATATAACCAACCATATGATGATAAAACTAGCCATAACGATGATAGAAACTGTAGCAATGATAATAGCAATACTGACTGAAAAAGAGAGAGGAGATGAAGTAGAAGACAGTCACAGTAATGAAAAAGTGATAAGTATAATAAGATGACAAGAAAGATGATGAAAGAGGAGGACAAGAAGGAAAATAAAGACAATGGCAAAGACAGTAAGAGAATCTAAGAAATATTCCAATGATTATAGTGTGGCATAGTGGTCTTAGGGCATAGGCAGGAGCCCAATCGAAACCAAGGATTTTCAATTCGATCCTATATGCGCAGGATGTTCAATCTCTTTGTGCCTGCCACTTTACACAGACCTTTCATGCAGACTAAATCTGCTGGGTATTGCAGATCAATAGAGGTATCAGAGACAGCAAACAGCCAGCGCTCAGGTCAGCCAGGCAAGCAATCTTGAGACCAAAGCCCAAAGCTGATGTTGCTCTCCTCTTTTATGTCAGCAAGGATGGTCAGCAAGCCTCCGTCAGCAAGAACCCCGAACACCCACACACACTCTCCCTTTATACATGTTCGTCGTCAGTAGATCTAACGACCAATACTACAACATCATCGTAACAACATAACATTGAAGCAAAAATAATACTATGACAAACTATCGATAAACTCAGTATAATAATCTAAGTCTAACAAACAACTATTATAAGGAACTTAATCAAGTTTCCGATGATTTGCTTTCCTTTGTTACTAAAACAAAATGTAAACAAGTAAATCATCTTAGCAACTAAACCTTAGCAACTGTAGTGAAGCAAAATTAATATTCCCAAACAATTGATTTCTTTTTTTGATTCATGTACGATTTATGTTCAAACTGCAGTCGCCCAATTTGAAGCAAACCTGTGTTTATATGGTTTATATGTATTTATCAGGTAGTAATACTAAATGTGAAAATATACCAGTTTCCAGAGAGGCATTACGCAAATGCTAAACAATACAAGACATAACAAAGAAGCATATTTAGCCAAACATGTTTGAACAGTTACATAAGAAATCCTGCCAGCTAACGAAGACAACACATGCATATAAACAAAGTAAAGACCTTTTAGAAATGAGACTAAAAACATTATTTTGAAATGCTATGTGAAAATACTATACGGTCGAAGCCGCCTATAAGAAAGTCGGATGTAACGAATGCTGAATAGAACGAAGCACAAAACAAAACAAAAAAAATCTCAGCAAAAATCCTTCTTTACATGACAAAAAATAGGCTACGTTGGATGTAACAATGTCGGATGTAACGAAATGCCGCTTATAACGAAATGGTTTTGGGGTCCCCAGTGGGCAATCATGCCAGTTATAATGAAGTCGCCGCCTGTAGTGAATCACGTGTTCAACCCCATGAAGAGTTCAAGGTGGAAATAGCGAAGTAGTTATTTTTGTGTTCGGAAACCATTTCTCAGAAATGGTTGGTTAGTTTGCTGCTATATATATTGTTTTATTTGGTCGCTGGCTATTCTAGAGATATGAAGGAGTGTCCGCATAGCACATGAAATTTAGAGCTTTCTTTGCATTGCTCTAAACAAAATCACACATTATTACATATATTTGACTAGTTGCATGTTCCTAAGCTTGTCTCATTTTCTTACGCAGCTTCACGTAGGTAGATTAAAACTACAGAGTATTTTTAATTGTATTGTCATGGTCGCTAAGCTGGACGGCCCTACCACCCCTACCCACGCCTATCACACGCTAGGTCAGACAACACAGCACACTAACACAGCTTTACAATCATGCACACTTCTTTATTTCACACACACACTATGGTGCCACCACTCACGTCCAACCACAACCGCACACCAGTATTCCAATTCCCCACTGACCCACCCTACCCTGCTACGACCTGGGGAACCCTAACCTATCCTAAGACACCAGTTGCGGTATATCACTGCGACCTGGGGACGCAGCGATAGCCCGCACACGTGGTGGCTAACTACCAGGGACAAGGACAAACCCAAGGGACTCAAATCTCTAAACTACTACCACCCACCAACTACTACCACCCACCCCTATCCGCTGGACCCACCCTTCTTTTTTGACCTGGGACCACTACCACACCGGTCGCTGCATCCCTAAGGGAGGCAACAACAGGTACCCTATCCCGTGCTGGCCACTACGTCCCTAAAGGAGGCAGCAGCTAACACCCCTGACCCTACTTCCTAATGCTACACCCCCTTACTACCACAAAATTGGACAACCCATCCTCCCCAGAAACTCCACTCCTTGGCGCTGTCCGTGGCCTTTCGCGGTATGACTCCTCCCCAGAAAACCCTGCTCCTCGGCGCTGACCGTGGCCCCTCGCAGGCTGACTCCTCCACGGAAGACCCTTCTCCTCGGCGCTGTCCGTGGCCTCTCGCAGGCTGACTCCTCCCCAGAAAACCCTGCTCCTCGGTGCTGACCGTGGCCCCTCGCAGGCTGACTCCTCCAAGGAAGACCCTGCTCCTCGGTGCTGTCCGTGGCCTCACCTCCCTGCGGAATACTCATACACACACAGGCCCCCTCACAACGGGCCCGACTCTTGAGGGAACCCCTCCTCCACTGAAGGCTGGAACTGAGGGTGAAGGAAGGACTGGCGCAGCACCCCCTCACAAGGTGCCTTAACAGGTCAGTCCTTCCCTCCTGGGAACAGGTGGCTGGAGAAACTGCCTCACAGACAGCGGACGGCCTGGGTGAACTTCCCCTCCCGGAAGAGCACAGGTAGCAGGAGAACTGCCTCACCGACGGCAGACGGCCTAGGTGGACTCCCCCTCCCGGAAGAGCAGTAGGTACCGGGAAGCCGCCGTTCACCTGCCAGCACGCGGCAGCAGGCTGCGGTGATCTGGCCTCAGCCTCAACACGGAAGCAGGATACCTGCTGAAACAACTCTAGGCCACTACTGTAATGTTGCTACTACCCGAGTCATCAAGGCACATAGGCTACTTGGTAAAGCTTTAACTCTCCATCTCCCGTACTTACTTCCCACTTGGGCATGAGAGTGACGCCTTAAATTTCGAATACACCCCCCCAACCCGTTACTCGCCTTGGGGTTATCAGACCAATTTCCTGCCAACCCTTACCATAGCAGCAAAGCAGTATTCTCCCTGAGCCAATCCACGTTATTACACATGAAATTAGATATCACACCCAAATCTCAGAGAAAGAAAACAAATCCAAGCGATCCCAACGCGGACTCCATGGTCCCCCCTAGAAAATGCTAAATAGTCTAGGAAGTGGGTAACTTCACAAGGAGATGTCTCCACATAATAATCAGTAGTAATAAACATCTCTCTAAAAACAACATATCGATTTTCCAGCTGGATCAATATTCTTACGAGGGAATGGTCTCCCAGCCACAATCCCTCACATTCTTACCCCTCTTTGTACTGTCAAGTATAATCATATATCAAAAACATAATTTGCTCGCCAAAATTTCCATCCAGCACCTCGCTCTCATGTCATCTCTTGTCAGTTAACCCAGTTCATATTCCCTGTTATGCCAACATAACCACACTTCATACAATATTACATGCTGCACATCATCCATTATTCATCCTACCGACTGCTAAGCCACTCGCCTTAAACTTTACCTTTCCCTTCTTTCTGACTACTAAAATTCATAATGGGACCGTCTCCCCACAACCTAAGATATCTTTCTCCAACCCTGTTTTGTCACAAATTTATATATCCCTGTACATGTGATGACTGTCACTTGCTCTACAGGAAACCCTGTGCGTTTATTCACACACACGTCAAAGATACAGTCTGCACGCGCACGACACCCGCGTCGAGAACCCAGACTGGTAACGAAAGCGAAAGGACACCAATATAACTTGAAGGGTCACGACCTTACCCCAGTATAATCCACTCAACCACAAAAAATCGGCCTTGGCCCTACTGCACAGTTAACCGATTCTAATGCTGTGCAGGGCAACTCCGAAATCGTTACTAAACTTCAACGCACTACTACTATTTACAACTGGAAATTGAGCACAATCATCAAACCCCTTTATGATTCATGCAGACACATCTGCACCTGACTCATATTATGATCCTCAACAAAATGCAACCTCATACTACCCTCTTATTGACCGACTGAAATTAACATGAACTAGCTACAATCAGTATCTGCCTCACCGTCCATCAATGGTTATTATATTGAACCCACATTGTCTAGCCAAACTGTCCCGTGACAGTCGAACTCAGGAACCACCATGTACACTACTTACAAAATATACAGAAAAGAGGTGACAATACAAACCGGCTGACAACAATTTCAACCACGGAACCAAGACGACATCATACCAGACAACCAGTATACGCAACGAACACAATACAACTAATCACAACATAAGACAACCACGGTACAACTCACCATAATGCAAGACAACACGACGAACCACAACACCACGAACATAACAAATCACCAACCTGGACAGACAGACAATCAACCACACCAGTTCTGCAACTGGCTGAAAGTGGCTGCCAACGAAGACGACACAGAACCCGGCACAGGCCAAGGGCACACCAGACCCAACGAGGACCTGGCCCTAACTATGACTCGAAGTCACTCACTCAGCAGAACGGCTCTGCCGCCGCACTTACAAGGCGCACGTCCTCCGATGAACACCAGGGACCGAAGTGAAGCTACCCCAACGCATTCCGCCCCGGTCGGAATCAAGTGAGCCTTACTCACAAACACAAACCACCATTGGTCAGAACAGTGTATCCCTCCGCAGAGCTGACACACCTGACCAACGAACTAGTTGCTGCTCGTGCAACAACACGACAGTTTACAACAACAACTCACAGACCTGACAACACAACAACAGCCGATATCCTGCCCCGCCCCTCTGGTGTAGAACCAAAGTAACAAAAGGGTAACAGTCGGAAACGAAACCAACCTCCCGCTTCCACTCCTTCGATAAGTGAAGACTGGAATCCAAGACTATTGTATGTCCTACTTTCCCAGCCCCTCTGCCTAGCCTAACCTTCCAAGCTAACCCCAAACCCCAATCTTACACACACACGCGCGCGCGCCACACACACACACACATATATATATACACATATGCACACACACACATACGCGCACACACGCACGCTCGCACGCATATGCGCACACGCTGTCTATCTTGAACCACCACTCTGAACACATGGACGTGCTGGTTTAGTACCCTGAACACATGGACGTGCTGGTTTAGTACCGCCGATCGGTGACATGTATGTTTGTTGTATGGTAAACTTCACCTCTGTAATTCGTAAGAAATAAAATCGTAGGTTTATGTCCTGTATAGCTGGTGCCTGTGAAGCAGAGCTGTCGACTCACATCGGGTCAAATTAAGCAGTTGTAGATGGAGAAGAGATGGTAGAGGGACGAGGGCAGGATGAAGGGTAAGGAGGATGTCAGGCTTTGATTTAATAGGCCATTTCATCATGGCTTCTGCATGTCGCAAAGGTCTGCCGCTAAAGCAAAAAATTGAAATTATTCAAGAAGTTGAAAGAAATCCAGTAAAACAGAAGTTAATATATGCGGAAGAATATGAAATTGCGCTGCCGATATTGGCAACCATCCTGGCTTCTATTGAGAAGTATAAAAGTCAGTAGATGCACGTGCAGAGACCTATCGGAGAGAATGAAACGAGAAGTTTGACAGAACTGCTGCACGTACATGTACTTGGGTGCCTTAGCGTAATCATGTGGAATGCTGTATTGCGAGGATGAAAATCAAAATCATCCTTTTGAGATCTTTCTCTTCATGGTTCATAGTTGAGTTTTCTGTTTATTTCGTGCAGCTGTGGCAACAATCAGTCTTATCTCTTCTGTCAACGAGTGTGACATTTGACGGATTTTTTTTACCGGCCAGTATGGCAAGAATCATCTTTTCACAGAATGTGAAAATTTGAGGGATTTTTTTTTCGTCCAGCTACGACAACAATCTTCCTGAGGGACTAGTGTGAAGACTCTACTGTTTCGACATGGTTTTGGATTTGTCTGGATCAGTGTGTTGAGAATTGAGGGATTTTTTTTTTATTTTTCGTCCAGCTATGACAACAATCTTCCTGAGGGACTAGTGTAAAGACTACTGTTTCGACATGGTTTGGGATTTGTCTGGACCACAGTGTTGAGAATTTGAGGGATTTTTTATTTTTCGTCCAGCTATGACAACAATCTTCCTGAGGGACTAGTGTAAAGACTATTGTTTTGACATGATTTTGGATTTGTCTGGATCACAGTGATGGAAACAGTCAGGAAGGGCGTTATGATACATGGTGCCTCACATACGCGCGTGGTGGTTGATAAGGTGTGTGTCTGCCTGTCTGCATGTGCACACGTTTGTGTGCACGTTATGTGTTTCTTTTTTATTGGGTAAAATTATAGTTGATGAACCATAAACAATAAACCCCCCCCCCCCCCCCCTTTTTTTTTTTCTTCTTCTTTCTTTCTAATCTGTAAAACGCTTAGGCCTACCCTATGACTAGATATTTGCGACGATACATGAAACGAGTCTGAGTGAGTCTGTCTCTCAGTGGATCCATTTGCTTGGTTTGTGCATGCTTGTTTCATGTGCACATATTGCATTTATACATGCCCCAAGTTCCATTAGAAAAGGAGTGTAATGGATATCCAGTTTTATTGAGATGAATCCCTGTTTCAAGAATTAGAGGCTCTGTTTAGATTCATCCTTCTTCGCACAAGTCGATGATATCCGTTTTCGTTTAACTGATCATGCTTACTTAAGTAAAGGTTTTTAAAAGATTCCTCACACACACACACACACACCCCCCTTCCAAATGTAAGTGTTATCCGAGACCCTTGACTGCAGCAAACCTCGGATACAACCTAAGGGGGGAAACATCCCAAAAGGCAGGATTTGCCCAGCTGACATAAATGCAGATTTGCCCAGCTGACAGAAATGCAGGATTTGCCCAGCTGACAGAAATGACAGAAATGCAGGATTTGCCCAGCTGACAGAAATGCAGGATTTGCCCAGCTGACAGAAATGCAGGATACAGATATAATCGACAGAAACGCAGGCAGGATTGGCTACATATGACAGAAAGGCAGGTAGGATTGGCTCTACATGACAGAAAGGCAGGTAGGATTGGCTCTACATGGCAGAAAGACAGGTAGGATTGGCTACACATGACAGAAAGGCAGGTAGGATTGGCTATACATGACAGAAAGACTGGTAGGATTGGCTACACATGACAGGCAGGTAGGATTGGCTATACATGACAGAAAGGCAGGTAGGATTGGCTATAGATGACAGAAAGGCAGGTAGGATTGGCTACACATGACAGAAAGGCAGGTAGGATTGGCTCTACATGACACAAAGGCAGGTAGGATTGGCTACACATGACAGAAAGGCAGGTAGGATTGGCTATATATGACAGAAAGGCATGTAGGATTGGCTACACATGACAGAAAGGCAGGTAAGATTGGCTACACATGACAGAAAGGCAGGTAGGACTGGCTATAGATGACAGAAAGGCAGGTAGGATTGGCTATATATGACAGAAAGGCTGGTAGGATTGGCTATATATGATACAAAGGCAGGCAGGATTGGCTATACATGACAGAAAGGCAGGATTTGCCTGCTGGCAGATATACTGGATACGGACATACTTGACTGTCAGGCAGGTAAGACTGGCTTTAAATGAATTATTCATACAATGACAAACATGGGCACAATTGGGGCACACACAACAAAGCCAGACGCAACTGGCCATGTATGCCAGAAAGGCACCACTGGCCATTCTTAACAGAAAGACAGGCAGGATTTGTTATCCATGAGAGAAAGACAAACGCTACTGCTGAAACTTGACAGAAAGACACACACAATTGGCTATACATGACAGAAACACACACACAATTGGCTATACATGACCAGGCATGAAAGTGACCAGCAGTAAAAAGGCTGAAAATTTGGCGGGGGTCTGGGGGCCGCCGTAGGCCCCCAGTGGGGTCCAGGGGCAATGCCCTGGTGGGGGTGAGGGGACAGAGCCCCCTGAAGCTGAAACTTTTTTATGAAATAAAAGGCCTAAAACTGCAAATAAACCCCTATTTCAGCACTGTTAAGAAGAAGGGCAAATAAACCACATTTTCATGTTTTCAGTAATGAAAATAATACTTCAAAAGATCATATATACATGTGCATACTGACTCATTCACTCAAAACAATGAGACAGCCTTCATCACAACATTGATTCAGTCAGTCAATCTTTCCATATGGAACACAAAATGCAGTGCCTTGTTTGTCTAATTTGTGAAACACACACATCACCAACTCGAACATCGTCCACTTCCTGGTCGAGCCAGTCCCACCTCCAATCGTTTCTCATCCCTTTTTTTTTGCCGTGAAATCGTGACGCGCTTGACAAACTTCACCAATTTAACGATGTCCGACAGGCGCGAAAAGACCAGATGTTGATTAACGGCGGAAGTGACTGGTTGACTCTTTTGAGAATAACAGAGTTGCAAATGGTCCAAATGGGAATAGCATCGAACGAAAGTTTATTTCAGGATTTTTTTTTTTTTTTTTTTTTTTTTGGCGTCACTTTTGGGGGGGGGGGGGGGGGGGGGGCGGGGCGGCGCAGATGAAAAAAATGGGCGGAAAATCCGCCTTAGGCGGACGAATTTCATGCCTGATGACAGAAACACACACACAATTGGCTATACATGACAGAAAGACACACACAATTGGCTATATATCATTACATGACAGAAAGGCACACAATAGGCTATACATGACAGACACACACAATAGGCTATACATGACAGTCATACACAATAGGCTACACATGACAGACACACACAACAGGCTGTACATGACAGTCATACACAATAGGCTATACATGACAGACACACACAATAGGCTATACATGACAGTCATACGCAATAGGCTATACATGACAGACACACAATAGGCTATATGCGACAGACACACACACACAATTGGCTATACATGACAGTCAAACACACACAATTGGCTATACATGACAGTCAAACACACACAATTGGCTATACATGACAGTCAAACACACACAATTGGCTGTACATGATATGACAGGCAGGAAGGGCCATACTTGCAGGAAAAGGGGCAGCAGAGGGACATCCGGAGTCATGAACCGGGTGTGGCCCAACCCCCCTAGAGTGTCAGGAGATAAGGGCCGAAACACTTGCTTGAAGGGGGCTTCTCTTCTGAGGACTCTCTGCTGCCACGCTCTCCACGAGTTTCTTTCTACTGATGCATGGGTAAACCATTGACTTCCGGGAATAGGCCGGAGGACGTCCGGGAAAGACCGGAGGACACTGGGAAAGACCAGAACCAAGGGCTCTGTGGGCTGGCTCCCCACTTTGCCTTAAACATGTGGCTACTAAAAATAAAAGGAAAAGATGCTCCCAGGATTCACCGAAAGGGGAGAGAATGATGAATCCATCGGTGCTCAACCAATCATGACTGCAAATCCCAAACGGACTATGAACATGGACCAAATGGAATATCCATGTGTCTGTGGAAAGCGTTTCGCTACCACCCGTGGCATGAAGATCCACAGAACAAAGATGGGATGTGTGAAGACTCATCTGAATGAGCAGCAGCGCACTGCATCAGCAGATAAGACGTCGGAAGACCAAGGCCAGGATTTAAACCACAGTGCCAAGGACATCCACGCTGTTGGTTCGGATGAGGAATTTGCACAGGCCCTCGATGCCAGGCGCCTGAAACTCAACTTGCCACGGGCAAACGAAACTGAAGATTGGGAGAAACTGGATGCAAAAATCGTCCAAAGACTCGATGCACTGATAGGGAAAAGCACCCTGGAACACAAACTAGCCACATATGGGGACATTGTGTATGCCACATGTAGAGACGCCTATGGAGCAAAACTACCCAAAGAGAAAACACCTCCAAAGAAATCCAGACGCCAAGAAAAGATGGACAAGATCAGGGTCCAAAAGAAAAACCTCAAGATGCAAATGAAGACCGCACTGCCAGCTGAAAAACAAGGCTTGGAAAAACTGTGGAAAGACCTGAAAGAAAAACACAGTGCCCTCAGCAAAGCGGAATCTGCGAGGAAGAGGAAGAGCAAAAAGAAGAAGACACAAGAGCGCTTCTTCAGAGACCCCTTCCAGTTTGCCAGAACACTGTTTGAGCAGCCAAAATCTGGGACCCTAAGTGTGGACAAAGGAGTTCTTGAGCAGCATCTGAGGAAAACATACTCTGACCCACAGAGCAAAGCACCACTCGACATTCAAGGTCTGGTGTGGCCAACCAACCCTGAGGAACAGTTCAATGGCAAGCCTCCAACGTTGGCGGAAATCAAGAAGGTGGTCGACAAAGCCAGAGCCAAATCATCACCAGGGCCAAACGGAATACCTTACCAGCTTTACAAGAAATGTCCCAAGGTGCTGGAGTGGCTCCACAGGCTGCTGCGATCGGCTTGGAGAAACCAGAAGATCAGCGGCCAGTGGATGACGGCAGATGGTGTGTACATCCCCAAAGAGCAAAACTCAAGTGACATTAGCCAGTTCAGGCCAATATCACTACTGAACGTCGAAGGGAAAATCTTCTTCTCTGTCATGGCAGCAAGGCTGACCAAGTACCTGATGGAAAACAAGTACTTGGATGTGTTAGTCCAGAAAGGTGGCATCCCAGGCGTGGCGGGCTGTGTAGAACACGCCACAATGATCTGGGACGCAATCCAAAAAGCAAAAACAGAAAAGAGAGACCTGGACGTAGTGTGGCTTGATCTGGCAAACGCATATGGATCTGTGCCCCATGAGATGATACAGTTGGCTCTTGAGATGTACAATGTGCCAAAGAACATCCGCGACATGCTCAAGAAGTACTTCAATGGCTTCTCAATGCGGTTCTCTACCAAGGAGTACACAACAGACTGGATCAACTTGGAAGTGGGTATTGCAATGGGCTGTGCAATTTCCCCAATACTGTTCGTGCTGGCAATGGAACTCATCTTGAAAGCAGCAACAAACAACGCGAGACAAACAGACCTTGGCGATGGATACAAGATGCCTCCTCTCAAGGCCTTCATGGATGACACTACAGTGATTTCATCCAGAGAAGACGAGACACGTCATGTGCTGGAGAGGCTGGACGACATAGTTGCCTCATCTAGAATGAAGTTCAAGCCAAAGAAATCACGGAGTCTCTCACTGAGGAAAGGAAAAGTGGCCGGATCTGTGGTCTTCAGTGTTGCCAACCAGGCCATTCCAACAGTCACAGAAGAACCAGTCAAGAGCCTTGGAAGATGGTATGATGATACGCTGAAAGACACACAAAGAGCAAAAGAAACCAAGCAGATGGCGGAGGAAGGCTTGGAGACCATTGACCAGTGTGGGCTCCCTGGCAAATACAAGGTCTGGTGTCTGCAGTTCATGCTGATACCAAAGCTGCTATGGCCTCTGATGATATACGACATCTGCACCAGCATAGTGGAGGCAATGGAAGCCAAAATCAACAAGTTCACAAGGAAATGGCTTGGTGTCCCACCCTGTCTGACTGACATAGCGCTGTACTGTCGCCAAGCAAAGCTGAAACTACCCCTGAAATCCATCCTGGAGGAATACAAAGCAGGGAAGATCAGACTTCAAAGCATGCTGGAGGACTCAGGAGACAAGGTGGTAGAAGCAATTAAGCCCCAGCTGAAGACAGGCAGAAAATGGAAAGTTCAAGAGGCGATGGATTCTGCAAAAGAAAGTCTCAAGATCAGAGAAATAACAGGACACACACAGACCAACAGACAGGGACTGGGGGTGACCAAAACTGAATGGTGGTCAAAGGCCAAAGGAAAAGCCAAAAGAGACATGATGATTCAGGAGATGAGAAAAGAAGAAGACCATAAAAGACTCCAAAAAGCAGTCCAGCAGAGCCAGCAAGGGCAATGGACAACGTGGGAGAATGCACTCCAAAGAAGTCTCACTTGGAATGACATTTGGCACATGGCCCCTCTCAGGATCAGCTTCATTCTCAGATCTGCATATGACCTTCTGCCCTCAAATGCAAACCTGGTGAAGTGGGGGAAAACAGACGATCCTGCATGCCCCCTCTGCCATGAAAAACAAACAGTGGAGCATGTCCTAAGCTCATGTAAAGTAGCCCTGGCTCAAGGAAGGTACACATGGAGGCACAACCAAGTGCTCAAAGAAATTGTACAAGTAGTCTGGGCTAGTACCAACGCCACAAAAGGGAAAATCAGGACTCCAAAAGCACCCGCAACATTCTTCACGGCAGGAGGCAGCAAATCATGGCCAAGAACAACAGTGCCACTCGAAACATGCAGGCAGAGTCTGCTGGACGGGGCAGATGACTGGGAGTGCACTGCAGACCTCCCAGAATGGAAGAGTCACCCAGAGATCATCAGCAAGAGTGGCATGAGACCAGACATAGTAGTCCACTCTAAGTCAACCAAGCAGCTGATCATGATCGAGCTCACGGTGCCATATGAGAACAGAATGGAGGCAGCTCAAATCTACAAGACTGAAAAGTATGCTGATCTGGCAAACAGCCTGAGGAGAGAAGGCTATCAGGTCAAAGTCCTCACTGCAGAAATTGGAGCTAGGGGGTTTGTAGGAACGTCTGCATACAGCCTCATGAAACAGCTCTCAGTTGCAGGGAAGGAAAAAACCAGAGCCCTGAAAGCAATGGCAGAAGCGGCAGAGAGGTGTTCAAGCTGGATCTGGTCAAGGAGGAACAAAAGTGAACTTCATAAGGCTTAATTTCCCTACAAATATCAGGTGTCCCTGTGGCTCAGTGGTTAAAGCGCGAGTCATTAAGTGGAAAATGAGCATGTCCAGAGGGTCATGGGTTCGAATCCCAGCCATGGCTCGTCCCAAGATGGGAAAAAAAAAAAAAAGGGGCAGCAGAGGGACATCCGGAGTCATGAACCGGGTGTGGCCCAACCCCCCTAGAGTGTCAGGAGATAAGGGCCGAAACACTTGCTTGAAGGGGGCTTCTCTTCTGAGGACTCTCTGCTGCCACGCTCTCCACGAGTTTCTTTCTACAGGAAAGGCTAGCCGGATTGGACAAACACAGGATTAGTGATACATGACAGAAAGGCAGGCGCAATGGGACTGCATACAGAAAGGAGATAAGATAAGATAATGTTGCTTATAGCCCAGCCGACCGCAAAGGGCCACATCAGGGCTGTCACCACGTTAAAATCAACTCACAAGTCATTTTTTAAAAAAAAAAGAAGAAAAACTTTCATACATCTCTTTAAATGACATCTTCTAAAACGCACCAGAAACTTCGTTAAAAATCTTTCTTCCGTAAAATCTTAAATCAGATGAAAAATGTTAATCTCTCTCAAAAACTCAAAGATCACGTCAGGCGGGACATCTCTGAACAGGATTTTCATGGACTACACAGAAAGGAAGGTCGAACCATACATGACAAAAGCAGGGTAACCCATATGTGACAGAACGACAGGCTGAACTGGCAGAACATTGACAGAAAGGCAGGCAGGACTGGCCATACTTGACCAAAAAAGGCAGAGTGATCACTTACAGCCAACAATGAATCAGTGAATGAAAAGTAGGTCACTGGCTCTTCTTCCACCTGCTGTTTTATCACATTTAAAAGCGTGCACAAGAGTGTGTGACAGCACGCATGCAAACAAGCATGTGTGTGTGTGTGTGTGTGTGTGTGTGTGTGTGTGTGTGTGTGAGAAAATGAGGAATAGCAACGGCATGTGTGCACGAGTCTATTGACTTTGCATGTGGAAGTGTTTGTGAGAAGATCCAATTCATTCACACATCCATCGTGTGAAGGAAATGACACAGACGCTTTATTATTATCTTCTTTTTTTTATTTCACCATGATCAAATACATACAATTTTTGCATGATGCCTTTTCATTTTTTTAATGTCTTTTTTTTTCTATTTATTTTTTTTTAAAACAATTTCTTGTGTTTTGGCTAGAAATATATTGACCTTGCAAACATGAACATTTGGCAGACACATCCATGACATTTCTCTTTTCCCCTTTGTTTTAATAGCTTTAGAGCTGGATACAGGCACACATCAAGATAAACAAAAAAACCAATCAATCAATCAAAAACAACAAACAAGCAAAAAAAAAAGAAGAAAAGAAACTGGACATAATCAACATGCATAAACATTCAATGACTTGGTATAACAAAATAGACCATGTATCTGCATCCTAAGTGGTGCAGTAACAATGCCAGTTCAGATGTCACAAGTAACACCGAGAGCCAAGTTCCACTGCTTCCCATGATGTTCATTACAGAGTGAAGAGTCATAAAACAGAACGGAGGCTGGAGTGAAGGAATGCGTGAATATGTGAATATTTTCTTTTAATCGTATGGGCTTATCCACTAGTGAAAAAGCAATATGGATTTTTTCCCCCTAGGGTAAGTCTGCCATTGACCTCAGCATTTTTTGGACAAGTTAAAAAGGGGGACTAAATATCAAGCTGGAGAGAGAGAGAGAGAGAGAGAGAGAGAGAGAGAATGTGCAGGACTTGATGTTAAATGCATGTAGATGCCTTTTATCAGTAGGTGGGCTTTTTAATTGTGAGAAACAATATGGAAGGGGGTTGAGAAAAGCAAAACAGAGAACTAGAGAGGGCCGGTTGGAGCACAGGGCATGTGTGTGCGTGCACGCATGTGCAGGATGGGAGGTGGGGGGGAGGGGGGAGGGGCAGGAAGGTGGTTAGGAGTCTAAAAATACACCAGTTTCCACTCATTCATCCAATACTTACAAATTAAACAATGGCAATATTACATCCGATACTCTGTAGAACAGGAAGAACATAAAGAACACAAGAAGTTATGACACAGAGCATAAACCAGTGTCTTGCACGAGCTGAACAGTTGATTTCAATCTACTCCTCAGTGGAAAAAGCAGCAGACAACTCATTCACATAGTTCACATCCCAAAGATGTAAGTTTCTAGCAACTGATGCCTATGGGAATACAAGACTCACCGATCTATGAAATGCGATTTGCAGAATGCTACGGCTGTTGAAAGATGCTTTCATATGACATTTCCTCTTTATTTTTAAACACCTGGGTGACAGGTATCGGTTTAGTCTCCTAATCTGATAACTGCCGGCATGCTGTGATATTTTAATGGACATTGACTGAGACGATGTATCCACACTTTGCTTGCATGGCAAAGCATTCATACGCTGTGGATACAGACACATAACAGTTCCCACTTCACCTGACTAGATCATCATCATCATCTCCAGATGTTGTGTCGTTCAATCAAGTGATGCTTCGGGGCAGTCCTCACATACACATCATGTTGCAGCAAGAACTGCCAACAGGCCATGTGATCCCCGCCAGTGCACAGCGCAGCGACTATCAACACAATGAAGGAAACCCAATAATGCTGGGAACACTGAACACTGCCCGTGCTACACCTTTATACATGGAAACAGTTTCTAGTTTGATTATCAGTGTGTGCGCGCACACACATACACATCTTTCTCTTGCCCACACACACACACACACACATCTCTCTCACGCACGCATACACACATCTCTCTCGCGCGCGTGTGCGCGCATACGCATACACAAACACACACACACACACACACACACACACACACACTCACTGTGCCAACCATTCAGCTTGATACATCACTACAATTTAAAAAAAAACAAAAAAAACTCATCAAAACAAGAAAAAAACATGATGGCAAACTGCAGAAGGCAGACTGGACAGCCAACATCCACTGTGAACAGTATTTCCCTCTTCACTATCTCATCACCAACATACCACACACAAAAAAAAAGAAAGGAAAAAAAAACCCAAAGAAACTGGCATAAACTGTCACATGATGACAACTTACAATGCTTGATGGTAAGTTGAGAAGATAAAATGAACCCAATACAATGTTGTCTGGTTAAGGAGGGGGAAGGGGCATACATATAGGGATTTCTTATTATGATTGAATACATTTGAGTATGTTGCAGCTTGTCGACTGTGTGGTGTGTGTTGTGTGTGTGTGTGTGTGTGGTGGTGTGTTCCAACATATTCAAAAGGAAAAAGTTATATTGTTCTTCCAACATATTCAAAATGAAAAAGTTATATTGTGCTTTTCTCTGTGTGTGTGTGTGTGTGTGTGTGTGTGTGCACGTGCGTGTGTAACTGACATGCTCAAAATGCGCGTTTGTCAATTATAGGAAAGGCTTCGATTCTATTTAGAGAGCGAGACTATGATCTAAGTTACAGAAGGAGTCTCTGGAAAATTTTCTGTTTAATCAAGAAAACAAAATATTTTGTCTTTGTTAAGAGACAAAACTCTTTTTGTGTATTACAGAGGTGTTAGACCAAACACCTTTGTGGTTATTCGATTAGTATAGCTGAACAAAATGTATTTTAGGAGTCCTAATTAATGTATCAACTTATGGGATCTAAATTCTACCATATAGGAACTCTGTGTGTGTGTGTGTTGGTGTGTGTGTGTGTGTGTGTGTGTGTGTGTGTGTGTGTGTGTGTGTGTGGCGGCGCGTGCATGCGTGTATGCACATGCATGCATCCACAGAAGTCTCTGTATACCACGCTCTTGCACACATCCATGTGTATGATTCAAGTTTTCACACACACGTATCTATATATACATGACTCAACATCAGACTCATTCTTCTACACCATGAAATAGCAGAAACAAGTGAACAGAAAACGTGTAAAACCCTTACCATGAGAAAAGAATCAGTAACACACAAATGGAAACGATACACCAGAGTCTAAGGCAGGACCAAGGTCACTCCATGATCCATGAACTACAACACTGGGCAACGCTCATCACCAATCATCATTCTTTTCTGATTAAGTAGAAAGTGGTCAACAAGGAATTCATTACCACCGACAGAGAAATGGCAACTCTTCCTCCTGGAGGAGACTGATTTGAACACAAGACAACTGGTTCACAAAACATGTACAACATGCCACTATTACTAGTAAAAGAAAGGCCTTTCCAGACAAATGCTAAAGTCGAAAGAACAGAGTGAAAGTGTTCATCTCCACTGTCCAGTCTTTAATTCTCACCAGATGTAGCCCCCCCCCCCCCCCCCATCTCCACCGTCCAGTCTTTAATTCTCACTAGATGTAGCCCCCCCCCCCCCCCCCCCCCACCGTCCAGTCTTTAATTCTCACCCGTAGCCCCCCCCCCCCCCCCCCCCCCCCCCCCCTCCTCTGAGCCAGTTTACAAAGAATGAAATCAGGAGGGAAAAGAGACTGCGTGGTGCTTCAAATGAAAAATAAATTACTTCCACAGCAAGAAACACACAGAGAAAAATTATACTGGTTCCTGCTCTTAGCATGATTTCAAAAAGACTAGACCCTTTTGGAAGAAAAACATGAGAGAGAGAGAGAGAGAGAGACAGACAGAGAGACAGAGAGAGATGGATGTTTGGAGAGTGTGGGCTTATGAAAACTTCAAATAAAAAAACAGAAGATGGGACACATAATCCTTAAACTAAAGAGCAACTATGTTCAAGACATTTTATACCTCATGGTTTTTTAAATGCAGAATGAAAAGGTCTTTTAAGGAATGAAACATTGCAAGTGTTTTTCTTCTACAGATCACACATCCATCTAGGGATTCTTTTCATTTGATTCCTATGATCCTGTGGCCAGCCAACTCTTTTCAGAAAAAACAAACAAACAAACACAAAATCAAACAAAAAACCGTGGCCAGCCAACTCTTTTCAGAAAAAAACAAACACAAAATCAAACAAAAAACCCCACCTTCATTCAAGTTTGTGGCTACAGAAATGTATCACTCAATCTACAGTCTACAAATAACACACAGAGTAGCATAGGCACAGTAATGTTATTTCCAAATCAATCCAGCTCTGATCTTTCTGTGACATAATGTACAGAAAAGGAAACATTTGACAAAGAATGAAGAAAAGAAAACACTTTGAGGGACAGGGGCAAAAGTCTCTCCGACATCAGACCATGGTGAGAACGATGACAATCACATCCCCATTTCATTTCATTGCTGCTCACTAATTACTATTTGATTGCAAAGGCAATAATCAAGTGCAAATGACAGCCTACCACCTGAACACTGCTGTCTGAGGGAAATCACATGCAGATGAAGTCTGATTCATTTAACAATATATTGATCTTTGATACATCTCCCTCTCTCTCTCTCACACCCCACACACATAAACACGTACACACAGTCAATTGTTGTTTATTCCCCCCTTCGTCCAGCCCCTGCCCCATGAAGTAGTCTAATTTCAGTCAACAGAAATAAAGCATATGTCACAGGAAGTAAAGTTAGAGCCTATTAGAAAACACATCCTAAAATGTAACAAATGTTCTCTGTAAGGATCTTTACACCTCCATACTAACATTCAGGCCGCATGTGATCTTAAACCCTTATTTGCACTCACGACACACTGGCCTTCCTTACAGTATAAGGGTCACCTCTACATGTCTTGTACCAACTGAAATTTGGATGGAGGAGGGGTTAAAAAAACAAAAACAAGAAAGTATGTGCAAATTCTTCTTCATACATCCTTCCATGCATCTCTACATATATTGTACCGTTTGAAATTTGGCTGGAGGAGGGAGGAAAATGCCAATTCTACTACATTCACCATCCATGCATCAACAACAACCATTTTAAGCTTTACATTATTGGACATGATCACATTGCCATCGTCAGCTCGAGAAAAATCCAACACATTACAGTTTCACAAAGAAGTAACTACGAAGAAAACAAAACGACGGTAATGTAGGAGAGGTGGTGTGTTGTTACATATGACCAAACAGCATAATCCATTGTCCTGTACCATGACTTATCACTGTTTGTTTATTAAACAACATGTGCACTGACAATGCTTACCTCCTCTTCCCACTAATGATAATTCAGCAAGATAAAGGACTTCCACAGAAACATGATACAAAGAACCACCCCATCAATCATAGGACACTTGCAAGTGACTACAGGACATGTGACCTGGACACTGATGAACAGCAGAATTCAGCAGCTGGCACAACCCGTAAGTGTGGCCTTTCCCTTTCCCAGCACAGGGTGATCCGAGGCAGGGGTCCACCTCAATCATCTGTGGTACACACAGCACCAGGTAAACTTCACAGCAGCAGCATACTGAACAACGACAGCGCTGGGTGAACGTGCAGCAGATCGGCCGATTAGCCTGGTGAACCCTGTGAGGATTCTTGTAAGACAGGATCTAAAATCTGCCGTCTGGTTTCTGCAAGACTGGACAACTTCCATATCGACAGACAAAAAAGCAAATTTCTCTACACAACTCTCAATAACTTACTTGACTTGGTCCTCTGAATTCCCTGGGGAACATAGGGCCGCAACCACACTCTTCCAGTGGACACGGTTTCGGGAGATCCTCTCCAGCTCGGCCAACGTCATTCCGGCGGCCTTCACTTCTGCGTCGGTACTCCTTCGCCATGTCCATCTTGGTCTTCCCACTTTTCTTTTGCCCTGAGGGTTCCATTCAAGGGCTTGTCTTGCGATGTTGGATGGAGACTTTCTGAGGGTGTGGCCAATCCATCCCCACTTCCGTTTTCTGATTTCTGATTCTACTGGCAAAATAAATGTTACTGACCTGAACTTTCAAAGCTTTACTCTCATGACTGATACTAATTTGCCAGCTTGACAGGATAGATCAAGGGTTCGACAGTGAAAATAAACTCTTACATCGTTTCTGGTCAAGCCATAACAATCCATCACAGTAATCACTCTTACCTGTAATCAAAGAGCTATAGGAAGTAATTAGCCAAATCTTCATATTTCTAAACTTCTCTTGAATACTGCATCTGTAGTAAAGCCCCAAACAAGTGTGCAGCCTAGTACAAGTCAAAGCAATCCACCCAGTGTAGCTCTCCACTCGCTCCTACACTGACTATTAAGTACACTTATCGACACCAGAAAACGCTGGACTGGGCTGACAGGGAGATTTCAATGAAGACAATGACGTTGTCTGTGGAAGTCATCAGTTCCCCATGCTATGTAATAGCTCAGGCTATCCTACTTAAATATCATGTTACTGTTGGTCTCTTCTCCCTTTCTTTCAACAACACCCATTCTTAATACTTTCCAGACGGGCGCGGCAGAGCAACATCACTTCCCTGCATGTGCGCGCACCGCATGTGCTTACAACCATTGCAGACGCGCGATTTTCGCACTTTTGTATTTTACTTTACGTCTCCTAATATAAACCTAACAAGCAATTGTTATATATCAACGGAAAGGGTAAAGCGTGTACTTGGTAATGAGCATAGAATTAAATACATTTTGGGTAAAATAGCAACACTACTGCCACAGTAACAACATAAGTAAAACGTAGGAGAACACAATCTTGTTTACGTTTGTTTGGTTAGTTTGACAACAGCAATTGAGAAAGAAAAGGGGCATAAAACTTCACTCTTACTTTGAACAGATGCAGAGAAAGCCTGAGGTATTCAGTATGTGTAATCCAAGTGAATTTTTTTTTTTTTTTTTTTTAAGGAAATTAAATCATTGCACACAGTACACACTTTTCACTGTTTTGGCTTCAGATGATAAGGCGTATAAAACTATCAAATACAGAGAGCAAATAAATCAAGCTCAAGTTCTTTTCGATGAACTTGTACACCTTTACCCCCCCGTTTTCTGAACTACTTTGCTGAAACAGTTCTAACATCACACGTCATTCTCCTTCTGCCTGATATGTTAGTGAAGCAGGAAATTCCACACATGCCTTCGCAGTGCCAGACGGGTCTCTTTATTCGAACTACTCTGGGGTCACAAAGGTCATCACTAGTGCATGTAAACTTAACCTTCCAGTGGCTAGAACCCTGTTCTAAATATTTATGGCAGCTGCATCCCGTAGACAGTAGATGAGAGAACAGGGGAATTTTTTGTATAGTTGTGCCGTCACGGATGCACGGCACGTCCAGGCAGTACAGCAGTGCTGCCGTCACCAGGGCATGGCTCGTCGTGAACTGGTCGACCGAGATGCCGTCACTATCGCACGGCGCATTGCGAAAAGGTTAACAACCTCAGACAAAAGGCAGCCTTAATGGCGGGATAAAAATGGTCATACACACAAAAGTGTCAGAATAATCACCATGATGATTGTGGACACTAAAAGAAAGAAGAAGAAGAAGAAGTCTGTAGCATACCTCTGTAAATTGAATACCGATGGCCACATGCTGCACAGCAATCACATGCCCATCTTTCATTAAAATGTCACTTGTTTTGTTCACATTTGAAGAATTCAGGCTGCCCACCAAGTAATGTCACACTCTTCTGTTCATGGCTCTGGGTTGCCCCAGGTAAGGGGTGGTAGTTATTCACTCTATAAACCTTAATGGTACATTTTTCAGCGAAATGAACCCATAACCGAAGTCACATGACCTGCAGATCTATTTCTGACAAATGACTGCCGATCTCGACAGTAGACTTTTACTGTTTTGTTGCTGTTCATTTTGACCGTTTGCTTCCATACTGTTAGTGACTTTTGAAGCCAGCAAACATGTACCCTTCAGCCCTGGCAGCCACTTTAGCTGTGAAGGGGTACACGCCCTCAGTGCTGATATTCACTGACCCTAGCAGCTTTTCAACATCTAGGGGATCCTGCCCAATGTGATCTGACAGGACTTCAGTGCTTGTTTATGTAAAATAAACGTCTCTTCCCTTTTCCATGGGAAAGTTGCCCAACTTTTTCCATTCCATTTAGCATTTTCTGGATATATAGAACAAGACAAGCATCACTTTGTTTGTTTTGTTGTTTCATTTTTTTTTTTTAAACAGGAGCTTTGTGGGTCACATCATGACCATATCTGACATAGAGAAGAATCTTGTGTTTTGTGGGTCACTTTATGAATTATTTCAAAAAGGAAAACTCTTCTTTTCTGCCTGACATGATAACATGATGACAATGCAAAAAGGAAAGCTTGTCATCTTGCCGGTCAACACATCATGCTTCATGGAGATGAAAGACTGCTATTGGGAGGATTATGTCCAGGAGATGTTTCGCGGAGATTAAAGGCTGCTATTGGGAGGATTATGTCCAGGAGATGTTTCAGGAGATGAAAGGCTGCTATTGGAAGGTTTATGTCCAGGAGATGTTTCATGGAGATGAAAGGTTGCTATTGGAAGGTTTATGTCCATGAGTTTAAAGGCTGCTATTGGGAGGTTTATGTCCAGGAGATGTTTCATGGAGATGAAAGGTTGCTATTGGGAGGTTTATGTCCAGGAGATGTTTCATGGAGATGAAAGGCTGCTATTGGAAGGTTTATGTCCATGAGATTAAAGGCTGCTATTGGGAGGTTTATGTCCAGGTGATGTTTCATGGAGATGAAAGGCTGCTATTGGAGGTTTATGTCCAGGAGATGTTTCATGGAGATGAAAGGCTGCTATTGGGAGGTTTATGTCCAGGAGATGTTTCACAGAGATGAAAGGTTGCTATTGGGAGGTTTATGTCCATGAGATTAAAGGCTGCTATTGGGAGGTTTATGTCCAGGTGATGTTTCATGGAGATGAAAGGTTGCTATTGGGAGGTTTATGTCCATGAGATTAAAGGCTGCTATTGGGAGTTTATGTCCAGGAGATGTTTCATGGAGATTAAAGGTTGCTATTGGAGGTTTATGTCCATGAGATTAAAGGCTGCTATTGGGAGGTTTATGTCCAGGAGATGTTTCATGGAGATGAAAGGTTGCTATTGGGAGGTTTATGTCCAGGTGATGTTTCATGGAGATTAAAGGTTGCTATTGGGAGGTTTATGTCCATGAGATTAAAGGCTGCTATTGGGAGGTTTATGTCCAGGAGATGTTTCATGGAGATGAAAGGTTGCTATTGGGAGGATTATGTCCAGGAGATGTTTCATGGAGATGAAAGGTTGCTATTGGGAGGATTATGTCCAGGAGATGTTTCATGGAGATGAAAGGCTGCTATTGGGAGGTTTATGTCCATGAGATTAAAGGCTGCTATTGGGAGGTTTATGTCCAGGTGATGTTTCATGGAGATGAAAGGTTGCTATTGGGAGGTTTATGTCCATGAGAATGAAAGGCTGCTATTGGGAGGTTTATGTCCAGGTGATGTTTCATGGAGATTAAAGGTTGCTATTAGGAGGTTTATGTCCATGAGATAAAGGCTGCTATTGGGAGGTTTATGTCCAGGAGATGAAAGGCTGCTATTGGGAGGTTTATGTCCAGGAGATGTTTCGTGGAGATGAAAGGCTGCTATTGGGAGGATTATGTCCAGGAGATGTTTCATGGAGATGAAAGGCTGCTATTGGGAGGTTTATGTCCAGGTGATGTTTCATGGAGATGAAAGGCTGCTATTGGGAGGTTTATGTCCAGGAGATGTTTCATGGAGATGAAAGGCTGCTATTGGGAGGTTTATGTCCAGGAGATGTTTCATGGAGATTAAAGGTTGCTATTGGGAGGTTTATGTCCATGAGATTAAAGGCTGCTATTGGGAGGTTTATATCCAGGAGATGTTTCGTGGAGATGAAAGGCTGCTATTGGGAGGTTTATGTCCAGGAGATGTTTGACGGAGGTGAAAGGCTGCTATTGGGAGGTTTATGTCCAGGAGATGTTTCATGGAGTTGAAAGGCTGGTATTTAATGGACCATCCTCAAGACATGTGATGTTAAATGTGGACAGAAGCCTGGCATTCTTTGGGTCACTGCTTCACGGTGATGTTCAAGTCAACATTCTTGGCAGCTCAGCTGACCAAGAAGCCCTCATTGAGGCTGAAAGCAAATTAATATCCAATTAGAATTAAATGCTCCACGACATTTAACGCATACTGAAGCTTGATATTTTGGGGGTCGTGTCTTGTTCATCTATAATGTGGAGGAAAACCTCACATTCTCTCTCTATGTATATCCATCTACTCAGGTTTCCGCATGATGGCACATGAGCTTTTTCCCTTTTTTTATACCACTGATTTTTAACATGACTCCTAATATCAATAACTCAGCAGACATTTCATAACAAATATTTTCTTTCTCTCTCTTTCTCTCTTCTTTTCCTAGGATATTTTGAGTTCTTCTTTTCAAACTGAAGGAAACATATAAAGATAGTATTAGAAGCACATGTTTCATGTTGACATCCTGTTCGTTGTTCTATGCTTATTTTATACTGAATGAAATGTATGGGCTACAGGGCTAAGGGAACACTAGAGGAAATTATATTTCACACAGAAAGGAAAGAGCTTGAGGGGTGTGTGGAAGAGGGGGGGGGGGGAGGTAACTGTGGCTTGTGGAAGATATAGACGATTATAGTTAAATCAAGCTCATCAGGATATGATTCACTGCATGATTACAAAAAGTCTGTGTTTGGTCATTGATTGGCCAATCAAATAACCTGTAAAATAATTAGTAATCATTTTATCCCATTAAACTTCAACCTCGACAAGCCCACTGCTCTGTTTTCAAATTACCATCATTTGGACTGAGGATCATTTGGACTAGTTCTTTTTCTATTTCAATATATATACTTATTACAGCTGCCTTTTGTTTTTATCCATTAATTTCAACACCTAACCAACACACATGCGAATGTACATTTTTTGTTTTCATTCGCATTTCGAAAATTCACTTATTTTAGTATTCTAACAATTTGTATACACTTTAACCTTATACTTAAGCAGATACACAGCAAAGGATTAGTTTCCTTGTCAAAACTGAAACTGGAAACCGATATTGAAATCTTTTTAAAAAAAATTTAAAAAAAGAGAAAAAAGAAACTCAGATCTGAATAATTCAAGTTTATGAAAGGGACAAAGCCTCTGAAACAGCTTAAGTGCTATCCAAAATGACAGACAGTGAAAACACGAACACTGCAGGTAGGTTTTCTCCTCGAAGCTGATCGACTCCCTAAAACACAAGAATGAATCTATATTAATCCTCTCCCTCTTCCCTCACTTTCCCCAGGGCGACTATCTCCTCACCAGTTCTATTTTATGCAACAGGTCTATCACAGAAGTTTACTCTCCATGTCCCGGTCATCCTTATTCACATCCTGGCACCAACATGCATGCTGAGCAAAGCCGGTCTGAATGCTGTCAGTCCACACACACCAGCACCAACATGCATGTTGAGCAAAGCCGGTCTGAATGCTATCAGTCCACACACTCCGGCACCAACATGCATGTCAAGCAAAGCCGGTCTGAATGCTATCAGTCCACACACACCAGCACCAACATGCATGTTGAGCAAAGCCGGTCTGAATGCTATCAGTCCACACACACCAGCACCAACATGCATGTTGAGCAAAGCCGATCTGAATGCTATCAGTCCACACACACCAGCACCAACATGCATGTTGAGCAAAGCCGGTCTGAATGCTATCAGTCCACACACATCCTGGCACCAACATGCATGCTGAACAAAGCCGGTCTGAATGCTGTCAGTCCACACACACCAGCACCAACATGCATGTTGAGCAAAGCCAGTCTGAATCATGAATGCTATCAGTCCACACACACAGAACTATACGACACAAACCACAGTGTGTGTCACGGTAAGGGGGTGGGGCATGGGGTTAGAATGCAAATGGGGGGAACCCAGATCAGAACCTGAGTGCACACATTACACGTCTGACAGTGGAAGACAGATTCCTGTTCCAACGCCTTATTTCAGATGAGCAGTCATGGCCTGTGATCCATACACTGCTTCAACAATTGACAACCAGCAAGAATGAAGCCTACACTAAGTCATTTTTTTTTTCTTAAAGGTTAAATGAAAAAAAAAGCAAAAGAAAAAAAAAACCATCAAACCTATACATGAAAGCATGCATGTGAATGTCACGGAGTGTACTTACAGGACAGAGAGAGAGAAACACCTTCCATCTCTTCCACACTGCCCAAAACAACCACCCTAACAAATCAGGAATAATTCAATAACAAGGAAAGTCCTTTGAACATTAGAACAAAAAACTCTCCAGATAAAACCAGTAGACCTGTTTGTAAATCTATCAAAACATGTGTTCAGCCTGTAACCGATCATTACACAAACCAAGAATCCATTACTACTGACTAGCTTGTGTAATGCCTGTGATCTCCTCAGAGCATTCACATTACATTACTTCACCCTATGAGACACAGAATAGATCCGTTGGACTAAACCTTTCTCACACCAAGTCACAGTCACTCTCATATACATGTATGCAATCACACATACAGAAACTTTCAGTTCTATAAAAGTAATTATTCATACACATTTAAAATAAGTCAGACAGAGGCATTAAGGGGGGTTACAACCTAACTCATAGCCGTCTGGGCCTTTTCAAATGTAGCGTATGTGTATGTTCTCTATTATATGTATTTGTTGTATGACTGAACGTTATAGGATTAAGTTTTTGTAGTGATATTTGAAGAATAAGTGAATGTCACATTGGTAGGATTAGGATTTGTTAGTTATTGTAGTAATAGTATTTGTAGTTGGGTGTAAGGTGTATTATTGTATATGAGAAGGGTGAATGTAGTATGACTTTGTAAAGCGCTTAGAGAAATTCGTTTGATTAAGCGCTATATAAGAAACCATTATTATTATTATTATTAAACACAAACAAAGTCTACCATCATTTCTGGTCACTCCAACTTGCAGTCAACATCAGTCACGGTTGCATGTGGGGGCCAAAACTTCCCCCTCTACATTGTTTTGGGCTGATAGTATAATGCTGAGTCCTAACCCATAAAATATCAAAATGATTACCAACAAAAACAAATGTCACACATATATATGCAAACACACACACACACATGCACACACTGCCCTCATCACCAGAATGCACATCAAAATACTTGCACAGTCTTATCATCCAACTAACCAACTAATCATCAGGTTTACAAATTATTAAAAAAAAAACACCCCTAAACACTGTACACAGTAAGTACAGGTGTTTTAATGCTCCATTGTTCACGCACCTTGAATTGTCATCAGCTTACACACTGGTAATTACTTTTAATTATGCACTGTTAATTATCTGACTGCTTTTTTATGACAACTGGTCAATGTTCTCATGGCACTCTAATCATGGATCCTCTTTCCTTTGGATCTTTCACTATTCAGCTATGAAGCCCATGACCAATTCAGAGGACGCGTTTCTTTCATCCATGCTGTAGCAATTAATTTCTTCCAGAAATGTTTCATCCAACTGTCTAATCTAAAAGCTGCCATTTTCTGGACCAAAAAAAGTCCGTTCTCATTCCCTTCTTGAGCTTCGTTTAGTTCTCCAAACACCCTGGATGCATCAAGAGTGCAACGTAGGGAGACTTTGGCCTTTCTGATGATCATGGTGTCGTGTCAGAAGTTTTGGTTGCCTGCGTATAAAATTGTCAGACTTGTATGTGTTTGATACTGTAAAGACCGCAGTTTGTTGACCTCTGTGAAACCTTGTTGCCTTTGCAATGCGAAAACAACAACAAAATGATCGGCAGTGCATTCTGATCTGGCATACTTGCGCCAACACTTACAGAAACCTGGAATTCCAGCTTCCAGCATACCAACAAGCACCCATGATTATGATATTCCTAAGTTCTTTGCCATTCTGCTCCACATAAGCACACAAATATTCACGTTGTGCGTTCACAATCACACACAAACTTACACGCCACACAACACCATTTGTCGAATATTTGTCTCCAAACCGGGTAGATAAAGCCTTGAAGGACAGTCATATTGGGTCAAAGAAGTTGAAGCCAAGTGTTCCATCATTGTCTCACTAAAATGACAAGGCGATAGTTTTCTGTGATTAATGTCTGACCAGGTCATTCTGCAAATGTAATGCAATCCAGAGCACCCTATCAATGACTATTCAGCATCAGCTGTGACTGGTAACTGTACATTAATAAGCCCACACTTTCATATGACCTGGTCATCTCCAATCCCACTCTGTATCCTTGTCCAAGCAGTTGATACAGCACATTAACCCACAGGGTCAGTTTCAACTTGATGTACTCTGTCAGTCCGTGTAATCCAAACACACCTCACACCAGATCACTTGGGTCCTATTCACATGTGCCGTGTCTGGGCCAGTCAGAACAGAAAGCACTTCCACCTCTTGACAGGAACTGATTCAAGCAGTATTCTCCAAGTCCAGCCACACACTCTAGAACATATTCATATCAGTCGGTCATTTTTTGCACAATATATGTTCACACCAGCCAGCTTTCCTGTATAGCCAGGCATCCATTCTGTGTAACCAGCCTGCCATTCCTTGCCTAACCAGCCAGCCATTCTGCATCATAGTACCTAACCAGCCAGCCATTCTACATCATAGTACTTAACCAGCCAGCCATTCTGCATCATAGTACCTAACCAGCCAGCCATTCTGCATCATAGTGCCTAACCAGCCAGTCATTCTACATCATAGTACTTACTTAACCAGCCAGCCATTCTGCATCATAGTACCTAACCAGCCAGCCATTCTACATCATAGTACTTAACCAGCCAGCCATTCTGCATCATAGTGCCTAACCAGCCAGTCATTCTACATCATAGTACTTACTTAACCAGCCAGCCATTCTGCATCATAGTACCTAACCAGCCAGCCATTCTACATCATAGTACTTAACCAGCCAGCCATTCTGCATCATAGTACCTAACCAGCCAGCCATTCTACATCATAGTACTTAACAAACCAGCCATTCTGCATCACAGTACCTAGCCAGCCATTCTACATCATAGTACCTAACCAGCCAGCCATTCTACAACATAGTACCTAACCAGCCAGCTATTCTACATCACAGTACTTAACCAGTCATTCTGTAAAACAAGCCAGGCATTCTTTGATTCTCTATGCAGCCAGCCACAGTGGTCAGCAGTATTGTCCACTGACCAGTGTACCAGCATTTGGTTGCATTTTAGCAGCAAACACCTGGTCATCCTGCAGCCAACAGCTTCATAAACCACTGGGTCAAATTACGCAACACCAGCGTCAGATCAAGCAGAGAACATTTACCATCAACACAGCACCATGCCTCAACCACAGAACTGACCCTTCCCTTTCTGTGTACTAAATGGACACAATCCAACAGTAAACACTCTGTGCACAGAAGGAGTTGACCTGTCAGTCTGTTGCAAGAAAAAAAATTACCTGGTTTTGTCTTCTTTCTCTTTCTCTCTTTTCAGGAGCAAACATTTTCAGCACAGTACACCATTAATATTCCTTCATACTTTTCACAGGTTCAACATCATTACTAATGGAACCAGAAATCGTCTTTTTCCTCATAACTGAATATTTCTGTATTGTCCATTCTTGTTATAAGCAACTGTCTTTATTTTCTCTTTTCTATTTGTATCCTTGTTTTTAAAGGCAGCAAATTTCAGAATTTCAAAGGTGAAAAAGTGCTGTGAAACTCTTGCGCCTCGCACATTTTCATGTCATTTCCAGACAGATATAGCTAAACCACCCCTGCAACTGACAGAAATGAACACATGCTGAAATGAGTAAAAACATGGAGACTGCAAATCTTTTCAGGCAACAAGAATAAAAACCCTTTCATGAAAAAAAACCGATCTCTTTGCCATCAACAATCATGCTCAGTATGGAGATTCCTTTATATTCAGATGGCTTTCACCTGATGAATACCCACTGTAATGACCTCTCTTTCCACAATGCATTCTGTTTTAGAAGTCAAAGCATGTAACACCTTCACAAACTATGCAGACCCAACTCAAGGATAACACCATGATAACATGTCCTGAAAGAATGTTTCAAACATTTTGTCATTTTACATAAATGGGAAAATTAACAAGTATGAAGCAGCTTGCAACACAACATAACGCGAATCTGATCAACAGGATAAACCCATGAAAGCAGCATGAAGTGCTGGGAATTTGAAAAGAATGGCATCATAATTGTCATGCATCCAATGAATCACAGAACAATCTGAACACCTGCCACACGGAATATGGAGAAACCTTGTTGACCCAAGTCCACACAATCTTTCACTTTGCTGTTCATGTTTAGAATGGCGCCACAAAACACCAGCCTCACACGAATCCACGGGTCCGGGGCATTTGTGAAATCAATAATACAATTGTAATAATCTGGGGCATTCCTGCGATTTATTATACAATAATCTGGGGCGCTCATGTGATTCACACTATTTATTCAATCAGCATATATATATATATATAGATATAATATCATTCATATAAAGATACGATAAATATAAAATGTTGCGTGCCTCTCTGCCAGAATTCTGGCCAGTCCCATAAAGTAGTAAAGAGCAGGCATCAGATAAACTGACCTGGGTCCAGGAAGATGCTGCTCATCAAAAGCAACCACTCCACAGTCTCTGCATCACCACAAGTATATATATCCACCAGTTTGTCCACAGATTCTCTCAGCGAGAGCCCTTCCTGGGAGTTCAAGACCAAAAAAAAAATGATAACAGTAATGAATAAACCTGGCTGACTCAGAGTTGCAGTTCCCCGAATGATTAGGCTCTAAGCCATGATGGATCAGTCCAAGCATTCACACACATAGAACTGCAAGCTTGTTGTTGTTGATTTGTTCAACTTCTTTCCACTCTGTAACCATATAACAGAAGACCATGGGTGTCTACTATGTACATGAGACACTGACACAGGCAGCAGAGGAGGTGGACGTGAGAATTCTCTGGCCAGAAAAGGAGACCTACCTCTTCATGTCACTGATAAAGTAAGAAGTCCCTGTCTCCTAACTGCTCTACTAACAAAACTTGGGAATCCTCTCTCTTCCTGTCTCTGAACAGGGGCCCTCCCAAGATCTCTGGCAAAGTGAGTGTCCCTACATGCCTCTGACTTAGAAAAAAAAAGCTCCCTCCTCATTCTCTAATACAGCAACAAGTCCTCTCCGTTCACATCTCACAATCCCCTCTCCTCATGTCTCTGATAAGGCAAAGGGTCCCCTCTATCCATCTCTGTGACAGTGAGTGCTCTCTCCTTATGTTTCTGATTTTATAAGGCAAAGGGTCCCCTCTATCCATCTCTATGACAGCGAGTCCTCTCTCCTTATGTTTCTGACAAAGCGTGCACTGAAGGAGTGCTCTCTCCTTATGTTTCTGACAAAGCGTGCACTGAAGGATTGCTCTCTCCTTATGTTTCTGACAAAGCATGCACTGAAGGAGTGCTCTCTCCTTACGTTTCTGACAAAGCATGCACTGAAGGAGTGCTCTCTCCTTACGTTTCTGACAAAGCATGCACTGAAGGAGTGCTCTCTCCTTACGTTTCTGACAAAGCATGCACTGAAGGAGTGCTCTCTCCTTACGTTTCTGACAAAGCATGCACTGAAGGAGTGCTCTCTCCTTACGTTTCTGACAAAGCATGCACTGAAGGAGTGCTCTCTCCTTACGTTTCTGACAAAGCATGCACTGAAGGAGTGCTCTCTCTTCATGTCCATCACCGGAGGCCCATTCTTCTGACATCTTTGACATGGCAAGGACTCCTTTCTCTTCATGTCTGTGACATCTTTGACATGGCAAGGACTCCTTTCTCTTCATGTCTGTGACATCTTTGACAAGGCAAGGACTCCTTTCTCTTCATGTCTGTGACATCTTTGACATGGCAAGGACTCCTTTCTCTTCATGTCTGTGACATCTTGGACATGGCAAGGACTCCTTTCTCTTCATGTCTGTGACATCTTTGACATGGCAAGGACTCCTTTCTCTTCATGTCTGTGACATCTTTGACAAGGTAAGGATTCCTTTCTCTTCATGTCTGTGACATCTTTGACATGGCAAAGGGGACTAGCTCTTTCTCTTCATGTCTGTGACATCTTTGACAGGTAAGGACTCCTTTCTCTTCATGTCTGTGACATCTTTGACATGGCAAGGACTCCTTTCTCTTCATGTCTGTGACATCTTTGACATGGCAAGGACTCCTTTCTCTTCATGTCTGTGACATCTTGGACATGGCAAGGACTCCTTTCTCTTCATGTCTGTGACATCTTTGACAAGGTAAGGACTCCTTTCTCTTCATGTCTGTGACATCTTTGACAAGGTAAGGATTCCTCTCTCTTCATGTCTGTGACATCTTTGATAAGGTAAGGATTCCTCTCTCTTCATGTCTGTGACATCTTTGATAAGGTAAGGACTCCTTTCTCTTCATGTCTGTGACATCTTTGACAAGGTAAGGACTCCTTTCTCTTCATGTCTGTGACATCTTTGACATGGCAAGGACTCTTTTCTCTTCATATCTGTGACATCTTTGACATGGCAAGGACTCCTCTCTCTTCTTGTCTGTGACAACTGGTCCTCTCTCAGGATGTGTACTCAAGCCAGGGCACAAATTTTACAAACTTTGTTTAAACTTTCAGACTCGTTTGGCCTAAAAATGTCTAAACTCAGTACATCCCAAAGGAGGCTCATTATGCACACTAAAATTGTGTACATGTAGCTATCTGCTTCAATCAATTAAAAGCAGACTTCACTTACCATGATGCTACCAGTACACAGTACTATTTCCTAGATATCTCCAAACAGCAGGTCTTTAAATCTGTGCTAGACACTGAATTCACCCGCAACAATCACAAAACAATTTTTCCTTTTCTTTTTTTGTTCAAGAGGACATTATCGCATACATGGAAACTTTTACGAGGTCAACTTTTACAAACATTTATAACTTTAAAAAAAGGTACTCCAGTATCTTCACATTTTTCCCAACTTTTATAAGTAAACCTCCCCCCCTCTCCTTGTGACTAGACAAGGAGTCCCTCTTACAATGTCAAGCTGAAGGGCAACGTAACGATTCCCCTCTCTGCATGTCTCAGACGAAGTGTCTTCTCTCCTTATTACATGGCAACAAGCCCTCTAAATCCACGTCTATGTCAAGCAGTCTTCTCTCATCATGACCAAGAAAGGAGTCCTCCATCCTCATGTCTATGAAAAGGAGTCTTCTCCCCTTATGACATGGCAAGGAGTCCTCTAACTTCTTGTCTACGACAAGGAATCTTCTCTCCAGATGATGAGGCGAAGAGTCCCCTATTCTCATGTCCATGACCAGGCAGGGGACACTCTGGTGAGGATGCTGAAGGCATCCCCCTTCCTTAGGTCTCTACAAGGGATTCCCCACTCCTCATGTCCATGATGAGGAGTCTCCTCTCATCGCATCAGTGAGGTGGAGTCCTATCTCTTCTCATGTCTTTGATGAATGGTCCTTTCTCATCCCATGTCTGTGACACAGGAGTTATGTCTCCTTGTGACAAGGCATGGAGTTTCTTCTACATCTCTCTGTGACAAGGAATCTTCTCTCATCATGGCTACATAGATGCCTATGAAGTAATCTCTCTCCCCATGTCTATGGCAAGGGGACTTCTCATGTCTATGATAAGGAGTCTTCTCTCCGCATGTCTCTGACTAAGGGGGACTTCTCATGTTTATGACAAGGAGCCTTCTCTCCTCATGCCTGTGATTAAGAGTCTTACCTGGTTTCTATGACTGTCTTCACTCTGACAAAGAGTCTTCTTTCTTTTTGTCTAGATGACAAGGAGTCCCCTCCCCTCCTCGTGTCTTTGACATACAAAGGGTCCCCTCTCATCAACTTTCTGATAAGGAAACCAGTCCTGCATGCTCTGATCTCTGAAAAGGTAAGGAGTCACCTTTCCTCATCCCTTGTATGATAGGAACATAATCCCCCCCCCCCCCCCCCCCCCCCTTGGTGTACCTGACAAGGGAGCCTCCTCTCCTCAGTCTCTGGCAAGTTAAGGACTCTCCTCTCCTCAGTCTACCTGACAGGGTAACTGACAGTCTCAGTCTACCTGACAGGGTAACTGACAGTCTCTCCTCAGTCTACCTGACAGGGTAACTGACAGTCTCTCCTCAATCTACCTGACAGGGTAACTGACAGTCTCTCCTCAGTCTACCTGACAGGGTAACTGACAGTCTCAGTCTACCTGACAGGGTAACTGAGTCTCCTCTCAGTCTACCTGACAGGGTAACTGACAGTCTCAGTCTACCTGCCAGGGTAACTGACAGTCTCTCCTCAGTCTACCTGACAGGGTAACCGACAGTCTCCTCTCCTCAGTCTACCTGACAGGGTAACTGACAGCCTCTGTCTGCCTGACAGGCTAACTGACAGTCTCCTCTCCTCAGTCTACCTGACAGGGTAACTGACAGTCTCTCCTCAGTCCACCTGACAGGGTAACTGACAGCCTCTGTCTGCCTGACAGGGTAACTGACAGTCTCCTCTCCTCAGTCCACCTGACAGGGTAACTGACAGTCTCTGTCTGCCTGACAGGCTAACTGACAGTCTCCTCTCCTCAGTCTACCTGACAGGGTAACTGACAGTCTCCTCTCCTCAGTCTACCTGACAGGGTAACTGACAGTCTCCTCTCCTCAGTCCACCTGACAGGGTAACTGACAGCCTCTGTCTGCCTGACAGGCTAACTGACAGTCTCCTCTCCTCAGTCCACCTGACAGGGTAACTGACAGCCTCTGTCTGCCTGACAGGCTAACTGACAGTCTCCTCTCCTCAGTCTACCTGACAGGGTAACTGACAGTCTCCTCTCCTCAGTCGCTACCTGACAGGGTAGCTGACAGCCTCTGTCTACCTGACAGTGTAACTGACAGCCTCAGTCTACCTGACAGGGTAACTGACAGTCTCCTCTCAGTCTACCTGACAGGGTAACTGACAGTCTCCTCTCAGTCTACCTGACAGGGAAACTGACAGCCTCAGTCTACCTGACAGGGTAACTGACAGCCTCAGTCTACCTGACAGGGTAACTGACAGTCTCCTCTCAGTCTACCCGACAGGGTAACTGACAGTCTCCTCTCAGTCTACCCGACAGGGTAACGGACAGCCTCAGTCTACCTGACAGGGTAACTGACAGTCTCCTCTCAGTCTACCTGACAGGGTAACGGACAGCCTCGGTCTACCTGACAGGGTAACTGACAGTCTCCTCTCAGTCTACCTGACGTGGTAACTGACAGTCTCCTCTCAGTCTACCTGACAGGGTAACGGACAGCCTCGGTCTACCAGACAGGGTAACTGACAAGTCTCCTCTCCTCAATCTCTACCTGACAAGGTTGAGTGGATGTCTCCTCTCCTCACTCTCTGACAGGGTAAGGAGTCCCCCATCGTATGTCCCAGGAAGGGGTCTTCACGCCTAACAAGAAGCCCGTGCCTCTCTCTCTCTCTGACAGTTACAACAGTACAAAGATGCAAGTGGAAGCGCCAGATAGAGTTGCAAGGTTGCCTGTTCTACGTCCATGGGTGGCAACAAGTTCAACAGGAACAAGAATAAATACTCTGTTCATTTGTCATGTGATTTGCAAAGGCCTGTGCACAGAATCATTTCCTACCCTATACTCCATCCCCCTCCATCACTCTCCTGTCATTCATGTCAATCAGCTAGCCTCTTATAACAATCGGTACGTACAATTCTTTTTTTCTCTAACTTTCTTAATTTGTAGATTCCCTTTACATTTTTGCTGATTCAAACACATCAACACATCAACGTTCAGAAATGAATACATGGGCATGCACTCCTTGATCTTTTCCTCTTTACAAATACGAACAATGCAAACCGAACACAGGTTTCGCCCCATGAACTTTGCACTTCCCAAAATTTCTGCAAAATGTGTGTTGGTTAAAAACATCTTTATAAAGTGAGCTGAAGTCCATGTCACTCCTCCAAACTACATTCATGCCAGTTCAGCAGTCTTATACAATTAGAGTTCCAGTGCTGGCGTTCCCATATTGAACAAAGAGAAGTGGGGGGAATGAAAACTCTAATGGCAGATCCCCATCCCCCTGCTCCCCAACACCAATGTCAGCCAGGACGCAGCAGCCTCTCTGCCACACAGCAGTCGGGTGGTGGTGTCAGCCAGCATGGAGTCCAACCCATGCTTAAGTCACCAGTGGGCAGCAGGGTGACACAGGCAGCAGAGACTGACACAATAGTGACATGCAGCAGGAAGAAGAGCCTGGAACAGGGATTCTTCAACAGCGATTACACACCCTCTAGATCTAGGACAAGTATGCCAGCCAGCAGCCACATCGGTCTCTGCGGGGACCTGTCTGTCAGTGTGTGCAGATGCTAGCATGCATGTACAGAGACAGAGGAAAGCATCCCAAGTGGGCACTGAAGATTCAAGCCATCACAGTTAAAATGCACATGGTTATAAAACAATTTCGGTCGTCAACAGCAGTCTCTCTACACTGCTGGACAAAGCCTGCTTTTAACATTCACTCCTGGTAATTCCACTCTCTTGCACAAAACACGCATTTGAAGCCCAGCGCACAGAGAGCCAGGAGAAAGGACCAGAGGCAAGGACGGGAATGGGCGACGGTCTGTCCTTGGAGGTGGGCAACACACCTGCAGCTTCTCCAGCATCAGTCTGACTCCTCTGCAGGCCGGTAGTCCAAGGAGTACACTGACTTACCTGACATGGTTTCCATGGAGCTTTCATTGCAGTCGGCGGCCTTGTGGTTGATGGATCCGCAGTTAAAACACCCTGTGTTGCGCTGCTTGACGGCCACGTTGCTGCCCTGCTGTCCGGCAGCAGCCAAGGCTCCCACCCCTCCCACAGTTGGCAGCTGTTGGGGGGCCGGCATGGAGCCACGGTTCCCCCCGTGTCCTGTCGCCAGACCAGGTTGGGACGGAGTTCCCTGATACAGCGTGTTGGCTGGCATCATGGGATACATAGCTGTGGAGGGATTCATCGAGGGGTAGGCCGGGTGGCTGTAGGGGAACATGTCTGATGTATAGCCGTTGGTCAGGACTCCGGATGATAGAGACTGGTTTGGCGCATAGTATCCGTGCATGGCAGGCACCGGGATGAGACCATTAGGATTTGGAGGCACAAAGACTTGAGGGTAGGGGTAGGGCAGGTGACCGTACTGACTGTGTGAAAACTGCGACCCCTGGGCACACACCTGACAGGCCTGCGAGGCCGGAGGGCTAGAGGCTGTGGCCACCGTCACACATCCACCTTGTAGAGGGGAGGACCTCAGAGACCCGTCTGTCACCAAAACACTGCCCCCACCCCCAACCGACTCACTGCCAGAATCTCTCTGGCCGTTTCCGTTGCCATGACTGGGAGAACGATGAATGCCTGTGACGGTGGTGGCTGATGAATGACTGGCGGTGACCATAGTGATGGGGTGTGATGCAGACACTGTCATGACAGAGGCAGAGCCTGGGAGGGAAGTCTGAACCGATCTGGCCACAGGGAAGTTCAACATGCCAGGCTGGGGGGGATGCACGGGGGGCAGGTGTGCCGACGCTATAGGGGCCCCCTGCCCCATTCCGTAGGGCATGTGATACAAAGGCATGCGCTGGGGAGTTCCACCCTCCATCTGTGAGGCGGTGCCCCCCGGCACCATAGGCGCCTGCAGGTTGACGAAGGAGATGACCGGGCTGCCCGGCTTGGGCTCGGCCGGCATGGTGATGAGGTTCTTGCTGTGCAGCACGCTCATGTTGGTGTGGGCTGGCTGGGGCTGCCCCGCCTTGAAGGGAGGCCGCACCGCCCCTGCCCCCGCCTGGATCAGCCCCGGGCGCTGCGGAAGCCCCGTAGACATGATGGGGATGGCCTCCGTCGTGTAGTTGTTGTTGGTGTTGTTGTTGCTGTTGGGCACCACCCCCATCATGCCCATCTCCCCCTTCGGGTCCACATACTGGCCCACCAGTCCCGGGGGGGCTGCGGCAGGCAGGTGAGTGGCCTGGTGGTAGTAGAAGGGCATCATGTTGGGAGGCATGGCCTGCAGTGGAGGCATGGGCTGTTTGACCGCCGTTTCGTCGGGTGGCGTCATCCGGGAGTTGGCCGAGGAGGGCCGGGGACTGCTGGAGCCCCCTCCTCCTCCACTCCCTGGAGACACCTTGACCTGTGCCGTCTTGCCCGGCTGGTGGTTCAGGCTCTTCACACCATCAGGGAGGTTCTCTCCTTTCTCTGAAAATCAACAGCAGACCAACTATTCCTACAAATGCTTCAAGATAATCTTTTAACCATATTTTCTCTCTCTCTCTCTTCACTAAAGTGAACATAATACAAACTGAAAAATTTGTAAAACTAAGCAACTAGTTTATAAGACTAACCAATCCTCATCTACCCCTGCAAGTACAAATTTTGTATAAGATTCTCGTAATTGAAGTAGTTTGATGTGCAGGGTCATTAACCTGCACTTTGAAAATCTGAATATCCACACTGTGGTCGCCCATCAAGTCACTGACACTTGTATCTGAATCCATTTCAAATACATCTAAGTGGTCTACACCAATGTCCCAGTCGCCATCCACTGAGTGGCACCTGGCCTGCTCAACTGCTCGGTCATGGACTGTTCTTTATCACCATCACTTATTGTTTTCGCTTTCACATTCATTACAAAGTGAAAAAATTATTTCCAACTTTTCTTTCACGCACACCACAAACTGAATAAATGATTCCTACATTTTCGCTTTGTTCCCAAGCACACTGCATACAACAACATCTGCAGAAGCCACAGAAACCAGCTCTCAACACGTTCTTAACATTCAATCTTTCTCCAAACTATCCAAATGGAATGAAACAGTGTCACCTTCAACCTATGGATTGATCTTTTGAGCAAAAAATGGTAGATGGGTGGATACAAGCCAACTAAAATTTACAACTGGAAACATGGGGTACTGTCTGGTTTTCTTAGTAGTACTTTAGAACGATCCACTAAACGATCATCAACAAAGTCAATTCTGGTAAAATATACAGTACCTGGACACATGCACTGTCAGAATATATTTACTGTCATTTTATACTGTTTGTTTGTATTGTTTGCTTTTCATTTTTCATCTTCCTGTGTTTGGGCTTTGATCCCCTGTTTCCATGTGGCCTTTTCTCCTCAGCAATCAATTCTGATTCTCTCTCACAACAGCGATGCCAAGGACTGTCCTTGTGCTGGGTGGCCAGCCCACAGGGAGCTGCCAATGTCAGGTTCCCATGAGGTCACTCACCAGAGTCAACCTTGTATTGCGGATGTGGTGGGTCTGGCTGTGTACTGGACATTACACTGAGAGGGATGTCCCTGACAGATCATGAAAAATGAGGAAACCAAAAAAAACAACAACAAAAACAAAGAAAAAAAGGTGTATACAAATTTCATATCAGTCACATAAATTACAACAATGGAAGGGAATAGTGTAACGTCTGAAATGGCACCAAATTCTCACTGTTCTGATCTTACTGAACACTGGATGCAAGATCCAAGCTCTGTCATGCTTGCACACTGCCCTCTTAGGTTATGCTGTGACCCTAACCTTTGAACTATGCTTTCGATTAAACTGTTAGTTATCTCTGTGTGCACCTGGTTCAACAAATACTGAACGCAATACTCAATGTCTATCATGGTTACAAACTTTTTCTTTAACAGCAGGTTATGACCTTGACCTTGTAGCCTTTAAGTGGCTTCCATGATCAATCAGCCGGAGTATCAGTATCGTGGCTGGACTTGACCTGACCTTAAATCTCTAAAAACTTCAGATTGTTGCCACACTAAGTTTGACAAAGGATGGAAGCTGGAATCAAGCTTTGTTGTCCTATACCTGACTTCTATGATTATGCCATGATATAACCCACCCTTGACTTACAACATCACGTCTGGTATGGTTTTACTAACAACAACCATCTGACTGACCTTTGTTTTCTTCTCCCATTTGCAGCAGATGAGAAACTGCATGAGCACACAAACACACTGAACCAATGTGACTACACTGACCAAATTTAAATACACTTGACTGAATTAATGTGACCTCGAATCAAGGGCTGAATCAAACTTCATTTTCTGCAAACCTTCAACGCTATTTATTCATTACTCCATCAAAACCAGTCAAATGTTTGTGAAACACTACAGTCCAGCCACGCACAGAAACAGTTGATCGTCAGTCCCCACCCAACACACACACGCATACACACACACGATGCATGCATGCACACACACACACGCATACGTACACTCAATGCACGCATGCACACACACACGCACACAATCTCTCCGAGTCTCTCTCTCAAAGGTGATTCCAATCACAAGCGTTACATTTTCCCAGTTTCAGTAAAAATCCACCTCACCTCTGTCCAGATCTTCGGACCCTTCAGAGCTGTCCTCGGTAGCGACAGCCCCTTTCGCAAGCAGTGCCCCCTGGATCTTGGCAGGCCCTGGACTGACAGGGGGGCTGGCCCCGCCCCCACCGGCCACTGTATCTGACATGGCCCCTGGAGTGTTGTCCATGATGCTGATCCCTGAGCGGGGGAGGCAGGGGGGATGGAGGGACGGAAGTGACCGTAGGAGGAAGGCAGCCACTGCATGGCGGAGGGGGAGGCGAGGCTGAAGGGGGCACACACCATGTTGTTGTCCACCAGACCGTTGATCAGCACCGACTTCTCACTGGTGATTAAGAAATCTTGCAGTTCACCACTCTTCACAATACTGCCATGCAACACACACACACAAATACAGAAGGCTGGGGAAGAGTGGTGGGCTAGGGGATAAGGAAGGGGATGGGAGGAGGAAGGAAGGGGGGACAGGCTTGGTAACAGAGCGAAAACTGAATGAAGGGAAGGGTGCGAGGACCGAGGAACAAGTATCTGAAATCAATCAATGCACAACATACCATGCTGAACACTTTTTGGCTAGACCGGTATCCTTTGTCACACTAGGACAGCTAGACCTGTATCCTTTGTCACACTAGGACAGAGACCTGTATCCTTTGTCACACTAGGACAGAGACCTGTATCCTATGTCACACTAGGACAGAGACCTTATCTTTTGTCACACTTGGACAGAGACCTGTATCCTTTGTCACACTAGGACAGAAACCTGTATCCTTTGTCACACTAGGACAGAGACCTGTATCCTTTGTCACACTAGGACAGAGTTGTATCCTTTGTCACACTAGGACAGAGACCTGCATCCTTTGTCATACTAGGACAGAGACCTGTATCCTTTGTCACATTAAGACAGAGACCTTATCTTTTGTCACACTACGACAGAGACCTGTATCCTTTGTCACACAAGGACGGAGACCTGTATCCTTTCACACTAGGCTGAGACCTGTATCCTTTCACACTCGGACAGTCTCTCAATCAAGTGCAAGAGTTTGTTCTTGCACTCCCTTTCTCCCTCGCCCGACACTTTGTGGTCTCACCAGACCAGGTCGCAGAAAGCACAATGCAAATTGATGAGTCACATGACTGGGACAATGAACTTACACTCAATACCGCAGTTCACTCTATGTTATTTATTCAATGCACTCTTAGGCATTCTGACTCCATTCCTCCAATGAACAACGACAAGCAGAATCATAAATGACACAAAATTTGAAAGCAATGGCTAATTCTTGATTGCTTTAGGTGTAGAAAAAAATAAGAAAAACCCAATCCAGAGATGGTGGGTTGCAAAACACATGCCCTTAGCATTTGCTCTGATTGGCTAATTATGTTCGCTGTGCCAGTGTCTCACCTGAACAACTGAGCATATTCAACTTCTCCTACTGAGTGAGTATTTACTCTTCTGCTCGTTTACCTAGATGGTCACACTTGCTGAGTGGCAAAAAGCAAGCAGGAAATGGAGATTTACGATTTTATAATCAAAGAACATCTTCAAGCAGGCGATGGCATTAAGGTCTCATCAACATTTATTATTCTGCCAAGTTTGCTTATGCAGGCACTTAAAACTGCCAAGCAAAAAGCTAACATGAAGATCTACTACTGGCACACACACACACGCATGCACGCATATGCGTACATACACATAACACAGTGATTACAAAGAATCACTTTGATACACATGCAAATCAAAAATGAAAAGAACTGCTAAAAGCACAGGTCTCTACCTACATATGGAAAAGACTGTGCATAACTCATACAATCCTCCATATACTACTTCCATCAGGAATACAAATATATAAACAAAGGTGACAAAAGGAGCTTGACAGACTATTTCTGACATGTCTCTAAACTAACAGACAAAATGTTCAATGTGGATCTGAATGATTTCACTCATACCAAAATATGCATGGAGGTATTTTAAAGCACAAGCCTTTGTTTTTTTTATTTTTGTTTCAATTTACTGTAGAAATACTTCATCAGTATAAATATAAAAGACGATTCTACTCATACCAATATAGGCTTGTCACGGTCGCTAAGCCGGACGGCCCTACCACCCTTACCCACGCCTATCACACACTAGGTCAGACAACACAGCACACTAACACAGTTTTACAATCACGCACGCTTCTTTATTTCACACACACTCCATGGCGCCACCACTCACGCACATCCACAACTGCACACAAGTATCCCAATTCCCGCTGACTCACCCTACTCTACTATAATGACCTGGAAGACCCTAACCTAACCTAAAACACCAGTTACAGTATATCACTGTGACCTGGGGACACAGCGATAGCCCGCACACGTGGTGACTAACTACTAGGGACAAGGATTTATCAAAGGGACTCTAATCTCTTAACGACTGCTACCACCCACACCTCTCCCCAGGACTCACCCTTCTCTTTTAACCCGGGACCACTACCAAACTGGTCGCTGCGTCCCTAAGGGAGGCAACGACAAGTACCCTACACTGTGCCGGCCACTACGTCCTAAAAGGAGGCAGTAGCTAACACCCCTAACCCTACTGCCTAACGCTACACCCCTTCTATCACAAACATGGGACAACCCATCCCGGCCCGGAAAGCTCCAGTCCTCGGCGCTGTACGTGGCCCCTCACAGGCTGACACCTCCCCGGAAGACTCTGCACCCCGGCGCTGACCGTGGCTCCTCCGCGGGCCGACACCCTCCCCGAAGACTCTGCACCCCGGCGCTGACCGTGGCTTCCCGCAGTCTGACTCCTCCCTGCGATGGGCACGACACCCAACGTACACACACCAGACGCCCTCTCGACGGGTCCGGGGCTCGTAGGACGCCTCCTCCTCTGAAGGCCCCGCCGGACACCAAGGGTGGAAAAGGCCTGGTGCAGCGCCCTCTCACAGGACGCCTAAACCGGGACGAGGAACCAGTGCCGGAGAACTCCCGGAAGAGTACCGGTAGCTGGAGGAGAGCTGCCCCACAGAAGACAGACGGCCTGGGTGGTCTCCCTCTCCCGGGAAAACAACAGGTACTGGAAAGCGCCGCTCACCTGCCGGCACGCGGCAGTAGACTGCGGTGATCTGGCCCCAGCCTCAGGACGGAACAGGATACCTGCTGACACAACTGGACATACAGACGATCAACCACACCAGTTCTGCAACTGGCTGACAGTGGCTGCCAACAAGGACGACACCGACTCAGCACAGGCCAAGGGCACCCAAACCCGACGAGGACCTGGCACTAACTATATGACTCGAAGTCACTCTTCAAAAACTAACGGCGCTGCCGCCGCACCTACAGGAGCACGTCCTCCGACGAACACCAGGGACCGAAGTGAAGCTACCCCAACACATTCCGCCCTGGTCGGAATCAAGCGAACTCTACTCACCACACAAAACAACGATTGGTCAGAGCAGTGTATCCCTCCGCAGAGCTGACACGCCTGACCAACGGACTAGTTGTTGCTCGTGCAACAACACAACAATTTACCACAACAACTCACAGACTTGACAACACAACAACTGCCGATATCCTGCCCCGCCTTCTCTGGTATAGAACCAAAGTAATATAAGGGTAACAATCGGGAACGAAACCAACCTCCTCCTACCACTCCCTCAATAAATGAAGACTGGAAGGCAAAAATACTGTATGTCCTACTTCACCTGCCCCCCTACCTAGCCTAACCTTACTACCTAGCCCCGAGGAACTTAGCCTAACCCCAACTAACTAAACCCCAGTCTTACCCCGCGCGCGCGCGTGCACACACACACACACACACACACACACACACACACACACACACACACACACACACACAAGCACGCATACATGCACGCTCTATATCTTGAATCCTCACCACTCTAACCACATGGACATACTGGTTTAGTACCGCCGATCGGTGACATACCCCCCTGCCTAAGTTTTAACTACAGGTTAAAACCAACAATAACTTCTCACTCGATCGGCGTTTTAGCCACACCCTACCTATGACAATCCAATTCTCTATCACTCATTCTGTCCTACTGTTACTTTTGATGCACTCCAAAACTTCCATCCCAACAGCATCAACTTTTAAATACATCAACAATCACAGGTTACATTAATCAACCTGGTCTAACGCTGCTTCACACTACCTTTACGCAGGCACTTATAGGCAGCCGTTACACTACGCACTACATATAAATTTCATAACTGAGGGGGCTCTGATTACGCACAACTGCTGTGTAACACGTGCTACAAATACCACACCCTCAGTAACACTTTGCTACGCCATTCCTTACCAAAGATAATAACACATGCATAGCTTCGACAATGTCAACCTCTCACGACACAGGTTAATGGAACCCTCAGGTTTCCTCTCTCTCTCTCTCTCTCTCTCTCTCTCTTCTCTCTTCAATCGACTCAAGAGTCTGCCGCCACATTGTCACTTCCAGACACTGCCTGCACCGTAAACTGGAATGCCTGCAGCTGCAGTGCCCACCTTGTGATCCTCCCACTAGTACTCTAGACCCCACAGCTATCTTCTTGGGTTTCGCCGTCAAGTCAAAATGCCGCTTGTACCTGCAAGCTGCCGTTGCCAAGTTCTCCTTTGCCAACTTGCACGTCTTAGCTATTTTGTTCCTTAGGTTGACGACGTACTCTGTAGCTGTGCAGAGCTCTTGCCTCTCGGGTTGCAACCACCGATCTCTCAGTATCTGCATGGGCCTGCGCATCAGTGGCATCCTTACAAGGGGAACTCTTGAGACTCTTCCCTTATCCACTGTACGCTGACACTGGACGCATGACTGGCAGTACCGACGAATGTCAGCATGCATGCCTGGCCAATAAAAATGGCGACCAACTCGCTCCTTGGTTCGGGTGGTACCTAAGTGACCAGACATGGGTACGTCGTGGCCTAGCTTCATCACCGTGGTCCGTAGTTCAGCTGGGACGCAGATCTGACTCGATACGTCCTTGGGACCCTCAAACCGCCTAACCAGTACACCAGACTTCCGCGCGTACTCAACTCGTCCAAACTTGGTGTGGAAGTGCGTCCCTGCTTCACACGCACTCCGAGCCTTCCTCAAGGTTTCATCCTCGTCCTGCATCTGAATTAACTGCCGGGTAGAGGTGTTCAGAATGCATTCCTCGACGGGCAGTGGTACAGGTTCTTGCTGCTCCCTGGCTCTCAGCGCGCGTGTCTGCACTGCCTCTACCAACGCCGGGTCTGCATATACAGGCACACGTGTCCAACCGGGATCTCCTACTCTCTTTGCGAAGTTTCCGATCAGGACTTCCTGCACAGGGCTATTCATGACCAAAACCTCCAACTTCCCTGCGATGAATGGCGACTTCAACTCTATTACCGCCACAGGTAACACAGACCTACATCTGGACTCGGCCAACACTACTGGGACTGTCTCTCCTGTGTACGCATCTGCCGGTACTAACCACTTGGCCACTACGGTGTGTCCGGCACCAGTGTCCCGTAATCCATTGGCCGGAGACCCGTTAACTTCTACAATGCACGCAGGCTCGTACCGCTGCTCAGCGCATGGGCGACACAACGTAGGGACTACTCGAGCTTGGGGCTGGTCACCACAATGAACAGCTCCAACACAATGGGGCTCAGCGCATTTCCTAGCGATGTGGCCTGGCTTCTTGCAGTTGAAACAGATTATGGTCGATCTTGGTCCTTCTGATCTCCTGTTCAGCTGCTGCAGTGCACCATCACTTTGTTGGGACCACTGTGTGGGCTGGCTCCCTGCTGTTTCACGCCTATTACCCAGGTTGGGCTGGTTAACTGTTCGGTCTTGCCTCGCCTTCCTCCCCAATCTGTTGGCCTCTGCCAAAACAGTAGCTTCTGTTGCAAGTTGTTCCACAGTTTTTGGGCATGTCTTCCGCACCTCAATCGTGAACTCTGGGGACAGCAGCTGATAAAACTGTTCTTGGAACAGCAGGTCCTTTACATCCTCTGCCACACTCTCATCCTTGCCCGCTGCCGCACACCAGAGGGAAAACCACCGCTTCATCCTTCCCAGCATCTGGCCGAAAGTCTCAGCAGCGTCCTTTTTGATGCTTCTGAACTTTTCCCGGTAGGCCTCAGCATCTAGCCTGAAGTGGCTTAACAGGGCGCCCTTTATCTGATCATAGTCGCCTAACTCATCCGCGCTTAACCGCATCACTGCTTCTCTAGCCTTTCCTCTCAGCAGAGACATCAGACGTGTGGGCCATGAGGTCTTGCTCCACTTGCACATCTGGGCTACACGCTCAAATTGGGCGATGAAAGCGTCCACGTCGTCGTTCTCTCCTAACGGCTCAAGGTGGACATGCTTCGTTTCCTCCACCTCAATCAAGCGTTTCCTATGCGCTGCTTCATCTAAGGCCTGTCTCTCTTGTATGATTAGCTCTCGCTCTCTTGCCTCTAACTCGGCTTCATCTCTTCGTCTCTTGAGATCTAACTCGGCTTGCCGTGCTTGAACTTCTATTTCCCTTATTGCCCTTTCTTCCTCCATCTTCTTCCTCTGCAGTTCCAGTTCCATCTGTCTCGCTGCTTTCTCGTCTTCATCCTTCCGCTTTAACCTTTCCCTCTCCTCTTCATCCTTCTGCTTTAACCTTTCCTTCTCCTCTTCGATCTTCTTCTGCTTCATTTCTAGCTCCCTCTGTCTATCAGCTTTCTCCTCTTCTATCTTCCTCTGCTGCATCTCTAGCTCCCTCTGCCTAACAGCCCTCTTCTCTTCATCCTTCATCTTCTGCCTCACTTTCTCCTCCATTCGGAGCTCCAATTCTGCTTCTCTCGCCGTCTTCTCATCCTCATTACGTACCGAGTCTGTGACGAACTTGGCGAGGTCTCCCCCAGCTAAACCCATCGCCGCTCCCAACTTGGCAAACTTTGCATAAGCCCCCGTCCCCTGTTCTTGATCCACCCCCGCATCCTGGTCACTAACCTTAGGTTTGGTATCCGCCGTAGGGGCCTGTGGATCCATGACACTATCGGGGTCGTACTGCGGATGGGCTCGGGTGTGTTTAGACATAGGGTACCCCTTCCACCACAGAGCTAGCAACGGACAGTATGCGATCTGAGCGCAACTGGAGGTTCCTGACTACGCACTGGCCCCTGAAGCAACTCAGCACAAGTACACAATACTCTCAATGAGTCACGCACCAAGCATAACTCCACCCACACTTGTGTACCTCATACATATACCCCATGGGCTCCAACCCATATAATACTACCAATGCACAGTCTGGTCACTAACTGAACCACGTGACACCGTTGTGTCCACCGTCCACTGTGCATGCGCACCAGTTACTCACAGTCACAGGCCTCACTGTCTCTGGTAGGCCACACCTACACGATCACAGTGCACTTGCACCCCTCAAGTCCAGGTGCACTCAGCATACCCTATGCCACAACCCTGCGCACCCTCGTGCTTCCCACACACAGTCACCTGGGCTTACACTGCCCTTAATCCCCACAGGATATCCGAGCACACAGTGTGCACAGTCACGGGCCGGGTACCACTCTACCTACTCACTGGGGTATACCATATGTAAGGGACACAAAAGACACCTGGTACCCTCCGGCACCTCACCTACACTGTACGGTGTAATCACTCACACTTCCAACAACCACTCAAAGTTTATTGACCATTCATACCTCACTCACTCGGTAGCGCCAACCCAATCACACCAACACAAGTGCCCTGCCCAATGCCAATGGAAACCTGCCTGAAGTGAGCAGGGACACTACGTACCACCTCCCAGGGTACTGGTACGCTCCCACCAACCTCCCACTTACATTTCACACAACATACACACCGTACACAACACCCCCCCTACCTCCCTTCTAGCTACCTATCACCTACCCAGAACCACCTAAGTACCCCGCATCTCCACCAAAGTGTCACGGTCGCTAAGCCGGACGGCCCTACCACCCTTACCCACGCCTATCACACACTAGGTCAGACAACACAGCACACTAACACAGTTTTACAATCACGCACGCTTCTTTATTTCACACACACTCCATGGCGCCACCACTCACGCACATCCACAACTGCACACAAGTATCCCAATTCCCGCTGACTCACCCTACTCTACTATAATGACCTGGAAGACCCTAACCTAACCTAAAACACCAGTTACAGTATATCACTGTGACCTGGGGACACAGCGATAGCCCGCACACGTGGTGACTAACTACTAGGGACAAGGATTTATCAAAGGGACTCTAATCTCTTAACGACTGCTACCACCCACACCTCTCCCCAGGACTCACCCTTCTCTTTTAACCCGGGACCACTACCAAACTGGTCGCTGCGTCCCTAAGGGAGGCAACGACAAGTACCCTACACTGTGCCGGCCACTACGTCCTAAAAGGAGGCAGTAGCTAACACCCCTAACCCTACTGCCTAACGCTACACCCCTTCTATCACAAACATGGGACAACCCATCCCGGCCCGGAAAGCTCCAGTCCTCGGCGCTGTACGTGGCCCCTCACAGGCTGACACCTCCCCGGAAGACTCTGCACCCCGGCGCTGACCGTGGCTCCTCCGCGGGCCGACACCCTCCCCGAAGACTCTGCACCCCGGCGCTGACCGTGGCTTCCCGCAGTCTGACTCCTCCCTGCGATGGGCACGACACCCAACGTACACACACCAGACGCCCTCTCGACGGGTCCGGGGCTCGTAGGACGCCTCCTCCTCTGAAGGCCCCGCCGGACACCAAGGGTGGAAAAGGCCTGGTGCAGCGCCCTCTCACAGGACGCCTAAACCGGGACGAGGAACCAGTGCCGGAGAACTCCCGGAAGAGTACCGGTAGCTGGAGGAGAGCTGCCCCACAGAAGACAGACGGCCTGGGTGGTCTCCCTCTCCCGGGAAAACAACAGGTACTGGAAAGCGCCGCTCACCTGCCGGCACGCGGCAGTAGACTGCGGTGATCTGGCCCCAGCCTCAGGACGGAACAGGATACCTGCTGACACAACTGGACATACAGACGATCAACCACACCAGTTCTGCAACTGGCTGACAGTGGCTGCCAACAAGGACGACACCGACTCAGCACAGGCCAAGGGCACCCAAACCCGACGAGGACCTGGCACTAACTATATGACTCGAAGTCACTCTTCAAAAACTAACGGCGCTGCCGCCGCACCTACAAGGAGCACGTCCTCCGACGAACACCAGGGACCGAAGTGAAGCTACCCCAACACATTCCGCCCTGGTCGGAATCAAGCGAACTCTACTCACCACACAAAACAACGATTGGTCAGAGCAGTGTATCCCTCCGCAGAGCTGACACGCCTGACCAACGGACTAGTTGTTGCTCGTGCAACAACACAACAATTTACCACAACAACTCACAGACTTGACAACACAACAACTGCCGATATCCTGCCCCGCCTTCTCTGGTATAGAACCAAAGTAATATAAGGGTAACAATCGGGAACGAAACCAACCTCCTCCTACCACTCCCTCAATAAATGAAGACTGGAAGGCAAAAATACTGTATGTCCTACTTCACCTGCCCCCCTACCTAGCCTAACCTTACTACCTAGCCCCGAGGAACTTACTAACCCCAACTAACTAAACCCCAGTCTTACCCCGCGCGCGCGCGTGCACACACACACACACACACACACACACACACACACACACACACACACACACACACACACAAGCACGCATACATGCACGCTCTATATCTTGAATCCTCACCACTCTAACCACATGGACATACTGGTTTAGTACCGCCGATCGGTGACAAGGCTTATAGGTATTTTAAAGCACAAGTCCTTTTGTTTGTTTTTTTTTTCATTAGCTTCAATTCATTGTATCAACACTTTATCGGTATAAAATATTTCACAGTTTATTTCAAAGCAAACCAAAACTTGGTAACGAAAATTGCTTAACGGCATGGAACCTTCCTGTGTGCAGGAGGCCCTGGCCATCGTTAACTCAATGCAGATGCAACTTTCTGCCACAACCGCGACTCGCTGTGACGCACTATTTTGGGTATTTTTACAAAAAATATACAGACAGAACCAAACCGAATACAACAATAATTATTATGTTTTTGAAAACTTCAAATCATGTTCTTTTAGAAAAAAAATACTAAAGTTCTGTGCTCGGTACACACTTCACTCACCACTGGTTTGAAAAGTGTAGGAAAACAGCTATCAGCAAAAACTTTTTCTCCACGTAGGTATGGATGAAAAATCAATATGATCATAACTGTAGTAAACACAATGTGTAGCAAACACATAAAACAATGTATCTTTCACACACACAGCTGTGTGCATGGTCCAGACTTCAAACAGAGTGCTGCTGTCACATATTTGAAGAAAAAATGCAAACATTTCATCATCATTTGGTATGTGCAACTCACCATCGGTACTCATATCCTCTCTGTCTGATTCAGCAAGTTCGGAAAACAGTTGGGAAAAGTTCGACAAGTTCGGAAAACACTTCCAGTTCTTCATTTGATCCTTCTTCCATTATTCTTTCAATTACTTCTTGAAATAAGATGTTTCTGTTCGCTACCACTCGCTGACGCTTCGGTGCCGACAACATGATGAACACGGGCAGCCAGAGTTATCTCCAGCTATCCCATAATATGAGCGAAAAAGTAGAATTAAACGCAAGATATACACCAAGGGAGAGTACCACCTAATTGAGGAAATCCTCAGCTTTCTGTAGATACCAAGATTGTTTCCCTTAGACCGCACAGCTACATGTGAAAATTCGAGTAAATCGTCGATCACTTGGCGGGCGACGCGTCAGTGCCAAGCACTCAACCTGTCGCCCGCCAGGTGATTGACGAGGCGCCAATGAGTTAAACTAAAAGGTCAGCTTGGGTCAAGCCAGTCTCGTCTGCCCTGGAAGGTGACTGGGAGCGGGGGGAAGCAAACCTCACAGCCGGACAGCCACAGGTGCACACCACTGACCTGTTGATCTGGTCCAGCTTGGAGCGTAGCAGGTGTTGGGCTTCCCGGGACACACCCAGCTTGTTCAGGTCATCACAGCTCAGGCCAGACAGCTGGCAACATGACATGACACCCATCATCATCCCTGGTACCATCACAGTGATTGTTTGGCTTGTAAAAATATGGAATGTGATACAAATGCCAACATGCTATCAGAAGCATGAACATATCATATGAGCTATCAGAATCGTCCTGCAAGTCTTCAAAGGTCAGTCTCCAGAACTGCCAACAATCATGATTTTGGTTTTCTTTCACCAGTCCCATCAATCACACACTCACACACACACACACACACACACACACGCACACACACACACACACACACACACACACATATACATACACACACGCACAACACACATACATACACACACACACATAAAATGAAACAATATTTTGTTTCAGAACTGTAACATCTGGTGGATGATTAGCAGAACCACTTGCGTGCATACGCGTGTTCACACTTGCACACGCATGCACACACACGAGTGCGCATGCGCTCACATACACACATCCCACATGTGTGCACACACACACTGCTCACCTGTTCCAGAGAGAGAGCCCCCAGGGCTGTGGCGTATTTCTCCAGACCCAAGCCTTTGAGCAGCTGTCCCACAGACTGAGTGGCTGGGTCTGGAGATGTTGAACGACTGCCAGTGGGGGAAGTGGTGGTGGAGGACATCTCCGAGCGGGAGGGGGACACAGGGGAGGGCTGCTGTTGTTGTTGAGAGTGCGGTGGTAGTGGTGGCTGGTGCTGGTGCACTGGCATGTGGGGCGATGGCATCAGCAGCGTTTGGCAAGCGTGGCTGCTCACACACACAACACACACACACATACGCAAGCACGCACGCACACACACACACCACACATACATCACACACACATACACACACCACAAACATACACACACATATTTTTGCATGTTTCCAGAGACTAGGTCTATGTCAAATGATCATGTTCCAAGCTAAGACACACTTTCCAAATAGGAGTAACTTACTTATATCAGTGGCTTTGTTCATCTGCCCATGGCACTGCATCACACTGATGCTCAACTGGTGCATAAAACTGTCAGCAGCATCAACGGTCTGACATCTGATCACAGTTTGTTTCAGCTTTCTATCGTCTTCCACATCAAAAGTTCTTGGAACCAATTGAAAAAAAAATTATGCTTGTAAGATCATCCATCTGATTTTCATGCAAAGCCTTGTCGCATTTCAAACGCAGTGTTGTTCATTGCCTCATAACACCAGTTCACACAAGTCATGTTTTGCCAAATGCCAGTTCACACAAGTCATGTTTTGCCAAATGCCAGTTCACACAAGTCATGTTTTGCCAAATGCCAGTTCACACAAGTCATGTTTTGCCAAATGCCAGTTCACAAAAGTCATGTTTTGCCAAATGCCAGTTCACAAAAGTCATGTTTTGCCAAATGCCAGTTCACACAAGTCATGTTTTGCCAAATGCCAGTTCACACAAGTCATGTTTTTGCCAAATGCCAGTTCACACAAGTCATGTTTTGCCAAATGCCAGTTCACAAAAGTCATGTTTTGCCAAATGCCAGTTCACAAAAGTCATGTTTTGCCAAATGCCAGTTCACAAAAGTCACGTTTTGCCAAATGCCAGTTCACAAAAGTCATGTTTTGCCAAATGCCAGTTCACACAAGTCATGTTTTGCCAAATGCCAGTTCACACAAGTCATGTTTTGCCAAATGCCAGTTCACAAAAGTCATGTTTTGCCAAATGCCAGTTCACAAAAGTCATGTTTTGCCAAATGCCAGTTCACACAAGCCCATGTTTTGCTAAATGCCAATTCATAAAAGTCATGTTTGCCAGTCTATAGCACATCAGCCAGAAACATGCGTATCATTTTCAAATACAAGTGTTCAATTTTTATCAAACACTGCAGAAACAAAATTGAGATAATGTTTGAAAATCATCATTATGAGCAAGACAGTTCTTTTCTAAGAGTTTTCATTTGAACGTTATATTAAATTTTGTTATGCAACATACATAAAATCAAAGGGGGTAAAATGAAACTCTGTAAACAGTTACATTAATAAGAGCAAGGAAAGTTTTACAGAAATATGAAGCATGAGTTTCACTCACTGGTGTGTTTCAACTGACCAGGTTAACTTGTCAGCCTTACTTTCACAGGACAGGCACTCAGTCCTGGTGCTTAACTATTACATGAAAATGTTCAAATCTAACTTCAGTTGAAGTTTTCAGCACAAAATTCAGATTTAATGAAGTTTTGGTACTGTGGCCTGAACACTTTCTCACAGTTGCTTTTCTTTCCTGTTCAGTCAGCAAATGACTATGTAGGCAGGACACTGAATGCAAAAAATGACTGACGTGACACATGACACACGACTGCTACCAACCTGGTAGGAAATCTAGGAGGAAAAAGGTAGAAGGAGTGTGGATGAGTCGGGGTGAAGACACGAGGTAGACGACCAGCAGCATCTGCACACACACCTTGACAGTCAACTCCTGCAGACAATGCATACACTGTGTCACGACCGCTCAACTCTGTCTACACTTCAAGGCCAGGTCTGTCTTCTTCAAACTACACTTGCTTCACAAATCCTACATGCACAAATCTCATGTGTAACGTACACTTCAAGTGCTGCATTCACATTTTTAACATATTTCCCAGAGTTCTCAACACCATCTGGACCCTGGATATGTTATCAATAGTATCTTTTAACAGGTACATTTGCACTTTACCAAAATAATCAGCACAGGCACATCTACACTTTACCACAATGATCAACACTGCATAATCCATGAACACAATGGCTCACACAATGTTTACACAATTTCCCAATGACTTAAAAGTTTAAGCTACAAAAACTCAGTCTGTATTTCTTTCTTGTTGGCTTCATCATCCTGGCCTTTCGCAGATGTTCACACTTTAAGGCATTCAAAATACCATCTACAAACATTTCATTATAAAAAAAAAGGCCATTCATCAAAACAAAAGTCTGAGAAGATGGAGGCAAATACAGCAGGGAACACCCCCAATACACTTTCCTCCAATTAGCAATAGAAACAGGCAGTGAATAGACCCATGAACTAAAACAACACATGGTCTGACAATACATGTGTGTCTGTGCCGGTGTACATATGTGAGTCTGTGCACACATGCATGTGTTTGTGTGCATAGGTGTCGGAGTCTGTATGTAAGTCTGTGTCTGCACACCTGCACATCTATGTACCTCATCACTAAATGTGTTCAACACCAAGTATAATCTCTGCATCAGTTTGAAGCGTACAAAGACCACAAACACTCCACTTCTAGTCAAGTATATGTTGATCTGAAATCTGTCCCTTCTCTTAACAGCGGACCCCCCCCCCCCCCCCAAACCCACTTTTCCTACTTCTCTCCCTTCCCACCGACATTCAACCCAACAAAGCTGAAATAATTCAAATGTCATGGTGGGTTGGATTCGGGGGGTGAGTCCAGGAGTTACCTACACCTCCCCTTCCTCCCGCTAAAGATTAAACACAAACAGGCATAAATTTATACATGAATTGTGAATAGACACTTGCTCTCTGCCAGAAGCAGTCTCCAATGCACCTCATAAATTTACGTTATCGTCAGTGTCGGAGACGTGGGGATGGGGGTGTGTGGGAAGGGTTGGAAGGGTGAAGGAGGTCTGATTTGTACTTGACCCAACCCTGGTGCCCATTAAACCATACACAATAGTTCACGCACTATCCCCAATCGCTTAGGCATGCCGTTTCCCAACGATACATCAATTTTTTCTGCCACTGATTCTCTGGGTCCCTCCCACAGTATTTTTCAACCTGAAAGTCAAGGTTTTAGCACGACAGACATTCTAAAAGTGAATGACAACCATCATCAAAAAGCAGCAGCTTTCAGACATGCAGCTCAAGTCAATCGCATTCTGAGTAAAGATCCATGCCACACCTGACTGCAGAAAGCAAGCATCTCTTCCTTTTAACAGCACACTCTTTTTCCACTACAGTGACCGACCAATCCAAGGTTATCTGAATGGAAGACACATGCTACAGATTTCATCAAAGAACATTTCATTCCTGCAAACACCTCACACAGCACGTCATTTCATTAGGCTCTCAGACAAGACTTGCCATTATCATACACTACAAGTTTGTCTTGTGCATCTTTCTCTGGCTCTCTGTTCAAGGCCATTCTACAGCGAAAGCAGACCTGTCTACCCTAAAATGGCTACCGGTGTATTTCTCAATTGAAATGAGCGCATTTTCCTAAAAATGTGTGTACACATCTACCAAATTTGTGAATTTTTGTACAAGCAGAAGATCCCTCCTGCTGTTCCAACGTCATCCAGACGCGAGTTTGTGCGCACGATGTGCAAGTTGTTACTCCTTGGTTGTAGCGCTCAAACACAATGGTTAAGAACTTCATTTTGAGATTTTTTATGTATTTTTTCCAGTTCGTCGCATTTATTGTATTTTCATCTAACATGTGTACAAAATACGGCGAAATCGTATTGGTAAACAGATGTGTGAAAGGTGGGCACCTCAGACAGATAAACAAAAAAAGTTGTGGATGGACAACTGACAGGGCTGGCCTTGTTCCACCCTCTCTGTCACACAGGATATATAAGTCAGTATGTGTGTCCCTGTCATTTAGTATGTGCATGTTAAATCAGCTGGATATTCAGACCCCCTCTACCACACAGGATATATAAGTCAGTATGTGTGTCCCTGTCATTTAGTCTGTGCATGTTAAATCAGCTGGATATTCAGACCCCCTCTACCACACAGGATATATAAGTCAGTATGTGTGTCCCTGTCATTTAGTCTGTGCATGTTAAATCAGCTGGATATTCAGACCTGGGAAGTTCACTTAACATTCTTCACTATCTACACACCAAAGTTCAGTGCTTAACAATTTCAAACTTATCAGTACTTTTGCAAAGAAAAAACCAACAACAAAGAGCAATGACAATCGAGAGGATGAAAAAGGCTCTAGTAAGCAGCTGTAGTTATCACCCTCCACTGCTGGCCATTCCCACAGCACAAAACTGAAAGTGGAACGGAAAGTACTGTTTCTAATAATGCACTGACAAGAACAAATTCTCTGTATCAAAACTGAAAGCAGAAATGAAAATTCATTACTACAAAAACTGTCAGTCGAGCCAGAAAGCACTGTTGCTGTGTGTTTAGGATGCACAAATGGTATGCCGAAATCTGTAGTTCTATTTCCATGTAAGATTTTTGGTTTTTATTTTTTAGCTGTTTTAAAAAAGTTAAGAGTTCTTTGATGTCTTTGCAAAACAATGCCTCTTTGATGTCTTTGCAAAACAATGCCAACAGGTATAAAAGAGCCAGTTCAGAACATGGGTTGCAAAGTTCCCTGGCTGCCCCAACACCCTTTTTTTATTGCAATGCCCACAAAGCAATGTTGATGAAGAAACAAAGAACAGTCAAGAAATGTAATGTCCTCTTTCTGGCCTACACTATACACTCTTAGCGATGGACACCAAGTATTCTTTCTGGCTTAAAGGGGCACAGAAGCAAGTGGCATCTCACATTCTCAGAATTATTCTTTCAACAGTGCTATCCACCTAACAGTTCCACGGAGGTAAACATAATCATAGTCAAGACAGTGGGTTGCACAGTGGACAAGAGTGCCTGTTAGCCAGTGTTTTTGTGCTGGAGTAACACACCAATGCCACCATCAGTTCCTCTACTGCAGACATGCCAATGTCAGAGGGCCAGCCTTCACGTCAAGACCAAGCGCTTTCCAGCATTTGCTTTCTTGTCACCTTACACAGGGGTCAAAGTCACTCAAAATCACTTGTAACATATGCAGTACTAAGTGAAGGTGGAGGCAGAGGAGCAAGAGACCAAGCGACAGTAACGTATGTTTTAAGTGGTAGCACACTATGGACCAAACGCTGGCAAGTTCTGGAGGCCGTGCTACCTCGGTGACCCGTGCGGCCACACGCACAAGGGAGACAAGCACAGGCTGATGAGAGCTCATGCAGATGGACAGCACACAGGGGGCTAGGACAGAGCTTCTTTCTCATCCATGCCCTACACTGATGGGTGCAGGAAGGCTGGGGGAGGCAAAGGCATGACAAAACAGCATGTACAACTGACCATTCAGCTGCGGGGTCAGGTAATACAGATGGGAGTTACGAAAACTCATGGACTTCATCTGCACTGGAACCGTGTTCACCACTTCCTCTTCTGAAAACGGGTGAGGTCAAATAAAACAAACAACACAACAAACAAACAAACCACACATCAAGTCCACCATTTCCCTTGGTGCCAGGCAACCATCTTTCTCATCATATTTTCCTTTACCACATTCAGACATTTTAGCGTAGTCTGATGGATTCTTTTATCCAATTTTATTTTCCTCTACCAGTGTCAAACTCCTTTGCTTGTTGTGAAGGATTCCTACTTTCTTGAGAAGCATCAACGACAATGAGCAGTTTAAGAGTATTAATGCATGCACAACCTATGTCCATTACGAATCGTAATCAGTAACACAGAAAAGAAATAAGATTCCCATCAACTGCTTTTCCTCCTGAAGAACAGTTGAAAATTCTGATTCACTAAAAAAAAAGAAAAGAAAAAGAAAAAAAAGATTCCTACATCCTATAACCATTAGCCAAGCTGAGTGCAGACAGACTGAGGCTAAAGAGACGTCAACTGGACTGACAGCATCATCTGTACTGCTCTCAGCTGCTTGTGGCAGTACACTTTGTCAGGAAGAAGTCCTAACACATCCTGTCAGGCTTCCTACTTTTCTGAATGAAAGGCCAGACAGATCAGCAGAGGACTACTACAGCTGCAACTTCTTCACACAAATCAAATCACTATGAGCATCACACCTCATGACGTTCTCCTCCACTGCTGTCCAGCACCTTGGCTTGGTCTGAAGAATTCTTACATCCAACTCGTTCTCCTCCACTACAGCTGAACTCCTTTGCGTATCGTGAAGGATTCTTACCTCCTTATACTTTTGGAGCGCTCTCTACATGCAGACTGGGGCTAGACAAACATTCACCACCTCAGTGACCAAAGACTTGTCAGGAGGAGCTGTTACCACATCCTGTTAATAATACTGACTTCCCATGTGCTCACTGAAATACTTTAAGGATCCACTGACAACTACTCAAAATAAACACAATCACTACCAACCATTGTTTTTACTTGGTCAAATACTGACATAATTATGTTTTTTGACCAAAAAAACTTTATGACAAAAAAAAAAGATTATCTAAAAATAAACACAATCATTATCAACTATTGCTTACGCTTGCTCAAATACCGACATTTTTTTTTCTACAAAAAAAAAAAAGACATTTAAATGATAACGTATGACCATTTTCTTTAATTACTTTTAATGCTACTTCTTTCAAACGAAACCATTAAAACAACAAAAACAAAACAAAAAACACATTCCTCAACGTATTTGGCATTTTCAAAGCTGGCATAATAGATACAGTGCCTCTAAGCAGCATTTCTATATGGGGATGTTGTACCATGTTGGCTTCAAACCGTCTGTGCGCATTCGCATACAATTAAGTACAAGTAATCTTTGGTACACCCTTTGGGTCAGAAGTGAACTTTCCAAGCCTGAACACTTCCCAAATTAGAGACACTTCTATAAACTCAACCACTGGGCCACACAAAACCGATAGTCAGACCAGAGGCAGAGAACGGGAGGCTGTGGGATCAACATCCCAACATGACTGTATAGGCCACTGCCGTGCACAGCATAGCTCTAGGCGAAGAGGCCTCTGGTAGATGCCACCTCAAAGTCTCTGTCCTCTCTCTCACACACACACACTCTTACTGTCTCTCTCAACCAGTCTTGGCACAGACATCTTTACAGTTTCTGTGTTTGTGGGATACCCCACCCCTTTCATTCCTTCCCTCTGATTATCAGCATAGTCTCTGGCAGTGTTATGGATATAGATGAACAGACAGAAAAAGACTGAGCAGATCGGGGGGGGGGGGGAGGGAGAGGGTGGCAGCGAAGAGGGGTTATGGACTGTGTGAAGCCGGGTTAAAATGCTAGTATAACCATAACTGAAGAATGAGAGAAGAAGGGCCTAAATGTGGGAGAGAAAACGACTGGCAAGAGAGATACCCAGAGAGAGGGGGGAACACGGAGCAACAGACAAAAGTGAGAGCTTGTCAGGTGATGATGATGATCACGTCCTCGCTGAACGCCAACACTCACCATCAGGTGGGTGGTAGGATAGTGGGGGAGCAACAACGGGAAGTGGGGGAGCTTGACGTATCACCACACCTCGGAAAAACTGGCACACATGTTCGTTTTCTAGGATATGGCTTGGCACACTGGTAAGAATCCTGCAGCAGATGAAATGGAGAACCAAAATAGTCATTTATTCCATGGCATGGAAAAGAAAGGCTTAAAGTGTTTACAGTATCCAAATAACGAATCAAAACCATCAAAAGACAAGCACATCATAAAATAATTCCTTTTATGATACAGACTTAAGGCTATGGACAGCACAAACTGCTTTAAGATACAGACTTAAAGCTATGGACAGCACAAACTGCTTTAAGATACAGACTTAAAGCTATGGACAGCACAAACTGCTTTAAGACACAGACTTACGGCCATGGACAGCACAAACTGCTTTAAGATACAGACTTAAAGCTATGGACAGCACAAACTGCTTTAAGACACAGACTTACGGCCATGGACAGCACAAACTGCTTTAAGATACAGACTTAAAGCTATGGACAGCACAAACTGCTTTAAGACACAGACTTACGGCCATGGACAGCACAAACTGCTTTAAGATACAGACTTAAAGCTATGGACAGCACAAACTGCTTTAAGATACAGACTTACGGCCATGGACAGCACAAACTGCTTTAAGATACAGACTTAAGGCTATGGACAGCGCAAACTGCTTTAAGATACAGACTTAAAGCTATGGACAGCGCAAACCGCTTTAAGATACAGACTTAAGGCTATGGACAGCGCAAACCGCTTTAAGATACAGACTTAAGGCTATGGACAGCACAAACTCTTTTCAGCTGCTTTCACTTCAATGAAACTTAAGTGACATCATCTTTTTTACACAGAAACTTTTAACTGCAATTAGCATTGAATACATGAAACTTCTTCTTTTTAACACAGCATAAATGAAATTTCAGCTCGATAAGGCAATCATTACAAAATCATGAGTCTTGGGCCCATTTCTCTTGTTGGGACCAGTCTGGCAGTTACCATGCTAGTGTCAACTTGCTGTTCTGTCACAGACACACAGTTCAGTTCCACCAGCTGTGACTGCCCATGGCCACACCTGTCACTCCTTGATAACATTGCCCTTCCCAGTGATGACTGACAGCAGAAACTGATAATATCCAACAGAGGGAGACGGAACCTAGTGTCTTCCACAGGTATGTCAGTAGGTGAACATGGTGTGTTCATGCCATGTGTTGCATGCACAGACATGTGTAAGTGCCTGTGTATTCTCTGTGCTTATATGTGTGCATGTGCTGCATTTCTTCATGTGCATGAACTTCTTCTTGTACAGTTGTTGTTGTTGTTCCCTGGCTAAAAGACTCCAGGGATCATATGAACAGCCGAAGTACTTGAACACTATGGTACAAGTGCATCAGCTGGGGATGAGAACATTACGTGTGTGACCGTGTTTTGATTACCCCGCCACACTCCGACTTTGGGGGATTTTGGAGACTGATAATGTTATGCTAGGAGCTTGTCACAACTGAAGACAATCCCCACATAACTACGCAGAGCATAACAACATTTTGATGTAGCCTTGGTGTTCTAGCCTATGTCAATTGGCCTGACACAGCCTTAAGCCAAGGCGATTCTTGTACAGTTGATTTTTACCCACTTCTATCAGTTCATTTTCTTGTACATTTTATTTTTAACCCGTTTCTGTCTGAAGCAACCATTTCTAAGATTGTAAGGTGAAAGCCCTAGGTGGTTTTCAGCTCCCTGATCTGAGCCTTTACCTGGCTGGTTCCCATCATTAAATGCTTTTTTGGTTTTTTTCATAATCTGCTCTTTACTGAAAGTTTATATATGACTGGACTCTAACAAATTTTCAACAACAACAAAAATGATGCAAAAAATTAACCTATTCAAACAAAATGAAAGCAACACTATTTCTTGAAAGTGAAAGTTTGCCAGTAAAAATGACATTGTCCTGTCAACAGTTGTCACTGACTATGTCAATCATTTTGAGTGATTTTTAATGCATGACATATGCTGATCAAATGCAGACAAATAACTTTTCTTTCATTAAGAACACATACATTCTCCATCTAAGCTCTTGATCCAATTCTATGAACTGAGTCTGTCGCAAAAAAAAGTTAATTTTTATTTCAGTATTAATCATAGTCTGCACATTACTTCAGCTTCACAGACTGCAGCAAAATAAGCAAACTATTGCAAAATAAATGAATAAATCAATGATAATAAAAAATATATATATCACTGCATTAAAATGTACCCCTTAGTGATGCCACTACTTTGATTTCACCACTTTAACAGTTGGTGGTTTTTTTTCCATTTTAACTAACTATATTATTACAACAATAGAGTTAATAAAATGCAGACTCTTGAACAATACAAAATTCACATCTAAAATAGATGTTCAAAGTTTACTTTGTCTATTATTTTAACCTGTAACTGTATTAAACACAAAAACAACGGTCAGACAGATTCCCCCAATTGATTTACATGATCTAGATTGGCATCTCTGATCACTGAGATTAGAAACCTGGCCAAGTTATCACTGTTTATTGCCAAAAATAACTGTAAACAATTTCTAAATTTCAATCTAAAATGTCCAATGGAATGAACACAATAATACTGCCTTCTTCAGTGTTTCCAAATAAATCTTTGTCAGATGGTTATCTATTTGGATTGAAACCGCTTTGTCTTGAACTTTCTGTTGGCGCTAACCAATATCAACCTGACTAAATCAGCTTCATCAATATCAATCAACAACACTGACAATAAACAAATTCATGCTGAACAATTAAGTAGTGGGGGAAAAGAAGTGCAGGTTAACAATTCTTCCATCATTATAATAATGACTTGGCAAAGACTTGAAATTTGAAAAAAAAAAAAATTGAAGAAAATGGGGAAATATATGTTATAAATGTGAAAACCCTTTACTAGCTGTATGAGGGAACCATCACAATCCCTCTTGAAGGCAGATTTATAGGTATTGCCTGCTCCTAGGCCTTTCGTCCGCTGGATCGGACTCATCAGGGAGACACGGCTGATTGTGTCTGTGCTCTTGGTGTCAAATAGCGACACACCACAGTCCGTAATTCTGTGGTATTCTCACCACCAAGGGTTCAAAAAAGAATCCAACAGCACCCCCAAAGCAGCCAGCGAAAGGTAAAAAAATAAAACAAAATGAAAGTGTGGAGAGGAAAAAAGGTGCTGAAAAACTGAAAACATTATATAAACAGTATAAAATGTAGGGGACAATCTTTGAGCATATGCTTGAGGATCCATTTAAGGATGCAAGGGAGATCAAAAGATATGGAACAGTCTGAGTGGTCAGCTCTGCTGTTCAATAACTCAAGCATTGTCAGCGGCTAAGAATTGTGCAGAACAACCTTTACTTGGATCTCCTAGGAGATGCAATCGCCCACTGACTGACCAAACAATATAATGCTGAACAATTAAGTAGTGGGGGAAACAAGTGCAGGTTAACAATTCTTCCATCATTATAATAATGACTTGACAAAAATTTGAAAAAAAAAAAAAAAAAGAAAAAAGAAAAAAATTCATTTCTGCACAAAAGTAATCATAAAACACTCTTTTAAGTTCGTCACTTGTAACATTTCCAAATAAATCGGTTCATCCTATTAAATTCATGCCGGAACTGCAGTTGTCTCTCTGCTCAAAACTTTGCCATCTGCGATAAAAAAAACAAACAAACAAAAAATCACTAAAAGTTGATCAAACTGATTCTTGCTGGAAATGCAGGATCACTTCCTGTTGAAATGTTGCTGAATCATCACTGGTTCCAGGGATGTAATCCACTAAACTTTGTGATGGGTACACAACTTGTGCTTCTCATTTAAATAAGGCCACCCTTGTGCTACATGTACGAGCCTTTCCCAAATGATAGGAGGATTTCCATGCCTGCAGGTTTCTCTCGATGCCTAGGGTAGGCTCGGCACCGGCACATTTCCCCACTAATAAGGGTTAACTAATTCTACTGAACAAGACACAAATCTTCTCTTTTCACCAATTTATTTCACTGATACAGTTGCAATTATGTATCTCTTTAAGCTAATTTAGTATACGTAACATAAGCGTGTATATATACTAGTGTGTGCATGTGCCAGCATGCTTGTGAGTGTGGGTGCACGCATGCATATGACAGCGTATGTGTGCTTGGCATGCATACATGTACACTTACACAAAAGCATGTATGCATGCATGTGTGCTTGTGTAAGTATTGAACATACGCAAAGTAAGCATACATCTAAAGTAGTTTTCATATGTACTACAAACATGAGGGATTATTTGCGTACAAGTGTAGCTTTATTTCAATGGTGAGAATTTACAACCAAGTGAGCAATCGTGTTCAAATATGCATTTTGATTTCTCCTTCCATTAGACTTGACAGAATCAGAAACAAAATAACACAGCAAAGAGATTGCCCCCATTTGTATTTCATACCTTTAAAAGAAAAGACAAACCCCCAAACAATTACAAGGTATACAGAACACACACACAAACAAACCTACCTGAAATAATTGCTCAGCGTACGTATCTGCTCTGCTATGTGCTCTTCTCGACTGGAGTGTTGATGGGGACTACCAGCTGTAACAGAGCCATCTGTCAGTTACAGCCCTGATGTGGCCCCTTGCGGTCGGCTGGGCTATAAGCAACATTATCTTATCTGTCAGTTACACCTCTGTCACTGCACCCTGTCCAGTTCACATCATCTACAGCTGCTTACTCCAGTACCAGCATGACAAAAAAAAAATGACTGATTCGTTTTCATCTGCATCATTTTCAGAAACCCTGTCACCTGTTTGCCTCCCTCAAACTTTAATGCAACGCATTACCATCTCTCTCCTACACTTCCACAGACAATCAATGGAAGTTCTATTTAAGGCCTGAAAACAGGTTGTAACTAAAAGGGCTGAAAGAATTTTAGCGTTTGGAGAGGCTGGAAGGGTGTGGGTAGGGGTCCGCACTGGTCCCATTGTCAGGGTTAAGGGTCAGTACACCCGTGGGGGCGAGCAAGCAAAATCCCCACTCTGTAGAATTATACAGTTAAAGACCTCTAAACTGGCCTTCCTTGGAACTTGCTTTTTCATTTTGATAATAGATACCTACTGTCGTAAACATTTAGGAAACGATTCTTATAAATTCCCAGCAGTTTTTTTCAGCTCAAGACGTTTAAAAACAGATGAATTATGGTTTTGACATGGTTGAAACTGCCTGCATTTAACCCTTTCACTGCCCAGTGCAAGTCCAACCCTATGTGCCAGGAAACAGATTGCTATATAGTCGCTTGCTATGTTTACTTAAGTGTATCTTACAAACACTGATGGATACAGTAGATTGCTTTTAAGCAATCTCAAAGCATTCATTTAATTCCCTTCACTTGCTATGAGAAAGTTGGTTTGTTTACATCATGTCATCACCCTGAAAATTTTCCAGCCTACAGGCATACAGAATGCACTTTTCGGCCTGGAACATTTCCGGGCTGGAGCAGTAAAGGGGTTAAAGAAGGGATTCTCAGCCTTAAATTCGAATGTCACTGATTTTGCAAAGGCAGTTTATGCGGTGCACCATGTCAAATCATACTTCAATCAATTACCTGCCTTTCACTGGAGAAAGTGCATCAGCTGGATGACCCCAGGATCTGTAGCTGGGGAACCCATACAACCAGTAAGTTTTTTGTTTCCACTTAAATTTACAACGAATGAGTATGACTTAGACTTCGCCTTTCTTTAAAAGAAGAAAAAGCTGTGCAGAAGTATATTTATGGCTACTGTCGATTTTCAGTTCATGTTGTGTACAGCTCAGCTGATCCCAAAGGCCCACATCAGGGCTGTCTCTCCATCAGTTTCTCTCAACACACATATCAAACAGCAACAACAAAACAAAATCATATTTATGATTGTTATTTACATATTTCAAAAACAGGCTCTATAGCGTTAAAAACTTTCATAAAATCTCACATCAGCCATAAATGTTTCTCTCCTTCAATACTGATAGAGCGAATACAGAATATGCTTCTCTAGAACTGTGTAATCAACATGTTAAACATCCTGCTTTACAGCTCTAGTCATCTGCCTGCTCATAACCCAATAACATGAGATCCATCAAATGAAACCAAAAACAACCAAATGTTAAGTTCCTTTTTCACTGCTTTTGGAGGTTGGACTAAGAAAACCAAAGTACCTGGTAGGCTTGGTAACCTTCCATTGGGTGGTTTTTCTTCAGGGAACAGATCACTCATCTGAAACATTGGCAACACGTTAAACCACTTACGCAATACAAAATGTGCACATAAACCAACAGACAGAAATACAACACAAAAAAATCAACTGAAGAACAATATGGGCTCACTTTATTTACACAAATGTTGTAACCACACACACGCACGGCACGCACGCACGCACACACGCACGCACACACACATTTTCATTATATAAATAACTTTCTGATTTATAATATGGCACTGTTATGAGTGGGTCAGAACATCATGTATTCTTCACATTCTAAAGCAAAACAAAACAAAACAAAATTACCTGTTAACCATGACTGATCAGACCTATTAATTACACTGTCAACCTTTTGTTAATGATGTTCATCACGCTGCATAAAATCCTATCACTGATGCAGGACAGAATGAATATCTACCAAAGAAACAGGGCACACACCTGCCGGTGGAAATCCTGAATTTCTCTAAAACGCTTGCCCACTTCAGTGGCTTCCCCGTTGGACCAGGTTGCCTGTAAACAACACAAAATCTGTCTGAATACACAAACACCAACAAATTGAGTTACTGAATATTCTTTATGAAAGAAAGAAGCATTTATCTTTGCCCTAAAAGTATGTTTACAAAGTGAACTAACTTGCGTACATGCATATATCACAGTCACATACCAGCCAAATGGAGTGAATACTAAATCCCCCATTTTAAGGAAATAAGATGACCTTTTTTCTTTGCAGGAAAAGAAGTGAAGCAGTGAGTCGGAAAAGCAGATGTTAAGGTATAAAGTACCTGGGGCAACAAATGATACAGGCAGCCTCATCTTGAAACAGGATTATGAAAAAAAAAAAAAAAAACCCTCTTATTTGCTCATGTACTTACTACTGGAAGAAGAATGAGTACAAAAATTTTTTCTGGATTTTCTTGTTGCTGTTCTTTTGCACACAACTCAGATCCAAAGAAACACAGCAGACCACAATGTGGAGGACATGACTCACCACTATCTGGTACTCTGGACCCAGTTTCTTCTCCACCGTTTTCTTGGGCCCATGCACTTCAATGTGCTGCACGAACACTGCAGTCAACAGACACAAGCAGGCAGAACGAACCATTCAACATGATCAGAGGAAGCAAAATTTTCTGCAGGTTTATTTTTCATACAAATGGAGGAGGAATGGAAAGACAGTGCTTGTTATGACCCTGCTCAGTTGTTCAATACTTTTCACAAACATGTACTGGAACCTTAATCAAGCTAAGAAAAACAACTGCAGGTGAACAATCTTCAAAGAAGCCATGCCACACAAAAATACCATTTAAAAAAATGCTTCAAGCATCGGCTGACCCTTTAAAATTGAAAAAAAAAAAGTCACATAACTTGACTCTTTGATATTCCTCAGTGTGCATAACCACAAAAAGTCAAAGTTTGCTATACGTTTTCCTTAAAATGAGATACCTTTTATTTCTTGACACATCAGAACACAATTCACCAGTGACTGGATTCATGTTGCTTACACTTACAGCCAAACTGATGGTCACTTCAGGGCTGTCACTCTGTTGAAGTCAACTCTCAACATTGAAAAAGAAAAAAAACCCAGACAATGCACAGACACACAGACACACACACACACAAACTCACTGGAACAAATTCTCGAAAAACACACTGAAATGTCACTGAAAGTTTTACATCTTTCGCACGGCAAGCTAAAAGGGGAATACATGGGCCATGTGAACATCCCTAACTCCCCACCTTTCCTCGCAGGCTGTGGCAGTGGGGAATGTCTGTTACACAGAGCAGCTGGGTGGACTGGCATAGAGGAGGTATCTTCTGGAGGGTAGTGGGGTAGATGGTTGTCGGGGTACAGGTCCAGAGATGCCTCTCCTTCTTCTACCTTCTCCTGAAACACCACCAATACTATGAACATCAGCAAGTGTTGAAACACCTAGGTCATACCCATGTATTGGTAAAGAATTACAACTGCTTTCACAGTTGCAAAATCCTGGAAAATATGATTTAAAGCTAATACTAAATATATTTCTTTGGGCAGAACTACACTTATAATGTTAAAGAAATTTGCGAAACTCAGAATACTAAAATAATCATGACAATGTAAATCATGACTGTACTATTCAATTACAAGGTTCCTACACATATAAAAAAAAAACCCCAACCAATGGCTTTTATGCTCTCATAATAAGACAAGAGCTACATGCATAACAAAAACCTAGCCTAACAGGTAATTTACACATTTCACAACACTGCAAAATTTTATTAGTTAGAATGTTCACTTCCTTAGAAATGAAACTCAAGGTCAAGTCGCGTCTTTAAATCATGTAAAAAAAATTTTTCACTCTTTCCATTTCTGATAGTTTTAAACAAAATCGTAAGTGTAACACGAAACAAAGCACAGACACACCAGTTTGCAAAAGCACTTTTAACAACACCATACTAGACCAGGTATCAAAACATAAGAACGTGCAATCAGCTTTAAAAACTTGGAATAAGGCCTTGTGTATTCTTATGTCAAATCCCAACACTATACTACACACGTGGTTGTGGGAGCCCAACACTGTACTATACACGTGGTTGTGGGAGCCCAACACTATACTACACACGTGGTTGTGGGAGCCCAACACTATACTACACATGTGGGTGTGGGAGCCCAACACTATACTACACACGTGGTTGTGGGTGCCCAACACTATACTACACACGTGGTTGTGGGAGCCCAACACTATACTACACACGTGGTTGTGGGAGCCCAACACCACACACAATACTACACATGTGGTTGTGGGAGCTCAACACTATACTACACACATGGTTGTGGGAGCCATGCACTGCACTTGTTGCAAAAAGGAAGAAGAAATCATCCACACCTCCCCATTTATCCTTCTCCCTCTCTCACCACTGTGACCCAGTCTCGTATGTATGGCATCAGAAGCTGACAAATCATGCTTGACCATACCAGCAAAGTTCATTCTGACAGGTGAATGATCAGCTTTCAATCTATTTGGAATAAAACAAGTGACAAAATTTGTCTCCAGGACTAAGGAAGAATAGAATAGCATCACCTTGCTTTTTGCTAATTTCGGCTCTATACACACTCTGTTCACTGTATCGTGTATGGTGCAACTGGCAACAAGAAAAATGCCATTACAAAGTGCAGACAGACAGACGTCACAAACTGACAGCAGAGCTTGGACGTGGAATTTTTTTTATACTGATCAAAAATTTACACTTTTCAAACATGATGATGATAGATCTTTCTGATAAAAATGAACTTTATACACCCATTCAATCTCTCTCTCTCCATCCCTCTCTCTCCCTCACACACACACACACACACACACACACACACACACACACACACACACACACACACACATACACACACACACGTTAGTAATTTTACACATGTATACAATAATACATTGTCTTACACACACACACACACACACACACACACACACACACACACACACACACAGTGACACTTTTCGCTTGTAACAAAGTTCAAAGTGCATTCTTTGCCTAGTTTCAGATTTCCTGTGCTCATGCAACATTTGTTCATGAACTGTTTCACTGGCATGTTACATAACAATTGTCACATATCAAGCTGGTACACCAAGCGGTTTGGTCAGGGTTTGGTCAGGCTAACGCCAGGAAGGGAATCAGTCCCTCTCTCACTTGATCTTGTCAAGCATCAGAAACAGAAAAATGGTACATGTCCATGAAACCGCAGCTCATTCCAGGATAGGTAGGGCAAGCTTCCAGTGAAACTAAAACTACAATGGAAACAAGCCAATACGTAGGGCAAGCTTCCAGTGAAACTAAAACTACAATGGAAACAAACCAAGCACTGTCTCCTGGACTGGAGGACTACACCAGTTCCTTGTCTATTACCAACGTCATTTTCATACCCAGCAAAATCACTTTTTTGCTTTCAAGTTACCAATAACAGTTGGTCACTCTTTAAAGACACCCAAAAAATGACTGTAGCCATGACCTGAAGTCACTTCATTTCAAACTTTTGGATCTAGTTGCAAAGTGAGAGTCAGTAAGCAGCCGAAAGTGACAATTTCCAAAAAATCTCATGTCAGTTCTCTAGAAAAAAAAAAATCAGCACACAGCATTTAATTTGTGTTTATCAAACAAGTTTTTGTTTCAATGAGGACCCCAAGCCAGAGTTGATGACTGTAATGTCTTGACAGACACACAACAGACTGAAGATCTTGTGAAATGTCGATCTAGCTGATGTAAAGAAGGCTTTAGCTGCATTCCACTGAATCAGTGTGGTTCCTAATCCTATCATGTGTCATGAGTACATCTGCAACTTTGTAGTGAAAGGAAAGGGGAAACACGTCACAATCCTTCCATCAAATTGATGCAACTTTGGGCTTGAAGTTCTTCACAATCACTTTAGGCCTTCTGCTGCTAGCCTTGTTCATGTTGTCTAATTGCTCGCTGCAACCGGTAAGTGCTGTGGTAGGCCCCTACTTGGTAGGATGAACCGAGTATCACATAAAGCTGCAGGGCAGTGACGGGTAAAAATCTGTAGTGACTGAAAATTTTCAGCATTGGTTTTGGTGCCGACTAAAACTAAAAAAGTACTGAAACTGGTGTACATATCCATGCGTGTGCGTGTGCGTGTGTGTGTGTGTGTGTGTGTGCATGTGTTACTACTGTACATGATCCATCTCATTTATGGTTATTTACCAACCAATAGCTGGAATATGGACACACTGTATGCCAGTGAACTGGACATCTATATGTCAGTAAAATTGCGCAAAGCAAAAAAAAAAAAAAAAGACAAAAACCCACACCTTTCTACTCCATGTTCCTTAGAGAGAAATGTTCTTTAAACTCAATAATTCAATCACTGAGTAAAAAGTCTGTGTTGGCTGTTGTGTGTATGTTTGCATGTACATACTAAAGCACGTGCATGCATGCGTGCGTCCCTGTGCATGCAAATTCCTATCTCATTGACACACACACGAATATGCACATGCACAGGCATTGTGCTTGGTCAGTATCAAAATAATATGTGCACTCCCTTTAGTTTCATGAAATTGATCTTTTAAGAGTGTGTGTGTGTGTGTGTGTGTGTGTGTATGTGTGTGTGTGTGTGTGTGTGTGTGTGTGTGTGTGTGTGTGTTTATGTATATATGTGTGTGTGTTGTGTGTGTGTGTGTGTGTGTGTGTGTGTGTGTATGTGTGTGTGTGTGTGTGTGTGTGTGTGTGTGTGTGTGTGTGTGTGTGTGAAGCTGGAGAAAGAGAAGAAGATTGAGACTGAGAGTAACACAGAAATTTTATCTTGAGAATTCAGTCCAGGAAAGTGGAACCTCTATAATTTTTTTTTCTAATGTTTTCTTGTCTTTTCTCTTCGACTCTTCCAGACAAAGTAGGAAGCACTGTTTCCCCAAATGTATGCTAGAAGAATGAATTTTCTCTTGGCTTATGCCTTGCACCTATCTCTTGCTCTCTAACCTTCATCACATGAGTGCAAAGCATTCAGTTACCGAATAATGGCATTGCACTGCAAATAGAATCTTTTTTTCATCTCCTTGTCGCTAGGACAACTAAAAATTAACTTGAAATTTCAAACAATTTATTTGATTTTTGTTACTTTGTTATTGTTATGGTGACCAAACTTTGTTTTAATCCTAAATACTTCTCTTCTATGCCTTTCATAACTTTAGTTTTAATGAATTCAGTCAATATGGCATGTTCTTTGCATGGATTTTCTTCCCCATATGTACAGCTTCACATTTAAAAGCATTAAGATTATACACATTCCACATTTATGACATTAAGATTATACATATTCCACATTTATGACAATCTAACCAGACAAGGCGAATCTTGTAGTTTCATAAAATTTTGCATATCTTTTGTATTGGGATTACCTGCAAGTCTTTATGGAACTATTTATTGTTTGAGGCAAATTATTCATGAAATTTGAGAAAGGAGCAGGGCAAAGTATACTTCCCTGAGGTATTCCACTAAGAACATCAACACTCTCGCTGTCTCAGTACAAGCATCTCAAACTCTTACCAACCGCTTTGTTTTTTTATGTGGGTTTTTTTTTGTTGTTTTGTTTTGCTTTTTTTTAGTAGAATTTTTTTGTCCAAGCTAATACTTTACAATTCATTCCATACTACTATTGTCTGGTAAGCAATCTTTCATGAGGAATTGACTCAAATGCTTTTCTAAACTCTATGACAGTTAATCGAAAATTTAAAATCTTTTATCTAATGTTAAAGTTTGATGAAACAAGATCTGTGCTGGTGGATGTCACGTTAACAATCTACTTAGGAGTTCATTGTTGGCCATATCATCAACAATAGCACTTCCAATTATTGCTTCAGATATTTTGTAATTTACTGTGCACAGTCAAACTGACTGGTCCGTGATCTCTTCAATCACTCCTTCCGTCCTTGTACCTCTTTTAAATATACATCTTCCATTCCATAGGAACAGTTTCCATATCCACAGATTATTACCAAAAAATAATGCTTAATGGTAAGTTTTCACTTTTTCTTTTAAATTTCTGGTGGTATGTTATCAAGGCCTTGAGCTTTTACATTTAGCTCTCTCAATTTTGAGTCAGTTGCTTTAGGTGTAACTATAGTTACATCAGTCACTACTTTACCATCTCACCAGACAGCAGGAAGAATTTGCTGGTGGTAAATCTTCAGTTTTCTTTTGTTAACACACATGAAAAATATTCATTTAAAGTACTAGCTGCATCTGTATCTTTTAGAGCAGTATCTCCTCATGTCTGTTTTCATTTCGGTACTCAATTATGCATGTGTGTACAATATCTAATTAAGTTTTCCAGCAAATAAAACACATCTAAAACCACTTTGGGTTCAACTGACAATCTTTAGCTACATTTTTTTTCTGTCGCAGTTTCCTTACTGCGTCTGTTTCTTGCTTGTTTATGATGAAAACAGTCTTTATCTGAAGTAAAAATCCTTACTGGTTGTTCTTAATTGCAAACTTCAACTGTGGAAATGTTTTGCTCTACCACACAGTTTACAGACTTAGCTCTATTGATCTCTTGGGAAAAGTGGTCATGATGATGTATTGAAATGTAATCTGCATAGTAAAATCTCCCTTAAGAAGAATGCCTGAAATAAAATATTTTTGAAGACTATTTTACTTCCAGCTTTCCACTCACTCTTCTACATGTAAATTTCACTGTGCAGTATTCCAGTATCCCCCAGGGCATGTGCATAAATAAGAAGGCAGAAGTTCAACTCTGAGGCATAAAAATGTCACTATGTGAGTCATTGTGAATTATAATATTTTTATGTGCTGGCCTGTAGTGTTAACACAGTTAGAAAATCCAAGATAATATTGAAAATTCTTATTTGTCCTTGGGGACAGAAGATGGGGGGAGGAAAAAAAACCCCTTTCTGATAGTTGTAACCTAAATTTCTGCTTGCCCTTCTCGAGAAGAGACTCTAAGCTGCTACCAGCAGTGCAATGACAAGTCAGAAAATATTCAACAAGAGCATGTTCTGCACATGTGTGAAGAGGACTTGAGTGTTAGGCAAAAAACATGAGACAATTCGTTCTTCCACAACACTCACAGAAAGTGAATGGGAAAAAAAAAGTACCTCACTGTATGACAAACAAAAAATTAAAAGAAATGAAGAATACAACTGTAAGACTTCTACCGATCATACATTCCTGGACCGATTCAATAATTACAAAATCTCTTTACACTTCTCTATCCTACCATGTCCCCCACCCCTACCCAAACCCCCTCTTCATTACACAACTTCCAAGTAAATCCATTTATGTTTGAAAATCAGGGGAGCTGATCTTTCATTTTGACAATGACCAAGCACAATGCCTGCACGGCGCTGAACATTTTTGCCAACATGCTTTAAGTGAGACAGTGCTCTACTGGAGTTCCATTCTAAGAAAACTTGGTGGGAGAAGCAGGGGGGTGGGGGGGATGCAGGAGGAGGGATGGAAGAGGGTTAAAGAGTATGTGTAATTGAAAAGGGAGGCAGGAAATTGTGATCAGTTTACTGTCACTTTGAAGCAGACTGCTCCGCCACCTTTTCACTCATGATCACTAAAAAACTGGTCGCCTATCAGACAAGAGGAGAAAGCATTTCCACTTGTCCGACAGAAGGTTTAATCACTTTGGACAATTGGACAGGTAGTCTTTTAAGCCCCATTATTTGGAGTAGACACAACAGGTAAATTGCAGACTTAACTCCCTTCTCTGCCCATGAAGACTCTGCCCATGAAGAATACATGCATACACAGTTCATTTTGTAATTTCACACCTAAGTGGCTCCAAAAAGGAAAAAATAATACAGTAGAAATAGCCTGCAGCAGACAAAGAAGTTCTCTGGTAAGTCCACCTGAATCTTCAACTGCATTTGCTTTAATCAGTAAACCTACTGCTGACAATGTTAACACTGCAATAACATTTAGATGAAATTCCCATCTCAAACTTTTACAAAACTCTATAGACCATGGCCCTTCTCCTACCCATCCACTTTTGACCTTGATCTGAAATTTGAAAATGGCTTTAAAAACTAGTCAAAGGCTCATACTGAACCTCCAAATTTCATAGTCAGAGGAGACACTGGTATGCATCACTTCGCATTCCACAGATTTATTTTCTTGACCACCTACCCACCTGCCTTTCAAATCTATGTTCAGTTGTTGTTGCTCACTAACTTAGACACATTTCTGTCAATTTCCAAAAACTGTGCTTGAACTCTAATGGCCGAAGAGACTTTCATGTTAATCACTGTTGGTGAAATATAACACATAGTGCTTACAGTTTCCTCAAATCTGACTTTGTTTAAGTGTATCACATTCTTCAGTATTTAAAACTGGACTTATGCTGTTAAGGAACAGCATGACACCAAATTAGTTGATTCAACATTCATATCTTGTGATACAATACATTATCTGGAACATGGCTTTCTAATCAATTTGCTCTCCCTTCTGTCATGACAAGAATGCATGGTTTAAGATCCTTTCCTTAGGCAAAAATTCTTCTTTATTCATGAGACCATCAATTTTTTTAAAAAAATGTAAAAAAAAACTTATCTTGCTTTCACTGTTTACATTTACCTAACCTGTATTCTTGTTGATTACTTACATTATCTAGCTTGTTAGCAGCTTCAATACAACTGCAGCTGGCATAGACGATGGCAATGGCATGTTGATATTTGTGTCACACCCTTCCTTTCCACTTTCCCACAATGAATTAGTGAGCACTTCTGGCTTTATTTAAATGCGCCGATAAATGTACATAATAATCATACAATAGCGGATATGTCATGAGACAACAGACACTGAAATCTTGTAATCATATGGGGGGGCCGGAATAGCTCAGTTGGTAGAGCGCTGGACTCATAATCCAAGGGTTGCGGGTTCGAATCTCCGCCGGGCCGTTTCAGTACAGGGGGATTTTTCCCTCGGAGTTAATGTTAGTTTTGACTCCATTCCCCATACAGTCCTTCAAATGAGACTATAAACCGAGGTTCCATGTGTGAATGCACGCATAACATCTTGCACACACGTAAAATCCCATCACCAACTTTTGGAAGAGAAGGCCAGTTTGGCTGTTGGTATGGATGACACATTACACATAGCATGTACCTTCCCAGAAGATGGAGTATGGCTTCCTTAATGGCGGGATAAAAAAAAAAAACGGTCATACACACAAAACTCCACTCCCTTTCTTGGGTAGATTGGATCAAAACTTGCCTGTCCATATAGGGAGTGTCAACAGACCTGTGTATCAGCCTGCGTACGCAGAAGAAAAAGAAGTAATCATATGTATGGAAATGTCCATGAGTCTGAAAGATTGAGAGCGAATGGATTCAGGTTCAGGTTCAGGTTCAGGTTCATAGGGACAATTGCTTTCGCAATTTTAGCCAGAACTGGCTTTACATGTCCCTTCTATGTGTTATCTCGTCTTTGTACGGTTAGGTCTTTAACTCGCTCAAGTCTTCATTTATCATAGTCAAAATAAATAGTCTTCAATAATACACTATCATCGATAGAGCTTTTGAAAAGGTTAGTATTTTGTGCACGTTTAATGTTAGGGGTTAACTTATTCCAAAGATTTGTTACTCTGTTACTGAAAGAAAATTTCCTTAGGTTAGTGCGACAATATTCATGATAAATTTTATCCACACTATTTCTGGTAGTATCAACTCTTGACGCAGTAAAAAATTTTGATTTTGAACTGGATGTTCGTTTCCCATTCATTTCTCTGAGCTGGACAAATCTGCAACTCCCATGACTGACCTAATCTACGCCTTTGCTGCATCTGAAGCTCTTGAGGTTACCATAATATTAGTTAGTACCGACTAAAAATTCTGAAAAAACTCGCAAGCATACATAACAAAAATTAACCATTGTAATACATGAAGTAGACACCATCATTATTCCACTGTCGTGTCTTACCCTCATCACTTCTCGTTTGCGATCGTCCAGTGAACGCAGGTGATCGTGAAGGCGTAACTTCTGTTCAAACATGAACGCTGGATGATTTGCTGCTAGTGTCAACACTGTCAAAATTTCGTCTGCAACTCGACTGTCAGTACCTGGACCGAAACTGAAAACGGTGGTCAGTTTGCTCTCGATGATCTCGTAGATGACTTGTGCACATGCCGTGCTCGAAGACCGCATAAGGGCAAGTGTGACAAACACTTTAGCTCTCAACTTTTCGGGTTTCGTGATATTCTTGTATTTGAGAATTTCTGATTTCTTGTTCGCTGCTCCTTCATCGTTCCTGAGGTAATGGTAATCTTTCTTCCCGTAATGCTCAAGAACCGTGCCCACAAAACGAAGTTCCAGAGGCAGACACATATGTAACAGCGCGCACATGTATTCTATACGGTTTCGAGGACTCAAGTTTTTGAACCAACAGCATAAGTCTTCCTTGCACACCATCGTAACTTATGTAATCACGACCGCCGCTGTAACAAATGTAATAACATCAGATTTGGTTCATTCAGTAGCTCATGATAGTCGCCATGAAAATGCCTTGAAAACAGAAGAGCAATTTTACATCCGGGCTTTGCAAAAGGCAATCCAGTAATGGCCGCTCTGAGGCTAAATAAAACTACCGTGTACACAGTGATCTACACTTCACATAAAACTTTTTCTGTTTTGACACAATTTCTGAAGCACACTTCACCTCTCAGAAAAAATATAAACCTCCAAAACAGTCCATGACGATTATGTAGGGTTACTCGGCATTCCAGTCAAGCAAGGGGGACAACTACAGTGACATTTCGTACAATTGAAACAGAAAGCTGTCACCCAGGATCTGTTTGAAGCATACCAGTTTCACTATTCATAATTCAACACCATGCTTTCGTATCAACATTAACAAGTAATAAAAATAATCAATACCTAGACATCTAAAACGTCGTGAACGTTCACGTTTTTTTCATTTGTTTGTTTGTTGTTGTTTTTTAAATCAGAAAAGTCTCTAAAGTAAAAGTTATGTCCCTTAGTTGGATTTGCACACAAGGCTGTGCTTTCTTTCACTGATTTGGAACTGATCGCGCCGTCAAAAAACAAGAACCATCAAAATGTTGGTTGCTTCAAAACGGCGTTGAAAAAAAATCACATGTATAATTCCTTGCATACTGGTTTCCATTTCGCCGGATTCATTGACGATATCACTGCTTTTCGTGCATGATGCTGACTAAGCAGTTTGCCCCCTTTCCTGACCAAGCAGAAAGGCATACGTCAGCTCCGAACAGTTGTTCACTGTTGCACGTGCCAAATAAAATGCGTTCACGTGCACGCGCGCCGTGCGTGAGTGTGTGCGTGTGGGGGGGAGGGGGGGGAATGGGGTGGAGGTAGGGGGGAGGGGACAATCCCCCTTTAAGTAAAGAGCTTTTTACAACATATCAAATGTGCACATAAGCTGAGACTGAGATAATTCATCTGCCGTGTGTGTGTATGTGTGCGCGCGCTAGGGCGCATGTTTATTTCATAAAGAGTACAGTTTGGTATTGTGTAAAGGAAATTTTGTAGTGTGGTGCGGGTCGGAAGAAACTCTGGGGAGCTTGACAAGAAACAAGAAGCCGAGTCTCAGTTCAGTGAAGAAGACCCTTAGGCTTGAGGGACCGGGCTGCATTCGGGTCTTGACTGCTAGACTCGTGCCTGTCCCTTTGCCGTCGGATTTTTTTTCGACCCCTGGCGTTGCCTGGATTCGAACCAGCAACTTATGGATGGGTGGGTGTCTCAAGGGCGGCTATGGGACCAGGCAAGGTGATGCTGCTTGCAGCCCAGACGATCACAAAGGGCCACATCAGGCCTGTCACTGCGTTGAAGTCAACTCACAAGTCATTACAAAAATTTAAAAAAAAATTTAAAAAATCACACAACCCTTTAAAATACACCTTCTAGAAACACGTCGGGAATTTTGTTTTAAAAAATCTCTCTTCTGTAAAATCTTAGATCAGATGGGAAATGTTAATCTCATTCAGAGATTCAAAGATCACATCAGGTGGGACATCTCTGAACAAGGTTTTTATGGCGTGTGCTGTAAAATGTTTATGTCTCACATAACAATGTCCCAACACTCTAAAAGAATATGTTTCACTTTGCACTAGCGGTATGTGACATGGAATGCACCACGGAGCTTCTTCCCCCTTTAAAATATAAGCGTTGATTTATTCATTAATTGATTGATTGATTGATCGATCTTTAATACGCAAGAATAAAGGTTTTAGGCAGAGCCTAGTCTTACAATCTGTCCTTGTCATGCATACATTATTTCAACACATATTACGCATACTGACAATTCAACATAGCAACACTGTGATGTAATTCCATAATGACAAGGAGACTTCATAAACGTAATAAGGACATGGTGGGTAGTTAAACAGAAAGAAAGAAAAAACAAACAGACAAACAAAAGCACAGAGAGAGGTCGGGGAGGGAGGGAGAAAGAATGGTAGGTACGGGGAGGAGAAGAGGGATGGTAGACAGAGTGGGAGTAGGTTACATGTTTAGACGGTGAATTCAAATTATGGTTTAAAGAGGACTTTGCGAGTGGACGCTGATGATTTTAATCAAGTGATCAAATTATTGAGACAGAAAATTTCTATGTAAATGTTTCTTGAAAAGTGTTAACGTATTCGTATTTTGTAGACTCGGTGGAAGTGAGTTCCAGATATATGGTCCAGAGTAAGCTAGGCTTGTTTTGTATTGATCAATGCGTGGGTAGGGGAGAAGGAATTTTCTCGAGCCAGATCTGTTCTACTCGTAAAAAGGGCACTGATATAAAATGGCATTGTATCTGACGAGATTGTAAACATAAATAATGCCTTGTTGAATTCCAATTGCTTACTCAGAGGAAGTATGCTCAGTGCTTTTAGTTTTTCCTTTGTTGTTAAAGGTACGGCTGGAAGGAGTAGCTTTGCTGTACGTCTATGGAGATAATTCAGCCTCTTTTTGCGAACATCACTAAGCTTACTCCCGTCCCATACTGTTGAAAGGTCATTGATACGTGACATTATGTGTGCGTTGAAGAAATGTTTAGAAACAGCACTGTTGACGTAGCGCTTTAATGGAGACAACAGGGAATGTCTTGGGTTTTGTTGTTGTTGTTGTTGTTGTTGTTGTTGTTTTAGATTATCTTGCATACATTATTGAGATGAGTTTGTCATTTCAATTCTGTATCTATCGTTACCCCTTAAACACGATGCTCATCTACCTGTTCGGTAAAAAGTGCCATTCAACTGAAGTTTTAGGCAAAGAGGAGTCAGTTGGTGCTTTTGGCGGGTGGCTATAATCATAGATTTGGTTTTGACTAGGTGTGTGACCATTGAGTTTGAATTACACCAGTCTGACACGTCATTTAGATTTTCCTGGAGAGATGTTTTTATTGTCTGTATCAGTTTCAGTTTCATGAAGGAGGCGTCACTGCGTGCGGACTAGTCCATATACGCTACACCACATCCGCTAAGTTTTGAGACCACGCTACGCATGATTTGAAGCTTATGGATAAATGAATTAACAACAAAGATGAGACAATTGAAGAAGATAGTCTCGTGGCTACGACTCAGCGGATGTCTGACCTATGCATTAGCCCAACGCGCTGGTCAGACCTTGAATACCTACCTACCATTTTTTGTGTTTGTGTGTGTGTTTGTGTGTGTGTGTGTGTGTGTGTGTGTGTGTGTGTGTGTGTGTGTGTGTGTGTGTGTGTGTGTGTGTGTGTTATGACTTCGTGCGTGAATGTTCAGAAAATGACTTAGGAAGACCATCAATTACAGCATATAAGTGCACGCGTCGCGCATACACACATATACACATAACAATAAGAACAACAACTCCTCCCCCTCAAACACATCCCACGCACACACACACACACACACACACACACACACACACACACACACACACACACACATACACACACCCGCACGCACACACACAAACACACACACATGCACACATACACACACACTCTCTCACACACATTCACACACCAACGCTTCCACACACATGTCTGTGGACTCTCTAATTAACACGCTGGCATTACCCCACTGATGAACACACACACACACACACACACACACACACACACACACACACACACACACACACACACTCACTCACTCACTCACTCACTCTCTCCCACACACACTTACACACCAACGCTTGCACACTCATGGTGTCCATGGACGCTCTAATTAACATGCTGGCATCACCCCACTGATGAACACACACCAGAGCACACATGTCTACAGTATACGCTGGGGACCCTGAGAGATTCAAAGTCTTATCTCAGTTGACATGTATTTCATCTTTTGTATCTGTTATTGGAAAGGCCCAGTATGAGTTTGCCCCAATCTCCAGGAGTCTTCGAAATGTTGGCCTTGAAATTATTCCAATGTTTGGTTGGTTGGTGATGTTTCTTGCTCTTCCCTTAAGTCTGGATGTGCGGCCACTTCCTCTCTTGATGTTCAGATCTGAAAGATGGTCGATGGTATAGTGGCTTTGCTCTTGTTTTCTTAAGTGATTCTTCAGATTTCTTATCACATCAGATCGGCCAAGCAGTAATCCAGTTCTTATTGTTGCCTTGCCAGCCAGCGTGTCTGCTCTCTCGTTTCCTTTAACTCCAGCATGTCCAGGGCAGTACATCCATATGAATCTCTCCAATGGAAGGCTGTGCATCAGTTCATTCCAAGCAGGGCTTCCCATTCCACTTTTCACTTTCTGAAGTAGGTTCATGGAGTCAGTCAGTATCATGGCTTGTTGAGTTTGAAACTGGCTTTTAGATGTAAGCCAGTGGAGTGCTTGTGTCACTGCTTCTACCTCCATTGTTAGACTTGAAGTTGTTAAACTGTGCGCACCATTGTCTTCCTGAATAGTTCGGCCATTTTGCTTCACTGTGTATCCCCAGCCTGACTTACCGTTGGTGACAGAACCGTCAGTGTATATTAAAAGATCATCTTTTGTGCAAAGGTCTTCTACCAGCATCTGAATTTCTGCGTTGGTTTTGCCTTCTGGCCATTCTCGACAATGTCTTCCAAGTTCTGGAGCGATGGCAATTTGGTAGAGGTGCTTCAAGTGGTCTGGATATTTCTCCCATTCCTTGGTTTCTTTGACTTCTGCTAAATGGCGCACAAGCTGTATACTGTCTTCTGCCTGTCCCATCCATGATTTTCCACGTCCTAGCCGAGTGCCTTTTGTTTCCTTGACCGCCGCATGAAGTGGGTTTTGGGGATTTTCAAAGGCTCTGAAATATGCCTTCACCTGTTCCAGCTTGTGTCTTGTCTGCATTGAAGGAAGGTCGAGCAGGTATCGCATAGTTTGAACTGGTGTGTCCTTTGTGGTTCCCAGGATCAATCTCATTGCTTCATTTTGAATTCTTTCTAATTTGAGAAGGTTGCTGTTGGACGGTGTTGTGAGCCCTAATCCATAATCTATCACACTGAGTACAAGTGCGTGATACAGTCGGTAGAGATGGCACTGTTCAATGCCTTTAGCTGCCATTGCTTTCATGGCAGATAAGCCTTTTTTGCATTTAAGAACAATATTCTCAACATGCTTTCTAAAGGTTAGCATTCTGTCAAAGCCTACACCCAAATAGCCTAGGTTGTTAGTTGATTCAACTGGTATTCTATTGAAGGAAACTGGTGTGAGGGTACTTGTCCTGATGTCTTGTTGTTGAGAGTGCAGACTAATGTCTGGGCTTTTGTAGGGTTGATGGACGACCCAGTTTCTTAACACCACTGAGCAATGTTGTTCAATTGTTGCTGAACTGCTTTCGTGCTTTCTTCAGCATTCTTTGATGTTTTGTAGATCAGGCCGTCATCTGCAAATGTCATCACTCGAGCAATTCAGTTTCTGTTGAGGTCTGCTAGGCCTTTTGTGTAGACATTGTACAGAACAGGGGAAAGAGGAGAACCTTGAGGTAATCCCATAGAAAGTTTATGAGGTTCAGAAGTCGAATCTCCAAATCGTAGGATGACGGTTCGCTCCCGGAGTGCCGCTGCTATCCATCGTGTACGTGTCTTACTGACTCCATAGTCAAGCGAGAACTGGACTTTGTTGTATGCATCTTCCAGATCTATTGCAACAGCTAGTGTTTCTTCCATTCTTTGGAATCCTTCGTACACTTCATAGGCAAAAGCGGCCGCATTTTCCCATGTACTTTTACCTGTTCTGTAGCCTCCTTGATTTGATGGGAAGATTTGTCGACTTTCAAGATCTCTTGCGAGTTTTCTTGCTATGATTCGTTCCATGAGCTTTCCTGCTATATTTTGCATGTGAGTATGCAGTAGCCATTTAGCTGATGATGATCTTTTCCTGGCTTTGGTAAAGCTTTCAGGTAGCTGTGTTTCCAGTCTTCTGGTACATAGCCTTTATCAAAACTCCCCTGGTAGAGACTGAAGAGTTTGGCTCTCTCCTCTTCTGGGAGCTGTTTGATATCTGCATACCATACTTTGTCTGGTCCTGGAGCACTGTCCTTAGTGCATCTAGCTACTGCGTCATCCAGTTCAAATTCTGTGATTTCATCATCAATGCCAGTCTGAGCTAGGTGTTGGTTTAACTTTGTCAAATATTTCTTCCTTTCCTCCAGATTTCTTTGATCACTCTGTTCTATGAAACGTTTAAGTAGAGCCGACCCTTTCTACAAATTTGTCTTCAGTTTTATGATCCCATCAGCGTCTAAGATATCTGGGGTTGCGTTTGTTTTGTTTTTTCCTTCCATGCGACTATAGAATTGCCAGAACTGTGTCAGTTGTCTATAGATCACTACCATTCGTTTGGAGTGACGAGTCCTCAGCAAATAAATCTGTCGTGAGCTTTTCATCTGATATGGACAATGGTAAATCATTGATGAAGATGCAGAATAGGAGGGGGCCTAGTACTGAGCCTTGTGGGACTTCATGTCTGATAAAATCTGAGGGTTTGCCGTAAGCACCACATACTGAGTCCTATCGTTCAAGTATGATTGGAATAATGAGACTGTCGGGGCAGCCTTGGCTTAAGGCTGTGTCAGGCCAATTGACATAGGGTAGAACACCAAGGCTACATCAAAATGTTGTTATGCTCTGCATAGTTATGCGGAGATTGTGTTCAGTTGTAACAAGCTCCTAGCATAACATTATCAGTCTCAAAAATCCCCCGAAGTCGGAGTGTGGCTGCCCACGTGGCGGGGTAATCAAAAACGGTCACACACGTAATGTTATCATCCCCAGCTGATGCATGTGTATCATAGTGTTCAAGTGCGTCGGCTGTTCGGATGATCCCTGGAGTCTTTTAGCCAGGGTACGACGACAACAACAACAACAACAACAACAACAACAACAACGACAACAACAACAACAGACTGTCGAGGAATGGTCAAGTAGGTAGACAGTTTCTTAAAAAGAATGGAATGATGAGCAAGATCAAACGCCTTTTTAAAGTCAAGAAAGACAGCTCTGTCATTTGTAATTGGTTCATGTTTGAAAATCATGAGTCACACATTCGCGATAATGCTGTATGAGTAATTACATCGGAATCCAGATTGGAGTGGGTGAAATAGTTTGTTTTTCTCCATGAACTGAAATACGTGTGCGTGTATGTGTAAAGGGGTGAATGTAAAAGGAGTGGCCTGTAGGCAAACAGCACAAGACTTTCTTCTTTACGGAAGCCTTGGGAACATGGTGAAAACTCAGGTTTGGACGGATTTTGAACAGTTCGTTATTCGTCTGCGAGTGCCATTCCTCTTGTCAGTGGTCTTTGACGTGAGCCTGGGCCTCGAGTTTCAGATCAATGTGCGCAACTCTTTCCTTGTGGCACTCTTGGCAACTTGATCAACCAACTCGTTCCAACGAATGTCCACATGGCTGGGAACCCAGGCAAAAACTATATTGTCTCCATCTGATTTCAGACTATGGGACACCTGTGTTTTAGTACTGAGTACACTGATGCGGTAAAGTAGCAGCGGTAAAAGAAAAAAAAAAAGGAATTAAAGAAAAAGTGGAAAAATTGGAGGTCGGATGACAAGAAATAAACAAACAAATAATTAGATAAATAAATAAATAAATAAAATAAGATAAAACAAAATACGAAAATAATTTATGGGACCGGAATAGCTCAGTTGGTAGAGCGCCGGACTCGTGATCCTGGGGTTGCGGGTTCGAATTTCGGTACAGGGGGATTTTTCCCTCGGAGTTAACATTGGTTCTGACTCCATTCCCCATACAGTCCTTCGAATGAGACTATAAACCGAAGTTCCGTGTGTGAACGCACGCATATCTTGCACACACTTAAAATCCCATCACCAACTTTCGGAAGAGAAGGCCAGTTTGGCCGTTTGTATGGATGACACGTTACACATAGCATGCACATTCCCCGAAGATGGAGTATGGCTGCCTTAATGGCGGGATAAAAAAAAAACGGTCATACACACAAAACTCCACTGCCTGTCTATACAGGCAGTGTCGGCAGGAGTATCAGCCTGTGTATGCAGAAAGAAAGGAACAAAAGAAATAATTTGTGAGGAAGCGAAAGTGTGAAGCATCTTACAGAAACAGGGCGATCAATAATTACAAAATAATAATCGTTTCTTTTTCAAAGTTCAGCCAATAAAAACGAATACCACACAACAGAGAGACCTAATCAACCACTAAAACCCCAGAAGATGCAAGTTAAGCAACTCCGGTCTCTACGAGTGAGAACGCTGGATTTCCTGTGAGGATACCAGTGGGTCTTTAAAATATGTTGTGTGTGTGTGTGTGTGTGTGTTGTGTGTGTGCGTGTGCGTGTGCGTGCGTGCGTGCGCGTGCGTGCGGGCGCGCGCGTGTATGTGTAGTTTCCTCATCTAATGTACATTCTTTGCTAAAAATTCTTCTTTACTCACATCCTTTCGGACTGTGCCATATCCTCACCCCTCACCCCACAACCCCCCCCCCCCTCCACACACACACACACACACAACACACACACACACACACACACACACACACACACACACACACACACCATACCCTCAAACCAAGATTCTTAATCAGAATATGAAAAGCAGAAACAGGCAAACACAGCACATATTCCTGTTTCTGCACGTACTGTAAATCGAAGTGTCACAACACAGGTGACTGCGCAAAGCTATCCAGATTCTGGTAACAGACAGTGGCCGCTTGCCAAGTCTACTTCTAGCAGCAGTGACGCTTCCTTCCCTGGGAAACGTCTTCCTCGCAAACCCAATCAGTGAACAAGTGTTCGTCAATAAGACATCAGCCAGATGATTGTGCGGTATCGTATGATGCGATAGTGAGAGCCTGTCAATAACACACCAGCCAGATGTTTGTACGGTATCGTTTGATGCGATAGTGAGAGCCTGTCAATAACACATCAGCCAGATGATTGTACGGTATCGTTTGATGCGATAGTGAGAGCCTGTCAATAACACATCAGCCAGATGATTGTACCGTATCGTATGATGCGATAGTGAGAGCCTGTCAATAACACACCAGCCAGATGATTGTACGGTATCGTTTGATGCGATAGTGAGAGCCTGTCAATAACACATCAGCCAGATGATTGTACGGTATCGTATGATGCGATAGTGAGAGCCTGTCAATAACACACCAGCCAGATGATTGTACGGTATCGTTTGATGCGATAGTGAGAGCCTGTCAATAACACACCAGCCAGATGTTTGTACCGTATCGTATGATGCGATAGTGAGAGCCTCACTCGCAGACCCAACTGCTTTCTAGAGGAAACTGTGACCCTACAAGGACCTGACCTAATTGTTCCCCTACCTACCTTCCACATAGCCACTATCGCCGTGGACATTCGATAATGAAGGGACCAATCAAAGCAGCCATAGACAACCCTGTCCATGACCTCATCCTTGGGTCCCAATACATCTTCCTCAGAAGCCGATCTCAACCCCAGATCATATCCTTGGTCCAGACGAGGGCCCAGGCAAAACAAAATCCTCCTCCCAACCAGGAGATCAATTCCCTGCAGGTAGAGATGAAAGAAGCTCAGTTAAAGGACCCCTCCTTAGCCGAATGCAACAAAAGGCTGCTGACAGCTCGTTCTCCTCCACACAAAGATGAGTTCTTCAAGAAGAATGGCCTTCTATATCGGCAAAATGGCCCAAAACCACAGTGGGTAGTCCAATCCTGATACCGAAGCCAAGTACTGGAAGTAGACCATGCTCCTCCTTTCAGCAGACACATGGCAGTTTGAAAACAATACAACGGTTGACCACACTGCTACTGGTCAGGGATCTACTGACATCAAACGGTGCATAAAGTTGTGTCCTCAGTGTTAAAAACTGTCTCCTAAAAGTTAAACCATCCTTATTATGTTGGGTGAGATGCCCGTCACATGTATTCCATTCTAGTGAGTGGCAGTCGACATTGTAGGCCCCCTTTCTCTCACCAATAAACACAACGGCACATCTTCACCCTGGTTGACATCTCTGCCTTGTGGCGTGAAGCAGTGCCAATACACGCTGTCAAGACCAGAAAGCTCGCAGATGCTCTCATCAACATCTTCACCCAAATCAGCTTTCCGGACCAAATCCTCATGGATAATGGGCCACACTGCATGGGAAAGATGATGCAGGAGTATTCCCCCTTCTACATGTTCGATCCTCACCCTATTACCTCCAAAGTGATGGACAGGTAGAGAGATTCAACGGAATGCTCATCTCCATCTTGGGGAAGCTGGTGGAAGCAAAGCTGGAGACGTGGGACACATATGTGGCACCTGTCCTTTTTGCCTACCAGAAACTTCCCCATGCACCTATGGGATACCGTCTGGCTACTCTCCTACTTGCCTGCCCCATCGCTGGTCCGCTTGAGGCCATGAAAAGGACCTGGACTGATGAACTCAATGATTCCAGTGTCAAAACTGCCCCGCAATTCGTTAAAAAAAAATGAGCCACAAAACAAGCTCCACACCAGCTGGAAGATTGCAGCTACCACGCTAAAGCAAGCTAGAGCCAAACAGGCTAAATACTACAGCAAGTGAACCAAACGGAGAGAGCAAGTAGGAGACCAAGTCCTGCTACTTCTCTCAAGCGGAAATAACAAGCTCCAGATAGCCTGGCAAAGTCCCTACCGAGTCACTGAGAAACAGTTTCGGACCGACTACAAGATTCTGGTGAAGGAGAAGGAGACAGGCTACCAGATCAATCTCCTCAAGAAGTACTTGGAGGGACACCTGACAATACCAGAGGTCTGCTGATGGCACTTGTCCTGGCAGATGAAGTAAAGTCTAACCCACCACTAGCTCATGAACTCTTCCTTAACCACCATGAGATCTACAAAGATGCGGAGCTGAACATCACTCTGTCTTATAGGAGAAGCTCACCACCTATCTTCTGCCTGCCTGACTTGACCAGACCCCTAATGTTGCAGACTGATGGCTCACCACCTATCTTGTGCCTGCCTGACTTGACTAGACCCTAATGTTGCAGACTGATGTAGGTAATCAAGGCATGGGAGCAGTACTACTACAAACAGAAGCAAACGACTCCCCCCCTCCTGATTCCCATGGCCTACACCAGCGGGAAACTGTCATCATTAGCAGAACGACGCAACGGTGGACAAGGAATGTCTGGCCCTCGTCTGGGCCATCCACCGGATGTACCTGTGAGAGAAAAACACTTCAGTGCTCAGAGTGACCATGAACCCCTCACATTCCTCGCTTCATCCCAGCAACTATGTGTGAGGCTCATGAGATTGTCCCTTCTGCTTCATCTGTATTCCTTCCACGTTCAGTACATCCTGGGAAAAGAGAATCGTGAAGCCGACTGCCTCATTCGTCATCCCATGGCGTACACACTGGTCACACCAACCTGGCCACCCGAATGCCCGGTACAAAACTTGACCAGCATCCCACGATCAGAGGATAAAGTATGAGTGAACAGGCTCTCGAAACCTTTTCCCCCCACAGCATTCCAGTATCTGATAGCGTTCGGAAGGTGTGGGTATGGGGTGAGAATTTGGATGGCAAGGCAGGTGTGTGTGTGTGTGTGTGTGTGTGTGTGTGTGTGTGTGTGTGTGTGTGTGTGTGTGTGTGTGTGTGCAATCTGTGTTATATGTGTACAGCATTGAGTCTGGAAGATGCTCAGTTCTCCTGTGGGCCACTCCAACCCCTCAAAGAGTTTGTGAAAAACTAATTGTGAACTGCTTGTGCAACATGGAGTCAGGAAGGCGCTGTTAATGATGTTGTTGCGGTGTCTTGGACTGTCATGAAGCCAGGTGCTGACGAACTGGGGTGGTGAGGGCGCCTCAGTGTGGCGGCGTCAGTGAGGAGTCGTGGGAAAATACAGTAAATAGGCTGGCAGTAATCCCTGCCTACTGACAAGGCATCAGTACAGGTGCTGAGGTACCAGAACAGGGTAGGCTTGCGCTGGTGCTGATGGTGGATTTGGTGTGACTGGGGTGATGGTGAGAGGAACTGTAGTGATGCAGTGGATGCAGTTGCTGATTGGGCAGTCCAGGGGATGCAGCGGTGGTTGCAGTATGGTAATGAGGTGTGTAGTTGAGTGGTGGTTGTACGGTGGTGATTATTGATGGTGATGATGTCATCCTTACCTATGTATTGCATGCTAATTACCTGCTCGAGTTGAAACTGGCGAATGATAATTGCCTGTAAATATTTTGTGGCAGAAGAACGAGTGGCTATGCATGTACAAGAAGGAAATGGCAGGATACAGTATCTTTTTCCTCCTAGTGATGGGAGGTGTTGCCTGTAAATATTTTGTGGCAGAAGAACGAGTGGCTGCATGTACAAGAAGGAAATGGCAGGATACAGTATCTTTTTCCTCCTAGTGATGGGAGGTGTTCTTTAATTTGTTGTAGCCATTGTGGCTTGAGAGGGAAAGGGTCAGGGAGATGTTGATAATCCTAACAGACGTCATTTGTCGTCTCATCAAGGTGACGTCACTGTATTACCAGTCCACATACATCACAAAACTCTGATAGCCATGAGACTGGAGGTGCACATTTAGCATAACATTAAATGATGTTGTAAATACAAAATTAAGACATCAAAGGGAGGGGCCAGGTAGGGGTGGAGAGGGTGGTGCTGGGTGGTGATGGCACATGGACAAGATTAAGTAGATGCCTGACTTACACATCGATCCGGCAAACACGCTGCGTGGTCAGGCCTTCCCAAGATGGCGTTGCCTACCTAAAACCAGTCGGGGGATTGCAAAATGTCTCACTGTATGATCAGATTATTAGGGACTAAATTATGTAGTCAGTCTTGTTTGGGATTTTAAAAAAAAAGTAGATTACTGTTAGAAAGGTCATGTCTGACCAGCGCGTTGGGCTAATGTGTAGGTCAGACATCAGCGTCTCTAAGAGTATTGCAGTCAACTTCCTGACCGACAGAGCAGGTGTCTGTATCTCTCGGGCCTGACTGATATAGGGTACAGCCTTGTCGTGCAGTCTCAGACCTGAATGGAAATATGGAGCATCATCTTCATCATCCTCATCTTCATCGATCAGCATAAAAAAGTCTCATGCTTCGCTCTCAGGTGACCTCATTTTCGAGCAATCTGTCAACATCTATGCCCTTAGTCTGGTTCTGCCGGGATCACCAGTATTGGCAAATTAATGGGGACTGTCGTCGGACGGGCGTGGTGGCGCCCACCGGAGGGACAGCATATTTACAGCATATAGTGGCTCCACGACTAGGCAAACATTGTCGTCAGTATAGAGCTTATTAGTAGGTGGTATCCTGCGTGCGTTGGATCAGCAGAACAGGCTCCACCGAACACCATCGAAGTGACTCAGCAGCAGAGCTGTCTCCCCTTTGGTGGGTTGCAACCAGATGTCTGCTCCCTCTGAATTGCCGGTGCCGGGATGTGTCAGGACGGGCCAAGCTGTGGCTGTAGAAGGGGAACGGAATAAGTGTTGTGGGTGCAATGCCACTGAAGTAGCACGAAAGATCAGACACCAAGAAAAGAAGGAAACAGAAATCAGATCTAGACGACAGAAAAAAGGTCGTTCCCGGACGATTCCAAACCTATTCATATTTCGTCAAGAGAATGGTTGAAAACACTGAAGTGGCGCTAGGCCCAGCGTCGGCAACCTCTGTCATCGTGCAAAACCGAAACTAGAACTTGAAGCACAGTTTAAGAACCCACAGGATGGGTGGGTGGGGGCAAATCCGCCGCATTTTATTGGAAAGTAGAACTGAAAGTACTAATTCAAAAGAAGAAGACAGAAAAGAAGCACGATACACTTGGGGGGTGGGGGGGGGGGGGTAGTGTACACAGGTAGTGTACCGCCAACAGTCCGTCGTTAGAAGACTATATGGCTATTTTATCTGTTTTCTTGAGGAAAACGGGTCACGAGGAAAACCGCGATAATCATGGGGACTGCTATGATGTTTCCTGATGAGTGCTTGCGCACTAGTGTCATTGGTATTACTGGGCTGGCTCAGTCAACGCCGGCTAGGATCACCACTATGTTCCCTATTTTCACCATTGTTACGAAGGATGATTTCTGTTTTCCCCGCGAAAATAAGGAAAACAGATGTGATGCTTTGGGACAAAAAGGTTTTCCTCACAAACTGAGACAGGGTAAACAGCTGTAATCCTTTTGGAAAACACAAGAACAATTATCATCCCATGAAAAACAGTTTGATCCTCAGGGATAATGGTATAACTTTTTTTCCCTTTTTTTCTGAAGGATAAAACCTGTTTTCCTCGGGAAAACGGGAAAACATCAGTTACCGAATTGTGAAAACACTTAGGCCTATATCTTTTTACCGGAAACTCTTTCGACACCATTAATAGGCCTACTGCTTAAGGTTCCGCTGTAACAGCCTAGCCAGTATCATCACACACCAGCTAAAATCTACGCAAGTAGCAGACAGGTAATCAACCATTGAGTTGTGATATTGACTTACACGTTCGATACTTATGAAACTGTGTTTTTACTTTTGCAGGAATAACGAAGGATATGATTTATCTTATCGCCACCGAACAGTCGGGAACGCTTCCAATTCAGAAATTTATTCCGCGAATTTCGCGTCATTTCAATTTATAATGGCGGCCGGTTTATTTCGCTCAAGCCGATTTGTTTTTCCACGTTGGGGATGATTTTACCTACGGAGACAAGAAGATCACGCCATGTGGTATGAATGAGGTATAGGTAGCCAGATAATTGATATCCACTGACGCCTTTTCGCATCTGATCAAATTTCTCTCTTTGTAAAATCAGTGGCTTTGCCGAAATATTTCTCAACCGTCTACGTCCCCCATCCTTGTCCTGTCCGCTCCAGCGGCTAAGATAAATCCTTACGGTGTCCCTTATTCATTCTATCTATTTATGTGTTTATTTGATTATCAATTTACGCAGATTTCAACTCCCAACTAACCCCAGAGGTTTTGGTGGCTTGGTTAGTAATGATCATTTACAAGTACCATGTTAAGTTGCAGACATTTTCTACATGACAAGTCGCAATGTTGTTATGATGAGGTAGCTTGCGTTATTCACATCAGCTTTATTCTCAATCTCAAACCAAAGACGAAATGAATGTGGCTGTGCGTTTTGAAACCATATTTAAGGGGAAAAAATGGTCTTAAATCTTACAATTTGTTTTCTCTCTCTCAAACACATGAAACACACACACACACACACACACACACAATTAAGCACGCACACACACACACACACACACACACACACACACACACACACACACACACACACAATATGCTCTCTGTCTCTCTCATTGTGTACTCTGTGATGTTTGATCTTCATAAACATCGATTTTAGCATCAGCCCTATGGTTCCATAACTGTGAATAATTCTTTTCTGTCCCCACTTCTTTTTGTAATTTGGTTTTTCTTTTCAACATTTTCATTGAAAAAAAAAAAGGTCAGAAAGTTAAGGCCATTATCCCAATGTAGGTGACTTGAAAAAATTTGAAAATTTATATTGTATTTTGTTGTCAAGTTGTTTTTTTTTGCTCTCTCTCTCTCTCTCTCTCTCTCTCTCTCTCTCTCCTCTTTCACACCCCCCCCCCCCTCTCTCTTTTATCAGAGAAAGAAACACATTTTTAAGCTGAAAATGAGAAAACGGATTGGTTGAAAAGTTTTGTATCCCCATCCCAACACAAACCCACCCTCCTCCCTCATCCTTTGGAATTGGATGTTAATTCTATTGGCAGTATTTTGCAAGGTTCTCTAAGCTTTTTTCTTTTTTATCAATAACACAAAACTGCACAGACTTTTGCAGCTAGGAAGGTAGGTCTGCATTAGTTATAGTATTAGACTATTACTGTTAGTGTTGATCATAATATACTGAGTATTGACTTGTTTGGTGGGTGAAGTAGTGGCTTTGAATGATAATAATGATGTACTGAGTATTGGCTTGTTTGGTGGGTAAAGTAGTAGCTTTGAATGATAAGGCTATAATTTTATCTGACGTTAACGCTCTTACAGGCCGGAGGCTTGGAGGCCGGAATAGCTCAGTTGGTAGAGCGGCGGACTCGTGATCCTGAGGTTACGGGTTCGAATTGTGGTACAGGGGGATTTTTCCCTCGGAGTTAACATTGGTTCTGACTCCATTCCCCATACAGTCCTTCGAATGAGACTATAAACTGAGGTTCCATGTGTGAATGCACGCATAACATCTTGCACACACTTAAAATCCCATCACCAACTTTCGGAAGAGAAGGCCAGTTTGGCCGTTTGTATGGATGACACGTTACACATAGCATGCACCCTGCATGAGAAATTGAAAGAATGGAGGAAGCAAGGATATTGAGTGAACGATATTGGACGATATTGACTGTATGACACGGGAAACGACTGAATGAAGCGCCAGCTGGCAGCTCTTCAGTCGGCACTACCCAGGTAGGCAGCCCGTTGTGTAAACGAGTGTGGATTGTAAAGCGCTTAGAGCTTGGTCTCTAGCCGAGAATAGGCACTATATAAGTATTCATTATTATTATTATTATTGCAGCAGAACGTTTCATCACAGTTGATGTCAGTGGAATTTTAAGCCTTTAAAATTATAATTGATCAGGTAATCAGGAAAGCCTCAAGAAATTTCCATTTTATTTTGTTCCAGTGAGTATAATTTCGTAAATTGCTGTGATAATAATGAGCTGATGTATAGTGATTACTGTGTATTGTCAGTGTGGATGTAGCAAATCACTACTCATAAATTTCTTATTAATTCAAGATGTTTTTTTTAATTAACGATTTTTATGTTGCCTTTTGAGTCTTGATGTAATAAGCTGTGGAGACCTTATATTTTGATTACTTTGCAGTATAACCTCGATATTCATCTGATAATATAATTGTGACAGGTGTGCACAATGTCTTCACGATCAGGACAAAGATCTCGCAGCAGGAGCCATGACTCGCGCAAAGGTGGCCGCAAAGATAAAGACAAGCCATGGATGAAGAGAGGCAGAAGCCGAAGCAGCTCTTCGTCAAGTTCAAGTTCAAGATCGCGGTCCTCTCGCCGGAAAAATAAACGAAGCTACAGTCGCTCCAAGTCTCCCGTGAGACCTGTGATGAGCAAAGACCCAAAATATGTCAATTCGCGTGTTTTTGTTGCTGGTTTGGCCTCAGACAAAGCCAATGCCAGTGATCTGCAGAAATTTTTTGAGCGCCATGGAAGAATTGTTGGTATGTACACACTATTGTATGTGTAGTATGGCTGAAAATAAATATTCATAATTGTCCATTTTTGTCATTGTACAGAGGCAAAATCATCTTGAAGCGTTTTGAGTATTTCCAAAGTTATAGAATGCATAATGTGATTGATGTTTTATTTCTATGTATTTTTGTTATGTTGTTTTGGTTAAAAAAAAGAAAAAAAAAAGCCTCAGGTTAGTGCATAATAGTTGATGTTGAATAGTATCACATGGATGACAGCGCTCAACTGTTATTTTAATTCATGCTTTGTGCAGATATAGAGTAGAGACAAGTACCAAAGAAACAAGTTTACTATGTGGTGTCAACTGGGTTGGTGTTGACAAATGTCATGATTTCTGCAGATACCTTGGTCCATCACAATGGATACGGATTTGTTCAGTTTGTAAATGAAGAAGATGCCAGGAGAGCAGTGGAAGCTGAAACAGGGAGCATGTTTCATGGCAAGTCGCTCAGTAAGTATGAGAGATGGACCCAGTGTGCCTCGGTATGAATTGTCAGTGCTTTTGCTCTTCATTTTCTTGTTTGGTTGAGCCTTTAGTTTACATAGCAACTGGAATGACAGTGCTTAGATTTTCACAGGATGAATTGGTAGATTATCACATATATATATGTGTATCTGTTTTATTCATTCCCATAGAATTTAAAACTTAGTTCCAAGATTGCAAGCACCTGTGTTCCCAAATTTAAGGGTTCTGATTTTCATGGGCCCGTTTAATTATGGAAATATGGTTACAATACATTGACATTATGTGTGTGTGTGCGCCATGGTTGGAAACTGAGCACACTGATGTTTTCAAAATAATTGAAAGTGTTAGAGGAACCAAACTTTGTATAATGATAGTTTTATTAAAACCTTTCAAGCTGTCTTGATGTCAAGATGTTATGGAATAGTGAGGACTGAAAGTCCTCATTAAAAAGAACTGTCGGAAAAGATGAAGTTTAGTTCAGTGATGAAATTAGTGTTCAGTGTAATTGGCTAATGTGTTGGCTAGAATATTGGCCTAAAGGATTTCACTGCTTCAGTTAAAAAATAATTGTAAACAGAACAGATTTTCAGTTCAGCTTGACTACATTTTCATCGCCACAGAATTGACTTTTTTGAGAAGCAGTTTCAGTTATTGTTTCATACTTTGACAGTTAGTGACTTGTGCTTTCGCAGAAATCAAATGCTGGTTAGGTTGGTACCATTTTTGCCTTGTGAAAGAGCAGATGCAAAATCAGAATTTGATGAAAAAAGTTAAGCTAAATGAAAGGAGGCACTAACCACTTCCACCGCCATCTTCCCCTCTTAACCTGCCTCAACTCTTTCACCAATTCAACCCCACCAACTGGTTCAAATCATATGGATAAATCATCATTTTGTAGTTGTTGTCACAAGTGTAAATACAAGGTGAATTTTGTTGAAGTGCAGTAAGATTGCTTCATTCTTGGACCCCTTCTTACCATCAGACGGGAAAAATCCACTGTCAGGTAGAATGGAAAATAAATGACAAGCAATGATCAGTTTGTAAAATGTAAGTGTTGTGTATGTGGCACTTACAGTGAAGAATGGAAAATAAATGACAAGTAATGATGAGTTTGTAAAAAATGTAAGTGTTGTGTATGTGGACACTTACAGTGAAGGCCCCTTCCCTTCTGTGGGTTGCATGTGGTGAAATCAGTATGAACACAGTAAAGCTTCAGAGGTAAGGAAGCCAGTACAGTGAAATATCAGGAAGGCTATGGTTGATGCGTTTGATGCTATATAGAATCCTTGACTTGAGATCATTTGAAACTTTTTTTTTTTTTGCTGTCCCAATCTCTGCGCTACCTCAGAGGCAGTGCACCCATGCCACTCATTCCGACACCCCGTCCACAGCCACAGCCCGATCGGCCCCGCCGCAGCCCCGGCACCGGCAATCCACAGGGAGCAGTCAGTGTCAAGTCGTCAAGAGGCAACCCACCGGAGGAGACACTGCACTGCTGCCGAGTCACTTCGGTGGTGTTCAATGGCGCCTGTTCTGATCTAACATATGCAGGACACCACCTACTAAGCCCCCTACTGACGACAATAATTGCTTAGTTGCGGAGCCGGCGTGAGTGAGCTCTCCCTCTGGAGGGCGCCACCACGTCCGTCCAACGACAGCCCCCATGGACCCACTGATACCGGTGACCCAGACAGAACCAAACTAAGGCCACAGACGTGGAGAGGACATCGAAATTGAGGTCACCATGAGAGCAGGGCATGAAGGGCCACATAACTTGTGACATTTTTTTTTTTTTTTATGCTGATCGATGAGAATGAGGATGATTAAGATGATGCTACGGATTTCCATTTCGGTCTGAGACTACATGACAGGGCTGTACTCTACGCTTCCTTTCATAATATATCCCAGCGTCAACCAGGCCCGAGAGATACAGGCACCTGCAGTGTTAGTCAGGAAATTTGAGCAACACTCTCAGAAACGCATCCATTAAGTGGATGAATCTCGACTGTGTGGTCCCAGTCTTCCCAACTGAGTCCGCAGCAAACTCAGTTCTGGGTAGGAGCCGGTCGGGGCAGAAAAACCCACATGACTCTGATGGGATTCGAACCCACGACCTCCCAGCCGGGAGTCCGCGACACTAAACACTTCGCCACGGCAGCTGGTGATTTGAAACTTTCCAGCAGATTTGTTCATAGCAAGCATCCTGTCAAAAGCGTATGCTGTGATGAAATAGCACAATAATGTGCAATGCATGTTGGATACAAAAGATGTAAAGCTTGTACTGGATAAGTGACATGGAATCTGGAAGTGCCCAGTGCCAGAACACTTATGACACATACTGAGGTAGTCAGCGGTTTAATATTTGATGAGAATGTTGCTTTTAAGACTGGCTGGAAATAAATCACAGAAAGAAATGGGTAGTACGGTACCACTTCATATCATCTAAGATGCGTGTTTGTCAGCTGAGCACCCGAAGAAACTACGGAAAAAGGTAATTTTTCACCTGAAAAACTATTTTGTATTCATTTATTGTGGTAGTATCAGCTTTCTCTTTATTAAGGTAATTGGCTTGTCTCATCCTACTGGGCTGTGTTTTACAAAATTCCATTTGGAAATAAAATATTGAGTGTTTGTTTTCTCCAGATAAGCCACTTTTTGTCTTCACAGTCTTAAATTGTTTTAGTCTGATGACCATCATGAAATGTTTAAGATTCATTTAGTATGAAAGGGACAGTTTGCATCTCATATTCAGTAGATGTGACTCATTAACTGTTAAAGTGTGTGTGTGTGTGTGTGTGTGTGTGTATTGTGTGTGTGTGTGTGTGTATGTGTGTGTGTGTGTGTGTGTTCCCTTTATTACTGCAAATAAAGGTGAAGGGGGAGATGCAAATCGTATGCGCCAGTTTATTGCTGGTGTGGTGGATTGATATAGGAAGGACTGATTTGCAGTGCAATCAAAGGATACATTCAAAGCCAAACCTGCGATGACTTGGGTTTATTGTTGTTGGTTTTCTCAATTATTGTAAGTCTATTATCTTCAGCATGGGATGTTATATATACATATGTATATGTGTGTGGTTTTGTGTGTGTGTGTGTGTGTGTGCTTATAGATTTGAAATGTTTGGTGAATTATTCCTGAGCTGCTAACAGTTAATGTTGTTTGGCTTGTTGATCAGTTTACTGAATGACTGGTATTCTGCTGTTGGCTTGTTGATCAGTTTACTGAATGACTGGTATTCTGCTGTTGGCTTGTTGATCAGTTTACTGAATGACTGGGGTATTCTGCTGTTGGCTTGTTGATCAGTTTACTGAATGACTGGTATTCTGCTGTTGGCATGGACTCCATCTCTTAGTGAATGACTTGTTTTGGCTGGCAGAGTGTAACATGGCAGCAGAAGGGAAGAAGGGAGGTGGTGAAGACAGAGAGAGGGGTGGTGGCCATGGCGGTGGTGGTGGGGGACGTGGAGGTGGAGGTGGGGGAGGAGGGCCAGGTCCAGGTCCAGGGCCAGGGCCAGGGCCAGGGCCAGGATTCCCTCCCCATGAGGAGAGGTGAGTGCCAGTGCTGCTCACTGAAGTTCATATGTGTCCATGAACTAATGTACATGTTTTAAAAAGTATTTTTAAGGCTCTGCCGAAAAACGTAGACAAACGAATCACTAGACAAAACATGATGCGTTTCAATCACTTGATTCCTCAGGCGAGATGCACAACACTCAGGATAGTATCTTGCTTGAAGAAGAACTAAGAGGTTGAAACTCGTCGTGTTTCGTCTTGTGATTCACTTGTCTACGTTTTTCGACAGAGCTTTAAAAATGCTTTTAAACATTTGTGTATATTTCCGCTTGCAGTCGCCTCACTTCGCAACTAGTGTTCAAGTGATTGCTTGTTCTTCATGTTCATTGTCCTGAATATTGTTTAACTTGCCTGAAGAAGAACTAAAAGGTCGAAATGGTCATGCTTTGTCTTGTAATTTGTTTGTCCCAGTTTTCTGGCAGATAAACTATAATTTTCTTTTAAAATTTTAGAGAAGAGCTGACTGTCATGTGCCGATGAAAAGGATTATAGGACAGTGACACGTTCGTTACAGTGATGTTGGGTTTAGACATCCCCTCCTTAATAGTGGATTAACTAATTTAAGAAGTTGCATACCCCCAAATCTTGTCAGTGGTGAACCTCAGGAGTTCTAGCAGAGGAATGAAAAGCGGAATGAAGACTGGGAGTTGAATATACATTTTATTAGATTTCTTTTTGTTGAACATTTGCAATAATCTGGCTTGTAGGGCTAATGATTATAATGCTTCATGTAATGTGAATACTTAAGTGGCAAATATTCTGAGCAATTGTCAGCACAGTGTACGCACTCTGTGTGTGTGTGTGTGTGTGCGTGTGTGTGTGGTGTGCACAATTTTGTTTTTATTAGTATGTTCGCTAGTTGACCAGGTTGAGTTAATATGTATTTGGTATTGTTACCTTGGAGAAATCTCCAAGCAGAGTTTAACACCCTACAAGCACCCAATACATAGTATTGACATCTGTCAGTGTGTTCAGTTTAATGCAGTGAATAACTTGCTTGTCTGTGAGGTGGAGATCTGTTCCCCATTACAGAAAGAGCTGTGCTTTGCAGCTTGGGCTTTTTCAGTGGATTTCATAAGATAACGTAATGCCTGGGTAACGTTCTGTTGAGGCTCCACCCCCCCACCCCATTGTTAAGTTGAAGACATTGCTGTTGCAGGTTTCCAAGAGATCATTCTCCAAACCGAGATCTGTATGGGCCTCCTCCTCCTTTTGGTGATCCTTTCATGAGAGGGAGAGATCTGCCACCCCCTCCACGGGACTTTAGAGAATTGCCACCCCCCATCCCCAGGGACTTCTATCCCCCACCTCGAAACATGAGAGACCCACTGGACCTGCCACCCCCTCCAAGGTAAGTCCACCTGTGCATGAACAGTAGAGACCTGCCGCCCCCTCCAAGGTAAGTCCACCAGTGCATGAACAGTAGAGACCTGCCGCCCCCTCCAAGGTAAGTCCATCTGTGCATGAACAGTAGAAACCTGCCATGCCCGCCAAGGTAAGTCCACCTGTGCATGAACAGTAACAACCTGCCACCCCCTCCAAGGTAAGTCCACCTGTGCATGAACAGTAGAAACCTGCCACCCCCTCCAAGGTAAGTCCACCTGTGCATGAACAGTAGAGACCTGCCACCCCCTCCAAGGTAAGTCCACCTGTGCATGAACAGTAGAGGCCAGCCGCCACCTCCAAGGTAAGTCCATCTGTGCATGAACAGTAACAACCTGCCACCCCCTCCAAGGTAAGTCCACCTGTGCATGAACAGTAACAACCTGCCACCCCCTCCAAGGTAAGTCCACCTGTGCATGAACAGTAGAGGCCAGCCGCCCCCTCCAAGGTAAGTCCATCTGTGCATGAACAGTAGAGACCTGCCACCCCCTCCAAGGTAAGTCCACCTGTGCATGAACAGTAACAACCTGCCACCCCCTCCAAGGTAAGTCCACCTGTGCATGAACAGTAGAGACCTGCCACCCTCTCCAAGGTAAGTCCACCTGTGCATGAGCAGTAGAGACCTGCCACCCCCTCCAAGGTAAGTCCACCTGTGCATGAACAGTAACAACCTGCCACCCCTCCAAGGTAAGTCCACCTGTGCATGAACAGTAGAGACCTGCCACCTCCTCCAAGGTAAGTCCACCTGTGCATGAACACTAGAGGCCTGCCACCCCCTTCAAGGTAAGTCCACCTGTGCATTAAAAGTAGAGGCCTGCCACCTTCTCCAAGGTAAGTCCACCTGTGCATTAAAAGTAGAGGCCAGCCACCCCTCCAAGGTAAGTCCACCTGTGCATTAAAAGTAGAGGCCTGCCACCCCCTCCAAGGTAAGTCCACCTGTGCATTAAAAGTAGAGGCCTGCCATCCCCCTCCAAGGTAAGTCCACCTGTGCATTAAAAGTAGAGACCTGCCACCCCCTCCAAGGTAAGTCCACCTGTGCATTAAAACTAGAGGCCTGCTCACCTTCCAGGTCAGTCTATGGCAGTGTTTCCAATGGATGTAAAATGTTGAGGGTTGTAATGATTTTTTTTTACTAAAATTTTTGAGGGTCTTTTTTTTATTTCAGAGGGTCAGCAGATTAAAACAAAACACCACACACGCGCACCACGCACGCACGCACGCACGCACGCACGCACGCACGCACGCACGCACGCACGCACGCACACACACACACACACACACACACACACACACGCATGCATGCACACACACACACACACACACACACACACACACACTACATAATACAGACTGAAAAAAAAGAGGCAAGTTTACTTCATCAGCCCATTGTGTACAGGCACCCTTTTTGTACCCAGTACACACTCAAGTGAAAAAAAGGAAAGGGCAAATTTATTTCATCAGCATTTATTTTTGAATACTTCCATGAACATTTCAAATACAATGATTTGGCTGCATTAAAAAAAGCAGTACAGTATAAACTTCATTCAGTACTGATGGAGGCAGACATGAATACTGAGGTGATTATTGAAAAAGAAAAGAAGAAAACATTGACCTTCAAATGAATTACAAGTTGAAAAAAATAAATTCAGCTGGGTCCAGCTACTCCACTGTTTTCTGAGTTCAAGTTTCATTAAAGTGACAGCAAGATGTCGCCATCTCAGAATCATCAGAAGTGGGTTTTACTGTATGAAGTTGACACCTCTGAGAGTAAAGGTGAGCTGACCTCAACTACTGTTTGTCAGTCGCGGAGTAATTGGACCATAGTCTTTGATTTTTTGAGTGTGTGTGTGTGTGACATGTAGGTGCGACGTTTTGAACGAGACTGCGTGTGTGTGTGTGTGCGCGCGCGTGCACCTGTGAGCAGAGAAGGGAAATCACTACGGCTTGTTCCTGTCGTATCATCTGAAGCGCTTATTACAAACACTTTGGCATGGTTGTGCTATGACTAACAAGCCAGTGCAATCAGTTTGAAAAATAAGATGTGACACACTTGACACATTAGCATTCTTGAGAGTTGTTAGGGAACATTGTTAAGATATCATAACATCAGAAAAGAATTCTTTTAGGAGAAAAATTGGAGAAGTGTGACATGTTGTGCAGCTACATTTATGAGATAGCCCTTTATGAGAAAAAACAAAAAACCCAGTGAGAATTTAAAATGCCAAACAATGAGAATTGAATGAGGAAATCTTGAAATTCATTAGGTACATGCATGACAAGTCTGTTTATTTAAAAAAGTGAAGAAAGTAAGTTTTTAAGGCCCGACTTTGGAGATACCTTCTCTGCCTTCATAATTTTTAGCTGTTTTGATGTGTGTATGATGTAATATTTATTGCTCATGATCTTTTTTTTTTATTGTGTTGGTGATTTGCCACATGTTTGTTTGCAGAGACCCTTTGTTTGATTACCCCTACAGACGGCCTCCTCCACCTGACCTTTACTACAACCCTTTGTTTGTTGACCCCTACAGATGGCCTCCTCCACCTCTGACCCTTTAACCTACCGACCCTTTGTTTTTGTTGACCCCTACAGACGGCCTCCTCCACCTGACCTTTACTACGACCCTTTGTTTGTTGACCCCTACAGACGGCCTCCTCCACCTGACCTTTACTACGACCCTTTGTTTGTTGACCCCTACAGACGGCCTCCTCCACCTGACCTTTACTATGACCCTTTGTTTGATGACCCCTACAGACGGCCTCCTCCACCTGACCTTTACTACGACCCTTTGTTTGATGACCCCTACAGACGGCCTTCTTCACCTGACCTTTACTACGACCCTTTGTTTGATGACCCCTACAGACGGCCTCCTCCACCTGACCTTTACTACGACCCTTTGTTTGTTGACCCCTACAGACGGCCTCCTCCACCTGACCTTTACTACGACCCTTTGTTTGTTTGCAGAGACCCTTTCTTTGATGACCCCTACAGACGGCCTCCTCCACCTGACCTTTACTACGACCCTTTCTTTGATGACCCCTACAGATGGCCTCCTCCACCTGACCTTTACTACGACCCTTTGTTTGCAGAGACCCCTTTCTTTGATGACCCCTACAGACGGCCTCCTCCACCTGACCTTTACTACGACCCTTTGTTTGTTTGTTTGCAGAGACCCTTTCTTTGATGACCCCTACAGATGGCCTCCTCCACCTGACCTTTACTACGACCCTTTGTTTGATGACCCCTACAGATGGCCTCCTTCACCTGACCTTAACTACGACCCTTTGTTGACCCATACAGACAGCCTCCTCCACCTGACCTTTACTACGACCCTTTGTTTGTTTGTTTGTTTGCAGAGACCCTTTCTTTGGTGACCCCTACAGACGGCCTCCTCCACCTGACCTTTACTACGACCCTTTGTTTGTTTGTTTGCAGAGACCCTTTCTTTGATGACCCATACAGACGGCCTCCTCCACCTGACCTTTACTACGACAGATTCCGGGAAGATCCCTACAGGTCTGACTTTGTATTTTCTGTTATCAGGGTTTTCTTTTTAATTGTTTTTTTGTTTGTTTGTTTGTTTTTTAGTGCTTTGGGCTTAAATTCAAGGAGAGAGAGACATGCTTTCTGATTTACAGGCTGTATATTGATTTTTGACAGGTTCGGTTGTTCTTTTTTGTTTATGCGCAAAAGGGGGGGGGGGACATTCTGTATGGAAAAGACCAGGAATATATATATAAATTGTTCAAAATTTTACTCAGAGGAGTTTTAGAAGATGCAAAAAATTCATCCTGTGAAAAGAAAAAAAAAAAAAAAAGAAAAAAGGGATAAGAAGAACGTTAAACAGTTTCTGACACAATTTTCCAAAACAAACCCAACCCTTGGCAAGAGCTGCTTTGAGGAATAATTATATTGAAAAACCATTACACTTGGTAAGGCGTCGCTCACAACTGACTGATTTATGTGTAGGTCTCCACAAGACTTTGTGGACCTGTTCAGGAGGAATCTGAGGACAGTTTGATATAAATCAGTATGCTTCCTGTGGGAACGTTTTGGCACCAATACTGAAAAAGAGAATGAGACTGGAAACAACTATGTATTCTGGTTATGGGATAAATACATATGAAACTGACATACGATCAAACCGTTTTATCATTCTTCAACAGTTTCTTGAGAAAAAAAAAATGAAAGAGATTCCCTGTCACTCTTACTGTCAAGAACAAGGTCCAGATTGTCAACATATACAGTATGAATGCAGCCAAACTATCAAGAACTAGGTTCATATGATCTATGTTCACAGTATGAATGCAGCCAAACTATCAAGAACAAGGTTCATATTATGATGATCTATGTTACAGTATAGAATACAGCCTAACTATTATGATGATCTATGTTACAGTATAGAATGCAGCCAAACTATCAAGAACAAGGTCCATATAGTCAACGTTTACAGTATAGTATGAATGCAGCCACAGCATAGGCACATGTCTTTTCTAAATCAATGTGGCGTTCTAAAAATTCACCGCAGTGGGTACACATTCAAAGTTCTGAAGAAAGGTTTAGAAGGGAGATAATCATGAAACCATGGTCCTGACAGTGAAGATAATTGGAGTTGTTTGAATGATTCAGACCACTTTCACTGCTCCAAGTTGTAAGTTGGCTGGTGTGGGAGCTTCTTGTTGTGAGTGACCCTGTGAGTCATGGGGAATGAGGAAAGGCAAACAGTGAGGTAGGAAACATTTACTGGATGTGTGGCAGCTTCTTGTTGTGAGTGACCCTGTGAGTCATGGGGAATGAGGAAAGGCAAACAGTGAGGTAGGAAACATTTACTGGAGGTGTGGCAGCTTCTTGTTGTGAGTGACCCTGTGAGTCATGGGGAATGAGGAAAGGCAAACAGTGAAGTAGGAAACATTTACTGGAGGTGTGGCAGCTTCTTGTTGTGAGTGACCCTGTGAGTCATGGGGAATGAGGAAAGGCAAACAGTGAGGTAGGAAACATTTACTGGAGGTGTGGCAGCTTCTTGTTGTGAGTGACCCTGTGAGTCATGGGGAATGAGGAAAGGCAAACAGTGAAGTAGGAAACATTTACTGGAGGTGTGGCAGCTTCTTGTTGTGAGTGACCCTGTGAGTCATGGGGAATGAGTAAAGGCAAACAGTGAAGTAGGAAACATTTACTGGAGGTGTGGCAGCTTCTTGTTGTGAGTGACCCTGTGAGTCATGGGGAATGAGGAAAGGCAAACAGTGAGGTAGAAAATATTTACTGGATGTGTGGCAGCTTCTTGTTGTGAACGACAATGTAAGTCATGGGGAATGAGTAAAGGCAAACAGTGAGGTAGGAAACATTTACTGGATGTGTGGCAGCTTCTTGTTGTGAGTGACCCTGTGAGTCATGGGGAATGAGTAAAGGCAAACAGTGAGGTAGGAAACATTTACTGGAAGTGTAAAGTTAGTTGCAAAGTGAGGTGGCTGCAGGCAGAAATTGAAAGAAATGTTAAAAGGTATTTGAAACATGGACAAACGAATTACAAGATAAAGCATGACACGTTGCAACCTGTTAGGTCTTTTTCAGGCAAGATAAACAACACTCAGGACAACGAAAATGAAGAATGAGCAATCACTTATCTTCTCAACACCCATCTTGCGCCAAGTTTGAGAAAAGTGGTTGCTTGTTCTTCATTTTTGTTGCCCTAAGTGTTTATTTTGCTGAAGAAGACCTAAGAGGTCAAAACGCGTCGTGTTTTGTCTTGTAATTCGTTTGCCCAAGTTAACTGACAGATTTTTTCAAATATTGTTTAAAAGATGGAAGTGTTAAGTCAAAGAGCCTCCAGAGTGACTTTGTGCGGAGGGAAGCTGAACTGGACAGTATTTTACGTTGATGGTGAGTTGGGGAGGACCCTGTCTTGGAACGCTTATCTAGCTGTTGGCTGTGAACATGTTTGTTTATAGTGGAGAGGTGAAGTCTGGACTTCATAATTCAATACATGATTGATTCGTTGTGCAGGCGAGATCCATACAGGATGGATCCTTATAGAGATCCCTACAGGGACAGGGATCCTTTCGGTCCCAGCCTGTATGATCCGGTGGCAGCCCCCAAAAAACCTGTGGCTGTGGACTGTGAAATCATTGTCATGTCGCCAGAGTTAAGGTAAGCATGCAGGTCACCGGTTATTGCTTTTACATTATTTGTTTGTGTTTAAAACAACAACAAAAATGATGTTGGGAGGAGAAAGGGGGCTGGGGTTTATCTGTATGTCAATAAGCAGAGTGAATTGTATTGGGCAACATTTTTATCAGATTCCACATATTTGGGTTAGAGAATCCATGGTCCTGGATCTTTTCTTTTCTTGTGTGTGTGTGCGCGCTGTATAATCATGTTTGTGAAAGTGCCTGTTTTTTTTCATGAGAGTTTTGCTGGTTTTGGTATTTTAATGTCCTTTGTGTGTGTGTTGTGTGTTTTGTTTATCATGTGAAAGACTAGCACCTAAACCATGGCATGAGTAGTAGAAGGAATTGAATGTGTTTGATGTGACTTGTATGCAGTGCAAACTCCGGATCTGGTGTGATTTTGCCCGTTATCCAAAGGAGTCTGTTATCCATAGGAGTTGCGTCTGCACCTGACCAGTGTAGAGGTTGTTGGGGAAGAGATATCTTGGCAAAAATGATTGGGTAACATAAAAAAAAAACCATTTTGCACTGTTGGGGAAGAGATATTGTGGCAAAAATGATTGGGTAACATAAAAAAAAACACTTTGCACTGTTGGGGAAAAGATATCTGAGCAAACATTATTGGGTAACAAAGAAAAACACTTTGCACTGTTGGGGAAAAGATATCTGGGCAAACATTATTGGGTAACAAAGGAAAACACTTTGCACTGTTGGGGAAAAGATATCTGGGCAAACATTATTGGGTAACAAAGGAAAACACTTTGCACTGTTGGGAAAAGATATCTGGGCAAAAATGATTGGGTAACATAAAAAAAAACCCAAAACATTTTGCAGTATTCTGTCAGCCAACTTGTTGTGACTTGTGTTTGCATCTTGTGTAGACAGGCATTACACAGCCCAGGAACATGCTGTGTGTTACATTGTGTGTTGCACAGGCTTTTGCACTGCGTTGACAAGTGATACACAGTTATGAAGAAGTGAAGTGTGCTACAAATGTGTGAACGGGTGTCACGCAGACATTTGTAAAGACGTGACATGATGTGTGTTACTTAACATATTGACAGGTGTCACATGCACATAAAACCTCACATGATAAATGTTACATTGTGGTAACTAGTATTACATACACAGACACAAGCAGTGATGTGTGACGTGCGTTACATTATATGTTCACATGTGTTAGGCAGACATAGCAGAAAATTAACTTGAAGTGTGTTACTAGGGGGTGGGAATTAGTCGTGAAAATTCCCCGAAGTTGGAGTATGGCTGCCTTAATGGCGGGATAAAAAAAACGGTCATACACACAAAACTCCACTCCATTTGTTGGGTGGGTGGGATTAATCCTTGCCTGTCCATGCAGGGAGTGTCGGCAGGAGCATCAGCCTGCGTATGCAAAAAAAAAAAAAAAAAGTCATGAAAATTGCTGACTGTGGAAAATAAAACTGTAAGGTAAAATAAATCAGTGATACAACAGAAAGACTCCACTGGTTTCAGCTGTCCATATGCCACGAATACAGACAGTCTTTGTCCATGTGCTTCTTCCACCCATACAATGTGTGCAAGTGCAAAACATGCCGGTAGCCTTCTTCTTCATCTGCATTCCAGAATCATGACTCATATTTCCAGACCAGTTTGTTGGATAAAGGCTGCTGTTGTCTTCAGATCCTCCACTGTGCCCCAAAGCTTTGCCGCAAGTGTGGCTATGTGTGGCCAGCACTGTATCTGTGCATCCTGGTAAAGGGGGCAGGACTGAAGAATGTGTTCGGGGGTTGTAGGCCTGTTGCTCTACTCTGCCTTCCCCTGAATCCCAAGTCGACTGGTTTTTGGGCCACAGAAGGATTTTCTTTCATCAACAGCCTTGAGTAGTTTTGCTAAGGGTTCTGTTGGCGCTTACAATGACTCGTCAGTCGTGGAGACCATCCTGCTGATGCTGGCTGTGCTGTCATTACCTGGAGATGGAGTGGGTGTCAGCCAGTGCTTGCTGATGCTGGTGGTGCTGCCATTACCTGGAGATGGGAGTGGGTGTCATTACCTGGAGATGGGAGTGGGTGTCAGCCAGTGCTTGCTGATGCTGGTGGTGCTGCCATTACCTGGAGATGGGAGTGGGTGTCAGCCAGTGCTTGCTGATGCTGGTGGTGCTGCCATTATCTGGAGATGCAGACCTGCCAACCATGACGCATTTCGCGTAATTTATTAGACCCAAGTGATAATTCTTACGCCCTTACGCATTTAGCCAAAAAATTACGCATTGAAAGTTTTCAAAAAAAAAAAAAAAAATGGACAAAAAAATCGGCTTATGTACAGACACGCACGGCGCCGTGCGTATAACCAGTAATCTTCAAGAAGCGTTTGTGGTCATGCGCAGTTCGTTTCACCATCTTTACCATTCAGCAAAGTTGGCGTCCTTTTGAAGTTTCAGCTACGAAAATGTCGAAACATGGAGTAGAAAGTTCTGGACAAGATGCAAAAAAGAAAAAACTTGAACAAAAGTTCCGAAAAGAATACTTGGAAAAGTTCCCCTGCATACGACCTTCGGCTAAAGGTGTAAATTGTGCACGGTGTACCACTTGCGGGTCAGACTTAACAATTTCCCATGGTGGATGTGAAGCATCACCTTGAGTCACGCAAGCACATCGATTCCTCTAATGCGCCGAATTCTTCCAGCATCACACAGTTTTTTCAGACTGTAGACACCTCAGAAGAGGATGAAATGAGGAAAAGGGTAATTCGGGCTGAAACATTGGTGGCCGGATTTTTCGTCGAGCGCAACATCGCTCTTGGCGCAGCCGACCATGCATACCAGCTTTTTAAAGAAGCGTTCTCAGATTCGGAGATCGCCAAACTGTTCAAGAACGGTCGAACAAAGACAACACACATTGTGAGGACCCTTGCCATGGAAGCCCAAACTGCTGCTGCAACTCGACTGCAGAATGGACCGTTTGTGTTGGGGACTGATGGAAGTCAGGAAGGGGGGGACAAATTCTTTCCTGGGGTGGTGCGATACTTAAAAAATGACACAATCACCACTGAGCTGATAGCCAACCCCACATGCACAGAGTCAGCAACAGGGGAGAACATTTTTGAGGTTGTTTCTGGCGCACTATCAAGCCTTGGTGTGCCATGCCATGATGGTGTAGGGGATTTGTGTGTGTTTCCAGTGTATTCTACATTTTCATAACTTGTAGAGATTTCTTGTGACACTTAAAAGAAAAGCTTGTTTTTGAAGAAAAGTAAAGTTCACAAAAATTGTGCGAACAATTTCATCGCATCGTGTTTGTTTGAAAAAAGGTAAGTGTCGCGCTTGATTACTCTTAGTTCTCAGAAATTACACATTTCTGCCTCACTGAGCTTCAATTGTTACTCATTGGTGTCTTAGGGGGTTGGCAGGTCTGGAGATGGGAGTGGGTGTCAGCCAGTGCTTGTGATGCTGGTGATGCTGCCATTACCTGGAGATGGGAGTGGGTCTCAGCCACTGCAGGGTCCAAGGAGCTTGTCAGCAGGCGTGCCAAGTCCTGCTTTAGCAGCCCTCTGTTGACTTGACATCATGAATAGGGGCTGTCCTGCAGAAAATGGCTTCTGTCCGTGAGAGCACTAAGCAGTGACTTGGAAGTTAAAGGGGAGCTGCTAATCTTGGAATTCGGTGGTACATGAGTGGTTTCTAGATCAATATTGTTGGGGGTTGTGTATATATGTGTATATAACATAGCTAGTTTTGTGTGTGGACCTTCATAAAATCATGTAAAAGACATTTTTGATAATGTAAGGAGGAAAAAGAGTTTAAAACCTGCCTCAAATGCCTTGATGGTGTCCGTTTTAAAATATGGAAAAGTTCCACGGCAGAACACACCTCCAGACTTGCTGATTTTTTTTTTAGAGTTTTGTCTCAACCAGACTCCCACCCCTGAAAAAAGAGACATCATGTATGTTTTGTCTCAGCCAGACTCCCACCCCTGAAAAAAGAGACAACATGTATCAGGTGTCAGGTGAATATAGTTGAGAAGAAAAAACACGACCGGTTTACCCATACAATTTCGCTGTATTTTGTAAACATGTTTGTTGAAACTTCGATGAACATGACGAACCGGAAAAAATGCCTTGAAAAATATCTCGAGACCAAGTTCTTGAGTGGTAATGGCACTTGCAGTGTATAACCATTGTTTTTGAGCACTGCAACCAAAGAGTAACAGCTTGCACATCGTGCGCACAAACTCGCGTCTGGATGACTTTGGGACAGTAGTAGGGATCTCCTGCTTTTACAAAAATTCACAAATTTGGTAGATGTGTACACACATTTTTAGGAAAATACAATCATTTCAGTTGAGAAATACACCAACAGCCATTCTAGGGTCTGAACGCAGCATTGATTGTGTTGACAGGCGTTATGTGGACATGGTGTTTTACAAAAATTCACAAATTTGGTAGATGTGTACACACATTTTTAGGAAAATTCATTTCAGTTGAGAAATACACTATTAACTGTTTTAGGGTCTGATGTAGCATTGATTGTGTTGACAGGCGTTACGCAGACATGGTGGAGAAGCGTCTGAAGAACATCAACTTGCTGACCAATGTGATGGTGATACGGGAAGACCAGACCATCCACGAGCAGGTAGAGGACGCTGCTCGCCGATCGTGTCTCTTTGCCATTGTCATCAACAGCCAGAACGAAGTCCACCGTTCCCTCACTGTTACCATCCTGCACGGAGTCACACAGGGTGAGTCAAAATGAACTGTAGGAACTGGCAGAAAAGCTGTAGATTCTCATCTTTAATCAGAACATTATCGCCACCATCTTGCACAATCACACAGGATAAGTTGACTTCTAGGATGAAGCCTGGAGTACTCTGAGAAAGCGGCTAGTTGCAAAGTGTGGTTCCCTGATTTTGTGGAAAGTACTTTGTCATGATGTGCCTTGAATAAATGGCCAGTTGCATACCTGGATACATACTGTAATCAGTTGTGAAGATATTACTGGGTTTTTTTTTAATGGTTTTAATCTGGTAAATGGGTTTCTGATCAGTTGAGAGAGGGATTATTGCTTGCAGCATAGAGCTGTGCAAATTAGGATGACAGATAATTGGTTGATGTAATGAGAGTGACAGCATTTGATTTCTGGGAGGAATAACATTGAATAGATAAGACTGACTGTAGATACAGACAGAATTGGTGGTTCTTACCATTGCGTGGTTGAGCTCTTGAATGCATATGAGCTGCGTTCGCTGATTATGATGGTCAGAGTTGTTCAAAGATGCCAGGTGTTTGCAAAATGACAAAGATGACGAGTATTTCTTTACATGCTTACCTCTAAAATAAGTAAGGGGCTTGAAGCATTCCTAAAGCAAGGAAAAATGCAAGTAGAAAACATAAAGATGTAGAGATACCTACCTGTAGACAGAAAGTTGTAATTGGATCTGATGGTTAAAAGTTTCAGGCAAGAACTGTTGACCAATCCTTACTCTTGGAAACTAAAATTGCATCATTTGGCATGTGAGGCAAATTGTGCGTCAGATGTCATGTGTTCAAATACTAATTCAAAAAGACAAACAAACCCTGAAAACCTATGCCATGCATACTGAACAGTTGAGGAAAGGGTAAACAGGTCTCACATAAGCTAGCCACTTGTGAGTTCTCACATCCACAAAATTCTCCATATTATTTTGACTCTTCAAGAACAGGAAGAGTGATCCTGCGAATTCATATTCTAGAGGAGACAGGAACAATAAGAGCTTTCGTAAAGACTTTCCTTATTGTAAGGGCTTTCCATACGGAGATTGAATATATGCATTACAAGTTGCTCAGTTGTAGCCTGTCATATACCTTACCAGCTGAATACTCAAAGGAATCTTTTAATGTCTTTGTATGAATGTACTGAAGTGCAGATCTGTAAATTTTCTACTGTTTAAACTTCTGTTCTTCAGGGTGACATTAGCCAAAAGTGTTCCCACATTTTTTCAGCTTTTTGCCCCCTCCCATACCTCCTGTCCCCTCTCTCTCTCCTCTCTGAATGAACTAAGATTGTTATCAAACTTATGACATTGTAGGTGTTGGTGAAAGGTGCGCAGATTTTATATGATTTGAGTAAATAGTCCAATACTGCTGATACTTTGTGTACTTTTGGGTAAGGTAATTCTGCAGGTTGATGGCAATCTTTTTTTTGTGTGTTTATGGTGGGAAAAAAAAATATAAGGATACTAATCAAGGGATGTTTGAAGTTTTGATATGTTTATTCTAAACGGTGAAACGAAAACTGTTAATTTTTGGATGTTTTTGTTCGAAATGTTTATTGTGTAAAGCAAGCAGCATGGTGTTCCCATAGAGCACAGAAACATGCCCCTGGATGAATTTTTTGGATGTTTCTGTTTGAAATGCAAAAAGAGTAAAGCCAGTAGGATGGTGTTCCCCCAGAGCACAGAAACATGCCCCTGGATGAAATTTTGAATGCTTATCTTTGAAATGTTAATTGTGTGAAGCAAGCAGCGTGGTGTCCCCATAGAGCACAGAAACATGCCCCTGGATGAAATTTTGGATGTTTCTCTTTGAAATGTTAAATGTGTAAAGTCAGTAGTAGCATGGTGTTCCCCAAAACACAGAAACATGCTGCTGGATGTTTCTCTTTGAAATGTAAATTGTGTAAAGCCAGTAGCTTGGTTTCCCCCAGAGCACAGAAACATGCCTATGGACGACGCCGTGGACCTGGTGGCGCGCAGCTTCGAGAAATTCCTGACGGCAGAGAAGGAGAAGCTGGCAGCTCAGAGCAAGGAGAAACCTGCGGCAGGGGATGGAGTGAAGGAGGAGCAGAAGGACCAGGGCAGCCGCGGTGCCCTGCCCAAGAACATTGCCTACCTGCTGAACCTGCTGGCAGACAACCGGCCCCTGTCAGTGGAGGAGCTGGACAAGATGATCAGCTTCCTGCAGGACAGGAAAGACAGGGCGCTGGGGACCATCAAACGACCACAACCACCCTCCACAGAAGGTGAGTGACCTGCATGCTGGGGGTTGGGGTGTGGCTGTGGTGTGCTGCACAGAGGCTGTGTTACACCATGGTGAAGATCTAGTTGCAACGTGAGGCGACTGCAGGTGGATATCTAAACAAATTGTTAAAATTACTCATAGACTCCACTGAAAAAAGTAGACAAATGAATCACAAGACAAAACACAGTGCGTTTCGACCTTTTAGGTCTTCTTCAGGCAAAATACACAACACTCAGGACAATAAAAAAATGAACGTGATCATTTATCTTTATCCAGTTCGGCTTAAGATGGGCGTTGAATGAAAACGAGGCTATCAGGAAGGAGACAATGTGAGTCAAGGTAGTAATGATGATAATAATGATACTGATAGGAATAGTGATAGTCGTGATATTTCTTACGTACAAATGTGCATCTCGGACCTTAAAAGTGCTTGATTTTTGGGACCCCCTTTTCAAGGCCTTGAAAGTTGGTGAAAATCAGGCTGTTGTTCACAGGGTCTTAAAAAGTAATAATAATAATAATAATGTATAATACTTATATAGCGCATTTCTTGTTGTACAACTCAATGCGCTTACATCCACCATTTGCACTTATTCATACAATATTCATGCACACAGCAAAAAGAAAATACACAATGGCAGACGCACCTACATGCATAAACTGCCTCACCGAACTAGTTGTGGAGGAATTTAGGAGAGATCTAGTCATGTACAGAAGAGAATAGGCTTTTTTGAAGAGATAAGTTTGAGCTGAGATTTAAAAGAAGAAAGAGTAGGCTGATTACGAAGGTCTTCAGGGAGGGAGTTCCAAATAGAAGGTGCTCTAAAACTGAAGGCTCTTTCGCCAACAGATTTCAGAGAACGCTTAGGGATTTTCAAAAGTTTTTGTGAAGAAGAGCGAAGGGTATGAGAGCTTTGGTAGGTGCAGAGAGAAGAAGAGAGAGAGTGAGGAAGAGATTCATTGAAGTGGCGGAAAGCAAGAACTGCCAGTTTAAATTGCCACCGATACTGTATGGGAAGCCAGTGCAGTTCGATCAGCATGGGAGTGATGTGCTCACACCTCCTCCTCTTCAAAACAAGTCGTGCAGCGCTATTTTGGACTCTCTGCAGCCGAGCAATCTGTTCTGCGGGAAGCCCAGCATAAACAGAGTTGCAGTAGTCCAATCTTGACATCACCTTGGCACAGACTAGCCTGACAGCCACTTCCCTGGATATAAAGCGTTGGATGGAAGCAATACGTCTCGGCTCTAAAAAGGATTAGCGACAGACTACAGATATTTGATTCTGCATGGTCAAGACACTGATCAATGGTAACACCAAGGTATTTGACAGAGTTGTTGAAAGGCAATTCAGTACCATCAACAACCATTGACTCTGACTCAACGAGTTTGAGGCAGGAGGAGGTTCCAACGGGCATGACTTCAGTCTTTTCACAATTTAATTTAAGCTTATTACTTGTCATCCATTCATGCACACTGCTGATACACCGAGACACCCCAGATTGAACAGAAACAAACTCATCAGGTGTGCCACTCTTAGAAAGCTGCACAGAGTGCAAAAAGTGCTTAAATATTGTCACTGCCGATGACTTCGAATAAAGTCTGTGTAAAAACCATGTTTAAAAAAAAAAAATTGAAATTGAATTTTTAAAAAAGTATGAAAGTAAAAGAATTCCATGTCAGAGTTGACTGACGACCTGCTACATGTAAAATCACCAGAGTTACCGGCCTTCATGGAGCCCGCACACGTGACAGAATGATCTGCCGTCTTGAAGTTGAGAAGCCAACATGCCGGGGAAGTGCTTGTTTAATGTTGTTTGCCTGGGAAAAGAACAGTACAAAGAATGGTTACAGGTAGACCCAGGAGGAGGCAAAAGCAAAGCCTTTGAATGGTTACAGGTAGACCCAGGTGGAGACAAAAGCAAGGCCTTTTGCCACGTATGGAAAAAGGTTCTGGACAGTAATTTAATTTGTGTCAATATTTCATGATTATTTTTCTTAAAATTATCATTGAAGTAAGTCCTTGAATTGAAAAAAAAGTGTTTGAAAAGTCCTTTAAAAATCTTGTAATTTTTTGTCAGGAAATCTGTACGAACCCTGATAAATGTTGTTGTTTTGTTTTTTTTAAAACTCAACTGTGGTGAAGTTTGTTGATAGGGGATTGTTGGGTAGTTTGATGAAGATCTTTGTGGTCAGGGGGATGTCTGTTTCACTCTGTGAGGAAGAGCGTGTTTGTTGACAACAGTGTTTCTGCTTTAGGCTTTAAGGAAGAGGTTGTTGACTGGGGATTGTCTGTTGAACACGTGAGAGTTTGTTGACTTGGGGATTGTCTGTTGAACACCTGAGAGTTTATTGACTGGGGATTGTCTGTTGAACACCTGAGAGTTTGTTGACTGGGGATTGTCTGTTGAACACGTGAGAGTTTGTTGACTTGGGGATTGTCTGTTGAACACCTGAGAGTTTGTTGACTGGGGATTGCCTGTTGAACACCTGAGAGTTTGTTGACTGGGGATTGTCTGTTGAACACCTGAGAGTTTGTTGACTGGGATTGTCTGTTGAACTCCTGAGAGTTTGTTGACTGGGATTGTCTGTTGAACTCCTGAGAGTTTGTTGACTGGGATTGTCTTGCATTATGAGGAAGAGCTTGTTTGTTGACAGGAGTGTGTCTGTTTTAGGCTTTGAGGAAGAGCTTGTTTGTTGACAGGAGTGTCTCTGTTTCAGGCTTTGAGGAAGAGCTTGTTTGTTGACAGGAGTGTGTCTGTTTTAGGCTTTGAGGAAGAGCTTGTTTGTTGACAGGAGCATTTCTGTTTTAGGTTTTGAGGAAGAGCTTGTTTGTTGACAGGAGCGTCTCTGTTTTAGGCTTTGAGGAAGAGCTTGTTTGTTGACAGGAGTGTTTCTGTTTTAGGCTTTGAGGAAGAGCTTGTTTGTTGACAGGAGCATTTCTGTTTTAGGTTTTGAGGAAGAGCTTGTTTGTTGACAGGAGCGTCTCTGTTTTAGGCTTTGAGGAAGAGCTTGTTTGTTGACAGGAGTGTTTCTGTTTTAGGCTTTGAGGGAGAGCTTGTTTGTTGACAGGAGCGTCTCTGTTTTAGGCTTTGAGGGAGAGCTTGTTTGTTGACAGGAGTGTTTCTGTTTTAGGCTTTGAGGGAGAGCTTGTTTGTTGACAGGAGTGTCTCTGTTTTAGGCTTTGAGGAAGAGCTTGTTTGTTGACAGGAGTGTTTCTGTTTTAGGTTTTGAGGAAGAGCTTGTTTGTTGACAGGAGTGTCTCTGTTTTAGACTCTGGTGAAATTAGTTGACTGGGGATTGTCTGTTTTACACCTAAGAGTTTGTTGACCGGGATGGTCATGCACTTTGAGGAGGAGCATGTTGACAGAAGATGATCTGACAGAAGATGGTCTGACAGAAGATGATCTGTCTCACACTTGCAGGTTTCACATGCTCCATGAAGAGTTGGAAAACTTTTGTACAACTGTGATAGCAGTTTCAAGACCTTTTTAAGTTTTGGAAAATAGAAGATGCCTCTAAAGTTTGGAAACGTGGACAAGCATCTCAATTTGACACTTTTAAGACAGAAACTTAATTAAAATGAAATCATGTATTCAACTTCTGTTTATGTTAGTAGATGATGTAATTGTAGGAGTGTCTTACTTATACCTGAATTGTGATATAGTCCGTTTCATGAGTGTTTGTTTTTGCGCTTTGCCTTGAAAGGCTTCTGAAATGTAGTGTAATCAGTTTACTATTAATGTGCTTTATTTGGAATGCATCCTTTGAAAAAAAAAAAAGTGTTACAGCAGTAAACATTGCTATCATGCTTGATGTGTTGTAGATTTGGTCACTTCTGACAAATTTCTCCAAACTACCCAAAGTGAAATAGTTTCAGGCGTAAAATACTGACATGTCTGTTTATTTTCATGCTTCATGTCACCATGCACTTGGGGCGTGTTTGTCCTGTCCCTAAGCATTTCTAATCGTTGACTTTATGAAGACACAGTCTTGTGTGTAGATGAAGAAAATGTCTGTAGTGACATCCATTGGTGTTGGTTGTGTGTAACTTCACCAGGACTGCAGCAGCTACAGCCACAGCAGCAGTCCCTGTACCAGCCACCACACTCTCAACCCTCCTATGGGCAGCCGCAACAAGAAACATCCAACCGGCAGCAACAGTCTCACTATGAGCCACAGCCGTCGTATCATCAGCAACAACCGCTTTCTTATCCACAGCAGCTGCAGCCGTCCCCAGCATCGGCACCAGATCCCCAGAGCAAAATACTGAGCATGATCAACGGAGGATCTACAGGTAAGTGTGCTGTGTGTAGCACTGTGTTATGTGTCCATGTCACGGGATGTGGCTGGTCCCTTGTGCACAACCCTCAGTTGGGAGGGTTGGGTGTGCTGCAGTGTGTTTGATAGAATAGAGTTGTCAGTATGGGGGAATACACAGCTTGCTAGTGGAATGATTCAAGCTGCCTCAGCAGACATGCACGAAGCTCACACCTGCCAGATTGTGACACAGCTTCACCACATCCTCCTCAACACATATGACAACTTTCTTGCAGTTCCCACTCAACATTTCCATGAGAGCACTACACTTTGTCACGGCTGTGGCGACAGGATTGAAGATCTGACCCAGCCAGTTAAATAAAATCAACTACAGAAGAAGAAGTCATAGCTGTTAGTTTCGCTTTCATCAAGGAGGCATTACTGTGTGGACTAGCCCATATATGCTACACCACATCTGCTAAGTTTTGTGACCACACTACACATGATTTTAAGCTGATGGACAAATGAATTAACAACTAAGGTCATAGCTGTCAACTTTATCATTTTCTTTCTGTTGAGAAACAGAAACAACCACTTCATGGCTGCCACCTCCCAGTCCTTACTTCCTCATGGCAAATGGGAATCAGGGAAATATGTTTGTGTCTGTTTAGAGGAACTTAGAATTGGTGGGCGGCCAGGGGTTTTGTGGTCAGGGTTTTCACGGCACTGTTGATGTTGTTAGAATTGTCTGTGAATGACTTCTTTACCTGTTGCAGCAATTACAAAGATGGCCTAGTTTTCTTTAAAAATTTATATTTGAAGAGCAGAATATTTGAAGCGATGTATCATTGAAATGGGCATCAAGAGTGTTGTGGTCTATATGTAAGTGTACATTGCACCATATTATCATCCGTTGGGATGAATTTTGTATGAACTCACAGTCATTCATTTGAAGAGTACAGTGATGAAATTTCTTGTGAGTGTCCACTGAATCAAAGGCAACATTGCTCAAGATTTGCATGGCCTAGAGGTTCCACCAAGTGGCTGCAGCCTTGCTGAGAAACAGGCTCATCTGCCAGCCAGTCATCTGCTTTGCTGTGAAACAGGCTCATCTGCCAGCCAGTCATCTGCTTTGCTGAGAAACGGGCTCATCTGCCAGCCAGTCATCTGCTTTGCTGAGAAACAGGCTCATCTGCCAGCCAGCCATATGCTTTGCTGAGAAACAGGCTCATCTGCCAGCCAGTCATCTGCTTTGCTGAGAAACAGGCTCATCTGCCAGCCAGTCATCTGCTTTGCTGAGAAACAGGCTCATCTGCCAGCCAGCTATATGCTTTGCTGTGAAACAGGCTCATCTGCCAGCCAGCCATATGCTTTGCTGTGAAACAGGCTCATCTGCCAGCCAGGCATGTGTTTTGCTGAGAAACAGGCTCATCTGCCAGCCAGTCATATGCTTTACTGAGAAAAAGGCTCATCTGCCAGCCAGCCATATGGTTTGCTGTGAAACAGGCTCATCTGCCAGCCAATCATCTGTTTTGCTGTGAAACAGGCTCATCTGCCAGCTTGTCATATGCTTTGCTGTGAAACAGGCTCATCTGCCAGCCAGTCATGTGTTTTGCTGTGAAACAGGCTCATCTGCCAGCCAGTCATGTGTTTTGCTGTGAAACAGGCTCATCTGCCAGCCAGTCATCTGCTTTGCAGTGAAACAGGCTCATCTGCCAGCCAGTCATCTGCTTTGCAGTGAAACAGGCTCATCTGCCAGCCATTCATCTGCTTTGCTGTGATTGGTAAGAAGTGACATGACTTGATGCCTGGAAGTTGGTTCTTGGCTTTTCTCGCATCACAACAGTTCATTCAGGCCAACTGGCCGAGAGCAATTGTCCAAAAGGAAACTTCCATCAGCTCCAAGAAAACACACAGATAGAAGCTGCTGCTGTTTTACTCACACCAAATACCATTGCCGTTGGAAGTTGGTGCAGCATACTGAAGTCGGTGCAGCATACAGAAGTCGGTGCAGCACTCAGAAGTCGGTGCAGCACACAGAAGTCGGTGCAGCATACAGAAGTCGGTGCAGCACACAGAAGTTGGTGCAGCCTACAGAAGTCGGTGCAGCCTACAGAAGTCAGTGCAGCCTACAGAAGTGGGTACAGCATACACCAGGTTCACGGCCAGTGAGCTAGATGTCAGAAATTGGGCCCAGTTGATCAGCTAATGTGTGTTGCCCTGCTTTGTGATGAACCTTCAGGAACATCTAGAACTGAGAGTCTTCCATCAAGTAATCTGTGAAAGGCCTCACAGCCAGCTCTCAGCCAGTTTGTTGCATTCTGCTTGTGTGTATGACTGTTTTCCAGATCATTATGGATTTTTTCTCATACCCAGAAATGCATCTGTCAAATATTTTGAAAAACTATGGTAAATTAGCATTTTGGATTGTTTCAAGAATTTGATAATGTGGCGGAGAATTGCACCGTTAGTTGCTCTGAAACATTTCTCTTATTGTGCTTTGAAATGATTATGAAGGTGGCTGGCATCTTTGCTTACATGGTCAGAACATGTCAGAACCAGGGCTGAATTCAGTCATGGACTTCTACATTTGTTGTCCATCAGCTGTGTGTTTTAAGATAATTGTGTGTCCCTAATGGAAAAGTAACTCTGTACTAAGGGGAGAAATAAAAGTTAGAGCAAGAAAAGAAGGGCCTATTTGTATCTTTTGTTCATGAAAACTGCAGTTTTCAACATGTGACTCAGGACATTCTGGTTTGTGAGAGTGTGTGAAATAAAAGTGTCTTGTAATCATGCGATCGCTCCATGAAGGTAAAGTACAAGTTTTGCAGTCTATTCTGTGAAGCCATGTCTTGTTTAAAATTTTTCTGTCAATGTGAGGTTTGGCGTCATATACTGTACCATGTCAGACCATAGCATTCCACGGCAGTTAGTCAGCTCTGCCAGGCCGAGATTTTTTGTGGCTAATGCAGTAATAAGACCATCACGTGACGCCCACACTACTTCCGCCAGGGAAGAAGCCGGTGTAAACTTCCTGTTCCTCATTTTCAACCTCGGCCTCCTGCCTAACAAGGACAGGTTTTTTGCTCTGTCTCGCCTATACTTCTGTTTTTGTAGAGATTGCTTGTGTGCTTGCCTTCTTTACTTGTTCTGTTGTGGCTTATTTTAGACCATGGGTACCTTGCCGCGTGAGGCTTATGGATGGCGTTTTATTTCATTTTATTCACGCTCTACGGCGTGACTGCTCACGATTTCTCTTCACTTCATTGTTCTCCATTCGGCCCTTACTCGCCGGTGTTCTAACGCATCCTCCCTGATAGTAACACGTTCCCCCCTCTCTCTTTATTCTCTTCCCACTTCGATTCCCATCGATCTCAGCGCTTTGTTTATCCTCACACTCTGTTGGTAAATTCACTTCGACGATCGATCTTCGCCGGTCGTTCGAGCCGCCATCTTTATTCCCCCCATTCCGGCCGACCCCTGCATGTCGTCCTCTTTCGTCCTACCTGTCCACTCTATGGAGGTTTTTCCTCTCCTTTTTAGCGCCTTCTTTCAATTGTTCTACTACTCCTGATCGTCTTTCTTACGATTGCTCGTCTAGTTCGGTCGATCGGGTTTGTACACACATCTCTACCATCAAACATGATGGCTGATGTTTTGAGGAAGAGAAAGAAAAAGAAGAGTTCGCCTTACGATGACGTTTAGGGATGCTAACTCAGCAGCGCATTGCCAACATTTGGAAGTGTATCTTGTGATAAGCGCTGCACCTGAATCTGACATCAAATCTGGGTGAGGCAAAAAATGAAACAAAATTTTGACGTCAAGGCTGGTGACGTAAAGATGAAGCCATTTCAAAGCTAGAGGCTAATCTCCCGTCTCTCATTTATGACAATAAATAAGCATTTGTTATCCGAGATCCTCTACTCAGATTTCCCTCTACTGAGTCGCCTTTCGGCCTCCTCGTATATCTTCAGCGCGTTAGTCTATTTTGCTCTCGCGCCCATTGCTTCTCTTTCGACGACCGAACCCTCACCGGTCAATCGACCCGCCATCTTGGTTTTTCCACTACGGTCGGTGTCTCCTCCATATTGCCTCACCGCATGGTGCCCATTTTCGGTTGCACATGCTTGCCGGTATGGGGATTTCCCAGGCCACATTTATTTGTACCCAATATGGCACTCTATGTATCCTTACTACAGGTAGATCGAGTGTCTGTACGATCTCTTGATCTGCCGACTGGTGCACATTTATTTGTACCTAATTTATCACACGTAGATCGATGGTCCTTACGATCTCCTCATCTACCAACTGGTGCACATTTATTAGTACCTCCTTAGCATTATTACAAGGTACACCAGGGGTATTTTACTCTCGCGTGCCATTGCTCGCCACTCTTGGCGATCGATCCCTTCCCGGCCAATCGATCCGCCATCTTGGATTGTGCCACGCCGGTTGGCGTGTCCGCCATATTGCCTTACCGCACGTACCTTGTTTGGCGGTATGTGGCTCCCCCGGGCGCATTTCCTGTACCTTATTTATCATTATTACAGGTAGAGTGAGTGTCTTACAATCTCTTGATCTACCAACTTGTGCACACGTATTAGTACCCCATTAGTAACATTTATCGGTTCCTCATTTATCATTACTACTGGTAGATTGGGTGTCTCCACGATCTCTTGATCTACCAACGTGTGCACATTTATTACTACCCCATGTATCATTATTACAAGGTAGATCGAGAGTCTTTGGCCTTCCGTCCAAACAAGATAAGTCTTGTGCTCTGTCTCGCCTTTTCTTTGCCGTTGTGTTAAGATAGCCTTGTGTTTGCTTCTTTGCTTGTTTTGTTGTTTTATTGATTTCGTCTTCATTTACTACACTTCCAGTGCCCCTCACGAGGTGGTTCGAGCTCTTTTCTATCCCTCGATCCACCTCTTTGTCTCCTCTTTGCGATCGTGCGTTCCGTGATTGTCTCGCCACCAGTGCCCAACATGGTGAAGGACATTAACGGGTCGAGCCACTCCTCTGTTCGGGAGTCGCTCTCTGCCCCGGAGGACCCGCGTGTCGATTCCAGGAGACAATCCGCTCGCACCTATGATGAGCGTACGGCCGGTGTGGAGGAGGGTTCCACGCAGGGGACGCGCGACCATCGTTACGATACCTCCTCTGCCCGACCGGCGGACACACGATCGTTGCGTTCGGAGGCGAACAGGCAATTGGCCGTTATTGCCAACTGTTTTTCTTTCGAGACTGTCAAGAAATCCAAAGGCAAGGCTCCCCTGAAAGGACCTGCCTGTTCAAAATCTTCCCGCTCCCTGGCCAAATCGCCTGTTCGCCTTCGGTCGCACACGGAGACTCTCTCCTATCAGCAGGGTTCGTACGCTCCTTGAAACTCCTTGAAACTCCTTGATTTCTGAGAGCCAATTTCAAGACCTTGAAACCCCTTGAAAATCAATAAAATGTGGTTATGTTGACCAAACCTCCTTGAAAATCAAACCATCGTCTCCAAAATATTTTTATTGTGGCAAGAAAAAAAACGCAATTTGGTTTTTATGCGTTCAGGTTGATGAAAAATTATTTTCAAAATTTTTACATTATCGCGATCCCACGTTGTCGTCTGCTAAAGAATGAACCAAGGGAGATAATTTGTAACTTCCGCAATTTTAAAATTCTATGCATGCGCGAAGAAAAGGTCTTGCGCTTCCGGCTTGTTCAGTTCATTGTGAACGGAGCTTGAAAATGCCTGGGGGGAAATGTGCTTTCAACCGTCTGTGGTTGGATAAACGCGAGTTTTCTGACTGGGCGAGAGAAGACAAAGCCAACAAACATGCCTGCTACTGCACAGTCTGCAAAAAAAGTTTCGATGTGCGAGTAATGGGCGAGAGTGCCCTGACTAGCCACAGCAAAGGAAAAAGCATGTGGCTCTACTGGCGGCGAGATCTTCAGCAGCGATACCCATCTCGTACTTTCTTACGAACAAGTCGGCAGCAGCAGTGTCGAACACGAATGTTGTGTCGTCATTAAATCCTGATCGTGATGTGTCCGTGCGCGAATCCAGTACCAGCTCTTCAGCCACAGTGGACTCATTTTGCTGAAAGGCAGATGTGCTGAAATCTGAAATTCTGTGGACACTGAACACTGTAAACGTGCACCAAAGCTTCAGCTCTTGTGAACAGAATTCTCAGATTTTTCAAACGTTTCCAGATAGTCAGATCGCCAAAGGATTTCAGTGTGGTGAGGGAAAATCAAGGTATTTGGCGACATTTGGCATTGCACCTCACTTTCATTCAATATCTCTGGATCCAGACTAGCTAGCTTGGTAATTTTTTTTTTCTTTTGATCAGAAATGATTTCTGCATGCAATTATATTTTATTCATAAGTCAAAACAGCACATATCATTTGCTATTTCTATTGGAATAATTCGAAAGCAATGAAACACGAAGCCTGATGGCCCCCATATGGAATAAAAATATTGAAAAAAAAGCAGTTTAGATATATGAAAATCCTTTTGTAATTGCATTACTTTAGCTCAGCAAAACAGTATATAAAAATCCTTTTGTCATTGCATTACTATAGCTCAGCAAAACAAGAAAAGTCATGCTTCAAGTGCCTTATGTCTGCTATGATACAAATACAGTTCTTGTCATGAACCTTCTTTTTTTTTTTTTCAATTTTCATAATTTTGCCACCATTTGTGGTCCCCAAATCACACAAGAGCTTTGAAATCGCCCAAATATGTTTTTTTTCCATTTTTTTTTAAACATAAACAATAGAAAAAAATGAAGTTTTAAAAGAACAATGGTGTAATTTTCGTGCCACCTCTTGCCTTCGAAATAAAATAAACGCTCCTTGAAAACTCCTTGAATTTTGTTCTTGGGAGTCTGTAGGAACCCTGTATCAGGCTGCGTCCCGCGACCCTCGGCCCCCGGGGAACCTTGCCGAGGCGCGGACCAGCACGGGTGACGACTCGCGGCCGGAATCACCGCCCGTCACTCGATCAGATGAGACTCGTGGCGTTAGCTTGCCCCCCACTACCGTCACACTGTCCTATCACGCTCTCCCCAACCGTGTCCAGGTGCAGCCACCACTCGGACACGAGGAGCGTCATCACTCCGGTGGAGGGGTTGTGGGCAGTCTTTGGTGGGTCTCCCCCACTGACCACAACTCCGGGTCAGGGACGCAGGCATCGACTAGGTCGGATCTGCGCCCTCACCCCCGACGGTCGATCCACCCCGATCGACTGTCGCACTTTCCCCTAGGGGTACAGGACGTTGGGGAGCGGACTTCTTTCGCTCCCCTATTGGGCAACGTCCGCGGTCCCGTTCCTCCGGGGAGGAGGATCGACCAGCGGGACTAGGGGTAACCTTTCGTCCCTTGAGGTGGACTCGTCACCGCAGCCATCCCAGTCCGCTTCCACGCAGCCATGGGGCTCGGCTACCATGCCACCCACCGGCCACCCTGCCACGCAGGGGGCCGGCACGGACTGCACCGGGGAGACGCAGGAGGCAGTGCTCTCCCCGGGGCGGGTACGAGACAGCTCGCCTTCTCGCTACCCACCCCATGGTGCCCCAGGTTACCTGGGTCCCCGAGGAAACCCTGCCCCAGGGCCGCCACAGCCCTCCATACTCCCCGGGGACCGGTGGCTCTATGCCCCTGAGAGGAACCAGTGGCTTAGGGCTGACACCCATTCTGACTCCATCTGCGGTCGCATGTGGCATCCGGCCTCTTTCAGCTGGATCGACCTGGGTCCCCCTCCCTCTCGGGCGCTGTCTGATCGGCGATCCCCTAGTCTGCCCGCCGAGTATGGAGCCACCAGGGACCCGTCCTCGTATTCCCCCACTACCCAACGAGGGCGGGACTCCCACGCACCCCTGTCCTGGCCCCCTGAAGGTGGATCTGAACATCCCCTTCAGGAACACTCTGACCCACAACCTGAGGACAGGGTCGAGGACTCCCTCCCCCAGTCTGGTGACCTTTCCATCTTGGAAAGCTGGCACCCAGATCTTGCTGTTACAGAATCCCCTCCCTCTGACAACATTTTCTTCTTTAGCCGTTACGCTGGGTCCCCCTCCCCTCCCCCCCCCTGCCCAGCGATCACGGCCAAGGATAGTCGACCCCCAGACCCTCATCCCCTTGTGGGACAGATCGGCATCTTACGCCAGGGGTGCACAGGCCGTCTCTCCGCCGGGGATCGACTACTTGTCAGCCCCTAACGCGGCTCCAGTAGGAGTGTTCCTCAAGGACCGCGGCAGGGCCCCCACGTCTTCTCCCTCTTCTCGGCCAATCCAGTCACCAGGGATATTGCCATTTTCCCTGCCGACTCCGGCTCACTCCCAACCTCCCCCCTCCCACATCCACCACTGTTTCTATCAAGAACTTGACGGAGTGGACAGGATTTCAGGACTGGTATCCTTCACACCACCGCGGGACATGCTTCCTTGACATGTTCCTGCAGCGAGCGGAGGAGCTCTGGTCAAAGGAGGACGGCACTGCCTCTGTGTCTTCAGACGCTGACGACATTGAGACAGACTTTAGCCTGTTTGGCGACCCCCTGATGCGCTTTCTTATTAACAAGATATCGCATCACTTTTCGGCTGCGGCAGACAGCGCAGCCAGGAGTCACTTTAATTGCCTGTTGGCAGTGAGAGATGCTGTGCTATCACAGGCCAATCTCTCAGGCTGTGCTGTCACGGTCCAACCTCTCCCAGGCACTCAAGTCGGCCTTGTGGTGCATCCCTGGGCAGGACCAGTCACTGTTCAGCGACTATTCGACTGCGACACCTGGAGACGGACTCCCGCTCAAACCCTATCCCAGGCAGTCACCTGCCCACACCGCACAGCCCGCCAAGCGCCTTAATATCCCCTCTAGGCCGAAACCGAAACATCCCCAGCAGAATTTTCGGTTTGGCCAGCAGACACGGTCCCGGAGGTGACTGGGGGAGTCGCCCATGGGGACTCCATCCTTATACTCCCATCTCACAGATGCTACCTACTTCTCGTCTGGCAAGATCGGGGTTCCAGAAAACTGGAAGCAATCTGTACTTACACTGAAATCTGCTCGCAATGGGTTCCGACAAACGGCCCTAGCCTAGCAGACGACGCTCGCCTTGAAGTATTGATTTTTCTCAAGGTCTCGTCCTAGTTTTCCATAGTCTCGTTTCGCGTGAAGACGCGATACTTACATCCGCCATTTTCCCGTCGGTGCTCATGGCAATCGACATGTCAGGAAAGCGTGCATTTCAGGATCTTGGGTCAAGGTAAGCAGTACTGGTTCCTAAGGACCCCCAAAACAACATTATGTTCTATGTTCTGTGTCCAAAAGATTGCCTCATTTGGCATCTATGGGCTCAAAACAACACACTCATGCTGACTGTGGCCACACAAGTGCATGGCTCAGTATCTTTAATACACGCGCGTTCGTGTTCCTGTCTTTTCAAGCGGACAGGTATGGAGAGTGACACTAGTTCAACCTCTACACTACCCCTCCAACTCGGGCTGTTCCCCTTTTTGAGAACCCTCATACCTCGGGAGTGTGGGACGCTCAGTCGGCCCGTCTCCACATCAACGTCCTGAAGTGGAAGCGGGCAGGCTTGCGGGGAAAGGGGGCTCGCTCCCTCAGCCTCTCCCTCCGAATAGAGGCCCCCCTCCACTGTTGCCGTGCGGGGATTCACCCTCTGCGCGACACACATAGCGGGGCCCCTCCTCCTCGCTGAAGGGACCCTCAGCAGGCTAACCCTCAGCCCAGTGGGGAACAGTGTTCAGGCCCAGGGTCGCTCACCCCCCCCCCCCCCCCCCCCCGGTCTGGTCTCATAACATACGCCTTCCCTCCATTCCCAATCCCCCACAGGGTGAGCCCTTTTCCAAGGGAAGAGATGGCCTCCTGGGCTCAACTCTCTTCCTCCGTCTGGCCTTCCAATTTTCAGATAGGTAGTTCCTATCACTCCTATCTTCTTCGTTAGGCTCTCGGCTGGCTCCATTCAGGGCTACTGGGAACCCCGTGCCCCAGGCGCTCCTCCCAGTCCTCTCTAGATGCTTCCAAGATGGGCAGATCAGCCTACGCCCAGGCGTATAAGGATCTCCCCGTCTTATGTCCCCGGGCCCATGAGGGCAGGGCGCTGGCCACATCCACAGCGATCCAGCACTCTGTCCTCTTGCACCACATCCTGGAGGCAGCCTACTGGCATCCGGAAAATCCCATCATAAGCCTTTATTTTAGGGATGTCCGCTTGACCAGGGCTGATGGTTCTAGGGACTTCTTTTGCGGCTAACGCAGCCATATCTATTCCTCTGCTAACCCCAAGAACCTTAGGGCACTAAGCCCTCCTCCGATTCCTTTGAATTCTGCTATGGTCTGACGTGGTACAGTATATGATGCCAAAATGGGGAGTTTGTATTATACTCCCAGTTTGGCTAGTATACTTACCATGTCAGACTCTAATGCCCACCCTACCTTCCCCGCTAGCGCTATGGTTCTCGGGGTTACCTTGCGCATAGGCCTCGTTGAATGAGGAACAGGAAGTTTACACCGGCTTCTTCCCTGGCGGAAGTAGTGTGGGCGTCACGTGATGGTCTTATTACTGCATTAGCCACAAAAAATCTCGGCCTGGCAGAGCTGACTAACTGCCGTGGAATGCTATGGTCTGACATGGTAAGTATACTAGCCAAACAGGGAGTATAATACAAACTCCCCATCTTTGACTTGAGCTGTTGTAAATTTACAATTTTTTGCTTGTATCATGAAGTTCCAAGCTGTGTTAGCAGCTGTTGAAGCCTGAATTAAGGACAGAATGAAACGTAAAACTATTAGCACTGATTCATGGTTTATTGGATGTTGATGGTTTGTGAAGAAAAAGATAACCTGCTGGTGCCATTGGGACCCAGAGAAGTACTGTCCTCAACTGCCAAACCAGCCGGCTGATTCATGGTTTATTGGATGTTGATGGTTTGTGAAGAAAAAGATAACCTGCTGGTGCCATTGGGACCCAGAGAAGTACTGTCCTCAACTGCCAAACCAGCCGGCTGATTCATGGTTTATTGGATGTTGATGGTTTGTGAAGAAAAAGATAACCTGCTGGTGCCATTGGGACCCAGAGAAGTACTGTCCTCAACTGCCAAACCAGCCGGCTGATTCATGGTTTATTGGATGTTGATGGTTTGTGAAGAAAAAGATAACCTGCTGGTGCCATTGGGACCCAGAGAAGTACTGTCCTCAACTGCCAAACCAGCCGGCTGATTCATGGTTTATTGGATGTTGATGGTTTGTGAAGAAAAAGATAACCTGCTGGTGCCATTGGGACCCAGAGAAGTACTGTCCTCAACTGCCAAACCAGCCGGCTGGGGGCAATCCTGCTCCACCCTTGGAAGCCTGCACTGTGTTGACATAAGGTGCAGGGGCGCACAGGGCATTCTTTTCAGATGCCAAGGGACATAACTGCTCCCTGGCAGATGCCATTGTATAGACACCGGATGCGATATAGTAGAACCCCCATGGAAATGCCCTCATGGGTGTACCAGCCTCTGCGACTGCAAACCTACAGGCAAAAGACGCCACTGCCAAGCGAACCACTGTGTGCGTTCTGCAGCCCCACTTGTTGCTGTTTCATTGACAGGTGAAAAAAGTACAACTCCATGCACAGTCAAGCTTTCACCATAAGGTCCTGTGTGCCTTCTGAAGGGGATTCCCGGCTGCATTCTTTCCCGCTGTCAACAGGACTTTCTCTGTGGTCAGTGGGTGTTTCCCCAGGGTTGGCCAAAAGCCAGACAAGAAAAACATACATCCGAAGGTGCCAGAGGGATCCAGAGAAGTACTGGCCTCAACTGGCAAACTAGCCTGCCAGGAACTCTCTTGTACCACCCTTGGAAGCCTGCGCTGAGGTCACATAGGGTGCAGGCATGCCGTCATGCCATTAGGACATCACTGGCCAATGCCATTGTGTTGCTACTGGATTTGACACGGCAAAATCTCCGTGGAAGCGTCCCTTTAGGTATAGAGCCCACTGCAGAGCCCACCGGCAGAAAAAGCCACCACCAAGCGAACCGCTGTGTGCATTCTGCAGCCCCACTTGTTGCTGTTTAGTTGATAGGTGAAAACAGCACAATTCCAGACACAGCCAAGGCTGTCCTGTGTGCCACACTGTAGAGGATCCTGGATTGACGTCTTTCTTGCTATCAGCCACTCTTTCATGGATTGTGTGCATTATTCCCTCTACATGTTGTGCTCTAACTGTTATTGTCCTCTTCAGTATAGTTTTAGGCTGAGAACACGTCATAGATTTTTTTTTTTTGAATAGTTTTAAATGGTCAGTCCTGATCACATTATCAGGACTTGCATTGCTAGAAATTTGCAGTAAATCATTCAGAGAGGTGTTTTGTGTCCTGTCTGCCATTTTGTTTGTTTTTTCGCTTGTTTGCTCCTTGAGCATTTGTTCTGTTGGCGTGACGTGGCTTTAGCAGGTCACAGCAGTTTTCTGATTCATTATTTCTCAGTCTTTTTATTGGCATCATGCGGTCATTTGATGCTTGCTTGAGACCTTGTGTGAGGCATCTCTCTTTCTCTGTATGTCTGTCTGTCACTCTCCCTTTTTCTGTCTGTCAAGTCTGTCTGTCAGTCGCTCTCTGTCTGTCTCTTTCTGTCTCCTCTGGCTTTCATCCATCCTGTTTCACTTTGTCTCTCTCTGCTTCTTTTTCTTTCTCTCTCCCTCTCCGTCTCCCTCTCTCCTTCCCTTTCTCTCACACACACACACACACACACAGACACACACACACACACACACACACACACACACACACACACACACACACACACACACACACACACACGCGCCTCTGATGATTATTTTTAGAAGCTGGAGGATCAGACTGCATGTAAAACTCATTCAAGTTTTCTGGGGTCACAAGAATATTTAGGGGGTCACACTTTGTAACTGCTAGTAAATGTACCGAACACACATGCACACACACATGTAACACACACACACACACACACACACACACACACACACACACACACACACACACACACACATGCACGCACGCGCACTCACTCATGCACCCGTATGCGCACACACAATGCACATGCACACACGCAAGGGTGCTCTGACTTGCTGTCACACACATACACACAAGGATGATGCCGTAGACAGAAACTGACAGAAAAGAGGAGCTAATGACAGTGTTCATTACACAGTCCAGATTACATTAAATTTGTTCACTGAATTCAGACTTGTGTTCCATTGTTAGTAAACTGTTTTCAACTAAAGTGAATAGATATGAACACATTGACAGGAGTTTAACAGTCAAACTTGGTAAGTAGGATGTCATCAATTATCATGATACAGTTTCCACTACATGAGCCATTTCCGTTAGTGTTCTGTCATCAGAAGCCTTGGGACGAACGGGATGTGAGCGATGAACATTTGCAGAACCTTTGACGGAACTGTGTAGGCTGGCACTGGGCGCAGCATGTTCATCTGTCTATGTAAAGCAGCCATTTTATTTGTCCAAGCCAGTCATGTTCCGTAGATCGTGCAATTTTTGTTCCATTTGCTGGATTATCACCTGCACGTTGGCCAACAGAGACTGCTCTAATGATGAAGCTCTACAGTAGTCTACAAGAGCTTGAGAAACCGGCGCTATTCATCACAAGGGCCGGACTGACTGCAGAGACCATGGCGTTCACGAAGAAGAAGAAGATTCACCTGCAAGTCACAGCTGACCTGTCGATTTAATTTATGAAAAGCTGAGTTTCATGCGGTTTGCTGTACTTTTCGCTTTGTCCGAATTACGTGATCCAGTTATAGACTGGGTAGCCTATTTTGAAGACTGTTGAAGGGTTTTTTTTGGGGGGGGTTTTAGTAGAGAAGAATTGTAAAGCAGAAGTTACTCATCAATTCAGAATGTTCTAAAATGTTGAGAAAAGTTACGGTTTTGTTGACTTAGATAGCGGCGGATTGTTTATTTTTGTTGTTGATCGGATCGGATGAAAGTGCTTTTACGTGACACACTACTCTTTTTTTTTATTTTTTTTTTTTAAATGAGTACTTAATCCTAGTGTATGCCGAATTTTTCAATTTTTATCAGGGAAAAATTTCTATAATTGTTGCTCTGTCTCGTCTTTATGAAAACACATACAAGTATGTATTTACAGTTCGATGCGATCGGCTCGGTTTACGGCATATGATTTTGTTTGGCTCTTTGCTGCGTGTCCATGTGCTAACTGGAAACGTGTCAGAGTTTCCCCTGACAGCAGTGAGCGGGGCCAGGTATTGCACAGGTGTTCTGTTGCCTGATTATCATGTCATTCTTCTTCTGTTTGTTACATACATCTGTCCTATGTTCACTTTCATTCCCCATTCTTTGAAGTTTAAAGGGTTTTGCTGTACAGGTCAAAAGTCTATGATAACAAAGAATGGTATGTACTAAACTCCCAGAAGTAAATGATAGATGATCATGTTCACATTCATTATTTGCTTCACGGTAGTAATATGAGGGGTATTTCTGATTACAAAATGCATATTTTATATGTGTTCGTTTGTGGGACAGCATGGATGTTCATGGGAGTTGTGAACTTGTGGCTTGTCCATTCACATTGATGTGTAAAGATGGAGACTGTCACCAGTAGCTTCACATGTTAATCTGTTTGTGACAGAGAACTAGATTCTGAGTGTGTGTGTGTGTGTGTGTGTGTGTGTGTGTGTGTGTGTGTGTGTGTGTGTGTGTGTGTTCTATATTGCTGGTAAAAAGATAGCATATTGGATAGAGACAGCAACAAGTCACTTTGTCCTTAATGATTGAAATTATAGTAAATCACCTGATCCCTAGTCTTTGTTGTTGTCACCTGGTTTTATGCTGTTTGTGTATGATGAGGAAATGGACAGTGTAGAGAGTGATGAATGCCATCAGTATTAAAACAAAGATTGGTGGACTGTGATGATGGAGGGAGGGTGGGGGAAAATAAGGTTTCAGCAGGTGTGTCATGATGCCAACTGACGGCCGTGCTGTGTTGTGTTGCAGCGCCCACCAACAACACCTTGACCCTCAGCACCCTCACCTCCCACACCACCCCCCTGCTGTCAGCCACTGCAGCTGCCAGACCCCCACCTCCCCCCCCACCCCCACAGCAGCCCGTCCTCGACTCTGCTCTCAGTGGTCCGGGGAGGGTTGCTCCCCTTGCTGCTGTCTCCTCGGTGGCTGCGTCTTCAGGTGCTGTGGCGGGCAGCATCATCACCCCAGCCACCCTCATCAACTTTGACAACCCCACCGTGCAGAAAGCCCTGGACAACCTGATCCAGAGCGGACCTAACCTTCTAAAGAATATCTCGGCCACGGCAGGTCAGGGGTCATGGTCAGGTCAGGGGACAGCGCTGGCCACATCTGAGCCGGCGGGGGGGTATTTGGGCGCCGGCCCTCCTCAGCGGAGTCCTTACTGATGACTGGGTGGACCTGTGTCTTCCAGGGTGGGTGTGGCGGCTGTCAGCCTGCTCCTGATCAGAGACTGAAGGTGGAATGACGACTTGCTGGTGTGCACTGCTCCTCTTCTCCTTAGCATATGTCCCTAAACTTCCTGCAGTCACCTTCCTCACTGGATGTAGAGCCGTAAAATGAACACTTGCTCCACGTGCACTGCTCCTGTTCTCCTCAGCATGTGTCCCTACACTTCCTGCAGACATCTTCCTCACTGGATGTAGAGCAGTGAAATGAACACCAGCTCCACTTGCAGTGCTCCTGTTCATCTCAGCTTGTGACCCCACCTTTCCTGCTGTGGTCTTCCTCACGGCAGGTAGAGCCATGATATGAACGCTTGCTCCATGTGCTCTGTTCCTGTTCTCCACCCGTGTCCCAGCCTTTCTTCCTGTAACCGTCTTCATAGATCAGTGGAGCCAGGGGAGGTAAAGGATGACTTGATTTGTGTGTACTCTGTCCCTGCTGTTTCCAGTTGTTTCCCTTTTTGTTGTGCAGCAGCCTTGGAGGGCAAAGGTTTGTGGGTGATGTGGACTGGAACCAGAGGATCAGCATGAGAGTCTGCGTGTGTGTGAAGTGCAGGGAGGACTCTTCAATCTGTATGGTTCAGCAAGGAAAAAAGGAAGAAAACATTTACACATGCCTTGGCCTTGGGCAAAACCTGCACAGGCGGCATGCAGACCTCTGCATCTAAATGCTCGCGCACTGTATGCATCTGCAGTGACACACCCATTTGCCTTTGCCGGATGGCCCAGTGAAAGGTAAGTATCAGGGTAATTCACGGTGATTGGCTGGTTGATGGTGTAGGTTTGATGAAGATGATGGCTGGTAGAACAACAGGAAAATCCATATGATTCTTCCTACCAAATGCAAGGGTACATACTTCCTACCAATCGCAAGGGTACGTACAGAATTTGGCAAAATCACATATCATGACCATCAGGACATACATACATCAATATTTACAAATGAAATAGAGAGTTGAAAGTCGGACAAAACTGTAGATCTTCTAGTTTTTGTTTTAACTTCTTTTTGCTCACAATCCGTCTCACCATGGATACAAAGAAGATGCATGTTGTCTTGAGGTAAAAGACATCCCCCCCCCCCCCCCCCCCCCCCCCCCCCGGTGCATCGAAAGTCGCAACATTCTCTGGTGGGCAGGAAGAGCTGTCAGAAAGTTTACTCACATGGGGCAGAAAGAAATGGGGGGGTTTTAATTTTTTTTTTAAAACAAATACGAAAGATGGTCGTGTCTTTATGGAATAGCGTGCATGTTGGATAAAGTGTAAAAGGAATGCATCATGATGTTCTAAGCTGTACATGGTGGAATTGGGTGTGTTTGAAGTAGTATGACTGAAGAATGGGTTGGATTGATGTGACATGTGGAAGCTGGAAGGGTGGGGGTGGGGGGCATTTTGATGAATGTGGTGTCTGACCAGAAGGAACCAGTGTTTGAGGGGGCCTATGTTCATGATCACTGGTGCATGGTGCTTTCTTTCAGTTGCTCTTTTTCTGTGAAACAGGTTATGTGCAAACCAGTAAGTAGTCGATATAAAGTCTTTGGATGGCTCATGTTTCTTTACTTGCGCTTCTGTTCATTTGTGGATAGTGGCTCCATTTTTTAAATTTGAACCTGTAACTGTTATATCATGTCGTGGCAGTGTACTGTTAAATGTATTGCTTTGACTTTTTCTGGTTTTGCATGCATCCATCGTTCTATTCCAGTGTTAACCTGTGTTCACTGCTTGAAATTTCTTAGAGCATTTTCATGTTTCAGTTGAATAAAGGCCATGCATGACCAAAGAAAAACAAAGTTTGTGTGAGTAAGGAGCTGGTGTTGCATTGAATTTTGTAAGATGTGTGTGCTTTATTGTAAATAAAGGATCAGTGTCATCAGAGAACAGAGAGCCATTGTTGTAAATGATGTTTGTGTGTGTTGCTAATATTGTTGGAAAAAATGTTGATGTCTGCAAACAAAGTGTCTGTGGTCTTCACTCACGGCTTGTATGGAGCTTGGAACTTGGTCACACACTCTTACATGAAATGTGCTTACATACACACGTAAACATATCCCACATTGAACACATGCACACACACACACCACACACACACACACACACACACACACACACACACACACACACACACACACACACACACACACATATTATAAACACACAAACAGACACACACAAACATGCACACAAACTTGCACACACATCATATAAACACACACACACACACACACACACACACATACACACACACAAACCCTGTACACACATCACACACACACACACATACATACATGCATGCATGCTCACACAAACCCTACACACACACGCACGCATGCGCACACGCACGCACGCACACACACATACGCACACACGCCTCAATTTACCAGGTTTAGTGGTGGTAATGCTGAAAATTGTAGTCAAAAGCAAGGACTTGAACTCATGAAGTACGAAACTGTTTATTTACTTTTGTCCTGGATACAGGGGGGAAAAAATGTATATATACATATAAATATATGTGTGTATATATATATATATATATATATATGTATATATATATATATATATACATGCACACACGCATAATAAATTATATATATTATATATATATATATAAGCATTTGTTTCCACGACTAAACTGTTATATATATATATTAAAAAAAACAATTTAGTTGTGGAAACAAATGCTTATATATATATATATATATATATATATATATATATATATATCACACACACACACACACACACACATACATGATTCTTTAACCCTCATGAGAGATAATTTTGAATTCTTACACACACACACACACACACACACACACACACACACACACACACACACACACACACACAGAGGATTTCAAGCAAGCAGTATCATCTCTCCACCCGTTTTCCCATCAATAGGATGACAACTCTCTTATTGTATTCCACTGTTAAAGCACATCAGAGTAATGGCTGTGTCCATTGGGATTGTCAATTCACAACCCACATACAGCTCTCATTGTCAGTTCATTACAGAGACACTTTCATTGTCGGTTCATTACAGAGACACTTTCACTGTCAGTTCATTACAGAGACATTCATTGTCAGTTCATTACAGACACTTTCATTGTCAGTTCATTACAGAGACTTTCATTGTCAGTTCATTACAGAGACATTCACTGTCAGTTCATTACAGAGACATTCACTGTCAGTTCATTACAGACACTTTCATTGTCAGTTCATTACAGAGACACTTTCATTGTCAGTTCATTACAGAGACACTTTCACTGTCAGTTCATTACAGAGACATTCACTGTCAGTTCATTACAGAGACATTCATTGTCAGTTCATTACAGAGACATTCACTGTCAGTTCATTACAGGCACTTTCAGTGTCAGTTCATTACAGAGACACTTTCATTGTCAGTTCATTACAGAGACATTCACTGTCAGTTCATTACAGGCACTTTCAGTGTCAGTTCATTACAGACACTTTCATTGTCAGTTCATTACAGAGACACTTTCACTGTCAGTTCATTGCAGAGACATTCATTGTCAGTTCATTACAGACACTTTCATTGTCAGTTCATTACAGAGACACTTTCATTGTCACTTCATTACAGAGACACATTCATTGTCAGTTCATTACAGAGACACTTTCATTGTCAGTTCATTACAGAGGCACTTTCATTGTCAGTTCATTACAGAGACACTTTCATTGTCAGTTCATTACAGAGACATTCATTGTCAGTTCATTACAGACACTTTCATTGTCAGTTCATTACAGAGACATTCATTTTTGGCGTCATATACTTTACCATGTCAGACCATAGCATTCAACGGCAGTTAGCCAGCTCTGTCAGGCCGAATTTTTTCCGTGGCCAATGCAGTCATAAGACAGTCACGTGATGTCCCCCACTTCCGGCCCCGGAAGAAGCCAGTGTCAACTTCCTATACGTCATTCATCTTCGGCCTGCCGTCAAAGCAAGATAAGTCTTGTGCTCTGTCTCGCCTATACTTGCCTTTGTGTTAAGATTGCTGTGTTTTGTTTCTACACTTGATTCAGTTGTGGCTTGCACTAGACCCTGAGTATTTTGCCGTGTGAGGCTCTTGGTGGGAGCGAAATTATTAAAAGAATTATCTTTTTTACCGGCACTCTCGGGAGCGTATTTATTAAAAGATTTGTCTCTTTTACCGGCACTCTCGCGACTTTGTTACTCGCGATCGTCGGCACCGCTCGCCGGTCGTGTTCCCCCACCATATTGCCGAGCCTCGGGTTCAACACGCATTTTGTGCTGGTTCCACTTATTAAGGTTTAGTGCTCAATAATACCCTTCACAGGTAGAACGTGTTCGAGTAAGGGTGCGTGACACTGATCTGCTTATTAAGATTTAGTGCCCAAAAAGAGATTGCTATTAATAGCCATACCAGTCACCCGACCGGTGGCGTGTACGGGTAGTTCGAGTTTCAGTCGATCTCTCGAGCACTTTGCACGACACCACACGGACGATCGAGATTAATTGATTTTCTCGATCGGCCACCTTGTCTCCTCTTTGCGGTCGTGTGTTCCGGGTTTGCTCTATCCACCTGTGCCCAACATGGTGAAGGACACCGCCGGGTCGAGCCACTCCACTGCTCGGAGTTCGCTCAATTTCCCGGAGAACCCGCGGGTCGATTCCATCTCAGAGCAATCCGTTCACACCGATGAACGTACGGTTCAGGTAGACAGAGACGACTCCTCCGCGGAAGGGACGCGTGATCTTTCCTCGTCTACCAAACCGACGGACGCACGACCGCGGCGTCCCAAGGCTGATAGGCAAGCGGCCACCATTTCAAAATGCCTTTCATTTGATCTGCCTGCAAAGTCTAAGGGCAAAGCTCCCCTCAAGGTGCTGCCCAAGAAGTCTAAGGGCAAGGCTCCCCTCAAGGGGCCCTGCCGAGCAAAGACTAGCCAACGGAATTCGCCCTCCCCCACCCCTTCTCCATCGGCCAGCTTGCCTTCTAGCCTACGGACTCGCTCGGAGACTTCTCACTATCATGCTGAGTCACGCGAATCTCGGCCCCCGGGGCACCTTGCCGAGCCGCGGACCAGCACGGGTGACGGATCTGGGATGGAATCACCATCCGTCACTCGCCTTGATGAGTCACGTATCTCCTTTTCCCCCCAAGTTGATACGTCCACTCATAGCGCTCGGCCCCACCGGGCACGGGTGCAGCCAACACCTGAGCTCGAGGAGCGCTTCGACTCCGGAAGCAGCCTTATGGTCACCCCGACGCACGACCTCGGTGGTGTCCATAATCCTGGGCGTGCGGGCACGCCGCGCCATGGGCCCGGCCGTGCCCATGCACAAGGACGGTCGACCTACCCCGATCGAACGTCACCTTCTTCCCTAGGGGTATTGGACGTTGGGGAACCGACCTTTTCGGATCCCCATTTGGGCAACGTCCGCGGTCCCGCTCCTCCGGGGGGAGGATCTACCAGCGGGACCAAGGGTAACCTGACATATTCCTCCAGGGGGAGGAACACGGGACCGCATCCTGACCAATCCGCACTTTCGCGGGTTGGGGGCTCGACTTCCGCATCCTCCTCCATACCATTATGGCCCTCCCAGGCCCATTCCAAGGACGTGTATGGTACAGTGCACGGACCTGGACGGGGACGACAGGCCACGGCCTCTCAAGACCCCCCCAACAGTGATTCAGGTTACCCGGGTCCCCGGGGATTTTCTGCCTACACCCCAGGGCCGCCACAGCCCGTTTACCTCCCCGGGGACCGGTGGCTCTATGCCCCCGAGAGAGACCAGTGGCTTAACGCCAACACCCAGTACGACCAGCTATATGGTCGAATGTGGCACCCGGCCTCACTTGCCTGGGTCGACCTTGGTCTCCCTCCTCGGGAGCTGTCCGATCGGCAGGACGATGTCCCGGCCGCCGATTATAGGGCCACCGGGGACTCACTACAGGCACCCCTCGACTTACCTCCTGATGACGGGTGCTATGAACCCTCTCAGGACCAGTACCTCCCTGAGGCGGACGATGAGGAAGAACTAGCCTCCACCTCATTGTACGATGTCCGCACGATAGAACGGTGGCGACCAGACCTCGTTAGGAGGGAGGCCGCACCCGCTGAAGAAGTTCTCTCCCTCTCCCATTTCGCCGGTCCCCCCCCGGCCCAGAGATCTAGACCAAAGATCGTTGCCCCCCAATCCCTCGCCTCAATTTGGGAAGGCCCAGCAACTCGCGCCAGGGGTGCGCACGCCATCCCTCCACCAGGACAGGGACCCCTCTCGGCCCCACATGCAGCCCAGGTCGGTTTCCTCCTCGGGGACCGCAAGAACCCCTCAGTCTCCTCCTTGTTTACGGACAATCCCGTGACCAGGGAGATGGGCATTTCCCAGTCGGACCGTCGGTTGATCCCCCACCTGCCCCCCCCTACTTCCGGCACCATCTCATTTAAGAACCTGAAGGAATGGGACCGAGTAGCCAGGATGGGCATCCTCCACACCACGGCGGGACACACCTACTTGGGCATGCTCCTTCAGCGAGCGGAGGCTCTATGGCCGGAGGATGATGGTGCCATCCCAGTACCGGGGGACTCGGGCTCTGAGGAGCACCAAGAGCCTGACCCTCGCTTGTTCAGCGATCCTTTCATGCGACACTTAGTTAACAGGATTTCGCATCACCTTTCGGCTGCGGCGGACAGCGCAGCCAGAAGCCACTTCAACTGCTTGTTGGTCGCGAGAGATGCCGTGCTGGCGCGGACCTCTCTCTCCCCGACGCTTAAGGCAGCCCTGCGATGCATCCCGGGCCAGGACCAATCGCTCTTTGGCGACTACTCGGCTGACGTCATAGCCCAAGCAGTTGAGGAACGCAAGCAGGCTGTGTCCTTTGCGCCCAGGCCACCGCCACGCCCTGCTAGACCCCCACTTCGTTCCTTCCCCAGGCACAGACCCTATCCCAGGCAATCGCCTTCCCGCACCGCACGGCCCGCCAAGCGACCTAATCTTCTCCCAAGGCCTAAGCCAAAACCCCATCAGCAAAATTTTCGGTTCGGCCAACAGTCACGCTCCCGGAGCTGACTAGGGAGACAGCCCGAGGTGGACTTAGATCAGGTAGCACCCCCCCTCGCCCTATCCCCCTCCCACCAGCCCAGACCCTCGCCCCCCCGGGCGGGCAGCCTCTCCCGGCATGCCCACCAGTGCAGACGTATGCGCCTCAACCCCTGGATAGTGGCGGTGCTACAGGAAGGGTTTCGCCTTCCTTGGGCCCACGAGCGTCCCCCCCTCATGCTATCTCCCCCTCCCTCCCCCAACGAACCCTCCCCCGCCAAAGCAGAAGCTCTTCGCACGGAAGTCCAAGAGCTCCTCAAGAAAGGGGCCATCGCGGAGGTTTCCTACCCAAACCCCGGCTTCTACTCTCACCTCTTTGTGATCCCAAAAGCCTCGGGAGGATGGAGGCCCATTCTAGATCTTTCGCCCCTCAACAAGTTCCTCAGGCCCACCAAGTTCAAGATGGAGACCCCCACCCAGATCCGAGACTCCATCCATCATCTCGACTGGGCCACATCCATAGACCTGAAGGACGCCTACTTTCAGATCCTGATTCACCCGGTCCACAGACGATTCCTACGGTTCGTCTGGCAGGACCGAGTGTTCCAGTTCAGGGCCCTCCCTTTCGGCCTATCACTGGCACCCTTCCTCTTCACGAAGGTTGTCAAGGAGATGGCCTCCCTAGCCAGGCAGGAAGACATCCGCCTCCTAGTGTATCTGGACGACTGGCTCATCTTGGCCCCCTCCCGGGCCCAGTGCCAAGCCCACACCACCCGCCTCCTGAGTCTGTGCTCCACACTGGGGTTTGTCACAAACCCCAACAAGTGCGAACTCACTCCCAGCCAGAGGTTCTCCTTCCTGGGAATGAGTTTCGACACAATCTCCATGATAGTCTCCCCGACCCCGGAGAGGTCTGCACGCATAGTGGACCTCATCTCCCGCCTGTCACAGACACCCCACACCTCGGCCAGAACCCTGTCCTCCCTCCTAGGAATGATGGAGTCCCTGTCTCCCCTCATTCCCCTGGGGCGGGTCCCCAAACGCCAACTTCAGAGGGAGTTCCGCCGACGTTGGTCACAGACCTCCGACCGCTGGGACCAGGTCATTCCCCTCGGACACTGGTTCATTTCGGCGACGGAGGAGTGGCTCACTCCAACCACTCTCTCCACCGGGGTCCCCATCTCCCTCCCAACCCAACCACTGGAACTTTATACAGACGCCTCCAACTTGGGCTGGGGGGCCCACGTGGAGGAGAGTCACGCCTCGGGGGAGTGGGACTCACAAACTGCACGCCTCCACATCAACATCTTGGAGCTGGAAGCGGTCAGGCTAGCCCTTCTCCAATTCCAACACAAGGTCGCGCACCGACTTGTTCTCCTCCTCACGGACAATACGTCGGTAGCTTGCTATGTCAACAAAGGGGGAGGGGCCCGCTCCATAGGCCTCTCCCTCAGGACAGAGGCCCTCCTTCGCTGGTGTCACGCGCGGGGAATCACCCTCCGCGCGAGACACATAGCAGGGAAACGCAACATCCTGGCGGATTCCCTCAGCAGGTCGAAGTCTCTCCTCCACACGGAGTGGACCCTCAACAGACATACCCTGTCGGGGGTATGGGAGCATTGGTTTGTGCCCATGATCGACCTGTTTGCCACCAGGTTCAACCATCGCCTGCCCCTGTACGTCTCCCCCGTTCCAGATCCCCAGGCGTATGCAGTCGACGCACTATCCCTCCCCTGGACGGGCCTACTGGCATATGCCTTTCCCCCCTTCCCCATCCTACACAAGGTGATCAGGAAGGCGAGGCTGGAAAGACCCAGGCTGATCCTCGTAACGCCATGGTGGCCGACCCAGTCTTGGTTCCCGGACCTCAAGTCCCTCACCCACGTTCCCCCCCTCCGGCTCAGCCCTCGCTGGGACATGCTGAGACAACCCCGGTCAGGTCTTCCTCACTCCAATCCCAACATGCTTCGCCTACACGCGTGGCTTCTATGCCAGCCCAACTGCGAACATCTGCAGCTACCCCCCACTCGGACAGACCCCAGTCCGTCCTAGACACACTAGCCGGGGCAGGGGCCTCTCAGGGATTACGGGACTTAACCTCGGCATCTCGCAGAGCCAGCACCGAGTCCCTCTACAACTACCGTTGGGAGAGATGGATAGCCTGGTGCTCAGATAACTCTGTTCCCCATGACTGCCCCTCCAACATCCAATTTTTACCTGAGGGATATCCGCATGACCAGAGCTGATGGGTCTAAGGGGATTTCCTTTGTGGCGGCCAATGCAGCCATATCGGTCAACCCCAAGAACCACTAGGGCGCTCGCCCTCCTCCGATTCCTTTAAATTCTGCTATGGTCTGACATGGTAAAGTATATGACGCCAAAATGGGGAGTTTGTGTTATACTCCCTGTTTGGCTAGTATACTTACCATGTCAGACTCTAATTCCCTCCCTACCTTCCCCTCTGGCGCCAAGGTTCTCGGGGTTACCATACACCAGGCCTCGCTGAATGACGTATAGGAAGTTGACACTGGCTTCTTCCGGGGCCGGAAGTGGGGGACATCACGTGACTGTCTTATGACTGCATTGGCCACGGAAAAAATTCGGCCTGACAGAGCTGGCTAACTGCCGTTGAATGCTATGGTCTGACATGGTAAGTATACTAGCCAAACAGGGAGTATAACACAAACTCCCCATGTCAGTTCATTACAGAGACACTTTCATTGTCAGTTCATTACAGAGACATTAATTGTCAGTTCATTACAGAGACACTTTCATTGTCAGTTCATTACAGAGACATTCATTGTCAGTTCATTACAGAGACATTCATTGTCAGTTCATTACAGAGGCACATTGTCAGTTCATTACAGAGTCACTTTCATTGTCAGTTCATTACAGAGACATTCACTGTCAGTTCATTACAGAGACATTCATTGTCAGTTCATTACAGAGACATTCACTGTCAGTTCATTACAGGCACTTTCAGTGTCAGTTCATTACAGAGACACTTTCATTGTCAGTTCATTACAGAGACATTCACTGTCAGTTCATTACAGGCACTTTCAGTGTCAGTTCATTACAGACACTTTCATTGTCAGTTCATTACAGAGACACTTTCACTGTCAGTTCATTACAGAGACATTCATTGTCAGTTCATTACAGACACTTTCATTGTCAGTTCATTACAGAGACACTTTCATTGTCACTTCATTACAGAGACACATTCATTGTCAGTTCATTACAGAGACACTTTCATTGTCAGTTCATTACAGAGGCACTTTCATTGTCAGTTCATTACAGAGACACTTTCATTGTCAGTTCATTACAGAGACACTTTCATTGTCAGTTCATTACAGAGACATTCATTGTCAGTTCATTACAGACACTTTCATTGTCAGTTCATTACAGAGACATTCATTGTCAGTTCATTACAGAGACACTTTCATTGTCAGTTCATTACAGAGACATTCATTGTCAATTCATTACAGAGGCATTCACTGTCAGTTCATTACAGAGACATTCATTGTCAGTTCATTACAGAGACACATTCATTGTCAGTTCATTACAGAGACATTCATTGTCAGTTCATTACAGAGACACATTCATTGTCAGTTCATTACAGACGCTTTCATTGTCAGTTCATTACAGAGACAATTTCATTGTCAGTTCATTCCAGAGACACATTCATTGTCAGTTCATTACAGAGACAATTTCATTGTCAGTTCATTAAGAGACATTCATTGTCACTTCATTACAGAGACATTTCAGTGTCAGTTTATTGCAGAGACATTCAGTGTCAGTTCATTACAGAGACACATTCATTGTCAGTTCATTACCGAGACACTTTCATTGTCAGTTCATTACAGAGACATTCATTGTCAGTTCATTACAGAGACACTTTCAGTGTCAGTTCATTACAGAGACACATTCATTGTCAGTTCATTACAGAGACATTCATTGTCAGTTCATTACAGAGACACTTCATTGTCAGTTCATTACAGAGACACATTCATTGTCAGTTCATTACAGAGACACTCATTGTCAGTTTATTACAGACGCTTTCATTGTCAGTTCATTACAGGGACAATTTCATTGTCAGTTCATTACAGAGACATTCATTGTCAATTCATTACAGAGACACTCATTGTCAGTTCATTACAGAGACACATTCATTGTCAGTTCCCTACAGAGACACATTCATTTTCAGTTCATTACAGAGACACATTCATTGTCAGTTCATTACAGAGAGACATTCATTGTCAGTTCATTACAGAGACATTCATTGTCAGTTCATTACAGAGACACATTCATTGTCAGTTCATTACAGAGACATTCATTGTCAGTTCATTACAGATACTTTCATTTCAGTTCATTACAGAGACATTCATTGTCAGTTCATTACAGAGACACATTCATTGTCAGTTCATTACAGAGACATTCATTGTCAGTTCATTACAGACACTCTCATTGTCAGTTCATTACAGAGACACTTTCATTGTCAGTTCATTACAGAGACACTTTCATTGTCAGTTCATTACAGAGACACTTTCACTGTCAGTTCATTACAGAGACATTCATTGTCAGTTCATTACAGACACTTTCATCGTCAGTTCATTACAGACACTTTCATTGTCAGTTCATTACAGAGACATTCATTGTCAGTTCATTACAGAGACATTCACTGTCAGTTCATTACAGAGACATTCATTGTCAGTTCATTACAGACACTTTCATTGTCAGTTCATTACAGAGACACTTTCATTGTCACTTCATTACAGAGACACATTCATTGTCAGTTCATTACAGAGACACTTTCATTGTCAGTTCATTACAGAGGCACTTTCATTGTCAGTTCATTACAGAGACACTTTCATTGTCAGTTCATTACAGAGACATTTTCATTGTCAGTTCATTACAGAGACACTTTCATTGTCAGTTCATTACAGACACTTTCATTGTCAGTTCATTACAGACACTTTCATTGTCAGTTCATTACAGAGACACTCATTGTCAGTTCATTACAGAGACACTTTCATTGTCAGTTCATTACAGAGACACTTTCATTGTCAGTTCATTACAGAGATATTCACTGTCAGTTCATTACAGAGACATTCATTGTCAGTTCATTACAGAGACATTCACTGTCAGTTCATTACAGAGACATTCACTGTCAGTTCATTACAGAGACATTCATTGTCAGTTCATTACAGAGACATTCACTGTCAGTTCATTACAGACACTTTCATTGTCAGTTCATTACAGAGACACTTTCATTGTCAGTTCATTACAGAGACACTTTCACTGTCAGTTCATTACAGAGACACTCATTGTCAGTTCATTACAGAGACATTCACTGTCAGTTCATTACAGAGACATTCACTGTCAGTTCATTACAGAGCCACATTCACTGTCAGTTCATTACAGAGACAATTTCATTGTCAGTTCATTACAGAGACAATTTCATTGTCAGTTCATTACGGACACTTGACACTTTCATTGTCAGTTCATTACAGAGACATCTCACTGTCAGTTCATTACAGAGACAATTTCATTGTCAGTTCATTACAGAGACAATTTGTCAGTTCATTACGGACACTTTCATTGTCAGTTCATTACGGACACTTTCATTGTCAGTTCATTACAGACACTTTCATTGTCAGTTCATTACAGAGACACTCACTGTCAGTTCATTACAGAGACAATTTCATTGTCAGTTCATTACAGAGACAATTTCATTGTCAGTTCATTACAGACACTTTCATTGTCAGTTCATTACGGACACTTTCATTGTCAGTTCATTACAGAGACATTCATTGTCAGTTCATTACAGAGACATTCATTGTCAGTTCATTACAGAGACATTCACTGTCAGTTCATTAGAGAGACACATTCATTTTCAGTTCATTACAGAGACAATTTCATTGTCAGTTCATTACATACATTTTCATTGTCAGTTCATTACAGAGACATTCATTGTCAGTTCATTACAGAGACACTCATTGTCAGTTCATTACAGAGACACTCTCACTGTCAGTTCATTACAGAGACATTCACTGTCAGTTCATTACAGAGACATTCACTGTCAGTTCGTTACAGAGACATTCATTGTCAGTTCATTACAGAGACATTCACTGTCAGTTCATTACAGAGACACTCTCACTGTCAGTATTACAGAGACATTCACTGTCAGTTCATTACAGACACTCATTGTCAGTTCATTACAGAGGCACTTTCATTGTCAGTTCATTACAGAGACACATTCATTTTCAGTTCAATTACAGAGACACTCTCACTGTCAGTATTACAGAGACATTCACTGTCAGTTCATTACAGACACTCATTGTCAGTTCATTACAGAGACACTTTCATTGTCAGTTCATTACAGAGACATTCACTGTCAGTTCATTACAGAGACACATTCATTGTCAGTTCATTACAGACACTTTCATTGTCAGTTCATTACAGAGACACTTTCATTGTCAGTTTCCATTACCAGAGACACTTTCATTGTCAGTTCATTACAGACACTTTCATCGTCAGTTCATTACAGACACTTTCACTGTCAGTTCATTACAGACACTTTCATTGTCAGTTCATTACAGAGACAATTTCATTGTCAGTTCATTACAGAGACACTTTCATTGTCAGTTCATTACAGAGACACTTTCACTGTCAGTTCATTACAGAGACACTCATTGTCAGTTCATTACAGAGACACTTTCATTGTCAGTTCATTACAGAGACATTCATCGTCAGTTCATTACGGAGACATTCATTGTCAGTTCATTACAGAGACATTCACTGTCAGTTCATTACAGAGCCACATTCATTGTCAGTTCATTACAGAGACATTCATTGTCAGTTCATAACAGACACTTTTATTGTAGGTTCACGAAAGGGGTACAGTTTCATGGTCTGTTCACAAAATGGGTGCAGTTTCATGGTCAGTTGACAAAAGGGGTGCAGTTTCATGGTCAGTTGACAAAAGGGGTGCAGCTTCATGGTCAGTTGACAAAAGGGGTGCAGTTTGATAGTCAGTTTACAAAAGGGGTGCAGTTTGATAGTCAGTTCACAAAAGGGGTGCAGTTTCATGGTCAGTTGACAAAAGGGGTGCAGTTTGATTGTCATGGATGGGAGTTGACTGTGATTCCAGCCTTCCCATTTCAGCCCAATGCACACGGCACTACACTCAAAACTGGATGGGGCGGAAAGATCCCTCACATAAATACTGCTAGGGCTCACATGCTTCTGGGACTCAAGCCCACGACCCCCAAAAACTCAACACTGTTATTTTACGACTGTTGGGTTTGCAGTTGTTATTTTAGTGTGAACTGGAGAAAACCTACCTGACGTCCATCCACATAGTGTGTGGCTATAATGATGGCACGTGCAACATAGTCGCCAGTCAACGGCGCTTTTCAGTGATTTTATTTTCACCCCTTCCCCTATTTTCAGTATCTTCACAATGACTTTTTTTGTGTGTTGAAAATAGTGTAGGTGTATTTTCTGTGAGTCTGCTCAACACTTTCCCTTAAAACCCTTCCCATACACTGTACGTGCCATTGCAACCATACTTTTACTTATTGAAATTTCAACTATTACTCAGACAGCCAGGCTGAAATTTTATGACAAAAAAGGTCCAAGCATGTGCTGCCCAACATATGATGCAATTTCGTCCCTAAGCAAACAAAACAACAAAACATTGTATAAATAAATACTGACCGCTTCCATGATGTGAGGATAGAGGCAGTCTCCTAGAAGCACCACCCCTCGACAATATTACAAATTTTGGTCCCGCAGATCAGCAGCAACGGTTGTTAAACCAAAGCTAACGCCAAGAAACAGGAGGTCACAGCCACACAGATACAGAGACCTTTTCCTCAGCTATGTGTGTGGTTGAGAGGTGCGGACAGACAGCAGGATGGGTACGTACGAAGACACAAGTCACATGATATTTAGAGGTAACATCGAATCTTGACCCCATTGTCAAATTCCACAGTCGATTATATCAACTACATGAAGTCGGGTTATTAATCCATTGGTAAAGTTCCGTTGAAGAGGATCTAAATGTCGGGATAATTCAGGTGGCGGAGGGCATGTGGTGACATTCCTTCTATGAGCCCTTGGTTCAAGGTCACACGAGAAGTAGTGATTTTTAAAAAGAAGAATTATAATCAATCCGCAAGACAAAGGGTCAGGGAAATGACAAGACAAAACACGACGTGTTTTGACCTCTTAGGTCTTCTTCAGGCAAGATCAACAACATGCATACCAGCAGTGACTGCTGAGCTCGTTCATATCAGTGATGTCAGAGCCTTGAAACAGTGGCAAACTAGCGGGGATCAAAACACTTTTGTTCATATTTCTGTGGCAATCATCCCTGTGCATACTCACATTACCCCAAGAGGGATGGTGCGCATGGGGTAAAAGGCCATCTTCAGACGATCCGTCCATGGGTATGGGGTGGTTATTAGACCTCCAGAAGAATCTAGTTGGCTCCTAGAGTGGAAAACCTCTCAATGGTATAGCTCCCTCTTTCACTGGATTCCATGTGCAGATATCCTTTTCTACTGGGATGAAGGGGGGAAAAGGAAGAAGGATCATCGTATAGGGTGAGAGAGAGACAGAGAGAGAGAGAGAGAGAGAATGTTGGGGCGAGGGGGAGGGAGATCATCAGATACACAGAGAACGCTATTTTCAGTAGAACTCTTTTTTTTTTATTTTTTATTGGGGGATACCTCTTCCCTGCTGATGGCAAGGCCAGTCAAAATCTATCAGACACCCCTTTAATTCTTACCCTGCTGATGGCAAGGCCAGTCAAAATCTACCAGACACCCCTTTAATTCTTACCCTGCTAATGGCAAGGCCAGTCAAAATCTACCAGACACCCCTTTAATTCTTACCCTGCTGATGGCAAGGCCAGTCAAAATCTACCAGACACCCCTTTAATTCTTTCCATGCTGATGGCAAGGCCAGTCAAAATCTACCAGATACCCCTTTTATTCTTACCCTGCACAGAACCTTTCAGAGTGAGCCACCGCCACAGCCACATGACGTAATCTCCTCAGTTTCCTTGGTCTCACAACTTGCATAGTCACATGTCGCCGCCTTCAAGCAAGAATTCTACAACATTCAACATCACATTTCATCTACTTCGTACATGGCTTCTATTACTCACATAGTTGCATATTGTCTACATCGTACATGGCTTCTATCACTCACATAGTTACATATTATTACTTCGTACACTGGCTTCTATTACTCACATAGTTGCATATCATCTACTTCGTACGTGGCTTCTATTACTCACATAGTTACATATTATCTACTTCGTACACTGGCTTCTATTACTCACATAGTTGCATATTATCTACTTCGTACACCGACTTCTATTTCTTACATAGTTGCATATTATCTACTTCGTAACTGGCTTTATTACCACACGTCGCATCATCTACTTCTACACTGCTTCTATTACCACACAGTCGCATACCATCTACTTCCTACACTGGCTTCTATTACCCACATAGTTACATACCATCTACTTCCTACACTGGCTTCTATTACCCACATAGTTACATACCATCTACTCCTACACTGGCTTCTATTACCCACATAGTTGCCTACCATCTACTTCTATCTGGCTTTTATTACCCACATAGTTCATACCATTACTTCTACACTGGCTTCTATTACCCACACAATTGCATGCCATCTACTTCATATACTGGCTTCTATTACCCACATAGTTGCATACCATCTATTTCATATCTGGCTTTATTACCACACATAGTTACATATCATCTACTTCTACACTGGCTTCTATTACCCACATAGTTGCATACCATCTACTTCATATGCTGGCTTTTATTACCCACATAGTTGCATACCATCTACTTCATACACTGGCTTCTACTACCCACACATATTGCATCCATCTACTTCGTATTACTGGCTTCTATTACCCACATAGTTGCATACCATCTACTTCCTACACTGGCTTCTATTACCCACACATGCATACCATCTACTTCTATAACTGGCTTCTATTACCCACACAGTGCATACTATCTACTTCATACACTGGCTTCTATTACCCACACATTTGCATACCATCTACTTCGTTCACTGGCTTCTATTACCCACACAGTCGCATGCCATCTACTTCATACACTGGCTTCTATTACCCACACATTTGCATACCATCTACTTCGTTCACTGGCTTCTATTACCCACACATTTGCATACCATCTACTTCATACACTGGCTTCTATTACCCACACAGTCGCATGCCATCTACTTCGTACACTCGGCTTCTATTACCCACACAGCACATACCATCTACTTCATACACTGGCTTCTATTACCCACACAGTCGCATGCCATCTACTTCGTACACCGGCTTCTATTACCCACACAGTCGCATGCCATCTACTTCATACACCGGTTCTATTACCCACACAGTCGCATGCCATCTACTTCGTACACCGGCTTCTATTACCACACAGTCGCATACCATCTACTTCATACACCGGTTTCTATTACCCACTACAGTCGCATACCATCTACTTCGTACACGGTCTTTAGACCCACACAGTCAGAAATGGAGTGAGCGATCGACTCCACCCCTTCATCATCAGTCCTCATGAGTTTGACATCTCATGACACCAGTATGGAAGGAAGGGAAACGGCCACCACCCCCTTCATCATCAGTCCTCATGAGTCTTGAGCATCTCAATGACTTCAGTATGGAAGTGAAAGGGGAAACTGGCCACCACCCCCTTCATCATCAGTCCTCATGAGTCTGAGCATCTCAATGACTTCAGTATGGAAGGGAAAGGGGAAACTGGCCACCACCCCCTTCATCATCAGTCCTCATGAGTCTGAGCATCTCAATGACTTCAGTATGGAAGGGGGAAAGGGGAAACTGGCCACCACCCCCTTCATCATCAGTCCTCATGAGTCTGAGCATCTCAATGACTTCAGTATGGAAGGGGGAAAGGGGAAACTGGCGACCATCCCCTTCATCATCAGTCCTCATGAGTCTGAGCATCTCAATGACTTCAGTATGGAAGGAAAGGGGAAACTGGCACCACCCCTTCATCATCAGTCCTCATGAGTCTGAGCATCTCAATGACTTCAGTATGGAAGGGAAAGGGGAAACTGGCCACCACCCCCTTCATCATCAGTCCTCATGAGTCTGAGCATCTCAATGACTTCAGTATGGAAGGGGGAAAGGGGAAACTGGCCACCACCCCCTTCATCATCAGTCCTCATGAGTCTGAGCATCTCAATGACTTCAGTATGGAAGGGGGAAAGGGGAAACTGGCCACCACCCCCTTCATCATCAGTCCTCATGAGTCTGAGCATCTCAATGACTTCAGTATGGAAGGGGGAAAGGGGAAACTGGCGACCATCCCCTTCATCATCAGTCCTCATGAGTCTGAGCATCTCAATGACTTCAGTATGGAAGTGAAAGGGGAAACTGGCCACCACCCCCTTCATCATCAGTCCTCATGAGTCTGAGCATCTCAATGACTTCAGTATGGAAGGGGAAAGGGGAAACTGGCCACCACCCCCTTCATCATCAGTCCTCATGAGTCTGAGCATCTCAATGACTTCAGTATGGAAGGGGGAAATGGGAAACTGGCGACCATCCCCTTCATCATCAGTCCTCATGAGTCTGAGCATCTCAATGACTTCAGTATGGAAGGGGGAAAGGGAAACTGGCGACCATCCCCTTCATCATCAGTCCTCATGAGTCTGAGCATCTCAATGACTTCAGTATGGAAGGGGGAAAGGGGAAACTGGCGACCATCCCCTTCATCATCAGTCCTCATGAGTCTGAGCATCTCAATGACTTCAGTATGGAAGGGGGAAATGGGAAACTGGCCACCACCCCCTTCATCATCAGTCCTCATGAGTCTGAGCATCTCAATGACTTCAGTATGGAAGGGAAAGTGGAAAGGGGGAACTGGAGACACCAATTGAAACCGAACCCTGCAGCTACAGCAATAGAATGTCACGAGGAGAGGGCGTAGAAACGGGAGTGGTGTTTAAATCAGAACATTCTCTACAGATAGGCACTGAAGTGATGTGGTGCACGGGCTTTGCTCGGGGAGGTAGGTTCGTGGCAACCTGAAATCGATGACTTTGAAACTAAGACGGCTTGGACATGATGTTGTGGTGGTACGTAAGGAAAATTGGGATGCTGGCGCATGGATTGTGTGGGAATTGTGCTAAGAAGGATGTTGGCTTACTTGTGAGTGCGTGCGCGCGCACGCGCGCACGCACGCACGCACACACACACACACACACACACACACACACACACACACACACACACACACACACACGAACAAACTCATACGCACATGTGCACATATGCACACAATACAATAAACACACACACACACACACACACACACACACACACACACACACACACACACACACACACACACACATCTGTGTGTATTTGGTCAGCACAACATTAGCTCCATCTGACCATGAATACTTTCTGATTTTTCTCTCTCTTCATCTCTGGTTTCTGTCTGCCCGTCTGTCTTCCCCTCTCTCTCTTCTTGTCTGTCTCTGTTTATCTGTCTGTCTCTCTTTCTCTGTCTCTGTCTGTCTATCTCTCTTTCTCTCTCTCCCCCCCTCCCCCCTCCCGTCTCTCTCTTTTCATCTGTGTGTGTGTGTGTGTGTGTGTGTGTGTGTGTGTGTGTGTGTGTGTGTGTGTGTGTGTGTGTGTGTGTGCCTGTGTTCGCGAGCGCGCACATGCACGTGATTCTTTTGTTTATTCTACCCTCAGTACAGCCTGAGATATCTGATGTCATGAACGGCGGGAATGCTTACCCTGTGTTTGGACAGAAAGGCTAGCACCCAGTCCATGATGTCCAACGTTTGCAAGGCACGTGCATCTGTAGTTCACAGGTTTGCTTGTTCACCTGCATGTCTTGGATGTGTGCAGGGAATCAAACCATGAGCCCCAACGGAAATCCTGACCCGCCCTGGCAGCGTGACAGACTTCCGGTATCCTAGACTCCTGTTCACACGACCGTGTCCCGTTTTCACCAGGCAACAGGGATCCATGCCGCCCAACGGTCTTCACGCCTGGTTCAAGTCGCTCTCTTTGGCAAAAGAGCAACCCTGTCTTCTTCTGGTGGTCAGGGGACTTGACATGGGCGACAGAGAGGAGAGGGACGTCACTACAAAGTACGTGGCTTCTAGCCTCCCCTGTGAACGTTGTGTGGCCACACGCCACAATTAGGATTTTGCACTAAATCACTTTATAATCCATGTAGGCGTTTGAGGCCTACCTTGACTTTGAACCAGCATTTAATGTTAAACTGATGATTGATCAAAATAACAACTCTCCGCCAATTATTTCCCTTGTTTTAGGGGATTTCCATCGATGACATTATATAATCTTCAAATGCATGACTCCCCTTAATTGACGTCACATTTCAGGCCTTTGCACCCACTCGTGACCCAATCCTTGCGCCAGGTGGTAGCTTCCAAATAGTCCCATTCCTTTGATTTTAATCTGTCTTCTTGGAATCACCTGGCTTGTGCCTTGATGGCCATATGAAAGAAAATGAGGAGAATCCTGGGGCTGCAGCGGAGCCGACCGGGCTGTGGCTGTGGACGGGGTGTCGGAATGAGCGGCGTGGGTGCACTGCCTCTGAAAAGAAAACGAGGAGAATCAGCTTTCAGACACAATAAGAATTTTCAAAACAATGTGATTGTGCCAGTTTATAAATACTTGAAGCAAGGCCTTAGCGCATTAATTTTTGTGTGCAGCCTGTGGGTCTAAGCCTACCCACCTCCAGCCATCCTTAACACCCCACCACCCATCTACCATTCCACCCCCCCCCCCCCCCTCCCCCGATCTCCTCCCTCTCCACTCATATTTCACCCCTTGGCTCCCTGTGTGTTTCACTGGTTGGTGTGATGTGCCTCGTATGTTGGCAAAGTATCTGTGTGCTTTTTGCCTCTCGCTTTCAGCCTCCACTATTGACTAGCACCGCTGCTTGCAGCACTGCGAAAAGGGAGCAGAATGCGTCAGTCTTTCCCTCTCAGTATATGGCCTCTCCACCAGCAAGCCTTATGTAGTGCCTCCTCATGGCGACACACGTCAACTGGGACCTTACGGAGTCAAGCTAAACTACAAAGTTCTCGGAGGAAGTCTGGCCCCCATATGTGTGGCATGCAGGCACACTGGTGTGTGGATACACCTTGCTGCCCACGAACCGGACTCACAGCTATGGGTCAAATAGCTTCACTGCCTTGTGGATGCCTCGGAGAGACAAATGCTAAGGGAGTAAACCCTGAAAGAAAATCCGGAGTGGAGCCCCTAAAGTGGTTGGTCATCTTCCGTAAACTTCCAGTATCTTCCAGCAGCTCCTGTAGCTGTGCTGGCTCCCTGTCGCCTTTCCCTTCCTCTCCTGCCCGTTGTTTGCAGTTGCAGCAGCGTGCCCCGATCTGGGAAGTTGGAAGGAAGATGTGCCAGGTCCACACTCCTTGGCAGAGGCATGTCGGATGAGGTACTCAGAGATTCTTTCTGTCCCGGAGATTGTGCAGGTTCGTGTGTTGGGAATTCCGGAGTGAGATTCTTTCTCTCCCGGAGATTGTGCAGGTTCGTGTGTTGGGAATTCCGGAGTGAGATTCTTTCTCTCCCGGAGATTGTGCAGGTTCGTGTGTTGGGAATTCCAGAGTTTCCGTACAAGGGAGGTCACCCATTCTGACAACTAGAAGTAAACCTGACTGTAACTGTGTTCGCAGGCAGGCAAAAGCTGCGATGACCACAGGGAGCAACATGATAATGGTATGAAAATAGTTATTGACTGCTGATCTGTTTGACCAATACAAACTATCTTTGAGGATGTTCAGAGGATTTACAATAGAAAAAAAAGTTGAGAATTGTATGGTGTGTGTGACCACATACTGTGTGTTTGCTAGGACTGCCCTCACCACTGACCCACTGGAGAGAGTGAGTGGACATTGTGTTGTTGGATATGTCAGTGTGATTTGGAACGTGTAGAATGGTTAACATTGGAAAAGGCTGAATTGATTAGGATAGTTTGCTGAATCACTGAAATATTGATCATGACAGTTTGCAAGGTGCTGAACAGATTGCAAACTGCTGAGTGACGATGTGGAATGTGCCAAACAGATTGGAATGTGCTGAATGATAGTGTGATATTGAAATGTGCTGAATGACAGTGTGATATTGAAATGTGCTGAATGACAGTGTGATATTGGAATGTGCTGAATGACAGTGTAATATTGAAATGTGCTGAATGACAGTGTGATATTGAAATGTGCTAATGACAGTGTGATATTGAAATGTGCTTAATGACAGTGTGATAATGTGTGGTAATGAAATGTGCTGAATGGCAGTGTGATATTGGAATATGCTGAATGACAGTGTTATATTGGAATGTGCTGAATGGCAGTGCTGAATGGCAGTGTGATATTGGAATGTGCTGAACGACAGTGTTATTTGGAGTGTGCCGAATGACAATATTATATTGGAATGTGCTGAATGGCAGTGTGATATTGGAATGTGCTGAACGACAGTGTTATTTGGAATGTTCTGAATGACAGTGTTATATTGGAATGTGCTGAGTGACAGTGTTATATTGGAATGTGCTGAATGACAGTGTGATAATGAAATGTGCTGAATGACAGTGTGATATTGGAATGTGCTGAATGACAGTGTTATATTGGAAGGTGCTGAATGGCAGTGTAATATTGGAATATGCTGAATGACAGTGTGATATTAGAATATGCTGAATGACAGTGTTATCTTGGAATGTGCTGAGTGACAGTGTGATATTGAAATGTGCTGAATGGCAGTGTTATATTGGAATGTGCTGAATGGCAGTGTTATATTGAAATGTGCTGAATGGCAGTGTTATATTGGAATGTGCTGTATGGCAGTGTTAGATTGGAATGTGCTGAATGACTTTTAGATTGGAATATGCTGAATGACAGTGTGATTTTGGAATATGCTGAATGACAGTGTGATTTTGGAGTATGCTGAATGGCAGTGTGTACCAGCTGCCAGTTCCCATGGCAGGAAAACCATTTTTCCCCCAATCTCGAATTGACTGGAGGGTGGATGAGAGA